>CM077094.1:97950590-98550590 GCA_039513925.1 Platanthera zijinensis
AAGCTATATTTATCTCTAACTGATTTATTCACCTAAATTGACCTTTATGAAATTTGTGAAGGCAGTATTAAATAAAGTCCACTAAAATTAATAATAAAATTCAGAGACATTCATTTAGGTCTAAAACCTCTACTGACCAAGTTTTATTAGATTCCAATGAACAAAATGATCGAATTAATTCAAATACTATTTCGGGCAAATTGCTACCTACCAAAAGAAGTACAAAAAATGTATTCCATAAAATTCCCATAAAAATATCCAGGTGTTATATTTACTCTAAAATTCACTCTACCCAAAATTTTCAACTTTCAGATAATGATTAGTGACTGTTTTGACCTAATAGTGTTTCTACCGTAAAACTAGGGTTTGGGTTTTGAGGTATCTACCTACCTCTAACTTCTCTAATATTCTAACTAGAGGATTAAATATAAGTTAGCTGCCTCTTTTCTAATTTACAAGGCCATACAAGGGCATTTGCCCCTATGTCCTTCACAACCCTCAAAAGCCCTTCCTTAGGGTTTGAGTTTGGATTCTAGGGTAAATCAACCCTAAACCACCCCATTTTTCCTAAGGGGGTGATAATGATCATACCAAGCCAGTGGTCAAAATATCAGCCACTGCCAAGGTGAGTTGACCACTCAAAACCTAAAGTACACTTTTACTTAAAAATCCTTCTTTAAGGTAGAACTAGGGATAGATAATTCCCTAACCAAAACACCTTAAAATGAGGTGAAATTATTACCAGAGCCATAACATGCCCTATAAGACCACTCACCAAAATTTGGGGGAGTTTTGAGATGTTTGGGACACCTAAATAATTTATTCATGGATTATTAAATTTTTCTAAAAACTATAGAATAATGTTCTCCAAAAATTCTAATTTTTGGATATATCTTAGATATAGTTAAGAATAGTTCATACCCCAAATTTCAAGTTATTTGGAGGTCTGGTTTGGAGTGGGCATCCAATTCATTCTCTGGTCAGCCCTATGTATAGATCTCACCAAAATGAGCGTTGTGATCTAACCAGAACTCCAAATTGACTCAAATCAATTTTAAAATAAAGTAGACTCATAGATCTACAATTTTCATGTTAACAGTTTTTCCTAATCTAGCCTATAAGTGCCTCGTTTAACGTCATCAAAATGTGTCGGTTAAAGGGTTATATTATACATATACATATAATAATTAATCAATTCATGTTACTGTTCATCTTCTTCCAAGCCCGAACAGAGCCTGAAAACACCATTCCTGTAGCTTTTCTGTGAGCCACTCCCGGCCATCCAGCCACTTCCCCGGCCAGCCACCGCCACCACCGCCTCTGTTGAGGTGAGGGCTACCGTCGGGCAGCGGCACGGCCGCCGGAGTGGCGGTTTCCGGCGAACCCGACCACCATTTTTTTTTGAAAAACCATGGAAAAGCTCACTCAATCTTGCTCCTTTGAGCTCGATATCTCTCCTAAATAATTTATAATATCTATCCATAGAAGGAGTAGAGGAGGACCTTTTTGGCGGCCTGAAGTCGTGTCGATCGCCGGGAAGCCATTGGTGGTGGTGGTAGTGGTCAAATTTCTGCAACAGCACAATGAACTCCTTGGCTCCTTCAGATAATGTGTGGAGTTGGATCCTTGGAGTTCAACTCAGCTTTTAAGATGAAAAAGAGGGTGTTAGGTGGCTGTAGGAAGCTTGGCCATTTTTGGTCTCTAGTCAAAGTTGGCGGCCATGGTGGGTGGGGGATGAAGCATGATCTGCATGGCTGAATGCAGTCAAATATCATTTGGCTGAAATCTCTTAGTCTTAGTGAATTGAATGAGGGTGGTTGGGGAGGGGAAGGATGAGTCCCAAAGACTTTTGCTCTCTTCTCTAAGTTTCTGCCATGGCCGGGGGAGGTGGTTCTAGCAAGAGAGTGGGCCCTTGACCTCCCAGGCCATGCATGGCATAAACTCCTTATTTCTCTCTCTTCATTAACCAGGAATAGTGCTGTCACGGGCGTGTCGTATGGTCACACGGGCGTGTCATACCCGTGACCTGCTCTGGTTGTGCCGGGCTATGATGACTGAAGTATAACGACTGGGCACGGGCGTGTATTGTTGAACACGGGCGTGTCTAAGCTAACACGGGCATGTAATCCGATTCATCCAAACCAGCGAACAGGATGAAGTTTTGCCAGAAATTTTCTAAGTACAATGGCGTTGAGTGAGCTGAGCTCACTCAGCGCCGTTCACTCTATGGTGTTGAGTGAGCTCAGCTCACTCAACGCCTTTTACTCTATGGCGTTGAGTGAGCTCTGCTCACTCAACGCCATACCTTATATGGCAAGACGGCGTTGAGTGAACAGAGCTCACTCAACGCCATTTACTCTATGGCGTTGAGTGTGCTCAACTCACTCAACGCCATAACTTTTATGGCAAGACGATGTTGAGTGAGCAGAGCTCACTCAACGCCATTTACTCTATGGCGTTGAGTGAGCTCAGCTCACTCAACGCCATAACTTTTATGGCAAGACGGCGTTGAGTGAGCAGAGCTCACTCAACGCTATTTACTTTATGGCATTGAGTGAGCTCAGCTCACTCAATGCCATAACTTTCATGGCAAGACGGCGTTGAGTGAGCTCTGCTCACTCAACGCCATTTACTCTATGGCATTGTGTGAGCTCTGCTCACTCAACACCATACCTTATATTGCAAGACGGCGTTGAGTGAGCAGAGCTCACTCAACGCCATTTACTTTATGGCATTGAGTGAGCTCACCTCACTCAACGCCATAACTTTTATGGCAAGACGGCATTGTATTGGCCCTTGGAGGTCAATTTGACCCAATTAGGGTTAGAGTTGACTTTGGTCAACTTAGCTCCTTTGACTGCCCTCCATGGGTCCTTAGTGACCCATTGACCCCTTACTAGGGTTATGAAGGTATGGGTGGGGTCTTGGAGTCTTGGTGAAGCCCCATGATCACTTTAAACCAAGGTTCAGAAATCTACTATGTGCAGACCATAGTGGTCTCATCCTCATTCCTAGGCTTACTTGGCCTTTATGGACTTTCTAGGGCTTTGTCATGACCTAGTCATGACAAAACTATCTCTAGGGGTCTAGTTGTCTGAGGGATGTTATAGTGGTGACATGTCCTCTAGGGCTTTAATCTTCTCGGGATTGGCCTCTATGCCTTGTTGGGTTACCATGAATCCTAAAAATTTGCCTGACATAACACCGAATGCGCACTTGGTGGGGTTAAGTATCATGACGTACTGTCGCAGTATCTTGAAACATTTCTCAAGGTCCTCTATGTGGTTTTCTCGACGAATACTCCTTACCAGCATGTCATCCACGTACACTTCTATTGTCTTGCCGATAAGGTATTTGAAGATTTTGTTCATGAGTCGGTGGTAAGTGGCTCCTGCATTCTTGAGCCCAAAAGGCATAACTTTGTAGCAGTATATTCCTTTGTCAGTTTCAAAAGCTGTGTGGTCTTCATTAGTCGGATTCATTCGAATCTGGTTGTATCCGGAGTAGGCGTCCATGAAGCTAAGGAGTTGGTGCCCGGTAGTTGAGTCGACTAGCTGATCAATTTTGGGGAGCGAGAAACTATCCTTAGGGCATGCTTGATTGAGGTTGGTGTAGTCGACACACATCCTCCATTTCCCTGAAGACTTCTTTACTAAGACAACATTAGCTACCCAAGTGGGGCAGTTTACTTTTCGGATGAAGTGGGCACTGAGGAGCTTCTCTACTTCTTCTTCGATTGTCAGGAGACGTTCAGGAGCAAAGTTTCTCTTCTTTTGGATGACAGGCTTGCATGCTGGATTGATGTTGAGGGAATGTTGGATGACGTGAGGATCTATGCCAGGCATATCTTCAGGGGCCAAGGCGAAGATATCTTTATTGCTTTGGAGGTAGGCTGTCAGTTCCTCCTTTTCTTGTTGTGGGAGGAGTGACCCGAGCTGGATAGTGCAAGATGGGTTTGCAGGAGAGTGAGGGACCTCGATTATCCATTCAATGAGCATCCCTCGCTCTAATACTGCCTCGTCGCGGAGGTCGAAGTCATCGATATTCAATGTGGTGGCACTTGCAGGTTGCGCTTGTTTGGAGTAGCAATTTTTGGCGGCCTCTTGATTACCGCGTACGACTCCAATTCCTCCCAGAGTAGGGAACTTCATGGCGAGGTGAGGAATTGAGGGAATAGCTTTAAAGATGGTTTGAACGGGTCTTTCAAAGATGGCGTTATAAGCAAAGCTTGAGTCTACAACCACGAACTGGATTTCATGTGTCACTTGTCTTGGAAATTCTCCCATAGTAACTGGGAGGGTAATCATTCCCAGCACCTGTACTGGATGGTTGTCGAAGTCGTACACTGGTCCGGCTGCATTAGTTAGACGCTAAGTGGAAATATTCATGCTCTGTAGAGTAGTAGAAAACAAAACATCGACGAAGCTTCCATTGTCGATGAGAATTCGTTTAACGTTATAACATGGATCCCCGATCCCAGCACTGATTACTAGGAGATCTTGGTGTGGTGTTCGGAGGCCGACCAGGTCTTCATCTCCGAAAGTTATGGTGGAATCTTGCTTGAACTTTTTTTATCTTCATGGGTCTCAACTTGCTTACCGAGCGAGAAGATTTGAGCGGAGAGAATGGGTGATCCGTCAATAGTTTCAATGTTTCCAACCATCTGTTTACCGCCTGCTCCTCTAGGGAGGGGATTTTGCTGATCTCCCTGCAGTCTAATCGAGTCACACTGATTTTGCACATATCCTTGTAAAAATCTACCGAGCAGTCCCAGACGGACTATACGTTTGATTTCCTCTTTTAGGCAGGCACAATCTTCTGTTGTATGTCCCGTGGTTCGATGAAACTCGCAATATTTGGATTGGTCATTCCTGGGATTAGGAGCTGGCTGTCTTGGTCGCTGCAAGGCCGGCTCATTTTGTATGGCATACAACACATTAATGCGTGTTGTGTTGAGGGGAGTGAAATCTCTAGGGGGTTGATCTCTCTGAGGATTTCGCCGACGCTGCCCATTGCGGCGATCGTCACGGAACCTCCCTTCCTGAGGCTGTAAAGGTTGCTCCCTTTCTCTTTTGCGTTTCTGGGTGCCATGAAATTGTTGGCGATGATCTTCAATGGCCTCATCCGCGGCTATTGGGGCTTCAAACCGAAGTATGAGGTTAGGATAACTGGGAACAGTTTCTCGCATTAGTGCTGAGTAGAAGCCACTTGGTCGGAGGCCTCCGAGGAATACACCTCGCAGTAATTCGGGGTCAACACCTAGAATTTGGCGGGCTTCGGCTGTAAAACGTCAGAATAAATCTTTGAGAGTTTCTCCTTCGTTCTGGAGGATTCCTGATAAATGAGAGGAGTCGCGCACGATCCTGCGGTTGGCGATGAACTGATCGACAAACTATCTTGTCAGCTCTGCAAAGTTTGTGATGGTATTGGCCCTTAGCGAATGGAACCATATACGAGCTTTTCCCTTAAGAGTAGCTGGATACACCTGGCAGAGGAGTTGGTCTGGAGCATTGTAAATTCTCATGATAATAGTGAAATGATTGACATGTTCTAGCGGGTCATCGGTCCCATCGAATGTTTCAATGTTTGGGAGTTTAAATTCGTTTGGGATTGGATGTTTTAGAAATTTGGGTGCCAGAGGGGAACCCTGGCATAACGGTCGGCGGGCATGAATGTCTCTTGCACCAGCCTGACGGTACTCTTCGGCGATAAATTCTCGAATTTCCTCTCGAGTAAACCTTTCTGGCGGAGGTAGACGTACTTTGTTTGCGGGCTCATGCTGATGGTCGTCCTCGCTCTCCTCTGGATCGGGTGAGCGAAACTTGCAGCTTCGGAATATTCTTCGGACATCTCCTGTCTTGGAATAACAACCTGGGGTCGACCCTGATTTGGTAGTGGCGGTGGACCTGCTGGAGCTAGTTGCTGTGAGGGAGCTTGAGGTGCTCCGAGGTTTTGCAGTAAGGTGAGCATTTCAGTTTGCTGCTCCTCCATCTGGCGGATGCGTCCTCCCAAGGTGATAATGGGAGCTAACACAGCTTCAGCGGTCAGTGGCATGTCTACCAGAGAGTGTGAACGTATAGGATCGGGGTGTCTGCCAAGGGTGGCGCCTTCGGCGGTACGGGTATTTCTCTTTGCCATCGATTCTGGAGTCCTGAAGCTGTGAAGATGAGGGACTTGTCTTCTGAAGGATGTTGGGAATTGTTCCCACAGACGGCGCTAAACTAATGCGGACTAACTCGATGCCCTGGTCGGACCGGATTAACTTGAACCGTCTTAGCTCACAGAGCGGTCGAGCGCGCATACAGTCAATGAAGATGAAGAGTAGACACAAGTCTTTATGACGTGGAAAAATCCCTTAAATGGGTAAAAAACTACGTGACCGGTTCTGTGCCGGTAAAATTCCACTAGCTTCCGGTGATTACAGTATGCTTAGTGAATCGGGGTGACAGGCCGCTCCCGTTACAACTTGAAGGGAGAGAGGGAGACTGTAATTTCCTACAGGCAACAGACTTCACCGCAGAAGTGACTTGGACAAGGGAATGTGTAGGATGCTTCTGGCGCGAATACTTGGGGCGGCGCGCGCTAGCTAGCTTCAGGTGTCTTCTTCCTTCGGCTTCCTCGAGATCTTGGGTATCCCTTTACTGATAACGCACTGATGGGGTGCTTATAGCCGCTGGTAGCTGCTGGTGGCCGTTGGTGGCTGCTGGTGGTTGGTGGTGGTTCACGACGAGCGGAGGCCGACTTGGTGGAGGAGGCGAGAGAGCTCTCACCTGAGGAAGAAGAAGTGGAGCCCGAGGAGAGAAAAGGTGAGAAATGAGGAGCCCCTGGGGGTCCTTTTATAGCCTCCATGGGAGGATAAGGGCGGGGCCCACCACTAAAGTGGTGGGGTAGTGGGTGGTTACCCACTTGATCAGACGGCGAGGAGGGCCTCCCATTGATCAGATCGTGGGGAGGCCTCCCATGGCGGCGAGCCGCCATATCGGCAGCAGCGGCCGGGTGGCTGGCGGCTAGGGCGGCCAGCCGGGCGGCCGACGGTGGCGGTCCGTCAGGGGGCCGGCCGCGGCTAGGGGGGCCATGGAGGGTCGCGGCTAGGGCGGCTGTTGGCCGTCCGCGGCAAGGCCGACCACGATCTAGCCGCGGTCGGCCACGACAAGGCCGACTGCGGCTAGGGTGGTCGTGGCCGGCCATGGCAAGGCCAGCCATGGCCCAGCTGCAGCATGGCCGGCCGTGGCTAGGGTAGTCGTGGCCGGCCACGACCCAGCAGCGGCGTGGCCAGCCGTGTCTGGCCATGGCCGGGCTGGCCGCGGCTTGGCCGTCCCCGGCTAGGCCGGCCGTGCCTAGGCCGGCTGTGGCCGAACCGACGATCGAGCTTGGCCGTGGCTCGGCCTTCCCCGGCTAGGCTGGCCGCGCCGAGACCGGCCATGGCCGGGCTGGCAGTAAATCCGCGGCCGGGCCGGCAGTCAATTCGGGGCCGGTCCTGGCCGCGGATCGGCCGGACATGGCCGGCCGAGGCTATGCCGTCCTTGGCCGGCCACAGCCTACTCAGCGCCTTACCGCGGCAGCCCCTACGGTGGGGCCGTCCGCGGCGAAGGCCGGGAGGGCTGGCCTCCGACGGCAGTTAAGCTGCCCGACGGCGGCAGTTCTCCTGGTGGTGGCGGTTTTCCCCCATGAGGGGAGGGAGCGGGACTCGCCCCCCATGTTTTTTCATCATGAGAAATCATGGGGGAATGACCCACCCATGATCCTCCTTGGGTGGAGATCATGGGGGGGGCTTCTTTCTCCTATAAATGATGGTGGAACCCATCAATGTATATATGTATATATATACATATATACATATGTATATATGTGTACATATATATGTATAGATATGTATATATATGTATATATATATATATATGTATATAGGGAAATGTTATTATGCACACCATTAAGGGTGCGCACAATGAGCACAACCCACTTAGAGGCATTTTTTTAAAAAGTTGTCGACATAATAGTTGTAGATCTCATCGATACGAACAACTTTCATGTTAACCACTTTTTAATTTGAAGCCGTTTAGGCCCCTGATTTGGTGCCCGAAAAATCTGGGGCGTAGTACATTAAGGATGCCCCAGATTTTTTGGGAACCAAATCGGGAGCCTAAACGGCTTCAAATTAAAAAGTGGTCAATATGAAAGTTGTTCGTATCGATGATATATACAACTTTGATGTCGACAACTTTTTTCAAAAAATGCCTCTAAGTGGGTTGTGCGCATTGTGCACACCTAAATGGTGCGCATAAGATCAGCCATATACATATATATATATATATATGTATATATACATATATATATATATATATATATATATATATATATATATATATATGTATATATACATATATATATATACATATGTATATATACATATATATATATACATATGTATATATCTCTACTAGTATAAAGAAATATCAAATGACATTTAAAAGCCATGTTTTTAAAAGCTATTGAAGAAATTGTGATTGTCCACTCATAATCCAATCAATCGGACCATTTAATCATTCTAGATCAACAACATCTAGGCCGTTCGATCACATAAACACATCAGAACCGTCCATCTGTATTTTTGTAGGTCTCCTAAACCTAGGATAGCAGGGGGTGGCTTATAAGTTCGCGCGAGCATGCTCATAAGTCAAGGATTTATTTCAGTACTATATATTTAAGTCTGCTAGTAAAACCGACACCCTATCGTATAAATCAGTATGGGACTTTTTATACGATAGGAGCCCTGCAAGAGATCCCTTAGCTTATGTGTATTCACATAAGTTAAGTTTACTTTCTTATTCAAATTATATATCATTATTACCATCTTTTTGAACTGTTCGTTTAGTTCCACTGTCATCTGCTATTTGATATTCTCCACCTTCATGTCCTTCCCTTTCCTTCTCCCCGCTCGGTGCTTAGGAGCCATGGGGGAAGGTGCGGGGGACGATAGGACTTAGTCTTTTAGACTAATGGTTTTCGAACCACATCATTTTAGGGGACCACGGAGCCCAGCATGGAGGAGCAGCCCCGGAGGTCGGCACGCTTGGAGATCGGACAGTCTAGTACCGGAGTCCAGACAGCAGGGACTGTGAGTCCCGACCACTAGTAGTTATATTAGTTTGCTTCCATGATGAGCGATTTGTAGTGAGGACATGATGAACCGGGCATAAGCCCGAGATTTCTGTTATATGTACTATCTGTGGACACTCCCATCGTGGAGCTTATTTTCTATACATGTGATTCCTGTGGACTTGCTTTTAATTTATTGCTACAATTGTGATCGATTTGGCCGGCATGATCGGCGTTTTGTAGTGATGACCTTCCCGGGTGCGAAGGTATCACCGCAAGGCGACGGTTCTGGGCCTAAGACCCCGGTGTCTAAAAAGAAAAAAAAATGGGGGTCTTACAACCACCCTGATCACTTGAGGAAGTACAAAGGCTGAATAGGAGAATCACAGCCCTCTCAAGATTCTTGGCACGAGCCGGAGATAAATATCTCCCCTTCTTCAAGATTCTCCTAAGAGCTAGAACTACTGGTTTCGAGTGGACAAACGAGTGTCAGTCAGCCTTCGAATCACTCAAGCAATATTTGGCTTCCCCTCCGCTACTATCAAAGCCAGCTCCAGGAGAACTTTTGTTTTTATACCACACTATCACACCAGCCGCGCTAAGTTCAGTATTGGTAAAGGACGAGGGAGGAGTCCATTGACCCATTTATTATCTTAGTAAGATCCTCTCTGACACTGAAGCCCGGTATCCAGTCGCGGACAAGACAGCCTTTGCACTTGTTTTCTTAGCAAGGAAGCTTTGTCCTTACTTCCAAGCCCACACCATCAAAGTACTAATAGAATTACCTCTTCGCGCTATTCTTCAAAAGCCAGAAGCTTCCGACCGGTTAGTCAAATGGGTTGTTGAGCTGGGCGAATTCGACATCCTTTTCCTACCATGTCCCGTCATCAAGTCACAAGTTTTGGCAGACTTTATCGTTGAAAACACCCTACCAATAGAACCGGAAGTTGTCTCAGGAGAACCAGGTCAAAGATGGACCATGTAAGTTGACGGAGCATCCGGCATTGAGGGTGCAGGAGTCGTGCTACTCCTCATAAGCCCAGAACTCATCACATTAGAGTACGGGCTCCGACTCAAGTTCCCCGCCACAAACAATATAGCAGAATACGAGGCCTTAGTTGTAGGACTCAGGCTCGCCATCGACTGTCATATCACCGATTTAATAATTTACTCCGATTCTCAATTCATAGTATCCCAGGTATAAGGGAATATGAAGCCAAAAATGAGCAGCTTGTTCAGTACCTCCAGCTAGTAAAGTCACTCCTACAACAGATACTGTAAGTAAAAATTCTCCACATCCCTAGAGAGCAAAATAGCCGAGCAGGCGCCCTATCAAAGTTAGCTACGTCTCACACCCGCTATCAGTCCAGGAGACGCAGGGTAGAAGAAATTTTCCTTCCTAGTATCCAGGGGCCTTGGGAGATAGCAGAGATTGAAGACTTAGAAGAATCATGGACCACCCCGCTAGTCAATTACTTAAAGAGGCAGCAACTTCCGAATGATCCTAAAGAAGCACGTCAATTGAGAATAAGGGCGGCAACATTTATATTGATTAACAGAGAACTTTACAAGCAATCTTTTACAGGGCCTTACCTAAAGTGCTTAATCGAAACAGACGTCGAATATACCCTCCGCGAAGTCCATAAAAGAGTCTGCGGAGAGCACTTGGGCGGGAAAGCCTTGGCCCGCAAAATCTTACGCCAAGGCTTCTACTGGCCAACCATGAGGAGAGAAGCACCAGACTTCATTCAAAAATGCAAGAGTTTCCAGATGCACGCCAACGTTCCCAAGCAACCACCTGTTGCCCTTACCACGCTGCAGGGAGCTTGGCCATTCGCATAGTGGGGAATTGACATCCTCGGTCCTTTGTCCCTGGCTTCAGGACAAAGGAAGTTCATCATCATGACCATTGACTACTTCACTAAGTGGGTAGAGGAAGAACCTCTGGCCAAAATTACTAAGGAGAACGCGAAGCAATTCATGTGGAAGAAAATTGTTTGCCACTTTGGCATACCCGCGATTATCATCACCGACAACGGCACTCAATTCACTGGAAAATCTTTCAGCAAGCTGTGCGAAGACCTGAAGATCGAGCTGCGACACACGGTGGTGTCACACCCTCAGTCCAATGGGCAGATCGAGGTAACCAACCAAACCATCCTAAATGGTCTAAAGTTGAGACTCCAAGATGCAGGGGGGAATGGACCGACGTGCTCCCCAACGTATTGTGGGCATACCGAACGACAGCAAGAACCCCTACCAGAGAGACACCGTATAACCTCTGCTACAAAACTGAAGCGATCATTCTAGTTGACATTAGCATTCCAAGCCCCCGAGTATCCCACTTCAACCTCCAGAAGAATGATGACGCACTCAGAGACAATCTGGACCTGATCTCCGAGATCCACGAAGAAGCCACTCTTCGAACCGCAGCATACCAACAGCATGCAGCCCGCTATTACAACCACAAAGTAAAGACGTGTCCTATCAATGTCGGAGACTTGGTCCTTCGTACTCTAGAAGCAGCAGGGAAGGGAACACAAGGCGACAAGTTATCCCCAACCTGGGAAGGCCCCTTCATCGTCACAGCAATGGTGAAGCCAGGAACATACAAGTTGCGGAATGTCGAAGGAAAGACTCTCCCTCATACCTAGAACGCGCAGAACCTGCGTCGATTTTACCAGTGATTTTTATTTCATGAATTGTTTAATTATGTGTGTTTTGTTAAAACTATGTAAGCCGCAGGCTCAACCCCGCGCACGTTATCTTCATTCGAGTATTGAATCATGTTGCTACAAATGTCACATGTACAAACAGAAAGCACAATGCACGCTGACACCATGGAGGCCTACCCCCCTCATGAAGAAGCCGCGAGCATCCCTTGCGCAAAATAAGCCGCGAGCAACCCTCATGCAATACTGTGGGGGCCTGCCTCCCTCACAAAGAAGCGGGGAGCATCCCTCGCGCAAACTAAGCCGCGAGCAACCCTCGCGCAACACCGTGGGGGCCTGCCCCATCACGAAGAAGCCGCGAGCATCCCTCGCGCAAACTAAGCCGCGAGCAACCCTCACGCAACACCGTTGTGGGCCTGCCCCCCTCACGAAGAAGCCACGAGCATCCCTCGCGCAAACTAAGCCGCGAGCATCCCTCGTGCAACACCGTGGGGGCCTCCCACCTCACGAAGAAGCCACGAGCATCACTCGCGCAACCTAAGCCGTGAGAAACCCTCGCGCAACACCGTGGGGTCCTTCCCCCCTCACAAGGAAGCCGCGAGCATCCCTCGTGCAACCTAAGCCGTGAGTATCCCTCGCGCAAACTAAGTCGCGAGCATCCCTCGCGTAAACTAAGCTGCGAGTATCCCTTGTACAAGCTAAACCACGGGTACCTCGTGCACTGAAGAAAGGCATGAGTATCCTCCACGCCAGGCAAAGCCGCAAGTATCCTTCGCACAAACTAAGAATCCCACGCCCGGTCAAAGCCGTGCGGTCAACACCAATCAGCACGGACAAATGTCCAGAGAAATACGAAAAGGCAACAATGTCATAACCAAGAAAAACTAAAATAAAACAGGTACAATCGGTTCCTAGAGGCAAAACACAACATGCATAACAAAACAACAAAGCATACAACAACAAGTGCGCGCTGCCACTACTCTCCCTCGGCATCTAAGTCAGAGCGCTCGTCCTCAAAAACATCTGCAAAGCTGAAACTGGATGTATCGCACCCAAGGTGCTTACTAACGAAGCGAAAGGCCTTCGAAACACCGCGTCGGAGCGCCAACTCGCGTATGTCGTCCATCTGAGGCTCTACCTCCTTGAACCAAATATCGTCATGAACCTCCTCCGTGATCAGGCTACGGTCTCACATATAGTCCAGTGACTCCAGGTACTCCGCAAGCCCGGCAGCCTTCAGCTCCGAGGCATGACTATCAGAAGATAGCATCTCTACCTGCGCCTTCGCAGCACGAAGCTGAGTCTCAAGGCCTGAGACCTACTCTCGTGCTGCCTGTAGCTGGGTCCCTAAGCCAGATATCACCTCCTTCGAATGCTTCAGCATCTGGGTGGTCCTCTCCACCAGAGTCTTCTCCACATCCAAGGCAGCACGTGTATCCTCTAGCTCAGAATTCAGCTCCGAACCAGTCTGATGGAACCGCTCAATGTCCCGGTCATGTTCCTCCTTCAAGGAGGCAAGTGAGCTCATCAACAACCGAAGCTTCTCCTGTAAAGCAAGGTACCCATCCTTCAGGCTCACGTAATGATCATTCCAAGTCTCTGCAATCTGCGCCTGGGTCTCTATCTGCAAAAGGAAAAAAACAAAATCAGCCTCTATCAACAAAAAAAAGAGCAAGAGGGAAAAAGAAGTCACACCCCTACTGCATCGCTCATCGCCCTCAAGGAAGAGGACATCCGCGAGCCGCTGTACCGACAGACACCTGAGGAACTGGGGAAGCAGGAACCTGCACCTATGGGGTTGTATCATCAGAAGCTACCACCACAACATCAAGATCACCAATAGGGGCCGCCACTGCTTTCCTCTTACGGCCCTCTCCTTGAGAAGCCACTGCGGCCTGAACTGTGTCCACTAAGATACCACATCCCAGTAACCGCTTTTCCTCCACATAGACATAGATATTAAAGAGATGATTTCCTAGCTCACGAGACTTAGAGAATCCCAGCACTGGGGAAAAATCCCGTTCTTTCCTTTTCACACGACGGCAGCGGTCAGGAAGTGCATTCCATATCTCAGGAAGACCCAAGGAATTCCTCATATATCCAAACAAAGTGTTGTCATGACGACTGTTGGGTACATTGGAAAATGTGTACCTAATTTGGACAAGCCAAACTTAGCTCAATGATATACATCAAGGTGTATTTGATGTTGTTTTAAGTTTATATGTACAGGTTAATAATGTGCTAAAATGCAAAGAAAAATTTCTAAGTCCATGTGTCGACACTTGAGGAAGCTGTGTCGACACTTCAGTAAGATTGTGTCGACGCTTGGAAATGGCTGTGTCGACACTTCAGTGAGTTTGTGTCAACACCGGGAGGCTGTGTCGACACACAGAGGCAAAGTCAACAACAACTGTGTCGACACCTGGAGGCAGTGTCGACACACGCTATGTTCTGAGTCTACATCAACTGTGTCGACACACAGGACTTGTGTCGACACACAGCTGAGTCTAGACCAAGTGTATTGCTGATGAATGGTGAAGTGTTTGTGTCGACACAAATAATCAGTGTCGACACATTCTCAAGATGCAGTATTAAGAAGCTGTGTCGACATCAAGACAGCTATGTCGACACCACCAAAGTCTGTGTCGACACTTAAGTCACTTGTGTCGACACATATTGACAGATGGTCTCGACACTTTATGACAGTCAGTCTCGACGCTTTGTTGACAAAGACAAAGGCTCAAGATCTGTTTGATGACTTGACAGCTGTGAGTTACAATAGGTTTACTGAAGCTGTCAGACTTGTATAAAGTTTGTTATAAACCGGATCAGCCGGTTACCATGGATGAAGTCTATATATATAGATGGATTCAGAAGAAGAGATATTCATTATTGACACACAAAAACACAACTATTGTGAGATAGATATCTGATCAAAAAAGTGCAAGGCACAGAAGAAGATCTTCGTGAGAAGATCTAAGAAGACATTCTGAAGTGATCATCCACTCAGATTCAGTCTAAGTTGAATTCAATCAAGAATTTAGAAGTATCTTCAAGAGGTTTGGAGAGAGAGAGATCCAGCTATTTGAAGTCAAGAAGGAGATAATCACTACTCTCTCAAGAAGCAGATACTGAACTAATCTGTCAAGAAGATTCAGATCTATTTCTAGAATCTAAGGAGGAAGCTGCTAGTCAGTTATATTCAAAGGAAATTAACCCAACTAAGTTCAGATTCAAGAATCTTTGAAGAAAGCTAAGATCAAGTTGATTTCAGCCATCAGCCTCTTCAAGAAGCTGATCAAGAAAGTTCTTATCCCTTCTCTCTCAACAGGGGTAAGAGATTATAAAATTCCTTATCAAATTCTGTAGGATCTATTCATAGATCTGAGTTGTAAGCCTGTTTTATAAAGGCTGAGTGTATGAGATTTGTTCTCTGAGTGGTAGGGCTGTTTGTGCCTGAGTTGTAGGAGACGGTATTCTCTGAGTTGTAGGCCTTGTGGTAAGGATGTGGTAGGGCTTGTTCGCCTGAGTTCTAGGAATGTGGAAACATTCTGAGTTGTAGGAATCCTTCTGGATTCTGAGCTGTAGGTCTTGAGGATCTGAGATAAAGGAAGAAGTTAGGCTGAATCTAGCATACTGCTGGATAGGTGAAGGGGGAAAGTGGATGTAACCAGACCTTGGGGAACCACTATAAATACTGTGTGCAATCTGTGAATTGTGTAGCTGTAGAATCTGTGATTGTGTGTTCTGAGTTTGCTACAGAATTTTTTGTTCTATATTACAGCATTGAAGAGATTTTATATCTTAATTTTAAAACAAGAATTAGAACCTATTCACCCCCCCCCCCTCTAGGTGTTTAGGTAGTCTTGAAAGTAAAACTATCAAGTGGTATCAGAGGGAGGTTGCTCAAAGAAGGACTTAACAGTCTGAGTTAGATCCCTAAGGCAGAATCAAGAATCAAGAAAATGGGTTCTTGAGAGAATCACAAGGAACTAGGGTCAATGAAATTACCCATCTGTAGGAAAGAGATTTTTGGAATCTGGAAAGAAAGGGTTAGGTTTTTTATGGAGGCCTCTGACCCAAGGATATATATCACAGTAAAAGAAGGTCCATATATCCCAATGAATGTGTCTGTTCTAGATGCAAATCAAATAACTCCTAAAGATTTTTCTGAAATGACTAAGGATGAGATTATGCTGGCAACTATGGATAAAAGAGCTCAGAATATCATAGTGAGTTCCATAGATGATTCTACTTTCAAAAATTTGATTCACTGCAAAACCTCCAAGGAAATGTGGGACACTTTGATTGTCTACATGGAGGGTTTTGAAGAAGTTAGACAAGACAGAAAGTCTATGCTCAATCAAGAATATGAGAGTTTCAGACAAGGGAAGTCTGATAGCATATTTGAATGCTACAAGAAATTCTACAGGATAGTGAATGAACTGATGTCCTATGGAAGGGTCTTCAGTACATATGAGCTGAATGACAAATTCCTAAGATCCTTGACAAAGGATTGGGATACCAAGATTTGTGTCATTAGAGAAGTGGCCAAACTAGCAGACATTTCTCCTCCAACCTTATTTGGAAAGTTGTTATCATATGAAATGCAACTAATGGCTAGGAAGGAGGAAGAAAGAAATACAAAAGGAGAGCATAAAGAAAGGTCTGTGGCCTTCAAGGTTGAAGCCACTATGAAGAATAGAAGGATATCTCCATCACCTCCTAAGGAAGTTGCTGAAGTTATCTCAGAGAATTCAGACAATCAGAACTCAGATAGCAGTGATTCAGATGCAGATTTTGCTGCCTTTACAAGGCAGTTTCAGAGGTTCTTGAAGAAGAAGCAGTGGAATTCAAGGCCCTCCACATCATAGCTAGTTGATGACAACTATCAAAAGAGAAAATCATCAAGAAAGAAAAGGAGCAGGTCTAAGCCCAGCAAAGCTACAACATCAAAAATTGTTTGCTATTGCTGCAATAGGCCTGGACATGTGGTGGCTGAGTGTCCAGAAAAGAGGAAGGAGTCAGCAGACAGAAAGAAGACTCAACAAAAGGGAAAGAAGGAGAAATCCTTTGTTGCTAAGAAGGAGAAGAGTCTTACAGATCAATCCTCCTCAGAGTCAGAATCTGAAGCTGAAGCATACATTGGACTGTATGCAGCTAGTGAAGAAGATGAGTTTATGCAATTGTTGAACTCCATCTATGAACAAGAAGACCATCAGTGCATGGGACTGATGGCTGAATCAGAAGACAACAAGTGCCAGGATCAGCCTGGTCCCAGTAAGGTACAAAGTAATTCTAGAATTTCTGATTACAGTACTGGTTCAGAGTTAGATTCATCTACATCAAGTGATGAGGATGGATCTGAATCTAAAGGAGATATTCATCAGTTGATAGATGAATATGGGGACTTGTTGCAGGCTCTAAAGAAAAGCAAGAACCTGGCCAAAACTCAGGCTAAGGAAATTACAGATCTTAAGATGACTGCATCTGGTTTAGAGAAAGAATTGGATCAAAAAATGAATGAGGTTGCCAAGCTGAAAACTATAACTGTTATTCAGATGGGTACAATCATATATAAAAATGATCTAATTAAAAGTTTGGAAGTCAGACTTCAAAAGGAGAAAGATTTGGTGGCTAGTTACTCTAAGCCAAAATCAGTCTTACCCTTAATAGATGAGTTTGTGGCTCAAAAGGGTAAGGCAGGATTAGGCTTTAAAGGTAACACCAGGGCTGTCCAATTCAAGAGAAAAGACAAAGCACCAGTCCAGCTAGTAAATTTTAAAGTGCATGTAATGTTTAGAAAGGTACAAGTGCCTTCTAACAAATATGATCTTGAAAACATTCATGGTCATAATAAGACTGATGTTCTGAATAATAAGGGTGTTAATGCCAATTAGTCAGCCCATGTCAATAAACCCCATATTCCAAGGAAAACAGTGGGTGTAGCTGAAGCAGCACCAGCACAGAACAGAAATTTTTCTATCAAAAATGTATCTATACCTAGATACAACAAGTATGAATGCTGGTATTGTGGCAAGACAGGTAATTATTCCATAGATTACTGGCACAACACTAGTGTCAGGAAGAATAGCAGTCTACCTGTTAGAAGAGCTGCAGGTAGATATGTTAAGGATGAAGCTAACTTGAACCAAAGACCCAAGACTTACTTGGGTTCTAAGGGAAAGTAATTCTTTATTGTAGGTGAGTCCAAGTCTCCATACCCCTATATGGTACTTGGACAGTGGATGTTCCAGGCACATGACTGGAATAAAGGGATTGCTGAAGGAGTATTTACCTATCTCAAATGGGCCTAAAGTAATCTTTGGTGGCTCTGAAAGAGGAATCATCAAAGGATTTGGTAACATTTCTAGTAACCAGATTACTATCACTCAAGTGGCCTATGTGAAGGGTTTGAAACACAACCTTATAAGCATAAGCCAGCTGAGTGATTTAGGATATGATATTTCATTTGTTAAGAATGGGTTTCATATAAAAAGGTCAAGTGATCAAAAGATCATTTTGATAGGATATAGAAAGAGGAATGTGTACTGTCTCAATTTTGAGTGTGAGAACAAAGGTTCGCATATTTGTCTTGTAGCTGATGATAAAGCCTCTCACTGTGTCAAATGGCACAAGAGGCTGGCCCATCTTAACTACAAAATAATTGGCCAACTCTTTAGCAAAAAGTTAGTGAGGAATGGTCCTCAAGTTAAGTATATAAAGGAAGGGATATGTTTAGCTTGTCAAAAGGGCAAGCAGACAAAATCCTCCTTTCATAGCCTTGAAAACAAGGATTCAGTGAGGTGTCTATACCTCTTACATATGGATCTTTTTGGTCCTATGCCAGTTCTTAGTCTAGGTAGGAAGGTCTACACTTTTGTGGTGGTAGATGACTATACTAGATATTCCTGGGTGTTCTTTCTGAGACAAAAATCAGAAACCCCAAGTATTTTACATAGTTTTGTCAAACAAATTCAGAATGAACTTGACAGTACAGTGGTCAAAATCAGAAGTGACCATGGCACTGAATTTCAATCTGAAAGTATGACAAGATTGTGTGAAGAGTTTGGGATTTTTCAAGAATTCTCCTCACCTAGAACACCACAGCAAAATGGTATTGCTGAAAGGAAGAATAGAACATTGATTGAGGCTGGTAGAACTCTATTGAGTGACACTTCTCTCCCAGAATATTTCTGGGCTGAGGCAGTAAACACTGCATGTCATGTGCTCAACAGGGCTTCTATCACCAAGTACCACAAAAAGACTCCCTATGAGATCATGAAAGGTAGAAAACCAAATCTTTCCTATTTTAGGATCTTTGGTTGCAAGTGTTATATCCTTAACAATGGAAAGTCTTATCTAACTAAGTTTGCTGCCAAATCCCAAGATGGGATATTTGTTGGGCACAGCATCAATAGTAAGGCTTATAGGGTCTACAACTTGATTACACAGGTTGTAGAAGAATCTGTACATGTTATATTTGATGAAACTAGATTAATCAACAGTGAGTTGCCTTGTAGTTCATGCAGTACAACAGGTATAAGCAATAGAATGGACAAGCTTTCCATTACAAAAGGCTCAACTGCAGATGAAGAATTGGAAAATGATAGCTACTGTCCAGGGGGAGTACAAGACTCTCTAGAAGCTGAGGACAACCAAGAGGTGCAGCATAATGAAGAAACTGGAGGTGTTCAGCCAGAAGGAAGTCTACCTCCAGCTGTAAGACATCTAAAGGATCATCCAGCAAATCAGATAATTGGTGATCCAAGACATGGAGTGCAAACCAGAAGCAGAAATCTGAATACAGTCCTGCACTCAAGTTTTCTATCTCAACTAGAGCCAAAGAAATTTGAAGAAGCTATCCAAGACAAACACTGGATTAATTCTATGCAAGAGGAGCTTAATCAGTTTAGAAGATGCAAGGTCTGGGAGTTAGTTCCTAAACCAAAAGACCATAACATCATTGGTACAAAGTGGATTTTTAGGAACAAGTTGGATGAGAGTGGAGTTATTGTGAAGAACAAAGCAAGATTGGTTGCAAAAGGATACAGGCGGGAAGAGGGAATAGACTTTGATCAAACATTTGCCCCAGTAGCAAGACTGTAAGCAATAAGGATGTTCCTTGCCTATGCAGCATATCAAGGCTTCAAGGTATACTAAATGGATGTGAAATCAGCATTCCTGAATGGTGATCTAAAAGAAGAAGTCTATGTAGAGCAGCCATCAGGTTTTGTAGATTCTCTTAAACCTGATTATGTCTATAGACTTAGGAAAGCATTGTATGGGTTAAAGCAAGCCCCAAGGGCTTGGTATGAAACCCTGTCTACTTTCCTTATTAAGAACAAATTCTCAAGAGGTAAAATAGACAAAACTCTATTCCTAAGGGAATCTAAAGGTAAGATAATCTTAGTTCAGATCTATGTAGATGACATAATTTTTGGGTCTACAGAGAACAACCTTTGCAAGAAGTTTGCCAAACTTATGCAAGGGAAGTTTGAAATGAGCAATATGGGGGAACTTAAGTTCTTCTTGGGACTCCAAGTAAGACAGACTGATGATGGCTTGTCCATATCCAAGTCTAAGTTCACCAAGGAGTTAATTAAGAAGTATGGTATGGAATCATCCTCCACCATGAGAACTCCTATGGGAACAAGTATGTCTATATGTAAAGATGATGCAGGTAATCATGTAAATGAGTCTTTGTATAGAGGAATAATTGGCTCTCTATTATATCTCACTGCTAGTACACCAGACATTATGTATGCTACATGTGTCTGTGCAAGGTACCAAGCATGCCCTAAAGAATCACATTATACTGCAGTCAAGAGGATTTTGAGATATCTAAAGGGCACACCTAATCTAGGCCTTTGGTACCCTAGGAATGGAGATTTTCTACTAACAGGTAATTCAGATGCAGATTTTGCAGGCTATAGAGAAGATAGAAAAAGTACTACAGGTACATGTCAATTCTTTGGAGGAAGGTTGATATCCTGGAGTAGTAAGAAGCAGACAAGTGTGGCAATATCCACAGCTGAGTCTCAATATATGGCAGCAGGAAGTTGTTGTGCACAGCTGTTGTGGATTCAGCATCAGCTAAGGGACTATGGTATTCAAGTAAGTAGAACACCTTTATTGTGTGATTCTAAAAGTGTCATTTCTATTGCAAACAATCCTGTTTCACATAGTAGGACTAAGCATATAGAGATAAGATACCATTTTCTTAGAGAACATGTAGAAAAAGAAGACATCTCATTAGAATTTATTAAAACTGATTATCAAATTGCAGATGTATTTACTAAGCCTCTGGATGAAACTAAATTCAATAAATTTAAAATTGAATTAGGAATGCTGACCATAGGTTAGTTTACCAAAAACTGGCTAAGTAAAATGGTGTCGACACATTCAGTAATAAAGTGTCGACACAGAGAAGTTATGTCGACAATTCAGGGAAATTGTGTCGACACAGAGTAAAAGTGTCGACACCTAAGGGACTATATGTCGACACATCCAGACAAGCAGTGTCGACACATCCAGAAGAGTTGTGTCAACACATCTAGAGAAGTGGTGTCCTCACATTCAGCCTTTGTGTCGACACTTCGAACAAGTGTCGACACATAATTTTTGTTCCTCGTCTTCGTAAGTCAAGTGTCGACACATCATCAATTTGTGTCGACACATAGAGGTCAACTTTTTTGTCGAGACATTAGGAGTTTGTGTCGACACATTCCAACTGTGTCGACACATTTAGATTGTTTTTGCCCGCCTTTTGACCTTCTTTGATTAGAAGGGTATAAATAGGTCAAGAACATATTCTATCGACAAGCTCACTAGGGTTTCGAGACAAAAACCTTGTGTCGACAAACTCTCTTCTCTCCAACCAAGCTTTCTCTTCATTCCAATGGCGCCCAAGGTTGAAGACAACGTCAATGAAGGATATGAGTTGGTTAGGCATGCATTCGACGATGCCGCAACGAAGATCAAACAGGTCATTTCTCTTCTTGCAGACAACGGATTAGAATATCTTGTCTCTGAACCTACAAAGATATGAAAGAAAGAAGTATTCGAGTTCTATACTGCTGCATCAATGGACTCAACTGGATTGAAGATCAAATCCACTGTACATGGAGAAAAAGTCAAGCTGTCTCAGAAGAGGTTGAGCAAGATTCTCCATCTTCCTAGAATACATGATGAGGAAGAGGTCCCAGCCTCAAGGACCAGGGAGGCGCTTCAATGGTGTGGATTAGATCCAACCTTAAAGATAGGAGCAGTCATTAACAGAAAAGGCATGAATCATCAAGGGAAATTCCTGTCTGAAATAGTAGGAAAAGTGATCTTATGTAAACCAGGTGGCCATGATAGGATATCAGCCTATATGTTCAGCCTGATGACAAGGGTAATCTTTAAGATTCACACCAATTGGTCTGCAGTACTGTTTGATAAGATAAAAGAAGGAATCAAGAAGCCAAACTTGGCTAGGATCATGAGTCTGTACCTGGCTGGAATAATTCCAGAGGTGATGCAACAGATTCCTGGATCAAAGATAAATCACATGAGGAGAATGGACATAAGGTTATTCTCAAGATGCGATAGAGTTCTTTCAAAGGAGATGCCTGATGTGGACAGGCAAGAGCTAACGAAAAAATCACCAGCACATGACCTTTCTGAGCATGGTCATGAAGATGCACAAGAACAGGAAGCACAAGTTAGAGAACAAGTTCAGGATCAGACTGAGACTACCCAAGTCCAGGAAGAGACTATCTCTGCACAGGTGTAGGGGGAGCCAATTACTGCACAGTTGCAGGGGGAGCCACATTCTGAACAGGTGCATGAGGAAGAAAGAATCAATTTATCAAAGGACATAGTTTCTCAAACTGGTCTTGATATTTCTGTAGTTGCTACTACTGCTGAGAAAGTACTATCTCGTGCTCACACTCAACAAGAATTCACTCTTGAAGAGTTGTTTCCTGATCTTTAAGGAGCAGCAGATAAAATGGAGACCCTAAGATTTGAGGGGGAGCAAGTAAGGAATGAGGGGGAGCAGGTTCATATTGAGGAGGAGCAACATGGAGCTGAGAAAGAAATTTCTTCCACTCCTCAAGAGAGAGTTAATATTGAAAGTTCTTCAAAGTCTGAGCATGAAGAAGTCAGGGAGGCCAAGAAAAGAAAACTAATGTTCTTTAATAGAAGAATTCAAAGCTATAAGAAGGCTCTGCAAACAACTACTTCACAATCGACTTCTGATTTTGATTACAGCAAGCTTATGGTTGATTTACAAGTAAAATTTGATGAGCAGAGATTGGCTCTTGAAAAGTATGTGGATGAAAGCCATAAGGCTCTTCAATTTGACTTAGCCCAAGACATAAAATCAATCAGATTTGAGGTCAATCAGAATAAGAAGGAAATGACAGATTGCTTCCACAAGGGGGGCAATGTTGTGGTATTTTTGGCTACTCAGCAAGCAGATATTAAGAAACAAGTGGATGATATTGCTGTCAAACAAGGATATGTCCTTGAAAATCAAATAAGAATGAATGACAATCTGATTGAATCACATAATGTGATAGTCACTGAGTTCAAAAATACTGTTATTGCAATGACTGAGGCAAGAAATAAGGAGAAAGAAGAATTTGATAAGAAGCTACAGGAAACCTTGGATTCCTTTCAGACAGCTATTACTAATCCACAGAAAACAATTTCTGATCAGCTTCAAAAATTAAAGCCATTCTTTAAAGATGGTATCAATTACCTGGATGGGCAAATCAGATTTCAGAAAGATGATTTGAGAGAACATGTGGCTAGAGAAGTCATAAAGGGGGAGAGGGTGTTAGTATATGTTGGCTCTGATCATGCCAAATGGGTAACCAACAGCATTAGAGCCACTCTGGGATATCCACCCTTATGTGATGATGATAATGTGGCTGAGTTAGGGGTGCAACCAACTCTACTTGAAGGTGATCAACCTGAGGTTGCCCAAGTTATTTACCCCTCTGCAGATCTTGACATGATACATCAACAAGTTCAGTCAATGTACAGCCCTCCACAACTAGTTACTAATGTGATTATTGAAAAGGTTGATATGCCAGATACTGTTATCAAAGCTCAGCAAGATGCTCAATTATCAAAGAAGAGATTTAGAGAGCAAGCAGAGCTAAAGCCAGACTTTGAGCAGTGGAGCCCCACTTCAAGGAATATCATATTAACTGCCTGGAAAGTTGTAAAGGATCAAGTACATGAAAGTGGTAAATGGTACAATGAGCAAGAATGGAAAAAGTATGAAGCCAGGCAGGAGGCCATAGTTCAATACAGGAGAAAGGCTAAGAGTGGGAAGCTACCTCCTAATGCTCAGGAGCCTAGCAAGTATTTCCCCAATCCTTTTCATTATTTTGAAAGGCAAAGGATCAAGGCTAAAGCACAAAAGAAAGCTGATTTGAAAGGCAAGAAGCCCATGGGAGATACAGAACCTCCTATGCATGCTCAGATTAAATCTGGAAAAGGAATAGTCATCAAGGAGCCAGCCCAGCCTTAGTCTAAGCTTTATTAGTTTTTTGTCCAAGAACTATGCAATTGTTTGTTTGTTAAAGAAATCAATGTAAACAACTTGCAACAAGCATTTTTGAGTTAATATACAAAACATTGTTCTGTGATCATTTTCTTTTACATCTTTATTCTGTGATGAAACTATGATATGTGTTTTGTTTATAAAGTACCCTGTAATATAATGCTTATGTACATCATCATGTTTATTTTCTAAGTGGTGTATATCATTGGCTAAAGGGTTATGACTTCTCCAAATAGGGGGAGATTGTTGGGTACATTGGAAAATGTGTACCTGATTTGGACAAGCCAAACTTAGCTCAATAATATACATCAAGGTGTATTTGATGTTGTTTTAAGTTTATATGTGCAGGTTAAGAATGTGCTAAAATGCAAAGAAGAATTTCTAAGTCCATGTGTCGACACCTGAGGAAGCTGTGCCGACACTTCAGTAAGATTGTGTCAACACTTGGAAATGGTTGTGTCAACACTTCAGTGAGTTTGTGTCGACACCGGGAGGCTGTGTCGACACACAGAGGCAGAGTCGACAACAACTGTGTTGACACCTGGAGGCAGTGTCGACACACGCTATGTTCTGAGTCTACATCAACTGTGTCGACACACATGACTTGTGTCGACACACAGCTGAGTCTAGACCAAGTTGATTGCTGATGAATGGTGAAGTGTTTGTGTCGACACAAATAATCAGTGTCGACACATTCTCAAGATGAAGTGTCAAGAAGCTGTGTCGACATCAAGGCAGCTATGTCGACACCACCAAAGTCTGTGTCGACACTTAAGTCACTTGTGTTGACACATATTAACAGATGGTCTCGACACTTTATGACAGTCAGTCTCGACGCTTTGCTGACAAAGACAAAGGCTCAAGATCTGTTTGATGACTTGACAGCTGTGAGTTACAACAGGTTTACTGAAGCTGTCAGACTTGTATGAAGTTAGTTATAAACCGGATCAGCCGGTTACCATGGATGAAGTCTATATATATAGATGGATTCATAAGAAGAGATATTCATTATTGACACACAAAAACACAACTATTGTGAGATAGATCTCTGATCAAGAAAGTGCAAGGCATGGAAGAAGATCTTCGTGAGAAGATCTAAGAAGACATTCTGAAGTGATCATCCACTCAGATTCAGTCTAAGTTGAATTCAATCAAGAATTCAGAAGTATCTTCAAGAGGTTTGGAGAGAGAGAGATCCAGCTATTTGAAGTCAAGAAGGAGACAATCACTGGTCTCTCAAGAAGCAGATACTGAACTAATCTGTCAAGAAGATTCAGATCTATTTCTGGAATCTAAGGAGGAAGCTGCCAGTCAGTTATATTCAAAGGAAATCAACCCAACTAAGTTCAGATTCAAGAAGCTTTGAAGAAAGCTAAGATCAAGTTGATTTCAGACATCAACCTCTTCAAGAAGCTGATCAAGAAAGTTCTTATCCCTTCTCTCTCAACAGGGGTAAGAGATTATAAAATTCCTTATCAAATTCTGTAGGATCTATTCATAGATCTGAGTTGTAAACCTGTTTTATAAAGGCTGAGTGTAGGAGATTTGTTCTCTGAGTGGTAGGGTTGTTTGTGCCTGAGTTGTAGGAGAAGGTATTCTCTGAGTTGTAGGCCTTGTGGCAAGGCTGAGGTAGGGCTTGTTAGCCTGAGTTGTAGGAATGTGGAAACATTCTGAGTTGTAGGAATCCTTCTGGATTCTGAGCTGTAGGATATGAGGATCTAAGATAAAGGAAGAAGTTAGGCCGAATCTAGCATACTGCTGGATAGGTGAAGGGGGAAAGTGGATGTACCCAGACCTTGGGGAACCACTATAAATACTGTATGCAATCTATGAATTGTGTAGCTGTAGAATCTGTGATTGTGTGTGCTGTTTTGCTGTAGAATTTTCTGTTCTATATTACAGCATTGAAGTGATTTTCTGTCTTAATTTTAAAACAAGAATTAGAACCTATTCACCGCCCCCCCCCCCTCTAGGTTTTTAGGTTGTCTTGAAAGTAAAACTATCAATGACGATCTTTACGAGCTTCAAAATCCAACTAAACCTTGTTGCTACGCACCTCCATCTGCTCACCACCATCAGAGTGCACGTCACACCAATCTCGGAACTGGTCTAAAGAAAACCGGCTCTCATGCTCGCGGAAGAAGACGACTAAGCCCATAATCCGGGAAATCCTAGCTGGGACAAACTGAGAGATAAGCACTCTGCAAAACTTTAAAATCTCAATCACCTCCTTGCAGGGCGGAAAGCGGAAGCCAGATCTCAGGGAGACTTCGCAGATCGTCAACCAACAACGGGGAAGATTCTGAACCCGCTCCTCGAGACGCGGGATCCTCACTTCCAAATCAGCAGGAAGCCCGTACTTTGCCCTCTAGATATCAACATCATCGTCAGTCAAAGAAGAGCGCAGGCGCATCGGGCTAGAAGAGAGCTTTGAAACCTGCGCCAGGAAAAAATAAAAAGTCAGACCAAAAATAAAAAACAGCATAACCAATCGCCGAAAGCACACACAGCCGCCCAAAAGAGGGCACCCGCGCAAATACGCACATGATAGGAAAGTACACGACCGCGAAACGCGGACCGCGCCGGCACGCGGCCTGCTCACGCACGCGCGGCCTGATCGCGCGCACGCGGCCTGCACGCGCGGCCCGCGCGCACGCGGCCTGCACGCGCGGCCCGAGCGCGCGCGGCCAGCACGAGCGTCCCGCGCGCGCGGCCTGTTCGTACGCGCACGGCCTGCGCTCGCACGGCCTGCTCATGCGTGCCGCCTGCTCGAGCGCGTGCGGCCTGCTCGCGAGCGCGCGGCCTGCTCGCGCGCGAGCGGCCTGCTCGCGCGCGCGCGGCCTGCTCCCGCGCGCGCGGCCTGCTCCCGCGCGCGCGGCCTGCTCCCGCGCGCGCGGCCTGCTCCCGCGCGCGCGGCCTGCTCCCGCGCGCGCGGCCTGCTCCCGCGCGCGCGGCCTGCTCCCGCGCGCGCGGCCTGCTCCCGCGCGCGCGGCCTGCTCCCGCGCGCGCGGCCTGCTCCCGCGCGCGCGGCCTGCTCCCGCGCGCGCGGCCTGCTCCCGCGCGCGCGGCCTGCTCCCGCGCGCGCGGCCTGCTCCCGCGCGCGCGGCCTACTCCCGCGCGCGCGGCCTGCTCCCACGCGTGGCCTGCGGGAGCACGGCCTGCGCACGCGGGTGGCATTCTCGCGCGCGCGCGCGGCCTGCACGTGCACGGGCTGCGCATGTGGCCTGCGTGCGTAACCTGCTCATGCACGCCGCCCGCGCACGCGTCCTGTGCGCTTAACCACAGGCAATCAGCACGCGCGCGACCGGCGCGGAAAAGTGCCTATTCGCCCCTGGCCGGCATATGCGCGCGCAATCCACGCACCCCGCTGGCACTTATGGCCTCCGCACGCGCCCAACACGCGCGCGTCAAGAAGCCTTATGTCGTCATAATTCGGCAAACCTTCAGCCAGATACCTTGGAAGCACTGGCCACCTTCGCCGCCTTAGTCTTCTCACCGGAAACCACCATGACAACAGGAAGTAAGAAGAATCTCTCCTCTCACGCTCACTTTGCTCCAAGAC
Source organism: Platanthera zijinensis (assembly GCA_039513925.1). Taxonomy (NCBI): domain Eukaryota; kingdom Viridiplantae; phylum Streptophyta; class Magnoliopsida; order Asparagales; family Orchidaceae; genus Platanthera; species Platanthera zijinensis. The sequence continues at coordinate 97,978,483 of CM077094.1, forward strand.
AGTAGAGATTTGGGGGCGATTGATGGGTTCCACCATCATTTATAGGAGAAAGAAGCCCCCCCCCCCCCCCCATGATCTCCACCCAAGGAGGATCATGGGTGGGCCACTCCCCCCATGATCTCTCATGATGAGAGATCATGGGTGGGCCACTCCCCCTATGATCTCTCATGATGAGAGATCATGGGGGGTGGGTCCAACTCCCTCCCCTCATAGGGGATAACTTCCACCACCAGGAGAACCGTCGCCGTCAGGCGGCTTAACTACCATCAGTGGCCAGCCCTCCCAGCCTCCGCCGCGGCCGGCCCCACAGTCGGGGTTGCCGCGGCAAGGCGCCGACTAGGCCATGGCCGGCCAAGGCTGTCCTAGCCTCGGTCGGCCATGGTCGGCTGATCTGCGGCCAAGACCGACCGCGGATTGACCGCCGACCTTGCTACGGCGCGGCCGGCCTAGCTAGGGACGGCCGAGCCATGGCCAAGCCCGACCGCAGCTAGCCTCCAGTTCGGCCGCAGCCGGCCTAGGAACGGCGGCCTAGCTAGGTACGGCCGAGCCGCGGCCAGCCTGGCCTTGGCGGGACACGGACGGCCATGCCGCGGCTTGGTCGTGGCCGGCCTTGCCGTGGCCGGCCACGACCACCCTAGCTGCGGCCGTCCATGCTGTGACTGGGCCGTGGCTGGCCTTGCCGTGGCTTGCCACGTCCACCCTAGCCGCGGTCGGCCTTGCCGTGGCCGTCCACGGCCACCCTAGCCGCGGTCGGCCATGCCGCGGCTGGACCATGGTCGGCCTTGTCGTGGCCGGCCACGGCCGCCCTAGCCGCGGCCAGCCACGGCCCCCCTAGCAGCGGCCGGCCACGGCCGCCCTAGCCACGGTCGCCCCCCTGACGAACTGCCACCGTCGGCCGCCCGGCTGGCCGCCCCCGCCGCCGGCCACTCGGCCGCTGCCACCGCCATGGCGGCTCGCCGCCGTGGGAGGCCTCCTCACCGTCTGATCAAGGGGAGGCCCTCCTCGCCGTCCGATCAAGGGGGTAACCACCACTTTAGTGGTGGGGCCCGCCATGATCCTACCATAGATACTATAAAATGACCCCTAGGGGCTCCTCATTTCTCACCTTTTCTCTCCTCGGGCTCCTCTTCTTCTTACTCATGTGAGAGCTCTCCCGCCTCCTCCACCAAGTCGGCATCCGCTCGCCGTGAACCACCAGCAGCCACCGGCAGCCACCACCAGCTACCAGCGACTATAAGCACCACATCAGCGCGTTTTCAGTAAAGGGATGCCCAAGATCTTGAGGAAGCCGAAGGAAGAAGACACCTGAAGCCAGCTAGCGCGTGCCGCCCCAAGTGTGTGCGCCAAAAGCATCCAGCACGTTCCCTCGTCTGAGTCACTTCCGCGGTGTAGCCTGTTGCCCGCAGGAAACTACAGTCTCCCTCTCTCCTCTCAAGTTATAACGGGAGCGGTCTGTCGCCCCGATTCACCAAGCATACTGTAATCACTGGAAGCTAGTCGGCATAGACCCGGTCACGTGGTTTTTTACCCATTTAAGGGGTTTTTCCACATTATCAAGACTTGTGTCTACTCTTCATCTTCATTGACTGTGTGCGCGCTCGACCACTCCTTGAGCTAAGACAGTTCAAGTTAATCCGGTCCAACCAGGGCATCGAGTTAGTCCGCAACATACATATATACATATATAAGTATATATATATACATATATATATATACATATATAAGTGGTGGTTGTGTGGCTCCATTGTGGTGATCGAGCTTGGGTCTGATCACGACAGTGTTATATTGCCTATAAATCTCCTCCAGGCCTGGCGTAATTCTACAAAATGCAAACAAATATAAGTTTATGTTATAAAATATTATTTTTACAAAAATGTATAAAAACAACAAATGAATGCAATAATTTATTAAAATATCTAAGTAAATATTGGTCCTAAATGATGACTAAACCCTTAGTCATCAAACACCTTCATACTTGTGTTTTGCTCGTCCCGAGCAAACTATTCTCATAAGGGTAGGAAATTCTAATTCTAGATAGAATCTTAAAAGCTAGAGTAAAATGTGAAGTCTTATGCCGGCATGCATAGACATTTAAGTAGAAAGATGTTCTTGGCATAAATACTAATTTATGAAATAATTAAAATGTGTTTCAATTATTTATTATTACTGTTAAAAAGAGTCAATCGGTTAATCTCAAAGTTATGTGAAGAGAGAAAATAGCATGATCGTTGAGATTTAAATTACTAGATGTTGACGCTCGGGGTGTCCTCCCAAGAAACCCATCAATAACGATGGTCATAGGCTTGCCTATTGCACCTTCTCCACTACACTTCATACTCAATCAACTTTATAGATCTTTAGGGCTTAAATAGGATGTAACTTAAGGCTTGCGTTTAAGGGTAAGATAAATAGTGATAAACATGATGTATTTCACTTAAACAAAGAGTTTTGAGCTAAACTTTTATTTTTCTTTTTTTTCATCATAATTGGGATCATTCCAAGTATGCACATGTATACCTAGGCCGCATATCATTATGAAATTTTAATTTTTCACCCATATTATTTTTATTTCACAGTTTGGATCATTCTAAGTACACATGTGCATACCTAGACCACATATCACTATGAAATGTTTTTCTTTTTAAATTTTTTCGACACCCGTATTTTTCCAATGTTTTGGCTCTTCACCGCATCACCAAAAATGAAACCTCCAAGTTTAGCTCAAAATTTAAGTGTTCATGGGTTTGGCTTTTTAGCTTTGGTTGTGAAGTGGTGAGGGTGGCTCAAAAAAAGGGTAAAAGGCTCAAGTTGTGTCAACAAAGGTAGTATTTTTTAGGATTGGAATGCAATGGCTCAAACTATCCAAATAAAGGTCTAAATCATTTCTGAAAAATAATTATTCTAAAGTGCAAATATTCTAAAGTTTGCTAAGGGCAAATCCTAGATGTCGAGAAAAGACACCCTTTCATTCGAGTTGAGTAATAGCTTTCTTACGATCTTCTACACACTCTTCTAAACTACTTTTGAATAAAACAGGATTCAAATTAGAGGTAAAATAAATTCTTTCTATGCAAAATAAAAGATCACAATTTTAGATCTATGCCAAAAATTTAATTCTACACAAATACTACTCAAACACATGCATTTAACTAGAAGCACTACATGAGTCAACAATTTTGCTCAAATGTTTCAAAAAATATTTTAGCACGAAAAATTTATAGTCCATATGAGAAATAAAATTTACTTAGAACTTACAATTAAATAAATATGGAGATTTTGATAAATTAAGCAAGAAATAAGACTACTTTTTTTTACAAACTAAGTTAAAAAATTAACTAATGCTGCCCCTCCATACTTAAAGATAAACATTATCCCCAATGTTTAAAATTAAATATGAAAACTAGAAAAAAGAATGCTTAAAAAAAGAAGATTATAAAAAAACTTCTCTGAGTGATCGTCGGGGTGGCTACTTATAATCTAGAGAAAGAGCCTGCAAAACTTTTTATAACAAACAAAAGACTAATAATAATAATAATAATAAAAGATAATTGTGGGGTGCCTCCCATAAGCGCTAAGTTTACCGTCGCATAGCTTGACTAAGTGGCGATTTTATATGTTTGGAAGATTTAGTGATTCAATTTTTCCGATTGAGGGGTCGCCGGGGTGATATAGTTTCAAATGGTGCCCATTAACTTTGAATGGGTCGTTTTTCGGGTGTTCAATTAGCACGGTCCCATATGGCTAAACCTCTTTCACGACAAAGGGGCCCAACCAACGGGACTTCAAGTTTCCGGGAAAAAGCTTAAGTCTATAATTAAAAAGAAGGACTAGATCTCCCGGTCAAAAAGATTTTGGATTTTTAATATTTCTATCGTGATAAAACTTAGTTCTCTCCTTATAGAATTTGTTATTTTCATAAGCGTTTGCACGTCATTCATCTAATTCATTTAATTGAAATTTTCTTTATTCTGAGGCTAAGTTTAGATCTAAATTTAAAAATTTGAGCGCCCAATATGCGCGGTGCTCTAATTCCACCGGTAAATGACAAGCTTTTCCGTAGACTAATCAGTACGGTGTATAACCGATGGCGGTCTTGTACGCCGTCCGATAAGCCCACAAAGCATCATCGAGTTAGAGCGATCAATCCTTCCTAGTAACTGACACTGTTTTTTCTAAAATTCTTTTTAACTAACGGTTTACCACATCCACTTGGCCATTTGCTTATGGGTGGATGGGGTGGATAATTTGTGCGTGACGCCATACTTAGCTAAAATTTTAGCAAGTTGGTCGTTACTAAAATGAGAGCCCCTATCACTAATCAGTGCGCGTGATGTGCCAAATCTAGAAAATAATTTTTAAAAAAAATTTACGACTCTAGCATCGTTAGTGGGGAAAGCTTGCGTCTCAGCCCACCTTGACACGTAGTCGACCGCAACAAGGATGTACTTATTATTATGATAAGGTGGTAGTGGACCTACGAAATCTAACCCCCATAAATCAAAATTTACGCATTCTAAAAATATATTTTGGGGCATTTTGTCCCGATTAGAAATGTTACCTGACCGTTGGCAACTATCGCATTTACTCACAAAGGTGTGACGTCTCTGAATAAGGTGGGCCAGTAAAAGCCCTCTTCTATCACCTTTCTTGCGGTCTGGTTTGCTTGATAATGACCACTGGTTGGTCCTTCGTGGCAGTGCCTTGGACGCCTTCATCGTCCGAAACACACCTTCTTACCACTTGGTCCGCGTAGATACGAAATAAAAAGGAGTCCTCCCAAAAGTAATATTTCAAGTCCGAAAAGAATTTCTTCTTTTGTTGACTTGAAAAATCTTTTGGAAGGACCCATGCCACTAAATAGTTGGCAAGATCCACGTACCAAGGGATGGAAGAATTCATTACCTTATTCATGACGAGGAGGCGCTCTTCAGGGAATATTTCATCTATTTCGGACTCCACTAGTGTTCCTACAGCTGGATTCTCCAACCTTGAGAGGTGGTCGGCTGCCAAATTTTCTGCTCCCTTCCTATCTCGGATCTCCAAATCAAACTCTTATAGAAGAAGAATCCATCTTAGTAATCGGGGCTTGGCGTCCCCTTTTTCCATTAGATACCTGAGAGCGGAGTGGTCAGTAAAAACAATAATTTTTGATAGCGTTATATAAGATCGAAATTTATCAAACGCAAAAATTATTGCCAAAAGCTCTTTTTCCATTGTAGTACAATTAGTTTGGGCGGAAATGAGCGTTTTGCTTGCATAATAAATCGGGTGAAAATATTTATCCACCCGTTGGCCTAAAACAGCCCCTACAGCAAAATCGCTCGCGTCGCACATAATTTCAAACGGAATAGACCAATTTGGCGCAATTAAAATAGGTAAGTTGATAAGTTCATTTTTAATTTTATTGAACGCTTTAGAACATTCTTGATCAAATATAAATGTGGTTTCTTTTTCTAAAAGATGTGTTAGCAGTTTAATAATTTTTGAAATTTTTTAATAAATCGCCTATAGAAACCCGCATATCCTAGAAAACTTCTAATAGATTTTATGTTGGTAGGAGGGGGAAGTTTTTCTATGACCTCGATTTTGGCCCTATCAACCTCGATCCCTTTGCTAGAAACTTTATGTCCGAGGACTAAGCCTTCTCAGACCATAAAGTGGCACTTTTCCCAATTGAGCGCCAAATTCGTGTCTTCGCAGCGTTGAAGAACACGATCAAGATTATTTAAACATTTTTCAAAAGAATCGCCGAATACAGAAAAAACGTCCATAAAAACTTCCATGACGTCCTCTACTAATTCGTTAAAAATTGCCAATATACATCTTTGGAATGTAGCCGGCGCATTGCAAAGACCAAACGGCATCCTCCGATAGGCGAAGGTGCCAAAGGGACAAGTGAACGTAGTTTTCTCTTGATCTTCGGGTGCAATTGGGATTTGGAAGTATCCTGAAAGACCATCAAGAAAACAATAATGTGAGTGACCGGATAGACGTTCTAAGATTTGGTCAATGAAGGGTAACGGGAAGTGGTCTTTATGGGTGGCATCATTTAATTTCCTATAATCGATGCATACCCGCCAACCCATAATAGTACGGGTTGGGATCAACTCATTATTTTCATTGGAAACTACTGTTATCCCACCCTTCTTAGGCACGACTTGCACCGGGCTAACCCAAGTGCTATCAGAAATTGGATAAATAATCCCCGCGTCTAATAATTTTATAATTTCGGCCTTAACGACATCCTTCATGTTAGGATTAAGGCGTCGTTGATGCTGAATAGTGCCGTGAGAATTATTTTCTAAATTTTTTTTATGCGTGCAAAATAAGGGGCTAATCCCCTTAATATCAGAAATTCATCATGCAATTGCATGACGGTGATTATTTAAAATTTTCGTTAATTCAAAATTTCTGAATCGTTAAGTGCGGATGAAATAATCACGGGCAATTTTGACTCTTTTTCTAAAAATAAATATTTTAAATGTTTCGACAATTATTTTAATTCTAAACTCGGGGGCTCCTCATAAGATGTTTTTACTTTAAAATTATTCGATTTTATTTCTTCAAATTTAAGTAGTCAAGTTATTTCTTTTAAATAAAATGAGTTTGCAATATCCGGATTTTCTAATGAAGGAGAGATAATTTCAGAAAACGACGTTATTTCCTCTTCAAAATTTGCTTCTAAGGTAAAGCAAGAGTGGTCGTTAGAAAAAGAATTTTTCATTGAAGAATTAATTCTAAAAGTAACTTCTCTATCCCCCACTTGTAGAAGAAGCTTTCTATTACTTACGTATATTATTGCCCTGTAGGTGGCAAGGAAGGGACGACCGAGTATAAGAGGTACTTCGGCATCCTCTTCTATGTCGAGGATGACAAAGTCTATCGGGAAAATAAACTTGTCAACCTTAACGAGCACATCCTCAACTATCCCTATTGGGTATTTTATTGACTGGTCCGTTAGTCGGATGCTCATTTTAGTTGGGCTTGGGGTGCCCAAACTAAGCTTTTTAAATAAAGAGAACGACATCAAATTTATACTAGCTCATAAATCAGCCAAGACGTATTTTTTTAATAAATTGCCGAACAAGCATAGGATGGAAAACCATCCCGAATCGTTAAGTTTTTTCGGTAATTTATTTAATACAACCGCCAAGCATTCTGCGTTTAAAGAAATATGCGAAATATCCTCAAGTTTATTTTTATTATAGAGTAATTCTTTGAGGTATTTCATGTATTTAGGCATATTGGAGATTGCTTCGTAGAATGGGACGTTTATTTGAATTTATTTTAAAATTTCAATAAATTTTTTGTATTGCTCCTCATTGCGCTCGTTTTTAAATTTTGAAGGATAAGGCATTGAAGGTTTTAAATTATTACGCGGAGCTAGAGTAGAAGACGGTAAAGTAAAAGAACTAACTTGCGGAGAAGTAAGTTGCGCGTGTGAAGATGAAACGTTTACCTCAGGTCCAGCCAAATTTTTAGAAGTTACCTCCGTTCTGCTGCGGAGGGTTATTGCGTTGGCGCTCTCCCTTGGAATTGGCTCGGTGTTGCCTGGCAGAGCTCCTTGTTTGCGTTTGGAGAATAATTTAGCTAGCTGTCCAATTTGATTTTCTAAGTTTTTAATAGATCCGATAAGATTCCGGATATTGGACTCGTTGGAGGCTATGTACTTAGTGAAGACCTCTTCAAGTGAACTGGACTTTTGTTGTGGTGGTGGTGCAAATTAGGGAGGATTCACTTGTGGTGTTCGTTGAGCATTATTGGGGTTGTTCCATGAAAAATTTGGGAGGTTTCGCAAGCCCGGATTATAACTATTATTGAACAGAATATTAGTATTCGGGTTATACGGAGGACGATAGGAGTTCCACATATAATCTAATTGCTCTTGAAAATTATTATTAAAATTATTATTATTATTATTATAAGCCCAATTTGTGGCGGAGGAAGCAGACAACTCCGCCACTTGCTTTGTGAGCATTTCTACTTGAAGTGCTAAATTTGGGGTGGCCTCGACTTCAAAGAGTCCGGTCGGCTTGTTAGGACGCGACTGTGGCGCATTCCACTGATAAGTATTCATGGTCATCTCCTCAAAAAGCTCTTAAGCGGCCTCAGGGGTTTTGTTTTTAAGAGTACCTCTCGCGGCCGCATCAATTATTTGCCTAGTTTGGAGATTCAAACCATTGTAGAAAATTTTAACCTGTTGCCACATAGGAAGGGCATGATGAGGACATCTCCGCAAAAGTTCTTTGAAGCGCTCCCATGTGTCATAGAGAGACTCACAGTCTATTTGCGTGAATGAGAGAATGTCTGTACGTAATTTAGCAGACTTTGCCGAAGGAAAATATTTCGTTAAAAATTTCTCCGTCATTTCGGCCCATGTAGTGATGGAACCTCTAGGAAGAAAACCCAACCATTGCTTGGCCTTAGTCCGCAAAGAAAATGGAAATAAACTCAAACGAATGGCGTCATCGGTGACGCCATTTATTTTAAACGTATCGCATATTTCTAAAAAATTAAGCAGATGTAAATTTGGTTCTTCATCTGGTAAGCCATCGAATACAACCGATTGTTGTACCATCTAAATAATACTCATTTTAATTTCAAAATTATTATTCGCTACTCCCAGGCGAATAATACTAGATTGTGTTCCCTCCAAATTCGGTCTTGCATAATAGGACATGGTCCGTAGCGGGGCCGCATTAAGGTTAGGAACTTCCATTATTTCCTCGTTAGTTTCTCCGATTGACTCTTCGCTAATTATTGGTAGATCACTAAATCGGAGACATAAAATTGCGCTTGATTTTCGGATCAAAGCCGAACTCAAAATTATTTGAAGAGTTTACTCGGGTCATAAACTAAAAAGAAGAGAGGAAAGAGGTGAAAAGAACTAAATGATGATGAAGAAAAATTAAAAGATTATTATGTTATTATAGTTAAGTAAATATTATTATTTTTATTTGTTCAAAAAGCGGGTTAAGTTAATCACGGACTTCCCGAGGTCTACCCTGTGAAGGGTTTGTAAGCGGTACTAGAGGGTGTTATGGGATGACAAGCCCAAACCGTCCTTTCCGAGAATTTAAGTTATGTTTTTTAAAAAAAAATTGAAAATAGTGTGAGAAAAACGATAAATTAATAACTATTTCTTTTTCAAATTATCGACCAAATTCCCGGCAACGGTGCCAAAAACTTGATTGCGCAAAACTATGCTTGCCAACGATAACGGCAAGTGTACCGTATCGAAAGTAGTATAGGTTTATAGAAAACAATGTCGTATTAGACTCAAGGTGGTTGAGTAATTCTACTTTGAAAATCATTATTATTTTATCAATAGAAATTTGGATTGGGTTGTGATTAAAAAAAACTAGAGATGCTAATTGAATTAAATCGATGGGTTAAAAGTAGTGCCTGATCTTTGAATCACCTCAGAAATAGAAGATAACGGAATGAGAATAGAAATGCAGTTCTCTTATTGAAGAGGCTTTGACCGTGGAGGTTCCCGAAGCATGAACACTCCTCTTTCGAGGATTAGGTTCAACTAAGCTTAGGTGTATCGACCGAACTTTCGTTCTCAAATCGCATCGCCTAAGACATGTTTTACGTAGTGAACCTCGCTATTGGATTTTACTCCAATCCAGAAGAATTACGTCATCCCCTTTCAAGGGTTACGTTCTACTCTTTTTATTAATGAATGATCGATTCGTCTTACGAGCCTCTCGGCCAACTAAAGAGCGAAAACTATTTTGAAAACTATATAAAACATATAGCCTCAATGAATTGATCAATGCTAATTCGTAAGCGTTCAACAAATTGAGAATAATAAATCTAAAATCATCGCGAAAATTATCTCATCATCAGATCATCGTGATCGAGCACTATAAAAATTAGTTGTTCATGTCGATGAGCGGATCGTTAATATAAAAATATGACATCACAAAAAAGTGCGAAATTGACAAGGAATAAAATTTTAAGTGAAAAAGAGTAAGATTTTATTGCTATTCGCAAAAGATTAGAATGGGTAAATGTGCGGCATTACAAATAGACGTACAAAATTAATTAGAGTAGCCAAAACGAAACAAAGACGACAATAGTCTCGACTAAACAAGATTATGAAAAGAGCAAATAAAATTCTACTATTAATCTTTTCTCAAAATAAAAAGAACAATTAAAGCGAAACTCCTAATAATAAAATCCAGAAAAATAAACACTCCTAACTCCTTACTCCTTGCTGGACTCCAACTACTGAATTAAAAACTCTCTTCAAAATTATAAATTCTCTTCCAAATTATCTTCCCCCTCTCTACTCCTGATGCTATCTTTTTATAGGCAGTAGTAGGCAGGGGCGCTGGAGTTCCGCGGCTTGATTGTTGAAACGGCAGCATTTAATGGTGGCGAAATTCGGGCTGCATGGAGGATGTCGGCTGGAGCTAAACGGCAGTATTTATTGGTGGCGGGATTCAGCCTGGCTATTAAAGATTATTGTTACAGAATTCTGTTATCCATGTGGCTGCAAGGAGGAGGTGCGGGCTCGGGCTGACGTGGCGAGCTGCTAAGCTAGGCGGAGGAGGTTGACTGTACGGTGGCTGGCCAAGCTTGGTGGTCGAGAGTTGTTGTTGGAAGGAGTTGCTGGAGCATTGCATGGAGAAGGAGGATGGCTGCACGGTGGTGGCACTGGAGCTGCTGGCCAGAGTATGCATGTGCAGCTGCAAGTGGAGGTGGCCGGCACAGTGTTTGCTATATGGAGGAGGCCGACTGGTGGCCGAGCTTGGAGTGATTCGTGGAGTTGCTGGAGCTTGGAGGTGTTGGCTGGATGGTGGCCAATCTTGTTGCATGGTGACGACGGAGGTGGCGGTCGAGCTTGCTGTATGGAGGAGGAGGCCGGCTAAGCACGGTGGTGGCGCTGAGGAGAAGCTCAGGTTCTTCATGGTGATGGTCGGCTTTGTAATATATGTATATATATATATATTTATATACATATATATATATATACATATATATATACATATACATATATATATACACATATATTTATACCATTTCAAAAAGAAATATAGAGGTCTGCAAATAACCATGAATTAAAAATTCATTCAAAAAATTTGGGTCATCGGATCGATCAAATCAAGACTGCAAATAAAATTTTCCCAAAAAATCCCTCCTCCTTCTCTCTCCTCAATCCCGAGTCCACCAAATTCCCCCCCCCCCATTTTTTTGCCCAGCCCGGCCCACCCCCTCTTTCCACTGCCGCCGCCGGATTCCTGATCGGCGCCACCAGAGTCCGGCGAATCCGCCGATGGGCGTCGGTCAGGCATCCGGCGGCTCAGCCGGCGGCGGCAGTGGAAAGAGGGGGTGGGTCGGGCTGGGCAAAAAAATGGGGGGGGCCTCCGGGTTCCACTCCGGTATGAGGGGAAAAAGGGGGGAGGGGGAGGTAAGAGAAAGAAAAGAGGGGGAGGAGAAGAGGGGGAGGAGAAGAAAGGGGGAGGGAGAAAGAGAAAAGAGGAAAAGGAAGAAAAAAAGAAGAGAGGGAGAGAGGAATTAAGATAAGAGGGAAAGGGAGATATGAAGATGAAGAGTGGACTATAAATGACAAAGGATCAGACTTTTAGTGCGGCGCGACATTTTTAGTGCGGTGGGTTATATCAAAAATCACGAACAACACGAATTGAATTACCTTTCACCCAATTCATTTTTGATGATATGGGATCAGAGCGAAAGATCAAAGCTTTTAGTTCTAATTAAAATCATTAACGATCAAAGCTGTTGGTTCTTCATGCCAACGCTAAAGTCGTTAAATCATAAATCATATGCAGTGTTGTGCTTGCAGTGGCCTGAGGTTGTTGTGGTTTGCAATGCAGTGCAATTTATTTGATGCACTGCATTGCATTTTTGCAAATTTCTATAATTTCTCAAATTGAGAATTGCAATTGGGAGGAGACCAAGAATCCACTGAAAGCTTGTTCGCAACCCATAAAATTTGTGCAACTCACGGATGTTTGCAATCAAATGCATCGAGCACAATTCAACTAGGTTAGTCTTAAATAAATATACAGAAAGAGTTGGTGATATGGGCGACTCCCTTTTGTATGTGGGCTCAGTCCGCAAGAGAGCCGAGCACATGCACAGTGGTGGCGGTCATAAACACAATGGTTATGATGTCTGTTCATGAACGCCCACCTCTCCTAAGGAACTCCATTTACTTTTATGTTTTAAAACAATTTTTTTCTTGTGGCAGTCAATAACCGTTGTCATGACAAACACGGCTGCAGAGTTTTTGACCAAACTCACTGGATCAAAAACGCCATACAAAACGAACCCTAAGTGTTGGTATTTTTGGAAATAAATTGTTTTTGTAAAGGATCCCACCATAAGGGTGAAATAACAATGTATTTTTGCACAAGGCAGCTTCCAGGACTCGAACCCGTGACCTCAAGGTTGCATGGAAAAACCTTAACTGATGCGCTAAGACTCCCCTTCTAATGGCACAATGACTAGGGTAGCTCAGTGCACAAAGCATTCTCGTGTAGCGAGGGTCCAGAGAAGGGTTCCACCACAAGGGTGAAATGTAGACAAACCTTACCATGCACTTTTGCAAGAGGCTTCTTATAGGAAAAGATCCTGTGACCTCAAGGTCACACGACAACACCTTAACTAGTGTGCCAAGGTTCCCCTTCTTATAACACAATAACTATGGTAGCAATGACATTTTTGATCAAACTCACAACACAACAGTGCAGTGCATAAACTCAAAACCAATGAAAGAAAATGAAAATAGCACAACCATGCAGTGCATAAACTCATTCAAAGGATCTCAATTTTAGCATAATCAAACAAAATCATTTTAGAGATTAGCGCAAAGGATCTTCAAAAATACAAGAAATGAAAATAAAGCTCATTTTGCTTATTTACAGTTTTGATGCATAACAACAAATAGATACACTACAGGATCTATCCAGAAAAGGAAAGTCTTGTCCTAATAAATTGCATTTTTTGCTTTTTGTTCACCCAGTAAGGCATGATAACCTTCCCAAGTAGCAAATATATGATCACTCTCTTAACTTGGGAAGGTTATTATAGAATGAAAACTAAGCTCACATTAGGTACAAAGGAGCAGATCATAAGAATGAAAAATTCCCTCATTTTTTCTGATTGCAGTTTTGTAAATTTATCAAAAAAATAATTCATCCTTAATTTTTTTCTCCTAACTGCCTTGATTATTTCAGGGTAAATGATGCCTATTGACTGCTCTGATATTGAGAAACTCCCTGGCTTCTCCACCTTTTTATTCTTGAGATTCATATCATTTCTTTCACTTGGGTTCTACCCTCGAAGCGTGATCAGATATATGTGTAACTAGTTAGGCACTTGATCCCAATATCCCATCTCTGATCATCACCTCAGGCATGGATCAAGCAAACACTTCAGGCTTTATAAGCGGAGGCATATGCAAACAGTCATCATTTATCTGTCTCTCCCCCTCCTATTGTCTCCAAAACACGAAAAAGGAGTTTGAAGAAGGAGACCATTAAGAAAATTGTCCACCGCTTTCTGGCCCTTCTCCTGGCATCACTATTATTTCTGATAGTATGGACCTCAGCACGGCGGATATGTGGCTGCACAAACCTCATCCGATCCCTTATCCGAGGCACCGAAGAAGGAGAGTGAGGCGACCGTAGATGGATTTCATCTACGCACATCCTGCATCGCCATCAACATCAATTTTACCATGTAGATATGTCGTTGGAGGTCCCCGAGTAAGGCGTCCAAGAACCTCCCATCCTCCCCGCTCTGTTACCACCTTGGAAAAGGAAGCCGCCATCCGCCCATTCAATTAAGGTCCAATTTCAATGAAAATAGATCTTCACTTCTAATTTCAGATCCCTAATTCCATCAAAATGAACGAAGCCTTAAGAAAAAGGAGGTAATTAATTAACTGAAGATGGAAATGGAACCTTTAGTTGAGTTTTGGTAGAGTGTGACACAGTAAAAGTGTTGTTTGCAGCAGAATCACCCCAATAAGTTTGCCCTATGGGGCCAGTTAGTGTCAGCATTCTAGTAGCTGCAAGAGTCCGAAATGAAAGATAAATACCACATTATTCAAAAACACATGATTCAAGCCAATCTAAGCAAGAATAATAGGTTGAGTCTCAAACCTAACTAGCATCATCCTCTAATCATGCAAAGGAATGAGTAAGTTACAATAAAAAGTTTTTTAAGTTACCTGTAGATTCAGGTCAATGTAAGCAAGCATAATAGGTTGAGGCTCACTGTCTATGGGTACCATGGAAAGGCGACCCTTAATAGTTGCTCTTATAAAAAGAAGGAAATGTCAAATCTTTTGAAGGAATGACTGGTTTTCTCCAATCATGGGATTCCATTTAAATTAAGGATCTCATCAACTGAGAATAATCACTGGAAATGGGTATTACATTTAAACTAAGAATAATCACACTTATCATCGTGAATAACAACCATCTTGAAGACAGACACCTAGTGGAAATGGGTGTGGTTCAAACTCCATTGATAATACAAAAAATCAATGGGCAGTGATGCTTTTAGATTATGATAACTAGTTGGGACATGGCAGGTGTGTCGAGCTGAAATTGATAAAGGTTCAAGGCTCACACATGGAAGATGGCAAGATTGAGGATCTCATCAAGTGGGATGGTCCAGAGCCATGCATGGACACTAGGGAATCACAAGAACATTTTGAGTAGTACCTATCCTTTAAGCTTGAAGAGCAAAAATTGTCAGGCGGAGCAGATGCCATGGAAGGCTTGAGGAACGACTGGGTACTAATCGTGTACCGACTCTAAACAACTGCAGATTTTATCATTGAGGACTTCACATTGAATGAAACTACTCACATGAAAGGGTGGAGCATAGGTTCCTCTGATTTCAGTGGTAGGAAAAGATGTCTTGGAACCAGGTTTCACAACCTTTACCTCTTCCTGTTGACTTCTAATATCCTTCTCTCAAGATTCACTGCACCTGTCACCTGTGAAAGGAGATGGTTTCAATTGTCCAGAATATGTAAATTTCATCCAGGTAAAATTGAGGGAGAACCAAAGAGACTAATACCTTCTTGCCTTTCTCGATTAATGCCTAATCCCAAGGAGTAAAAAAATTAAGTCAGCTTTTGAAATCAAGCATACCGCAAAAGTATGATTTTCTCCTCCCTAGATTACATCACTCCTCTAATAACTATATTGAACAGTCGAGACCCAGGTGGAGATCAACATCGAACTAATATGTCTCCTTCCTATCCCACGTCGATCTCGGGAAGTTGTACAGATCAGCAGACGCCGATCTCTTGCGATCTCGGGAAGTTATTCAATTCAATCTCATTTATAATTTTTTTGTACTCATCTACTTTCTCCTATAACAAAATTTAGTGTGAATCAATCAAAAATCGTGCACAACCAAGCTAAAAAACATCAGTAACTCCATTCATCAGCTCAAAACCAAAGGGAATCAACAGGAGTAGCGTACAAATCAAACTATTGTATTGCTGAGAAATCACAAGCTGCATAGCGGCTCAAAACCAGACAGAGGAGGAATCCTTATAAAAAAATTGCCCAAAAAAATCAAGTTGAAAGTGGAACAAACTAGAGTACTTAGATGGATGTGCAGTAAAAATATGGTGAATGAAATGTCTACTTTAGCTAAAATTAGGGACTAGCATAAGTTTATGAAAAATTTACTTTAATTTGTGCAAGCGCACAAACAAATAGATAGTTTAACAAAACTTATCACCGCCATTTAGCCTATTCAACCCAATCAAAATCGAGTTGAGAATTCTAAAAAAACTTGTCAAAAAAGGCAATAGCCGGCACTACAGCCCAAAATACCATTCTCTTGCCCTGCAACAAATAAAACCAATACCCATATTTGCTTAGCAATCTTCCATCCATTTTAGATACTCTCAAATCCCAGAGCGTGTCAAAAAGTCAATGGATAAATAAAGAGAAAAGTATGGAGGCAAATACGTTAAGAAAGTCTTGAAATTTTTTTATACCATGTACTCCTCATTTGCCCAAACATAACCCATTATTGCAATTAAAATTCATAAGAAAATATAAGTTGGAAGGATGAGTAACTGCACAATTTTCAATAACATAAGTATATACTTCCATTTAACACTTCGATGAATAGAAATGAGTGCATATGAACCAAAAAAATGGTTGCAGATCGGAAAAGACCCTTAGCTGTTTAAGGGAAGTGCCCCCTCCTTAATTTTGAGCTGACCCTTGGCTGTTGAAGTGCATTTAATTCTTCATTTGACAATGAACTTGCAAGGGTTTAAAGCATACAGCCCAGTGTATGTATATAAATGTTAGGGTAATCTGTTTAAAGCATACAACCCTTGTGGTAGAGGAGGCGGTAATCTGTCGTGGCCTCGAAGCGCCGGCCAAGGGCCTCGACGACGTTGGAGAGCGTGGTAGTCCGAGCATCCAACGGCTTCAGCTGAACCGCCAACCATGGCTTGCCCATGCTAACTCTAGCGGCGTCGATCAGTGGCGGAGTCAGGATTTTCATTTGACCCGGGCACCAAATAAAAATATAGATTTTTTTTATTCAACAAAAAAACTGGCTTCTTATATGATGTAATGTATGTTTAATGTAGAGCAATAAACTAACATGATCTCCTACTTGGACGATACAAAAATGATAAGCATTTGGATTGAATTCATAATCTACAAAACGCCACTAGAAGATGATTGAATTCATAATCTATAGAAGGGTAAAGCTTTTAGCATTTGGATTGAACATAAAACTTCTGGATCATCAAAAAATGAACAAGAAATATTCCACCATCAAGCAACAACATCCTTTATTTCATTTCCATTACTTGGTGTTCATGAAAACAGTCCATAAGTATAAAGAGCAAGTCACTCAAGCAGTCAAACTACACACCATTTAAGTATCCATCATCATTTACAAAATAAGCTTCAATGTTGCAATGATCTACACTAAAAAGGACCGAGTCTATACAAATTTTAGTCAATAAGAAAAAGTGAGAAAAATTATGCACCTTTAATTTCTCCTTTCATAAATCCACAATCCATCTCACCACAAAAAGTTTTGACTTTAATTTCTCCTTCTAAATATTCAGGCCCATCTAATTGAATCGGAAGAAGAAAAAAATGAGGAAGAACCCCAAATCTTGAAATGGGGAAGAACGCCCACCTTCAATAAGGGGAGGAACGCCATCTATCACTTTCAAGAGCTAATCAAGGGATTGGGGAAATGCTTTTAGGTGAACCATTTGCGATACCAGAGCAGGGTTCTGCTCACCATAGATCTGGAAGCTAGGTTTGATCCGTTAGATGAAAGGGCATGGATATGGTGGCTTAATACTCGCATGAGGGACAAGTGGATTGAGTCCATCAAGAATTTCTGTACAGAACAGTAGAGATAAGGAGATCACTGGAAGAGTCAGCATCCACAGATACATCCTCTAAACTCACCTAGACAGTAGTCTTCACCAAATCGACGAAGGAGATAGGAGAGAATGGGTGGTTTACTACCAAAAGGAGAGGAAGCGATTGATCGGAAAGTGAGGAGGAGCAGGTGCGGGATTCACCTTGTAGATCTATTTTCGGAGGTCCCCGAGGAAGGGGGCAAAGAACCGCCCATCCTCCCCGCTCCGCTGCTGCCTTGAAAAAGGAAGCCGCCAATGCCCATCCTCCACGCGATGGGCGAAGCTGCGTCGGGAGGTGCTGCAGGGGCGGAGCTGCGTCGGGCAGTGCTGCGTCGGGCAGTGCTGCATCGGGCAGTGTTGCAGTAGATGTCGTGGCCAACAGACATGGTAGAGGCGGAGAGCGGAGAGGCTGCGAAGAGAAAAGATGGAATGAATTTCATTTTTTTTAGTCCGATATGAATGAAGGGCGGGCAAAATGGGGATGGCATAATTTCAGTCAAATTAAGTGGACCGGAGTGAGGCCCGACCAGGAGGGCCGCCGGGTTCCACTCCGATATGAGGGAGAAAAAAGGGGGAGGGGAGGGAAGAGAAAGAAAAGAGGGGGAGGAGAAGAAAGGGGGGAGGGAGAAAGAGAGAAGAGGAAAAGGAAGAAAAAAAGAAGGGAGGGAGAGAGGAATTAAGACAAGAGGGAAAGGGAGATATGATGATGATGAGTGGACTATAAATGACAAAGGATCAGACTTTTAGTGCGGCGCAACATTTTTAGTGTGGTGGGTTACATCAAAAATCACGAACAACACGAATTGAATTACCTTTCACCCAATTCATTTTTGATGTTATGGGATCAGAGAAAAATATCAAAGTTTTTAGTTCTAATTAAAACCATTAACGATCAAAGCTATTGTTTCTTCATGCCAACACTGAAGTCATTAAATCATCAATCATATGCAGTGTTGTGCTTGTAGTGGCCTGAGGTTGTTGTATTTTGCAATGTAGTGCAATTTATTTGTTGCACTGCATTGCATTTTTGCAAATTTCTGTAATTTCTCAAATTGAGAATTGCAATTGGGAGGAGACCAAGAATCCACTGAAAGCTTGTTCGCAACCCATAAAATTTGTGCAAATCACGGATGTTTGCAATCAAATGCATCGAGCACAATTCAACTAGGTTAGTCTTAAACAAATATACAGAAAGAGTTGGTGATATGGGCGACTCCCTTTTGTATGTGGGCTCGGTCCGCAAGAGAGTCGAGCACATGCACAGTGGTGGCAGTCATGAACGCCCACCTCTCCTAAGGAACTCCATTTACTTTTATGTTTTAAAACAATTTTTTTCTTGTGGCGGTCAATAACCGTTGTCATGACAAACACGGCTGCAGAGTTTTTGTCCAAACTCACTGGATCAAAAATGCCGCACCAAACGAACCCTAAGTGTTGATATTTTTGGAAATAAATTTTTTTGGGAAAGGGTCCCACATAAGGGTGAAATAACAATGTATTTTTGCACGAGGCGGCTTCCAGGACTCGAATCTGTGACCTCAAGGTTGCATGGAAAAATGTTAACCGGTGCGCTAAGACTCCCCTTCTAATGGCATAATTACTAGGGTAGCCCAGTGCACAAAACATTCTCGTGCAGCAAGGGTCTAGAGAAGGGTTCCACCACAAGGGTGAAATGTAGGCAAACCTTACCATGCACTTTTGCAAGAGACCTCTTACAGGACAAGAACCTGTGACCTCAAGGGCACACGACAACACCTTAACCAGTGTGCCAAAGTTCCCCTTCTAATAACACAATAACTATGGTAGTAATGACATTTTTGATCAAACTCACAACACAACAGTGCAGTGCATAAACTCAAAACCAATGAAAGAAAATGAAAACAACACAATCGTGCAGTTCATAAACTCATTCAAAGGATCTCAATTTTAGCATAATCAAACAAAATCATTTTAGAGATAGCGCAAAGGATCTTCAGAAATACAAGAAATGAAAACAAAGCTCATTTTGCTTATTTACAGTTTTGATGCATAACAACAAACAGATACACTACAGGATCTATCCAGAAAAGGAAAGTCTGGTGCTAATAAATTGCATTTTTTTGCTTCTTGTTCACCCAGTAAGGTATGATAACCTTCCCAAGTAGCAAATATATGATCACTCTCTTAACTAGGGAAGGTTATCATAGAATGAAAACTAAGCTCACATTAGGTACAAAGGAGCAGATCATAAGAATGAAAAATTCCCTCATTTTTTTCTGATTGCAGTTTTGTAAATTGATCAAAAAAATAATTGATCCTTAATGATTTCTCCTAACTGTCATGATTATTTCAGGGTAAATGACGCCTATTGACTGCTCTGATATTGAGAAACTCATGGCTTCTCCACCTTTTTAGTCTTGAGATTCATATCATTTCTTTCACTCGGGTTCTACCCTCGAAGCATGATCAGATATACGTGTAACTAGTTAGGCGCTTGATCCCAATATCCTATCTCTGATTAGCACCTCGGGCATGGATCAAGCTAACACTTCAGGCTTTGTAAGCGGAGGCTGCTGCAAACTATCATCATTTATCCATCTCTCCCCCTCCTTTGTCTCCAAAACACGAAAAAGGAGTTTGAAGAAGGCGACCATTAAGAAAATTGTCCACCGCTTTCTGGCCCTTCTCCTGGCATCATTGTTATTTCTGATAGTATGGACCTCAGCACGGTGGATATGTGGTTACACAAACCTCATCCGATCCCTTGATCCGGGGCACCGGAGAAGGAAAGTGAGGCGGCCGTAGATGGATTCCATCTACGCACATCCCGCACCGCCGTCAACATCACTTTTACCTTGTAGATCTGTCGTCGGAGGTCCCCGAGGAAGGCGTCCAAGAACCGCCCATCCTCCCCGCTCCATTGCCGCCTTGGAAAAGGAAGCCGCCATCCACCCATTCAATTTAGGTCCAATTCCAATGAAAATAGATCTCCACTTCTAATTTCAGATCCCAATTCCATCAAAATGAACAAAGCCTTAAGAAAAAGGATGTAATTAATTAACTGAAGATGGAAATGGAACCTTTAGTTGAGCTTTGGTAGAGTGTGACGCAGCAAAAGTGTTTTTTACAGCAGAATCACCCCAATAAGTTTGCCCTATGGGGCCAGTTAGTGTCAGCATTCTAGCAGCTGCAAGAGTCCAAAATGAAAGATAAATACCACATTATTCAAACACACGATTCAAGCCAATGTAAGCAAGAATAATAGGTTGAGTCTCAAACCTAACTAGCATCATACTCTAATCATGCAAAGGAATGAGTAAGTTACAATAAAAAGTTTTTTAAGTTACCTGTAGATTCAGGTCAATGTAAGCAAGCATAATAGGTTAAGGCTCACTGTCTATGGGTACCATGGAAAGGCGACCCTTAATAGTTGCTCTTATAAAAAGAAGGAAATGTCATATCTTCTGGTGGAATGACTGGTTTTCTCCAATCATGGGATTCCATTTAAATTAAGGATCTCATCAACTGAGAATAATCACTGGAAATGGGTATTACATTTAAACTAAGAATAATCACACTTATCATTGTGAATAACAACCATCTTGAAGACAGACACCCAGTGGAAATGGGTGTGGTTCAAACTCCATTGATAATACCAAAAATCAATGGACGGTGATGCTTTTAGATTATGATAACCAGTTGGGACATGGAGGATGTGTCGTGCTAAAATTGATAAAGGTTTTGTAACGTCCTGATTCGTGCTAGGCCCCTTGTGCGTGTTTTGGTGTCGGGAGAGCTGGTGCAGGATCAAGGGGGGTGCAGGTGATCAGGTGCGCACTTGCGGGGAATAAGAAAATAGGATAGAAGCTGGAGTTGAGCTTGACACGGGTGGGGACACGGGCGTGTCCCTACCCGTGTTCAAATGGCGTTGAGTGTCATGGCTTTGAGTGGCATGGCTTTGAGTGAAACGGATTTGAGTGGTGTCCCGAGAAGTACACGGGTAGGGACACGGGCGTGTCCCTACCCGTGTGCCATGGCGTGAGTGCCATGGCTTTGAGTGAAACGGCTTTGAGTGGTGTCCCGAGAAGGACACGGGTAGGGACATGATCGTGTCCCTACCCGTATGCCATGGCGTTGATTGTCATGGCTTTGAGTGAAACGGCTTTGAGTGGTTCGTCCAGTGAAGGACACGGGTAGGGACACGGGTGTGTCCCTACCCGTGTTCTTTAAGCCCAGCTCGACGAGTTGTGCCCCGAGAACCACACGGTTATTGACACGGGAGGTGACACGGCTGTGTCACCTAGACACAGGTACCTACACGGGTATGTCAGTACCCGTGTAGGAGCACGAAACGGCGGTCAAGCCGTTTCGCCAGAGTAGGATACGGGTAAGGACACGGCCGTATCCCTACCCGTGTCACTTCTGCATAAAAGGAAAAGTTAAGCCCTAACTTCCTCATTCTCTTCACAAGCCCTAATTTCTGGAGGGAACATTCCTGGAGGAAGAGAACGACTGGAGCAAGCCTTGGAGGAGGAGAAACGTCATCGCCGTCAAGGGAAATGTGATGCCACGGAGGAGGATGGCAAGATCCATGGCTGAGGATGGTGTTACCGCTGGAAATGAGGTGAGCTTCCTACCCCCTCCCTTGGTGCTAGATCTGTAGTTATCTAGGTGAGAGGTCGACTCAAGAGAGTCTAGACATGGGAGATGGAGATTTCCTTAGGAAGGGCCTTGCTAGAACGTGTGTTCTAAAGACTAGACATCTTTAACCTCCCCCCTCTTCATAGTGATGATGGGGGTGGCTTCGTGAAGAGGAACGGCCTTGAGAGGGAGAATAAGGGTGGAGGAGCTTTTGGTTGCGATTTGGGAAATGGCCTTGAGGAGGAAGATGAACCGATGCCATTCATTCCGCTTCAAGATGCGTGCAGAATCTGTGTTCTGCACGCAGCGACCTTCTTGGTTGTGTTCAAGCTAGAAAGTGTCCGATCTGGGCTTTCAACTAAACACGAAAGTTGTAGCCCTTGAAATTACCTTTCCAATGAGTGGTTACACGCCTTCAGGTGAAGCCTATAGCCACGGGAATGTCCAATCGAAGTCAGGGCTGTAAACTAAGCGCACAGAATTTGTATTCTGTACGCTGCAGGCTTGGGAACCAATTTCATGTGAGTTCTAGCCTGATCTGGGTTACAGGCTGAACAGAAAAAATGTAGCTGATGGTAAGACATTTCCATCGAGGGGTTACACGCACTCACCGGATTCATTTAGCCTCGGGAATCGTCGGTTGAATTTGCTGTCCAGATTTATTCTACACCTAAAATTCTGGGTTGTGTATAATGTGGATTTTGATCCGATGGATGTGATGTTACAATCTAACTCGAGGTTCGAGCGAACTCTTTTGGGATAACCATCATAGTGATAGGAAGGTTGAGATTTATAAATTTGAGTTCATACAACGAATTGTGAGTAAGCTTAATTGAACGAAAGGGTTGGATATAAAGTGGTGGACTAACCTTTATGCGCATTGTTTATATCATGTTGAAATAATTTGGAATGATATGTAGATGATTAAACTATGGCCATGATGTAAGTTGAAATGATAGAAGGAAATTTAGTAGTCCAACGCTTAGAGTATCGTCTCCCTACGGTTAGCGTTGTGGAAGTTAGCAAGTGCGGTGTTGGCCGTCACTAGTTGGGATGATGTTGAGATGAGTAAAGTTGGGCGGTTGGGCTTGGTCCTCGTGCTCATTTCAGAGTCTCCTTCCGTACCACATTGTGGTTATATTGCATGCGGTGTGAGTCGACACGCGGTGTCGTAATCCCGGGTTAAGGATAGTGTGGCAGGTCTACGGGCTCGCCAATCATCACACCGTTGGGAGTTGACAGATAGACCTTGGGCGGTTGGGCTTAGTCCTCGGTGTTCACGTCCCGAGGCTACTTCCATACCAAGTGAACGGTGGGGCTTGGCCCTCGTGCTCATTTCCGAGGCTATCCGTGTCACGCATAGGCCAGTTTGGGGCTAGGATCTTGGTGCACATCTACCCAAGAGAACCCGCTGGGCCGTAGTACGCATGGGCTCCGCTGTTGTGTTCTTAGCATGGAGGCATACGGAGGCCTAAGTGAGGTAGTGTGGATACCCACTTAGTAGTAGAAGTGCTCGTTCTACTGTCACCGTCTGGCCACGACGGATGGCGCCTGAGAGGTTAGCTACCAGCTTGAAAAGTGGGAACTACCAGTCTGTGTCGACATAGCGATTGCATGTGCGTGATCATGGGTGTGTCATTGCATCGCATACATAACATTGCACCTCATTACATACACAAGACCCTCATCGTATAAGTTTGTATGGGCACTCCTATACGATGAGTTACTTATTGCCGAATGATCCTCAACTTATATACTTGTATGGGCACCCATATAAGTTGAGTTACTTTCTGTTACACTGCTATATTCATATGCTGTGAAAGATGGTAGAACTGCTAGAATCTCTTATTACTTTTTATACCACTTGCTTGTTATACTCCTGCTATTATACATATATTGTACCCTGTCCATTTCTCCGCCCGGTGCCGAGGAGTCGCCGGGGGAGCGGACGTGAAGCCACTTAGTCTTTATGACTAACGGTTGCTACGTCTTCCATTTTAGGAGGAAACCCCGCAGGTGGAGCAGTAGGTTATGGAGCCGATCAGCCAAGCCAGGACGATAGGGCCTGAAGGGATGGTGTTATCGCTACCGTCTATTATAGATGTGAGTGATGAGAGTTTTGTTGTGGCCCTTCGGGGCAATTTTATAACTGCACTCTGACTATATAAAAGCATGTTTTAGTTTCTCAACTGTTGTACCTTTTGGACTTATGACTTTTTGTGGATTGACTTCTTCATATTATTATGGTTAGGTTGGCATACATATGTTGATATTGGTTGTAGCCGGCAGAATAGGCGTCTTGTGGTACAGGCTAGCCCGTATACTAGTGCTACCCCAAGGCGGCTGTTCTGGGCATAAGACCCCTCTCGTGCCGTGTCTTGTGTTCCGGGAGAGGGGTCTTATAGGTTTAAGGCTCACACATGGAAGATGGCATGATTGAGGATCTCATCAAGTGGGATGGTCTAGAGCCATACATGGACACTAGGAAATCACAAGAACATTTTGAGCAGTACCCATCCTTTAAGCTTGAAGAGCAACAATTGTCAGGCGGAGCAGATGCCATGGAAGGCTTGAGGAACGACTGGGTACTAATCGTGTATCGACTCTGAACAACTGCAGATTTTATCATTAAGGACTTCACATTGAATGAAACTACTCACATTAAAGGGTAAAGCATAGGTTCCTCTGATTTCAGTGGTAGGAAAAGATGTCTTTGAACCAGGTTTCACAACCTTTACCCTCTTCCGGTTGACTTCTAATATCCTTCTCTCAAGATTCCCTGCACCTGGCACCTGTGAAAGGAGATGGTTTCAATTGTCCAGAATATGTAAATTTAAGCCAGGTAAAATTGAGGGAGAACCAAAGAGACCAATACCTTCTTGTCTTTCTCGATTAATGCCTAATCCCAAGGAGTAAAAAAATTAAGTCAGCTTTTGAAATCAAGCATACCGCAAAAGTATGATCTTCTCCTCCCTAGAGTACATCACTCCTCTAATAACTATATTGAACATTCCAAACCTAGGTGGAGATAAACATCGAACTCATATGTATCCTTCCTGTCCCACGTCGATCTCGGGAAGTTGTATTGATCAGCAGACGACAATCTCCTGCGATCTCGGGAAGTTATTCAATTCAATCTCATTTATAATTTTTTTAAACTCATTTACTTTCTCCTATAACAAATTTTAGTGTGAATCAAGAAAAAATCGTGCACAACCAAGCTAAAAAAACATTAGTAACTCCATTCATCAGCTCAAAACCAAAGGGAATAAACAGGAGTAGCGTACAAATCAAACTATTATATTGCTGAGAAATCACAAGCTGCATAGCGGCTCAAAACCAGACATGAGGAGGAATCCTTACAAACAAATTGCCCAAAAAATCAAGTTGAAAGTGGAACAAACTAGAGTACTTGGATGGATGTGCAGTAAAAATATGGTGAATGAAATGTCTACTTAAGCTAAAATCTAGGACTAGCATAAGTTTATGATAAATTTATTTTAATTTGTGCAAGCGCAAAAACAAATAGATAGTTTAACAAAACTTATCACCGCCATTTAGCCTATTCAACCCAATCAAAATCGAGTTGAGAATTCTAAAAAAACTTGTCAAAAAAGGCAATAGCCGGCACTACAGCCCAAAATACCATTCTCTTGCCCTGCAACAAATAAAACCAATACCCATATTTGCTTAGCAATCTTCCATCCATTTTAGATACTCTCAAATCCCAGAGCGTGTCAAAAAGTCAATGGATAAATAAAGAGAAAAGTATGGAGGCAAATACGTTAAGAAAGTCTTGAAATTTTCTTATACCATGTACTCCTCATTTGCCCAAACATAACCCATTATTGCAATTAAAATTCATAAGAAAATATAAGTTGGAAGGATGAGTAACTGCACAATTTTCAATAACATAATTATATACTTCCATTTAACACTTCGATGAATAGAAATGAGTGCATATGAACGGAAAAAATGGTTGCAGATCGGAACAGACCCTTAGCTGTTTAAGGGAAGTGCCCCCTCCTTAATTTTGAGCTGACCCTTAGCTGTTGAAGTGCATTTAATTCTTCATTTGACAATGAACTTGCAAGGGTTTAAAGCATACAGCCCAGTGTACGTATATAAATGTTAGGGTAATCTGTTTAAAGCATACAACCCTTATAGTAGAGGAGGCGGTAATCTGTCGTAGCCTCGAAGCCCCGGCCAAGGGCCTCGATGACGTTGGAGAGCGTGGTAGTCAGAGCGTCCAACAGCTTCAGCTGAACTGCCAACCATGGCTCTCCCATGCTAACTCTAGCGGCGTCGATCAGTGGCGGAGTCAGGATTTTCATTTGACCCGGACACCAAATAAAAATATAGATTTTTTTTATTCAACAAAAAAAACTGGCTTCTTATATGATGTAATTGATGTTTAATGTAGAGCAATAAACTAACATGATCTCCTACTTGGACGATACAAAAATGATAAGCATTTGGATTGAATTCATAATCTACAAAACACCACTGGAAGATGATTGAATTCATAATCTATAGAAGGGTAAAGCTTTTAGCATTTGGATTGAACATAAAACTTCTGGATCATCAAAAAATGAACAAGAAATATTCCACCAAGCAACAACGTCCTTTATTTCATTGCCATTACTTGGTGTTCATGAAAACAATCCATAAGTATAAAGAGCAAGTCACTCAAGCAGTCAAACTACACACCATTTACGTATCCATCATCATTTACAAAATAAGCTTCAATGTTGCAATGATCTACACTAAAAAGGACCGAGCCTATACAAATTTTAGTCAATAAGAAAAAGTGAGAAAAATTATGCACCTTCAATTTCTCCTTTCAGAAATCCACAATCCATCTCACCACAAAAAGTTTCTACTTTAATTTCTCCTTCTAGATATCCAGGCCCATCTAATTGAATCAGAAGAAAAAAAATGAGGAAGAACCCCAAATCTTGAAATGGGGAAGAACGCCCACCTTCAATAAGGGGAGGAACGCCATCTATCACTTTCAAGAGCTAATCAAGGGATTGGGGAAATGCTTTTTGGTGAACCATTTACGGTACCAGAGCAGGGTTCTACTCACCACAGATCTGGAAGCTAGGTTTGATCCGTCAGATGAAAGGGCCTGAAGATGGCGGCTTTATACTTGCATGAGGGACAAGTAGATTGAGTCCATAAAGAATTTTTGCACAGAATAGTTGAGATAAAGAGATCACTGGAAGAGTCGGCATCCACAGATACATCCTCTGAATTCACCTGGACAGTAGTCTTCACCAAATCGACGAAGGAGATAGGCGAGAAGGGGTGGTTTACTACCTAAAGGAGAGGAAGCGATGGATCAGAAAGTGAGGAGGAGCAGGTTCCGGATTCACCTTGTAGATCTGTCGTCGGAGGTCCCCGAGGAAGGCGGCAAAGAACCACCCATCCTCCCCGCTCCGCTGCCGCCTTGGAAAAGGAAGCCGCCAACGCCCATCCTCCCCGCAATGGGCGAAGCTGCGTCGGGAGGTGCTGAAGCGGGCGGAGTTGCGTCGGGCAGTGCTGCGTGAGGCGGTGTTGTAGTGGATGTCGTGTCCAGTGGACATGGTAGAGGTGGAGAGCGGAGAGGCTGCGAAGACAAAAGCTTGAAGTAATTTCGTTTTTTTTCAGTCTGATATTAATGAAGGGGGCAAAATGGGGATGACATAATTTCAGTCAAATTAAGTGGACCGGAGTAAGGCCCGGCCGGGGGGGTTGGGGGTTTGCTGGGATTGGGTATTGGGATATATTAATATATATAATATATATTTAAAATATATTATATAAATATATTATATAGATTATATTACATTATATTATATTACATTATATATATACATTATATTATATAATATGCCGGGGGCGGGCGAAGCCCGCCGGGGGCGGGCGAAGCCCGCCGGGGGCGGGCGAAGCCCGCCGGGGGCGGGCGAAGCCCGCCGGGGGCGGGCGAAGCCCGCCGGGGGCGGGCGAAGCCCGCCGGGGGCGGGCGAAGCCCGCCGGGGGCGGGCGAAGCCCGCCGGGGGCGGGCGAAGCCCGCCGGGGGCGGGCGAAGCCCGCCGGGGGCGGGCGAAGCCCGCCGGGGGCGGGCGAAGCCCGCCGGGGGCGGGCGAAGCCCGCCGGGGGCGGGCGAAGCCCGCCGGGGGCGGGCGAAGCCCGCCGGGGGCGGGCGAAGCCCGCCGGGGGCGGGCGAAGCCCGCCGGGGGCGGGCGAAGCCCGCCGGGGGCGGGCGAAGCCCGCCGGGGGCGGGCGAAGCCCGCCGGGGGCGGGCGAAGCCCGCCGGGGGCGGGCGAAGCCCGCCGGGGGCGGGCGAAGCCCGCCGTCGCCGCGCGAAGCCCGCCGGGGGCGGGCGAAGCCCGCCGTCTCCGCGCGAAGCCCGCCGGGGGCGGGCGAAGCCCGCCGTCGCCGCGCGAAGCCCACCGGGGGCGGGCGAAGCCCGCCGGGGGCGGGCGAAGCCCGCCGTCGCCGCGCGAAGCCCGCCGTCGCCGCGCGAAGCCCGCCGTCGCCGCGCGAAGCCCGCCATCGCCGCGCGAAGCCCGCCGTCGCGATTGGGTACTATCGCGCGGGGCACGAGGGTCGGAGGCCCGTGTGATAGTTTTACTTTCAAGACTACTAAAACACCTAGAGGGGGGTGAATAGGTTCTAATGCTTATTTTTACTTTAGGCAGAATATAACTACTGAATAAAATGAAATGCAGAATATACTTCAGCAAACACAGCACAGCAATCACAGATATTCACACATCACAGATTGCACACAGATTTATAGTGGTTCCCCAAGGTCTGGGTACATCCACTTTCCCCCTTCACCTATCTAGCAGTGTGCTAGATTCGGCCTAACTTCCTTCTTTAACTCAGATCCTCAGATCCTACAGCTCAGAACCTGGAAAGGTTCCTACAACTCAGGCTAATCAGCCCTACCTCAGCCTTGACACAAGGCATATAACTCAGAGAAATACCTTCTCCTACACTCAGGCATACACAGCCCTACCACTCTGAGATCAAATCTCCTACACTCAGCCTTGATAACATAGGCTTACAACTCAGATCTATATTGATAGATCCTACAAAATTTGAAAAGAGTTTTGTTATATCTTGCCTTTGATGAGAGAGAAGGGACAAGACAGCACTTGATCAACTGATGGATGAAATCAACTGAACCTTAGCTTTCTTCAAAGCTTCTTGAATCTGAACTTAGCTGAGTTGATTTCCTGACAGCTTCTTGAGAAACCTGTTACAGCTTCTTTCTTGATCTTCAAATGGTTGGATCTCTCTCTATCCAATACCTTTGATAATACTTCAGAATTCTTGGACGAATTCTACTTAGACAGATCCTGAGAGGTTGTACCCTTCAGAATGTCTTCTTAGATCTTCTGATGTAGATCTTCTTCTGTGCCTTGCACTTTCTTGATTTGATTACTCAATCAGTTTCTATGTGTGTTGCTTCTTAATCAAAAATCAATTGTCGTACATTCTACTTCTGAATCTGTCTATTTATAGACCTTCTTCATGGTAACCGGCTGATCCAGTTTCTAACTAACTTCTGATAAGTCTGACAGCTTCAGTTAACCTGTTGTAACTCACAGCTGTCAAGTCTTCAAACAGATCTTGTGTCTTTGTCTTGGTCAGCAAAGTGTCCAGACTGTCTGTCAGTAAGTGTCGAGACCAACTATCAATATGTGTCGACACAAGTAACTTTGGTGTCGACACAGCCTTTGATGATGTCGACATGTCTGCCTTTAAGTCGACTCAGCTTCTTCATACTGCATCCTGAGAATGAGTCGACACTGAGTATTTGTGTCGACTCAAACACTTCATCATTCTTCAGCAAATGACTTGGTCTAGACTTTGCAGTGTGTCGACACAAGTCCTGTGTGTCGACACAGTTGATGTAGATTCAGAACATAGTATGTGTCGACACTGCCTTTAGGTGTTGACACAGCTGTTGTCTACTCTGCCTATATGTGTCGACTCAGTCTTCTGGTGTCGACACAAATGTAGTCGACCATGCCTCAGTGTGTTGACACAGCCTTCTGGTGTCGACTCTGCCTCAGTGTGTCGACACTGCTTCCCGGTGTCGACACAGATGTTGTCGACTCTTTTTCTCTGTGTCGACATAGCCTTCTTCAAGTGTCGACACAATTATTCTGAAGTGTCGACACAGCTTCTTCTGGTGTCGACACATGGACTTAGAATAATTTTCCTGCTTTTTTAGTACATTTTTAACCTGCACATGTCAACTCAAAATAACATCAAATACACCTTGATGTATATCATTGAGCTAAGTTAGGCTTCTTCAAATCAGGTACACATTTTCCAATGTACCCAACAATCTCCCCCTATTTGGAGAATTCATAACCCTTTTAGCTAATGATATACATCATTTATAAAAAATTTAACATGATGATGTATATAAGCATGACATAACAGGAAACATTTAAAAATAAAACATTAAGCAACAGATTCATCACAAAATAAAGATGAACATGAAGAAATGATTACAGAACAAAGTTTTGTTTATACATTTTAGAAATGTTTGTTACAGCTTGTTTATATTGATTGGTAAAACAAACAAATCACTACAAAATATTTGAAAGAACTGATAAGCTTAATCTAAGATTGATCAGGCTCCCTTATGACAATTCTTTTGCCTGGTTGAATTTGAGCCTTCACAGTAGGTTCAGCAACATCAGCAGGCATCTTGCCTTTCAGTTCAACTTTCTTCTAAGCTTCCTCCTTGAGCCTTTGCCTTTCAAAGTAATGAAAGGGCTTGGGAAAATATTTGCTGGGCTCCTGAGCATCTGGTGGTAACCTCCCCATCTTAGCTTTCCTTCTGAACTGAACTATGGCCTCCTATATAGCCTCATACTTTTGCCATTCAATATTATTATACCATTTTCCTCTTTCATGGACTTGATCCTTCACAGCCTTCCAGGAAGTTAGTATAATGTTTCTTGAAGTGGGGCTCCACTGCTCAAAATCAGGTCTAAGTTCAGCTTGCTCTCTAAATCTCTTCTTAGATAATTGAGCATCTTGTTGTTCTTTCAAACTTGCTTCAGGCTTATCAACTTTTTCAATAACAACATTTATAACCTCCTTTGGAGGACTGTACATGGCCTGCACTTGCTGTTGAATCATATCAAAATCAGCAGGGGGTAAATGACTTGGGCAACCTCAGGTTGATTGCCTTCAAGTAGACCTTGCTGAATGCCTCAGCAACAATATCATCATCACATAATGGTGGATAGCCCAATATGGCTCTTATACTGTTGGTTACCCACTTGGCATTTTCTGAGCCAGCATGAATAAGTACCCTCTCCCCCTTTAGGACTTCTCTGGCAACATGATCCCTAAGATCATCCTTTTGAAACCTTATTTGATCATCAAGAAAATTCACACCCTCTTTAAAGAATGGTTTTAATTTAAGAAGCTTGTCAGATATTTCTTTCTGTGAGGTGGTGATAGCAGTGTGAACTGAAGTTATGGCATCCTTGAGTTTCTGATCATAAATTTCCATCTCTTTAGCCCTTGCATCAGTCAGCCCTGTAGCAGTATTTTTTAATTCAGTGAGAATTTCATTGTGAGATTCAGTCAGATTGTCATTCATTCTCAGCTGATTTTCTAGAACATATTCTTGTTTCAATGCAATGTCATCCACTTTTGTAAGGATAGTTTGCTGTTGTTGAGCTAGAAAAACAACAGCATTACCTCCCTTATGGAAGCAATCTGTCATCTCCTTTTTATTCAGGTTTACTTCAAATATGATGGACTTAATGTCATGAGCCAAATCAAATTGAAGTGATTTATTACTCTCATCAATATATCTCTCCAAGGCTAATCTCTGCTCATCCATCTTTACCTACAAATCTACCATGAACTTATTGTAATCAAAAGCAGAAGAAGATTGATGAGTTGAAGTCTGTAGAGCCTGCTTATAGCTATGGCTTCTTCTCTTGAAGACCATGAGCTTCCTTTTTTTAGCCTCTCTAGCTTTATCAGTCTCAGATTCTGAAGAGCTTTCAATTTGAACTCTTTCAGGAGGTGTTGGAGGAATTTCTGTCTCAGTGACATGTTGTTCCTTCTCAACATTCACTTGCTCCCCCTCAACATCTTGCTCCTTATCAATATCTTGCTCCTTCTCAATATCTTGCTCCTTCCCAAGTTCTTGCTCCTCCTCAATTCTAGCAGTAGCAATTCCATCATCAGGAAACAGCTCATCTAGAGTGAATTCCTTTTGTGCTGGTGCAGGAGATGATACATCAATATCTGCAGTGTTTAAATATTCTGATAAGTTTATTCCTTCTTCCACTTGTACTGTTTCCACAATGGTCTCTCCTGGCAATTGTTCAGGATTAGAAATGTGCTGGGCAGGAGAATGAACTGGCTCCCCCTGCACCTGTGCAGGTAATGTTTCTTCCTGGGCATGAGTAGACCCTATCTGGTCCTCAGCTGGTTCTCGAACTTGTTCTTCTTGATGTTGTTCAGTGCCTTGTTCATGGCCAGGTGACATCTCAGTTATGTCTTGCCTGTCCACAGCAGGCATCTCTTTGGACAGAACTCTATCCCACCTTGAGAATAATCTCATATCCATATTTCTCATGTGATTGATTTTGGACCCTGGTATCTGTTGCATGACTTCTGGAATGACTCCAGCCAGGTATAAACTCAAAATCCTAGCCAAATTTGGCTTCTTAATACCTTCCTTGATTTTATCAAACATAACTCCTGACCAGTCTGTGTTAATCCTGAAGATTATCCTTGTCATGAGATTAAACATTAAGGCCGAAATCCTATCATGGCCTCCTGGTTTACACAAAATTACTTTTCCTACTACTTCAGATAGAAATTTGCCCTGTTGATTCATTCCTTTTCGGTTGATGGCTGCTCCAATCTTTATGGTTGGATCCAATCCACACCATTGGAGAGCCTCCCTTGTCTTAGAGGCTGGGACCTCTTCTTCATCTTGTACGCTAGGTAGTTGAAGAGTCTTTCTTAAACTTCTTGGAGTAAGTTTCACTGTTGTCCCATGAATAGTGGATTTGATCTTGAGGCCCGAAGAGTCCAATGTTGCAGAAGTATAAAGTTCAATTACCTCTTTCTTCCAGATTTTTGTTGGTTCAGAAAAAAGAAACTCTAATCCAGACTCAGAATAGAGTTTTGTCTATTTTACCTCTTGAGAATTTGTTCTCAATAAGGAAAGTAGACAGGGTTTCATATCAAGCCCTTGGGGCTTGCTTTAACCCATACAATGCTTTCCTAAGTCTATAAACATAACCAGGTTTAAGAGAATCTACAAAACCTGATGGTTGCTCTACATAGACTTCTTCTTTTAAATCACCATTCAGAAATGCTGATTTCACATCCATTTGGTATACTTTGAATCCTTGATAAGCTGCATAGGCAAGGAACATTCTGATTGCCTCCAGTCTTGCTACTGGGGCAAATGTTTGATCAAAGTCAATGCCTTCTTCCTGCTTGTATCCATTAGCAACCAATCTTGCTTTATTCTTCACAATTACACCACTCTCATCCAACTTGTTCCTATAGATCCACTTTGTGCCAATTATGTTATGGTCTCTTGGTTTAGGAACTAACTCCCAGACCTTGCACCTTCTGAATTGATTAAGCTCCTCTTGCATAGCATTAATCCAGTGTTGGTCTTAGATGGCTTCTTCAAATTTCTTAGGCTCTATTTGAGATAGGAAACTTGAGTGCAGGATTGTGCTCAGATTTTTGCTTCTAGTCTGCACTCCTTGTCTTGGATCACCTATTATTTGATTAGCTGGATGATCTTTTAGATGTCTTATGGCTGGAGGTAGATTTCCTTCAGGTTGAACATCTCCAGCTCCTTCATCATGTTGTACCTCTTGGTTGTCATCAGCTTCTATAGAGTCTTGTACTCCCCCTGGGCAGTAGCCTTCATTTTCCAATGCTTCATCTGCATTTGATGTTTCTGCAATGGAAAGCTTGTCCATCCTTTTGCTTATACCTGTTGAATTATTTGGTCTACAAGGCAACTCACTGTTGATTAATCTTGTTTCATCAAATACATGTACAGATTCTTCTACAACTTGAGTAGTCAAGTTGAAGACTCTATAGGCCTTACTATTTATGTTGTACCCAACAAATATCCCATCTTAGGATTTGGCAGCAAACTTAGTTAGATATGAATTGTCATTGTTAAGTATATAGCACTTGCAACCAAAGATCCTAACGTAGGATAGATTTGGTTTTCTACCTTTCATAATTTCATAGGGAGTCTTTTTGTGACACTTGGTGATAGAAGCCCTATTGATCACATGACATGTAGTGTTTACTGCCTCAGCCCAGAAATATTCTGGAAGAGAGGTGTCACTCAATAGAGTTCTACCAGCTTCAATCAATTTCCTATTCTTTTTTTCAGCAATACCATTTTGCTGAGGTGTTCTAGGTGAGGAGAACTCTTGGAAAATCCCAAAATCTTCACATAATTTTATCATACTTTCAGATTGAAATTCAGTGCCATGGTCACTTCTGATTTTGACCACTGTACTGTTTAGTTCATTCTGAATTTGTTTCACAAAACTAAGTAAGACACTTGGGGTTTCTGATTTTTGTCTCAGAAAGAACACCCATGTATATCTAGAATAGTCATCTACAACCACAAAAGTGTAGACCTTCCTACCTAGACTATGAACTGGCATAGGACCAAAAAGATCCATATGTAAGAGGTATAAGCACCTCACAGAATCCTTGTTTTCAAGACTATGAAAGAAGGATTTTGTCTGCTTGCCCTTTTGACAAGCTGAACATATCCCTTCCTTTATACACTTAACTTGAGGACCATTCCTCACTAACTTTTTGCTAAAGAGTTGGCCAATTGTCTTGTAGTTAAGATGAGCCAACCTCTTGTGCCACTTGACACAAAGAGATGCATTATCATCAGCTACAAGACAGATGGGAGAAATCTTATTCTCACATACAGAAAGAGACTGGCTGATATGCTTCAGAGGCAGAGTGTACATACCGGCTGGGGATGGAATCTGGAAGGACATCTTGACTGAGGCTCACTACAGCAGGTACTCAGTGCACCCAGGCATCACCAAGATGACGGCCGACCTGAAAAAGATGATATACTAGCTGGGCATGAAGAGGGACATCACCTACTTCGTGACCCACTGTGAGGCCTGTCAGTTGGTAAAGGCAGTGTAGGAACCCGACCAGACAATTGCGGCCACTT
This sequence comes from Platanthera zijinensis, assembly GCA_039513925.1. Lineage (NCBI taxonomy): Eukaryota > Viridiplantae > Streptophyta > Magnoliopsida > Asparagales > Orchidaceae > Platanthera > Platanthera zijinensis. Next base: position 98,013,756 of record CM077094.1, read on the forward strand.
CCGGTGCCGGAGTGGAAGTTCGATGATATCGCGATGGACTTTATACATGGGCTTCCACGATCGCGGACGGGGAACGATTCGATCTGGGTGATTGTCGACCAGCTGACGAAGGTAGCTAGATTTATCCCGATCAGAAAGGGAGACTCTGTTGGTGTGCTGATTCAGAAGTTTGTGGAGCAGTTTGTCCGTTATTATTGCATACCCTGGACGATCATATTGAATCGGGATGGACGGTTTATGTCCAGGGAGTGGCGATCAGTGCAGACTTACTTGGGCACTCGGCTGACATTCAGTACAGCTTTTCATCCCCAGATTGATGGGCAGACGGAACGCACCGATCAGACTTTAGAAGATCTGCTGCAACTTTGCATATTGGATCGCGGTGAACTGTGGGAGAGGCAGCTACTGCTGATAGAGTTCTCATACAACAACAACAACCACCAGTTCAGTATTGACATGGCTCCTTATGAGGCTTTATACGGGCGGAGATGCAAGACTCCTTTGTCTTTGATACAGGACGAGGATCTGAAGGTGCTGGGCTCAGATTTTATTGAGGACACCGAGGCTCAGGTGAGGCTAATACAGGATCGGATGTTAGAGGCTCAGAGCAGACATGCTAAGTATTACGACGCTCGACATCGTCAGGTGGAGTTTCAGGTGGGGGACCAGGTATTCTTGAAGATCCGACCGATGCATGGGGTTTCACGGGTTTATGGTCGGAAGAAGAAGCTCAGCCCAAGATATATGGGGCCTTATAGGATCCTGGAGCGGATCGGTCCCTTAGCATACAGGCTGGAGCTGCCTCCAGAGCTGGAGGGTCTGCATGACGTGTTCCATGTATCCTCTCTTTGGATGGCTCTACTACGCCTGGAGCAGTAGATTACGGCCACGAATGGGCTGGTAGCATCTGATTGGTCAGTTCACATGGAGCCGGTCCGGATTGACGACAAGGGGATACGGGTCTTGCGACGCAAGATGGTCCCATTGGTCATGGTCTTATGTAGAAATCATGGGCAGGAGGAGCACACATGGGAGCCACGAGACTTGATGCAACAAATCTACCCGGAGCTCTTCAGTCAGATATTCCTTACAACCTCTCGGGATGTTACAATTTATTTTTCATACTTGAAAAACCCGTAGACCTAACTCGAATTTTGGGGACGAAATTTTTGTTTATGTATTGGGATTTGTAACATCCCTCAGATAACTAGACCTCCTAGGAGTGATTTTGTTATGACTAGGTCATGACAAAACCCTAGGAAGGCCAAGAAGACCAAGTGGACCTAGGAATGTAGGTGAGATCACTATGGTCAGCAAATTGTAGATTCCTAAACCCTAGTTTAGGATGATCATGGGGCTTAACCATGACTCCAAGACCCCACCATGACCTAACTAATCTATTGAAAGGCCATAAGGATCCATTGGAGTCAACCCAGGGTGGCCAAGTTGACCAAGGACCATCCTAGGCTTAAATTGGGCAATGTGCCCTAACCAAGGGCAATGTGCCCCTTATAAGCCCAACCAACCCTACCAGGGCCTCCCTACACCTAAATTAGGGTCAATGGGTCACCAAAGATCCATTGGGGTCAACTCTAGAGCCTGAGTTGACCCAAGTCAACCCTAGCCCTAAAGTGGTCAAAGTGCCCTAACTAAGGGGCAAGTGACCTTCAGAGTGCAAATTTAACCCTACACAACTCTTCCTAGACCTTAGGGGAATCCAAGGGGTCACCAAGGACCCCTTAGGGTCAACCCAAATGGTCATGTTGACTAAAGTCAACTGTAGCACTAACTTGGTCAAAGTGCCCTAACTAAAGGTCAAGTGACCCCGAAGATGCCCAACCAACCCTACCCAAGCCTTTCTAGACTTTAGGGGAGGCCAATGGGTCACTAAGGATCCATTAGGGTAAACCCAAATGGTCAATTTGACCAAGGTCAACTCAATCCTTGAAATAAGTCAAATTAGCCCAAATGGGCTAACCCAAGCTCAAACTCATTTCCCCCACTTGGGCTAACCTCATTTTTATTATTAATATGAGTTAGTGGGGTGCCAATAGGCTGAGGGAGAGATCAAATTCATCCTTGATGGGCAAGGAGAGAGAAATCTTCATTTTCCCCTTTAATGGAGGAGAGAGAAAGGGGGGAATAAAGGCCATTCATGGCATACGGAGGCCAAGAGCTCCTCTCTTCATGCTAGATTCATTCCCCCTTCAGTTTTGAGAAGATCAACAGCCTTAGTCAGCCACATAGGGGCTGAATTTAGTGAACACTCCATTGGCCGAAATTTTCCATTCATGGCCATTAATGGCCATTGATGCTACACCCATCCCCTCCCTCATTTGATGGTTTTAAAAGCTTCCTTAGGACCAGAGGAGTCATTTCCACATCTTACCTGAAGGTTTCGAGCCATTTGTTAGTGCTGTTGTAGGATACCCGAAGCTCTAAAATCCGGCCATGGCGCACTACCACCAAACCCGTCGGTAAACACGGTTGAAGGTCCTCCTCTACTCCTCTCTTCGTGGACTAGATCTTTAAATCTTTTAGGAGAGAAATCGGGCTCAATTGAGCCCGATCGGGTGAGATAAATTTCAGATTTTTCCATGGATTTTCAACCTTGCGGGATCTCCAGGAACCGCCCCTCTGGCGACCCTTGCCGCCGCCCAGCGATAGCCCCCACCTCAATGAAGGTGGTGGCGATGGTGGCCGGCCAGGGTGGTGTCTAGGTGGCCGGGAAATGGGCTTGGAATAAGCTCCAGGTTTGGCCAATCATGGCCCTTGGCTGGAGGAAGAAGATGACCAGGAGCCACTGGATATGCTTTAAGATTCGTGCTGGATCTTGATTTATTTATTTTTTTTTTATCAATTTCTGTCTTGTTTACTAGGTTGTTTTAAATTAAATATTAAAAATTCCTAGGGTTCCTTACAAATAAGTGACAAACATTAAAATTGTAGCCCTTGAAGTCTACTATAATTTAAAATAAATTTCAACCAATTTGGGTAAGTGGTTAGACCACAGCACTCATTTTGGTGAGGTCTATACCTAGGCTAGATCAGACATTATTTTGAGTGCCCCCATCAATCCAGCCATCCAAATGACTTGAAATTTTGTATGGGAGTCCCACTTAACTATACATAGAACATATCCAAAAATGGGAATTTTTGGAGATACGTTTTCTATAACTTTTGTAATTATTTAATAATCCTATAATAATTTAATTAGGGAACCTAATGACTTCCAAATTCCCCCAAATTTTTATGAAAGGTTACTGGGGTCAACATAGGTCACTGTATAAATTTTCCTCCCATTTGGAGATGATTTAGTTTGGAAATAAGCAAACTCTAAGTTGGACCAAAAAGGGGTATTTATGTCAAAGTGTCCCTTGTGGGTTTAAGTGGTCAAATCACCTAAATAGAGGTTGAAAATTGGGGCAATGATTTGTTTTGTCAGTAAGCTCCCTCACATGGATTATGTGGTGGATTAGGGTGGATTTGCCCTAGGACCCAAGTTCAAACCTTAAGGTTGAACTTTGGAGGCTTGTGAGAGACATAGGGTATTATGTCCTTGGATGGACTTGGGATTTAGTCCATGTGATCCTAGAGTGGTGAAATGCCCTAGGGAGAGATATGGTGGTAATTGGACACATGCACCCCACATAAACTACTTAGTAAGTATTTAGATTCTTAAACCCTAGAAATTATTTAATGGGTCATATGATCTTGAATCTTGGTGGTACATTGGTAAGGTCAATTTCATAGTACTATTAGCCTCTGGGATTTATCTTAGGTTGTTTAAATATCAGTAGCTCACCCTTGTAGTTATAGCTTCCATAATGCCCTTTTTGATGATAATGATGTAATTATGATTTACATGGCTTATAATGGTTTGAAACTATGGAAAAGCTAATAAGATCTTATGTAGTTGCACTAGTAATTTATTTGTGGTGGTTGAAGCTTTCTTTGTAGTACTTCATTTGTAAAGTAAATTAGTGCACCTTACCTTGATAAATAAGAAATAAATATAATAGCTTGCTGGAATATTGTGATACTTAGCCAGAGAACATTTTAGGGAATATAAAAACATAGAAAAATTGTTAAATGTTGTTTAATTGAGATTACAAGGATGTGTCTTCATAAAGTGCCTTATGATTATCTGGTTTTCTGAGTGAGAATTTCATGAAACTTAGGCAGTGAAGTTTTAGGATCATAATGTAGCTTTATTAATTTTTGAAGAATTTTTCGACAAGTATTTTTGGTACTTCCTTCAATACCCCTATTTATATGAATTATTTTGGATTAAATATTTAGAGGTTAAATGATTAGTGAAAGTTTATGATATTTAGTATTCATTAATATCTTGTTATTCTACAATGTTCATAATTATTTTATGGTCATACCCTAAGTAAATATAGTGCTTCATGTTCAAATCACCCAAGGATTAATTTTGGGAAAAATTAATTAAATATCAAAGTTAATTAGAAAATTATAAATTTCTGGATTTAGGCTAATCATGTCATGACAGACCCCCATTAATTATTTTAAGGTTTTTGGATGAAAATTTGGAGTACCTCCTATCATGTACATCATATAGCATAGGTTGGTCTACATATAGCAAAACTTCAGAAATTGCATTGGAATGTGAATTGGGCATATGGTTTGGGGTTAATAGTTAGCTGGTTTAGTAAAATGAAATTGAGTTCATCATTGGAAGTTGGGATGAGTAGAATGATGGGTTGGCTATTGTCAGGTGGTTTACGGGATCGACGAAAGATCATTTTTCCCGTGAAGAGGAAGAGACAAAACACACTAGGGTTAGATCCAGAGTAATATTAAAAGGGATCGGGAATCGGGTATTAACCAATAATAATAAGTGCCTTGTGAAAGGGAGCTTTGGGCTTCAGCACATCATAGTTCCTAGTGCCCTCGAGAGCCCTTCATGGGGTATGCTTTGGGCAGTCCTGGGCTAACCTAAACTGTAGGCAAAATAAATAGCAAGAGTAACTAGTATAACTAGGGATTCACTTTCACTCACCTCGATGTCTCGGGATGTTATGTTGGGTCACTCGGGCAGTAGGCTCAGTGGATTTTGTGATGGGCAGGTTGGCTCAGCGAGCTTTGGCTCGGTTGTTGGTTGAGACGAACGGGTTAGTCTAGGGAGCTTTGGCTCGGTGGTTGATACATCAAGGATGCATGTGCATAAATTATAAGGTGGTGGGTCTTCGGTATTAGAGGATCGATGCACTGACGCCAATACATTGACTCAGTAAGTATGGTTTTGCACTTCGCCAAGTTAAGACCGGTGGACTTGCCAGCAAAGAGTACGCGGGAGCTCCGCTTAGTGCACTAGCGTCGAGGCATACGATAGGTCTGACTGGTTATGCTATTACCGGTATAGAGGTGGGCGAGGCCCAACCAACTACTTCTGTTTGCCACTACGAAGGTATCCTGGGAGGTTCGGCTCCAGAAAGGGGGAACTAAAGGTCTGTGTGCACAGAGTCGGGTGGGTGAGTTGCACTTACATGATCACATCATAGCATATTTGCATGTCATAGCATCATCATTGCATATAACTGTAACGCCCCCGATTTTTCTGCGATTATTTAATTCTTGCTTGGCGTTACGTCGATGCATTTTCTTGGCTTGTGTCATCTGTGGAGTGTGGTCTTAACTCCTTAGAACTGAGTGACCTATTTTGTAGTCTATTGGCAAGATCTCCCTAGCAAGCCGGGTCGTTTTGGGTGACCCGGTGTGGCCTCTCGGGGGATGCTTGTGTTTTGACTTCGGGTGGGTATAACTCGAGTTCTGTTCGTCGAAAGTTAATTTCGAATTCGCTGTTGTGCTTGTAGCGTGGATATTTAGCTACGGTGCGAATTTCGTCGAATTCCGAGGATGTTCGATTTTCGCGTCGTTTTGTATTTTATAAAAAAATAAAACTATTTAATAAATATTATATTAATAATTATTTTGAAAGGGTGCGGGTGCTTGGCGGTTTTGCCTTGTCATTTTTATGTCTTAATTAATTGATTAGCTAATTAAAATTAAGAGGATGTTATATATAGGATAGTTAAGACTTAAGAGAACCGCTCCTGTTCATCTTCCCGAAAACCGAACCAGTCTGCGGCTGTTCGCGAGAAGAAGCGGAGAAACCGCCGAACCTGCTCCACTTTGGACGCCGATTCCGGGAGCGTTTGTGGACGGAATTTGATTCCGAAAGCGGATTTGGATTGCTCTCGCCTAGACCTTCATTCCTACGGTAAAATTTCCAAGTTTCGTGGCCTTGCGTGTGGTTTCGAATTTTGGGTTTTTGACCATGTTTTTTGCCGAAAATGTCCAGTTTGCTCGGCTTAGTACCTTGTCGCCGAGTCCGTGAGGAAGAGGAGGAGCCGACCAAGTTTCTTCTGGAAATAGAGGCAAGTGGTATTCTTTCCCTTGCCAAGCCTTTATTTTTTTTTGTTTTCTTCTTAAAGCTTGCGGCTGTATAAAGCCTTTTGTTCAGTAGCTGCTGTTATACAAGCCCTTCTAGCCTTAGGTTAGAAACCAGGTTTATCATTTTCGCTTTAATCTGTGCTTAGTCTTCCGACTATGAAGATCCGGTTAAGCTTCCTGTACGTTTTTTTTGTTTACCCTAAGCCTACCCTTTTTATTTCCTTCTTATTGTAGATTGATTGTTCTCGGGCTGAGAGATAATGTAAGGGTTAGGTTAGTTTTGTTTTCCTGTGCAGTGGGTATAGCCGGGTAGGAGATAGAAGTTTTTACTAGGCAATTTTACTAGTCCTTATCCTAGCCCTAGTATTGTGCACAGTCGGTTAGGTTGATTGTTGGTTCAAGTATTTGAGAATTCAGGGCTTGGCATTGAGTGTGGTGCACACACTCAACGCTGGGTCTGCTTGGACTTGGCATTGAGTGTGGTGCATGCACTCAACACCAGGTCTGCTTGGACTTGGCGTTCAGTGTGGTGCACACACTCAACGTTGGGTCTGCTTGGTCTGTTCTTTTACGGCTAAGTATTGTGGCGTTGAGTGAGTGGGCCTCACTTAACGCCATGACGGTTTAGGCGTTGAGTGAGGTGGACTCACTCAATGCCGCAGCCCATTTTTGCGGGTAAGTACTTTGGCATTGAGTGAGTTAACCTCACTCAACGCCAAAGTTGTTTTATCGTTGAGAGTGGTGGACACACTCAACGCCGCAGTTTGTTTTTGTGGCTAAGTACTTTGGCGTTGAGTGAGTCGACCTCACTCAACGCCAAAGCTGTTTTGGCATTGAGAGAGGTGGACTCACTCAACGCCATAGTTTGTTTTGCGTCTATGTGCTAAGGCGTTGAGTGAGTGAACCTCACTCAACGCCATAGCAGTTTTTGCGTTGAGTGAGGTTAGCTCGCTCAACGCTGCCGCCAGTGTTGCAGAAGGTGTTGAGTGAGTGAACCTCACTCAACGCCATAGCAGTTTTGGCGTTGAGTGAGGTTAGCTCACTCAACGCCGCCGCCAGTGTTGCAGAAGGCGTGTAGTGAGTGAACCTCACTCAACGCCGTAGCATTTTTGGCGTTGAGTGAGGTTAGCTCACTCAACGTCACCGTCATTATTGCAGAAGGCGTTGAGTGAGTGAACCTCACTCAACGCCATAACTATTTTGGCGTTGAGTGAGGTTAACTCACTCAACGCCACTATCTGTTTAGGCATTGAGTGAGTGGGGCTCACTCAACGCCATGTCGTGTTGAGTCATCTCAACATTTTTTCCCTTACCTTGATTTTCTCTCCCAAGTGAGTTTCCTTTGGCTTTGAGGTTCCTTGTCGGCTGTGTTTTTCCAAAGGCCGAATCGTGGGTTGTGGTTAGTAGTGGTGGTTTGAAGCTCTTATTAGGGGTGAAGTTGTGTGACTTAGCCGTGGCCACACTATTATCTTGTTCCAGGTACGGGCTAGGCAATTTGGTGGGAGGTCCCTAGTGCTTTCACTTGTAGACCCTTGAGCTTTGTTTCTTGGAAATGGTGGTTGGGGGACTGAGTTTGCCTCCAACCCGGATCCATATTGTTTTTGCTACTGCCATCTCTCACAATTTAGGATGTTAGACGTTTCTTCCTTTATAAATTGGCAACGTTTGGGCTCATAGTAGCCTTGTAAACTCTGCAGGATTTTTGGGCAGGGTTGTTGTTATTTTCTCGCACATAGTGCTTTCCTTTTTTGTCTTGCCTTGGACAGTGGTGCTTGTTACGATTTACTTACTCTTCTTGCTTATCATTTTAGATTAACTTTTCCTTACAGCTTATTTGTTTTTACTTGTTGAGGTATTCTTTTCTTCTTGAATGCCTCAGGTTCTGGTTAGTAGCCGATTAGGCGGCTAGCTATGCTGTGCTGTTGCTGGTGGTCTCTCGTACTGGGGAGATCAGTTCCTTGGTCTTGTGAGGTAGTTTTGTGTTTCTTTCTTACGGACATACATACTTAATAGTGGGTTCGTGTCAGTTTGTTGGTGCCCACTGGTTGTTTTACCTTGATACTAGATATGTTATATTTTTGCTGCTATCTTTTTTGGAGATAATCTACTTGCTCTTGGGATGTTTTATGCTAGGTTGCTAGTTACTTTAAAACCTAACAAACACTATTATGTATAAATATCTCATGATCAGCATGTTTTATAAAACTCAAACACTATTTTCCAAATAATGTAAAAAGATCGTTTTCCTATATATAGTATAAAGTAAACGTAGGGTCCTGCATAGTATAGGTTGTCCTCTAGGGACACTGATGCACTCTTTTAGGATGTCAAACCTGAATAAAGTATTTTCCGCAGCGTATAAGTATAGTTTTCAAACTGTGGACTAGATGATCCACTGAGTCGAGGGATACGGCCTCTAAAATATAACTGATTTTCTAATCATATAACTTATGAATTTTCATAAAGTATAGTTGATAGTAGTTTGCCTGAGCGTCGGCAGTTATCCCCTGCTCGACGTGGCATCATGACACTTGTTTTCTCCTACTCTGATAATCCTTTTTCCTCGGAGAAAATGCGGGTTGTGACAGTTGGTATCAGAGGGAGGTTTCTTGACAAGTTAGTCAGGCAACCGTCCCTTTTGATTGCATTAGCAGTTTAGCATCATGTCATTCACACACCGATATATCATTAGTACGTCTTGGCAAAAGCACGAACACTACACTCATAGCATAACATGAAGTATACCAGGCATATTATGTAGTATGGGATGCATAATATGTGTTCGTATATGGATCCACCATAGGGGCAATATGTGAGGGTTATGTAGTATGGGATGCATAACCTCACCACATGGCTGCGACTAGCTCGTTTTCTTTTCGTTGCATGAGAATGTTATGTAGTATGGGATGCATAACATTTTCATGTGTACGCCGCTCATAACATGCATTAGGGCCTTTTTGGAATACATAGCACAAACATGCATAGCATAACATTGTATAAGCACAACGTGCCAAGCTAAAGACTGGCAGGATGACATATGTACACACATAAGTTTTCGAGTCAAAAAAAAATATAAGTCATGCATTCCCGATCTAGGCACAAGAGTTAGTATGGTGGTGGTTAACCATCCTAGGTTAGGAATAACACCAATTCTTGTAAAAAAAATAAACTCTCATAGCAAGTTTAGCAGCTTTAAGTCCATATTTATGTATGTATTGTCTTTACTTAGAGTTAGTTGTAGCTGTTGTACTAGGATCTGACTAATGTTGTTATGATTTTAGGATGGCGAGATGCCCTTCGACTAGATCGACCCCCCCTATCTGAGGGTGAGTCATCGGGAGCGCAGAATGATGCGGTGATCGAGAGCCTGCGATAGAGTAGCGTTTCCTTGAGCAGGCATATGGTGGAGATGCAGGCCCAGATCCAGTCTCTGGTGGCAGTTGTGGCAGGACAGACTCAGGGAGTGCAAGGCCCTGCAGGGTGGGTTAGTTGTTCCTCCTCCTCCCGCACCCCTGAGTCCTCTAGTGGTGGTGTCAGCGGAGATGGCATTTATCTCATAGTTTCAGAGAATTAGCCCTCCTACTTATGATGGGAAGGCAGATTTCATGGTCATAGACGATTGGCTGATCTCCATGGAGGAGATGTTCTCGTACTCCGGTATTGCAGATGATCAGAGAGTGATGATAGCTGCCTATCAGCTCAAGAGTTTGGCTAAGAGTTGGTGGCTTAGAGAAAAGGAGAGCTTGGTAGCCGGTTGTTCTTGAGAAGTATTCAAGGAAATGCTGCTGAGGAAGTTTTTGCCTTCGGTCGAGCGTGACCGTCTTATGAACAACTTCCTCCACCTGAAGCAAAGACAACTCACGGTCAGTGAGTATGAGATAGAATTCAGCAAGTTGAGCTGGTTTGCTCCTGGGTTGGTGAGTGTTGAGGCTGATCGAGTCAAGCGGTTTCTTAGTGGCTTGAGGAGCGAGGTTCAGCAGTTGACCAGTGCATATGGATCAGAGACTTATGCAGGGGTAGTGAAGGCTGCTCTGAAGGTAGAGTAAATTGAGACCGCAAGGAGCAGAGGCTAGCAAATGAGGAAGGACAAGAGGAAGTCTGTTGAGGAGAAGAAACCCCAAGTACCCGGTGCTGCTTCGGGGAAGAAGAGCAAGGTGGTGTGTAGCTTCTGTGGCCGGTCAGGCCACCCTGTTGAGAGATGTTTCAAAAAGGCAGCAGCTCAGAAGAAGGAGCAAGTTCATGCTATTCAGGGTGCTCCTAGGAGGGACGTTTCCTGTTCTGTTTGCAAGCGACCCGGGCATGATGCTGCCCAGTACTGGTCTAAGGAAAAAGTCTGCTATCAGTGCGGGCAGAAGGGTCACATCATGTCTAGGTGTCCTCAGGTCCAGCCTGCCCTTCATGCAATTCCACTTCAGGCACTACCTCCGCCTCAGCGTGTGGACAAGGACAAAGGAAAGCTGAACGTTATCTCTTCCGAGGAGGCTCAAGCTTCGACTCAGGTCATCTCAGGTTAGCTGTTTTTTCCAGCTTGAAAGTTTTATTTACTAGAATGGTTACAGTTTTGTTTTGGTAGTTCCTTAGTTGTATATACTCCTATAGGGAAATTTAAGGTGAAGAACCGTTGGGCGTGTGTTCTGTTCGACTCCGGCGCTACCCACTCATTTGTGGCTAGAGCCTTTGTGGAGCGACATCGGTTGACTCTAGATCGAGTTCGTGATACCTTCCGCGTCAAGTTCCCTTCTAGTGAATCTGTGTTATCAGATTTGGGCATTCTAGATTGCCCTATTTTGTTGGGGGACTTTCTTGCGAAGGCAGACTTGAAGATGATTGATCTGGAGGACTTCGATGTTATTCTGGGCATGGATTGGCTTTCTAAGTATGATACGGTTATTCAGTGCAAAGGGAAGCGCTTGGACTTCATCAAGGACAATGGTCAGCCGGGAAGCGTGTATGCTGATCCGTGCCAAGATTCTCCTGTCATTTCTGCGGTATGTGTGCAGAAGTTGTTTCTTTCTGATTGTTTTGCTTGTTTAGTATCGGTGGTTGGTACCGCTGTTAGGGTACCGCGTTTGGAGGAGATTCCCGTTATTCATGGTTTCGCTGATGTTTTTCCTGATGACCTTCTGAAAGTGAGGGGATAAGTTGTAAACTACTCTAGAGGGGGGGTGAATAGAGTATTCAAATTTTATGAATAACTAGTCAGCTCACTTGGAGTTTATTTGCGGAAGAAATAATCTGATACTTGAACCCTAAGAGCCTAACACAGTGAGGTGCACAAGTGAGAGAGTTAACTGAAATTTCAGTTTAACTATAAACCTATCACAGCAACTAGCAATCCTAGGTAGTTCTATCACAGCCACAGAATAAACAATTAAACAAAAAAACAGCCAGAGAGACACAGGATATATAGTGGTTCCCTCTTAATAGGTACTCCACTCTTCTACCACCCTGGTAGGAATCCACTACAGGTTTTTGCTAAGGTGCCCTGCCACCAATGATCTGATTCAGGTAGATCAAACAGACCCTTTGAGCTTTTGATAAGGATGCTCAACCACAGGTTGTTGATAAGGTGCCCTGTCACCAATGTTCACTTTTGAAGAGGTGTGAAAACTCTTTTACAAAGGGGTTGAAAGGGTTAGATTGTCTTCTCTGTTGTTAATACAGATTAGAGAGGACTTGTGGATTCTCTAAAGAATCAAAGTCTCCCCCTGGCTCAGTGAAAGTCCAGGGAAAGCCTTTGCTTCAGGATGAAGGAGTTTCAGATATACTAAAACTAAATCCTCAGAGATCTGTAGACTGATTTTTATCAGGTCTTCAGATTCTGGAGCACGTGAAGCAGATCTGGAGCTCTTTCTGAAGTCTTGAAAACTCTAAGCAGATGCTCAGGAGACTTGAGAATGAAAGTAATTGCTCTGGGCTTTTTTTGTTTCTTCAGGGGAGCTTTTCTTCTTCTTTTTGTGAAATGACGAAGAGTTGGTCTGAAGATGCTTGAGAGAATGCAGCACACAAAAAAAATTCTCTCTGTATATGTTTCTTGCCCTTTTTGTGAGAAAAGATCTCTCTTAAATATGTCTTCTCATTTTTCCTTTGGAACGGCTCTATTGATTTTAATTCTCGAGCCCTGCAGCAGATTATCTCAAAATAGAATATAGCGATAGGAGTAGAATGACCTATTAGCTTGCTGTCAGTCCCAATGAGGAATTAAATAAGTGGGAAAATATCTCAGTATAAAGACTTACCATTCTTGGAAATAGCACACAGTGCCAACGGCTAGAATACAGCCTGGCAATATATTTTGTATAATAGGACAAAAATGCTTTATCAAAATACTGAATCCCGTAATTTATGCTTAACATATTTGGTAATTAATTCATTTGAATTTAAGCCATACATTAGCAAAAACAATCTTCAGAAAATCTTTCTAACCACACGCTAAAACACTTGGAAATAAACCAAGGAATAAAATGAATATAAAAAGAATAAAGGCATACAATAAACGTCGAACTGGGGTTCGATGATCGTCGACCTAGCTAACAGATCGTCGACAGAAAGCAGAAATCTGTCGACACAGAAATCGTCGACCAGCACAAGATATCGTCGACGACTAAGACAAATATCTGTCGAGACAGAAATCGTGAAGCAAGAATACGATCGTGGAACTGCTGATGGCAAATCGTCGACCAACCTTCAGAGCATAAGTAACTTGCTCTGAGATCGTCGACCATCGGTCGACGATAATTGTCTTGACTTCAACGATTCTATAGCCCTGCTATCGTCGACCATTTGATCGACGATCGCGAGGCCTCGTTCGACGATGGTCGAACGGAAAATGCCTTAACCAAAAAAATACATCTAGAACATCTAGCCTAAGCTCTAGGTCAGTTATAAACTGTCCTAGGGAAACTGAACAAGGCCTAATCATGATCATATATAGTTATATGGATCAAGAGGGGCTGGAAAGGGATTACATAAGCCAAATCACATCCAGGGTACCAACAATCTCCCCCTATTTGGGTTATGTTATCCAATCCGATCTAAAACTAATGCACACAATATCGAAAGCAGAGATTAACCAAAAAAAAAATTTTGAATCACAGGCAATCCACAGAAAAACATAAAACCATAAGTCAGCAGAACTATAAAGTATCAAGCAGATTTATCAGAGGTTTTGGCATCAGATGAGTTCTTAGGGATTACAGCTGGTTTGAAAATAATTTCCCTGTTTGGGTTTGCTGCTTGTCTTTTGGATAGCATTAGATCATGTTCACCAATAATTTTATTTTCAGCATAGCTTGGCAAAACTGCAGCAGGGTGCAACTTCATGTATTCTTCAGTATTAAAAATTTCAGAGTTGACTTGAATTTTGCTGAGTTCCTTTTCTCTGAATTCAGACATAGTTGTATATGCTGTAGGGTCTAGACCTTGAGCTTTGGCTCTCTCCATCATGCTTAGAGCAATAGATTCCTTAAATCTTGCAATAGAGGCAATTCTTTCAGTTTCAGTCATGTCTGATGGAGAGGGTGTTCTGTCAGTATCAGCTTGGGCTGCAATCTCCATGTTCCTTTGAAGAGCTGTGGCTAATTTGCTTGAGTCAAGAGGAATCTGTGCAGCCTTCTTAGGATCAGTTTCAGCATATAGAGATCTGGGAGGTGCAAGTTCAATGAACTTCTTGTGGGATTTCTCTGAATAGACCACTCTTTTTCCTTTCATTTCAGCTGTCTCAGAAGCAGCAGGTTTCCTTGATGTGGAGGATGGACCTCTCCTGGGAGGAAGAGGTTTCCATTCTGGAACTTTCTTTTTAGGAGCAGGAGGAGGAGAGAAAGTAGATTGCTGAAATGTCATCTCCTTTATTTGTTCCATGGGAACATTTTCATTTCTTTTCCTTCCTTGTCCTGATACATCTTGGCCTCCCTGGCTTTGGTTACTCCTTCTCTGGTAAGACTTAAAGGTGTTGGAACTTGCTGATTTTGCAGATGGAGCAGAAGAGAGACTTCCAGAGGCTCCAGCACCAGGAGGTGGAGGAGGACCTCTGGGGGGGAATTTCTGAATAGGAGTGTCATATCTTTTTGTTCTCTTCTTCTCTCTTGACTGATTCTTTGAAAGTCGCATCCATGGTTGAAATTCCTTGCTCTTGGGATCAATTCCCTTTAGAATGAAATAGGGAACATCCTTGTCTGGATTAGCAGTAGGATGAGCAGATGCTTTTCTTTTCTTGGATACAGCCTTTTTCTTCTTCTGGGTACTATCAGAATCCTCAGAATCATCATCATCAGAGGAGTGGGATGAGGTTCTGCCAGCATAATCATCAAAATCTTGTTCTGAGATATCTTTGGCAGCTATAGCATGTTCAGCCTTTTCTTTCTCCTGCTTCTCTCTATCTTCCTTTTCTTTTGCTTCCTCAATGGCATCTTGCACAAGGAGGGCATCAAGATCAATATTTGGAGATCTCTTCCAGAGTTCCGATTCAGGATACAAGTCAGGAGCTATCCTGGGGACCAGTTCTGCAATAGAAGGAATGGGTAGAGGATAGGTAAGGATAGGTGGAGAAAAGATGACTGTATCTGCAGGGGCAGATGCTTTCTCTAGAGAGATGACTAGGGAATCCATATGAGAATTAGCCAACCCTTCAATGTACTCAGAGGCAATATTCTCAGCCACAAAGGCTATAAATTGTTCAAGGTTGAGAGTACCTGAGCTTGATTCCTTTTCAGTCATTTTGGAGGCATTCTCTGGTAAGTCTTGTACAGCCTCAACTTCTTCAGCAGCAGCAGCAGGGATGTTGATTGTGCCTGCATACAAAGAAAGATAAGTTAACAACCAAGTGGGAATAGAGTATTCCCCCAAGGTGAACAACAGCAGGTAATTGATAGAGTTACCTGAGATCTACACAGGATACCACTTTGCATCTAGGAAGGAGGTTATAATTCCTTCTAGATGTTCAGTGACATCAGGGATAGACACCTCTGCAAGGCACAAGAGGAGTGCCATACAGGAAAAGAAGAGAGAGTCCTTGACCAGGGGATCATCAAGGTACTCAGGTCTATAAGGGACCGTTTTCTCTTGAGAAGGAGGAACAAAAGGAGATGTGAGTGTGAACTCACAGTCTGAATTGAGAAAGGATTCCAAAGCATTATCAGAGTCAATGGAGATAGCCTCATCAACTTGCAACACTGATGCAAGATCATCAGCAGCATCTGGTTGAGCAGTAGCATTCTGAAGTTGTTGAACCACTGCTTCTGAGTCAGTAGTGTTTATTGAAGCTTTTTCACACAAGTCCATGAGGCCTCCCTCATTATTTTTCTCTGGGAGTTCTTCATCAGAAGCTAGAGTCACTAGGGAGTGAATGTCTTTGTTAGATAAAGATATCAATTTAAAGTCCTGATTATAACCTTTAGAGGAAGTGTTTTACCTTCTGGTTGCTCTGGAAGCTCTTGAGGTTCTTCTACAATTGCTGTAAGGGGAAGAGAAGAGTTGTCCTGAAGGGTCAAGGCATCACCTGAGACCACTTCAACAGACATCTCCCCCTGCATGACTTCAGTGGGGACTGGAGTCATGCATCTTACTAAAGAGGGCTCAGCAGAGGGTGGAAGTGATTTGATGGCTTCAGTAAGGGCTTTGATGGATGCAATGAGAGGGGCATTGGCAGCCTCAATCATTTTTTGTATGGATGGAGTGATGAGCTCTACAATTTGTGCAAGCAATTCAGGAGTTATCTGAAATGCTGGTGGTGTGGAGGTGGATGGATGACTAAGAGATGCAACTTGAGGTGGTGACGGAATGGAAGCGGTATGATCTGTCACATGATCAACTGAATCATGTGGAGATGGGTGAACATCAACATGAGTGCGGGATTCATGTTGAGATAAGTGTGTGAGGATTGTAGCAGTTACCATGTCAACACTGGCTGCGGCTGCCAGATGTTGTGGTATGGGTGACTCGGGTGGAGATGCACGTAGGATGGAAGATGCAAGTTGTGGTGGCACTGCAGATTGTGTGGAGGGTAATGCAGGAGATGAGGATGCAGGGGTAAAGAGGGAGGATGAAGGGATTGCTGAGCCTTCCCCAGCAAGTTGGAGAGTGGCTGAATCAGCCCTTGTGTCTGATGGAGGGTTAGGTTCAACCCTGGCTGACTTCTTGATGACCCTCTGAGATTTCTTGAACAGAGAGGGGTCCAACCTCTTGCTGGCGTTGACTGCGGAGGGTGCAGAAACAAGCAGCAGGGGTGCTTTCACATATCGAAACACACCCAACACCCTGGCAAGGTTTACTTCTTTCTGATTGTTCTTTCTCCTTATTAGTTCAAACAGAACTTTTCCCCAGGCTATCTGTGTCTTATTCACCAAAACTGACATTAAGGCGAATTGTTGCCTGTTGATGTTGTCGTGAGCAGAGTGCTTTCCCAAAATGACCTTGCCCACTAGGTCTGCCAGAAACTTGTACTCTGGAGACAGGTTTATCTTCAGCAGCTTAGCTGGAATACCCTCAGCATGGCCCATCACAGTTAGCATGCGGCCATATTCCTCTGAATTTTGCTCATAGTCCTCAGTACCGGTTGGTAGACCAAACAACTCAGTCAGAACATCAGGAGTCAGAATGACCTCCTCTCCATTTATCTTTCCAGTCATCGCTTCGTCGCTGGAGGACGAGGTATATACCCATTCTCGAATCTCTGGTATATGAATCTTTGGTGAGAATGACATAAATTTCTTTAGCCCTTGATCTTCACACAGCTGCAGAATGTCTTGGAAGGGTTGATTACATCGACTGAAAGAATCGAAGTCGACACAGAATCCAGTGTCGAACTTCATTCCGAATAGAACTGCTGAAGGAATCGCCATAGGATTGAAGAGAGAATGGAGAATCGAGATGCAAGGCAGGGGAGAAGAGAATCGCGCGGGATTAGAGTTCGAGAGCGAATTCTAATCCAGAAGATGGAATATGAAAAGACGGAGCGGAAGAACGACGATCTCCAGACCTAAATCGACTATCAGATATAAATCTGCGATCGTCGAACCCGGAATAAAATCGGTCGTCGAACAATGACCGACGATAGTCAATATTTGACTAAACGTTAAACACCGACCGACTCCAAGCAATCACCACGATCGTCGATCAATATATGTTGGTCGACGATTTACCACATAGCACAGAAAATCTGTCGTCGACCATTGGTCGACGATAGATACCTAAGGAGAGATCGTTGACCAGTTGATCGACGATTTCTGCCTTACTACCGAGCGAGCTGTCGTCGACTGTTGGTCGACGATAGTTCTGACCTGGTCAAAGATCGTCGAGCAGTCATTCGACGATTTTAGACAGAAAACAAATCTATCCAAATTTTCACTACTCTGAACCATTAATCATACCAAGCTGGTTCAGGAAGAACAAGTGCCTTTGTTCATCAAGGGGCTTAGTAAAAATATCTCCTCTCTGCAGGTCTGTGGATATAAATTCCATTGCTATCTTGTTCTTTTCCACGTTATCTCTCAGAAAATGATGTCTAATCTCAATGTGCTTGGTCCTGGAATGGTGCACAGGATTTTGAGCAATTGATATTGCACTGGTACTGTCACACAGAATTTTTGTTTTTGAGTGTGTGTACCCATAATCCACTAGCTGATTTTGAATCCACAGGATCTGTGAACAACAACTAGCTGCTGCTATATATTCAGCCTCAGCAGTTGAAGTAGACACAGATGCCTGTTTCTTACAAAACCAAGAGACAAGTCTCTCTCCCAGGAACTGACAGGTCCCTGAGGTGCTTTTCCTGTCAACTCTATAACCAGCATAATCAGCATCTGAATATCCAATCAATTCAAATCCTGACTCAGCTGGGTACCACAGTCCTAAGTTAGGGCATCCCTTAAGGTATCTCAAGATCCTCTTGAGAAGAGTTAAGTGAGATTCCTTTGGGTTGACCTGAAACCTAGCACATAGGCATGTAGCAAACATTATGTCAGGCCTACTTGCAGTCAAATACAGCAGGGAACCAACAATGGCTCTAAAGTTCTTTTGATCAACAGACTTGCCATTGACATCAGAGTCAATAACTGCATTTGAGGCCATAGGTGTGCTCATTGATGAAGCATCAGACATTCCAAATCTTTTAACCAGCTCTCTGGCATATTTTGATTGAGAAATGAAGATACCATCATCACACTGTTTCACTTGGAGACCAAGGAAATAGGATAATTCACCCATGCTGCTCATCTCAAACTTGGAGTGCATTAGTTCAGAAAACCTCTTGCATAGTTTGGGATCAGTGGAGCCAAATATAATGTCATCTACATAGATTTGAACTAACAGTTGTGAGTCCTTATGATGTCTAATAAATAGGGTTCTATCTACTACACCTCTCACAAACTTGTGTTCTAGAAGGAAATTTGCTAAGGTCTCATACCAAGCTCTAGGAGCTTGCTTAAGTCCATATAGAGCCTTTTGGAGTTTGAACACATGAGTGGGTAAGGTTGATGAAACAAACCCTGGTGGTTGTTCAACAAACACTTCTTCCTTTAAATCTCCATTGAGGAAGGCACTCTTCACATCCATTTGGAAGACCTTAAATTTCTTATAGGCAGCATAGGCTAGGAAAATCCTAATGGCTTCTAGTCTAGCTACAGGGGCAAAGGTCTGATCATAATCTATGCCTTCCTCCTGTCTATAGCCTTGAGCTACTAGCCTAGCCGTATTCCTAACTACTATGCCTTGGGCATCAAGCTTGTTTCTAAACACCCACTTGGTGCCTATGATCAGTTGACCTCTTGGTCTTGGAACCAAGGTCCAAACTTAACTGGTTAAGTTCCTCTTGCATGGCTATAATCCAGTGTGGATCAAGCTCAGCATCTTTAATGGTTAGGGGCTCAACCTGAGAAAGGAAACAAGCAAACATCACATCTTTGTTGAGTTGATGTCTTGTCTGGACTCCTACTGAAATGTCTCCAATCACTTGAGATACAGGGTGATCTCTAAGTGTGACAGGATTAGTAGGTTCAACAATGATCTGATCTTCAGCATGTTCAAGATTTAATTCCTCATGTGGAATTTGATCAACTGTTGGAGCAGGTGCTTTAACTTGTAAAAGTTCTACATCAGATTCAGAATCTAAAGAAGCAACCTGAGGAGTTTGTTGGGGATGATTCTCCTGTGTGAGTCTCAAACCTTCCAAATCCTTACTTACTCCTAGGACTTGCACTGTACTATTAGAGGAAGAGTCCTTCTCCTTATAATACATGACTGTCTCATCAAAAGAGACGTGTGCAGACTCTTCTATCTTAAGAGAGGATTTATTGAGGACCCTATAGGCTTTGCTTACTTGAGAGTATCCTAGAAAAACTCCCATTGAAGATTTTGCCTCAAATTTTCTAAGGTATTCTTTGTTATTGTTATGAATAAAAGCAACACAGCCAAATACTCTAAAATAGTCTATTTTAGGTTTCACTTGCTTAAGTAACTCATAGGGAGTCTTACCCTTAAGTTTATGTATCAGACTTCTGTTCAATACATAATTAGCTGTGCTAACTGCTTCAGCCCAAAAGGACAGAGGCATGTTAGCATCTGCCAACAATGTACTTGCAGCTTCAATTAGGGTTCTGTTTTTCCTTTCAACTACCCCATTTTGTTGAGGAGTTCTAGGAGCAGAGAAGCTATGTTTGATACCTTCCTTCTCACAGAATTCTTGCATAAGAAGAGACTCAAACTCAGTACCATGATCACTTCTGATCAAGGCAATCTGAGTAGAATACTCACTCTGTATACACTTTAGAAAATCTGTAAGAACCTTGAAGTTATCAGCCTTAGTTCTCAAGAAGAATACCCAAGTGAACCTAGAGAAGTCATCTACAATTACTAGAGTGTAAGACTTTCCTCCAAGACTCTGTACGGCAATAGGACCAAATAAATCCAAATGTAGCAAGTACAGAATCCTGGGAGAATCACTTTTATTAACTGATTTAAAGCTATTTCTTGTTTGCTTACCTAATTGACAAGCTTTGCAAAGGCCTTCCTTCTTGTAGGGGCAAGAAGGTAAGCCTCTTACAAGGTTGTATTTAGCCAGCCTAGAAATGTTTTTCAAATTTACATGACTAAGTCTCTTATGCCAAAGGGTATTATTACTGGTTACTTCATTAAACAAGCATATTTCAGATTTGGATGAGTTAAAATCTACAACATAAACATTACCAATTCTAATACCTACTAACACAACAGTATTATTTAAAGCAATATTACAAGCAGTGTCAGTAAACCATACCTTGTACCCAGCATCACACATTTGGCTTACAGAGATTAGGTTATGCTTTAGTCCTGAGACATAAGCAACCTTCTTGAATGTTACAGCTCCTATGGTGAAGCTGCCATACCCTTCAGTCTGTCCACAGCTGGAATCCCCAAATACAACTTTTGGTCCCAGCTTGGCTTTGAACCCTGACAGATTCTTCTTCTTTCCTGTCATATGCTTTGAGCATCCACTATCCAGATACCATTTGTCATGTATGACTGGATAGGTCTTCACCTGCAGAAAGAACAGTTATACATTGTGGACCCAGGTTACCTTGGGTCCAGTATTCTTCACAAAAGAAAAACTAGATATAAAAGATCTTGCAGGCTTAGATTTATATCCTAAAGGGTGTGATCTCCTAGGTGGGATAATCCATTCAGTTGAAGGATTAAACAACCTAGGGTAGTGATTGGGATTTGCAATTCTGGAAGTTTGAAATTTATTTTCCAGCTTAAGTCCAGATCGTCGATCCACGGTCGACGATCGCAAGCCATATCGTCGATCATTTGTAGTAGTGCTATATTCTGGATTCAACGATCGTCGATCACTGGTCGACGACTCAAGATGAGATCGTCGATCTCCTGCACCGAAGATATCATACTTGGTGAAGGTGTTCAGCGATCGTCGATGGTCGTTCGACGATTGGTTTGACGATCGTCGATTAATGTTCGACGATTTTTGTAAAGCTAGAAATTTTTTCTTCCTGTTCTCTTTCTTAATCTTATTCTGAATTTTCTTACATTTTTCAATTTCCTCAGTATTCTTTATTCCTGATTCAGAAATAAATTTTACTGGAGTGCTAAATCTCTCCTTTGTGAGGAGGATGGGTTCACTAGATGTAGCACCTAAGCCTAGTTTATCATTACCAACCCTAGTGTTTGCTATACTAGTTATTTCAGATAATTTAAGGCTTCTGCCATTTAATTGTTCTTCTAATCTCTTAGATTTAGCTAGTTCTAATTTTAGGAATGTTACTTCTTCTTTTGAGCTTTCTAATTCCTTTTCTAATCTAATTATTTCAGTACTTTCCATGTCTAGTTCCATTATCTTTAATCTAAGTGACTTAATTTCTTTTTCAGACAATAGTAAATCTAAACATAGAGTTTTAAATTTTAATTTGAACTCAGGAGATGAGAAATCAAATGAGTCGATTACCTGGTCTTCCATAGAGGAATCTTCTTCATTGTCTCCTTCTTCTTCAGAATTCTCTGCAGCTGACAAAGAGCTGCAGGCATCAATAGCCATGAGGCAGACCTCTTTGGCCTTCTTCTCTTCTTCTTCTTCTGAATCACTGGAGCTAGAGGAGCAGGTATCCTCTTCTGTTTCACTCCAGGTAGCAGCCATAAACCCCTTGTCCTTCTTCTTGTATTTGTGTGAGGAGGACTTGGAGTGGTGCTTCCTGTACTCTTTCTCATGTTTCTTCTCCTTGTGTTTCTTCTCTGGACAATCTGGAGTAATGTGTCCAGGCTTGCTGCAAACATAACAGATGATTTCTTTAGATGGAGTCTTGTCATACCTTGGTTTGTCCTCATACTTGGAGAACTTCTTTCTGAGGTCTCTTCTTCCCATGCTGAAGAACCTCTTGGCAATGAGTGCCAGTAACTCCTCATTTGATTGACTTCCTTCAGAAGTCTCAGCAGCCTTAAGAGCTAGAGAGTACTCTTTCTTTGTAGGTGTAGGAGTTTTTACTTCGGTTGTAGCAGCTCTGCTCTTTAAAGTTTGCTCATATGACTTGAGCTTTCCCAACAGAGCTTCTGTGGAAAGTTCCACAGTGTTTCTTCCATCCTTGATGGGCCATATCCTTGAGTCCCAAGAGATGGGAAGGCACATCAGGATCTTGTCATTGACTTCCGACAAAGTTATCTCCTTGTCCAAAGACCTCAGTTCACTTATTATTGAACTGAGTCTTGTGTACATTGTGTCAATGTCTTCAGCATTATCCTTCTTGAAATTTTCATACTGAGAAGTGAGGTTGGATCTCCTGTCCTTCCTCTCATCAGCTGAGCCAGCAACTATGTGGTTGAGGGAATCCCACATAGCTTTGGCTGAGGTACATTCAGCAAGCTTCTGGAATATTTCATCAGACATCGTCTGAGCTAGGATGTTCATTGCTTTTGCATCAGCTGCTTTTGCCTTCTTGTAAGTTTCATTGTAGTCAGGTGGTGGCACAGCATTGAGATCAGCAGAAGTGGAAGCAGCAGCAGGCCTAGCAGGTGGTCCTGTCAAAATAGAAGAAAAGATATCTTCATCAATAGAATTCATGTATAGTCTTATCCTGGCCTTCCATATGCCAAACTTGGACAAGTTGCATACAGGAGGTCTGGTGCTTGAATAATCCTTAGACTGGGCCATGTGTGAAAGTGTTTGTGAATGGTATCAGGAAACAACTTATCACAGGATCTTTTAACTCAGGTGTTAGCCTGTATGAACAGCTAACCTCCCTCTGATACCAATTGAAAGTGAGGGGATAAGTTGTAAACTACTCTAGAGGGGGGGTGAATAGAGTATTCAAATTTTATGAATAACTAGTCAGCTCCCTTGGAGTTTATTTGCGGAAGAAATAATCTGATACTTGAACCCTAAGAGCCTAACACAGTGAGGTGCACAAGTGAGAGAGTTAACTGAAATTTCAGTTTAACTATAAACCTATCACAGCAACTAGCAATCCTAGGTAGTTCTATCACAGCCACAGAATAAACAATTAAACAAAAAAACAGCCAGAGAGACACAGGATATATAGTGGTTCCCTCTTAATAGGTACTCCACTCTTCTACCACCCTGGTAGGAATCCACTACAGGTTTTTGCTAAGGTGCCCTGCCACCAATGATCTGATTCAGGTAGATCAAACAGACCCTTTGAGCTTTTGATAAGGATGCTCAACCACAGGTTGTTGATAAGGTGCCCTGTCACCAATGTTCACTTTTGAAGAGGTGTGAAAACTCTTTTACAAAGGGGTTGAAAGGGTTAGATTGTCTTCTCTATTGTTAATACAGATTAGAGAGGACTTGTGAATTCTCTAAAGAATCAAAGTCTCCCCCTGGCTCAGTGAAAGTCCAGGGAAAGCCTTTGCTTCAGGATGAAGGAGTTTCAGATATACTGAAACTAAATTCTCAGAGATCTGTAGACTGATTTTTATCAGGTCTTCAGATTCTGGAGCACGTGAAGCAGATCTGGAGCTCTTTCTGAAGTCTTGAAAACTCTAAGCAGATGCTCAGGAGACTTGAGAATGAAAGTAATTGCTCTGGGCTTTTTTTGTTTCTTCAGGGGAGCTTTTCTTCTTCTTTTTGTGAAATGACGAAGAGTTGGTCTGAAGATGCTTGAGAGAATGCAGCACACAAAAAAAATTCTCTCTGTATATGTTTCTTGCCCTTTTTGTGAGAAAAGATCTCTCTTAAATATGTCTTCTCATTTTTCCTTTGGAACGGCTCTATTGATTTTAATTCTCGAGCCCTGCAGCAGATTATCTCAAAATAGAATATAGCGATAGGAGTAGAATGACCTATTAGCTTGCTGTCAGTCCCAATGAGGAATTAAATAAGTGGGAAAATATCTCAGTATAAAGACTTACCATTCTTGGAAATAGCACACAGTGCCAACGGCTAGAATACAGCCTGGCAATATATTTTGTATAATAGGACAAAAATGCTTTATCAAAATACTGAATCCCGTAATTTATGCTTAACATATTTGGTAATTAATTCATTTGAATTTAAGCCATACATTAGCAAAAACAATCTTCAGAAAATCTTTCTAACCACACGCTAAAACACTTGGAAATAAACCAAGGAATAAAATGAATATAAAAAGAATAAAGGCATACAATAAACGTCGAACTGGGGTTCGATGATCGTCGACCTAGCTAACAGATCGTCGACAGAAAGCAGAAATCTGTCGACACAGAAATCGTCGACCAGCACAAGATATCGTCGACGACTAAGACAAATATCTGTCGAGACAGAAATCGTGAAGCAAGAATACGATCGTGGAACTGCTGATGGCAAATCGTCGACCAACCTTCAGAGCATAAGTAACTTGCTCTGAGATCGTCGACCATCGGTCGACGATAATTGTCTTGACTTCAACGATTCTATAGCCCTGCTATTGTCGACCATTTGATCGACGATCGCGAGGCCTCGTTCGACGATGGTCGAACGGAAAATGCCTTAACCAAAAAAATACATCTAGAACATCTAGCCTAAGCTCTAGGTCAGTTATAAACTGTCCTAGGGAAACTGAACAAGGCCTAATCATGATCATATATAGTTATATGGATCAAGAGGGGCTGGAAAGGGATTACATAAGCCAAATCACATCCAGGGTACCAACACCTTCCTAGTCTTCCTCCCGATCGGGATGTTGAATTTGTGATTGATTTGGAACTGGGTACGCGTCCTATTGCTAAGACGTCGTACCGGATGGCCCCCCATGAGTTAGAGGAGTTGTGAGTCCAGGTGGATGAGTTGTTAGCAAAAGGATTTATCAGGCAGAGTTCGTCGCCTTAGGATGCTCCTGTTTTGTTTGTAAAGAAGAAGGATCCGTGAGGCAGATATTCCACGGACTGCGTTTAGAAAAAGGGATTACATAAGCCAAATCACATCCAGGGTACCAACACCTTCCTGGTCTTCCTCCTGTTTTGTTTGTAACATCAGCTCAGGATCCGTGAGGCAGATATTCCACGGACTGCGTTTGGATCGAGGCATGGACATTTTGAGTTCTTGGTCATGTTGTTTGGTCTGACCAACGCACCATCAGCTTTCATGGATATGATGAACCGGGTATTCAAGGACTTCCTAGACAAGTTCGTTGTGGTTTTCATCGATGACGTGTTGGTCTATTCTCGCAGCGCTGAGGAGCATGAGCAGCATCTGCGCTTGGTTCTATCAGAGTTGAGGAATCACAAGTTATTCGCCAAGCTGAGCAAGTGCGAATTTTGGTTGCCTCAGGTCTCGTTTCTGGGCCACGTGGTGAACAAGGATGGGATCTCGGTCGACCCAGAAAAGATCGCAGCAGTGATGGATTGGAGCAGGCCGGGCACGCCCAAGGAGATCAGAAGCTTCCTAGGGTTGTCCGGCTACTACAGGAGGTTCGTGGAGGGTTTCTCTACCCTGGCTGCACCTTTGACCAGGTTGACTCAGAAGAACGCGGCCTTTGTTTGGAGCGAGAAGTGCGAAGAAGCCTTCCTAGAGCTCAAGAGCAGATTGTGCACTGCTCCCGTTCTGACCCTACCTACTAAGGGTGTGGAGTATGATGTGTACGTGGATGCTTCGCATGTTGGTCTTGGTTGCGTGATGATGCAGGCTGGAAAAGTGATTGCATATGGGTCAAGGCAATTGAAGACTCATGAGAGGAATTACCCTACGCATGACCTTGAGTTTGCGGCGGTGATTTATGCGTTGAAGCTGTGGAGGCATCTACTTTATGGGGCTCAGTGCAAGATCTTCACTGATCATAAGAGCCTGAAGTATGTGTTCACGCAAAAGGAGTTGAATCTGCGCCAGCGGCGGTGGCTAGAGTATGTGGCTGATTATGATGTAGAGATCCAGTATCATCCAGGAAATGCCAATGTGGTGGTCGACGCCCTGAGCCAGAAGACGGGGAAGATCTTTAATCTCTCTGCCAATCGTTTAGTGGAAGAGTTCCTCCTTATGGATATCTCAATGGGATGCTGTAACACGCAGAGCAGTTTGGCAGTGGCAGAGCCGTCTTGAATTTCTCTTACTAGGTTGCACCAGAAGGATGATCCGGACCTGCTGCACTTATACATCAGGATTGAGAGAGGGGAGTTGCCGGATTTTTCTATCGATGATGCGGGTACTTTGAAGTACCGCGG
The DNA here is from genome assembly GCA_039513925.1 of Platanthera zijinensis. Lineage (NCBI taxonomy): Eukaryota > Viridiplantae > Streptophyta > Magnoliopsida > Asparagales > Orchidaceae > Platanthera > Platanthera zijinensis. Next base: position 98,040,282 of record CM077094.1, read on the forward strand.
CAGATTTTGCATCCCCGCTGTTGAAGACATCAGGGTTATGATATGCAGAGAGGCTCATGGATCCAGTGTTGCCTACCATCCAGGATCTACAAAGATGTATCGTGATTTGAAGCAGATTACCTGGTGATATGGGATAAAGAGTGATATAGCCCGATTTATTGCTGAGTGCCACACTTGCAAGCGTGTGAAGGCCGATCACAAAAGGCCTGGTGGCAAGTTGACTCCGTTGGAGATCCCGACTTGGAAGTGGGAGAGTATTTCTATGGAATTCATCACGGGCTTACCGAAATCTCCATGGGGATTTGATTCTGTTTGGGTTATAGTGGATAGACTGACGAAGTGTGCTCACTTCATGCCGTATAAGATTGACTATCCGATGAAGAAGATAGCAGAGTTATACTTGAATGAGGTCATCAGATTGCACGGTGTGCCTGTTAGCATCATTTCTGATCGAGACTCCCGGTTTACTTCTCGTTTTTGGCAGAGTCTGCAGGAGGGTTTGGGTACATATCTGAGGTATTCTACTGCTTACCACCCACAGACCAATGGGCAGACAGAGCGGGTGAACCAGATAGTTGAGGATATGATCAGATGCTACATTCTAGACCACGGAGGAGCGGGGGATGAGCGGTTGCGACTGATGGAGTTTACATACAATAATAGTTATCAAGAAAGTTTGCAAATGGCTCCGTTTGAAGCTTTTTATGGGAGGCGCTGCAGAACTCCCCTGTTTTGGGCTGAGGTAGGTGAGAGACCCTTGTTGGGTCTGGATGCGCTCGAGGAGATGGAAGTCGCGGTGAAGCTTATTCGAGAAAAGCTTCGTATAGCTCAGGATAGATATGAAAAGAACGTCAATCAGCGTAGGTCGGACTTGGAGTTTTCTGTAGGGGACCTTGTGTTTCTTAAGGTTTCCCCGATGGTTGGTGTTAAGAGGTTCGGTAAGAACCAGAAATTGAACCCGAGGTATGTGGGCCCGTTTAAGATGGTTAAACGGATTGGCGTGTCAGCTTATAAGTTGGATTTGCCAGCAAACTTCCCAGGTGTTCATAATGTATTTCATGTAAGCCAATTGCGGAAGTGTGTGCGCGGCAGTGGGCAAGTCTTGAATGTTGTGCCCTAGTTAGAGCCTAATCTCTCCTTTGTTGAAGTGTCGGTCCGCATTTTGGATACTCAAGATCGGGTGCTGCGAAGGAAGTCCATCCCGATGGTCAAAGTTTTATGGAAGAATCAGGATTTGGAAAGCACGACTTGGGAGTTAGAGTCGGCTATGAGGGAGGCTCACCCTCAACTGTTTCCCTGATTGGATTGGTATGTTTTCTTCTTGTAATATTTGGCTTGTTACTTTTCCTTCTATAGTAGAAGTGTTGTGCGTAAAGTTTCAGGACGAAACTTTCTTTTAGGGGGAGTGACTGTAACGCCCCCGATTTTTCTGCGATTATTTAATTCTTGCTTGGCGTTACGTCGACGCATTTTCTTGGCTTGTGTCATCTGTGGAGTGTGGCCTTAAATCCTTAGAACTGAGTGGCCTATTTTGTAGTCTATTGGCAAGATCTCCCTAGCAAGCCGGGTCGTTTTGGGTGACCCGGTTTGGCCTCTCGGGGGATGCTTGTGTTTTGACTTCGGGTGGGTATAACTCGAGTTCTATTCGTCGAAAGTTAATTTCAACTTCGCCGTTGTGTTCGTAGCGTGGATATTTAGCTACGGTGCGAATTTCGTCGAATTCCGAGGATGTTCGGTTTTCGCGTCGTTTTGTATTTTATAAAAAAAAATAAAACTATTTAATAAATATTATATTAATAATTATTTTGAAAGGGTGCGGGTGCTTGGCGGTTTTGCCTTGTCATTTTTATGCCTTAATTAATTGATTAGCTAATTAAAATTAAGAGGACGCTATATATAGGATAGTTAAGACTTAAGAGAACCGCTCTTGTTCATCTTCCCGAAAACCGAACCAGTCTGCGGCTGTTCGCGAGAAGAAGCGGAGAAACCGCCGAACCTGCTCCCCTTCGGACGCCGATTCTGGGAGCGTTTGTGGACGGAATTCGATTCCGAAAGCGGATTTGGATTGCTCTCACCTAGACCTTCATTCCTACGATAAGATTTCTAAGTTTCGTGGCCTTGCATGTGGTTTCGAATTTCGGGTTTTTGACCATGTTTTCCGTCGAAAATGTCAAGTTTGCTCGGCTTAGTACCTTGCCGCCGGGTCCGTAAGGAAGAGGAGGAGCCGGCAAAGTTTCTTCTGGAAATCGAGGCAAGTGGTATTCTTTCCCTTGCCAAATCTTTATTTTTTTTTTTTCTTCTTAAAGCTTGCGGCTGTATAAAGCCTTTTGTTCAGTAGCTGGTGTTATACAAGCCCTTCTAGCCTTAGGTTAGAAACCAGGTTTATCATTTTCGATTTAATCTGTGCTTAGTCTTCCGACTATGAAGATCCGGTTAAGCTTCCTGTACGTTTTTTTGTTTACCCTAAGCCCACCCTTTTTATTTCCTTCTTGCAGTAGCTTGATTGTTCTCGGGCTGAGAGATAATGTAAGGATTAGGGTAGTTTTGTTTTCCTGTGCAGTGGGTATAGCCGGGTAGGAGATAGAAGTTTTTACTCGGCAATTTTACTAGTCCTTATCCTAGCCCTAGTATTGTGCACAGTCGGTTAGGTTGATTGTTGGTTCAAGCATTTGAGAATTCAGGGCTTGGCGTTGAGTGTGGTGCACACACTCAACGTCGGGTCTGCTTGGACTTGGCGTTGAGTGTGGTGCACGCACTCAACGCCGGGTCTGCTTGGACTTGGTGTTGAGTGTGGTGCACACACTCAACGCCGGGTCTGCTTGGTCTGTTCTTTTGCGGCTAAGTATTATGGGGTTGAGTGAGTGAGCCTCACTCAATGCCATGGCGGTTTAGGCGTTGAGTGAGGTGGACTCACTCAACGCCGCAGCCCATTCTTGGGGGTAAGTACTTTGGCGTTGAGTGAGATAACCTCACTCAACGCCAAAGCTGTTTTATCGTTGAGAGTGGTGGACACACTCAACGCCGCAGTTTGTTTTTGCGGCTAAGTACTTTAGCGTTGAGTGAGTCGACCTCACTCAACGCCAAAGATGTTTTGGCATTGAGAGAGGTGGACTCACTTAATGCCACAGCTTGTTTTGCGATTATTTGCTAAGGCATTGAGTGAGTGAACCTCACTCAACGCCATAACAGTTTTGGCGTTGAGTGAGGTTAGCTCACTCAACGCCGCCGCCAGTGTTGCAGAAGGCGTTGAGTGAGTGAACCTCACTCAACGCCATAGCAGTTTTGGCATTGAGTGAGGTTAGCTCACTCAACGCCGCCGCCAGTGTTTCAGAAGGCGTTGAGTGAGTGAACCTCACTCAACGCCATAGAAGTTTTGGCATTGAGTGAGGTTAGCTCACTCAACGCCACCGCCATTATTGCAGAAGGCGTTGAGTGAGGGAACCTCACTCAACGCCATAGCTGTTTTGGCGTTGAGTGAGGTTAACTCACTCAACGCCACTGTCTGTTTAGGCGTTGAGTGAGTGGGGCTCACTCAACGCCATGCTGTGGTTAGTCATCTCAACGTTTTTTTCCCTTACCTTGATTTTCTCTCCCAAGTGAGTTTCCTTTGGCTTTGAGGTTCCTTGTCGGCTATGTTTTTCTAAAGGCCGAATCGTGGGTTGTGGTTAGTAGTGGTGGTTTGAAGCTCTTATTAGGGGTGAAGTTGTGTGACTTAGCCGTGGCCACACTGTTATCTTGTTCCAGGTACGGGCTGGGCAAGTTGGTGGGAGGTCCCTAGTGCTTTCACTTGTAGACCCTCGAGCTTTGTTTCTTGGAAATGGTGGTTGGGGGACTGAGTTTGCCTCCAACCCGGATCCGCATTGTTTTTGCTACTGCCATCTCTAACAATTTAGGATGTTAGATGTTTCTTCATTTGTAAATTGGCAACGTTTGGGCTCATAGAAGCCTTGTAAACTCTGCAGGATTTTTGAGCAGGGTTGTTGTTGTTTTCTCGCACATAGTTCTTTCCCTTTTTGTCTTTGCCTTGGACAGTGGTGCTTGTTACGATTTACTTACTCTTCTTACTTATCATTTTAGATTAACTTTTCCTTACACCTTATTTGTTTTTACTTGTTGAGGTATTCTTTTCTTCTTGAATGCCTCAGGTTCTGGTTAGTAGCCGATTAGGCGGCTAGTTGTGTTGTGCTGTTGCTGGTGGTCTCTCGTACTGGGGAGATCAGTTCCTTGGTCTTGTGAGGTAGTTTTGTGTTTCTTTCTTACGGACATACATACTTGTCAGTGGGTTCGTGTCAGTTTGTTGGCGCCCACTAGTAGTTTTACCTTGATACTAGATATGTTATCTTTTTGCTGCTACCTTTTCTGGAGATGGTCTACTTGTTCTTGGGATGTTTTATGCTAGGTTACTAGTTGTAACGTCCCAATTCGCGCTAGGCCCCTCGTACGAGTTCTGAGTCAAGAGACTTGACTCGGAGTCGGGGTGCACTAGCAAAAGGTGTCAAGTGCGTTAAATAGAGTGTAGGGTTGAGTGATATCCAACGGATCGAAAGGAAATGGCCTAAGGGAAATTCGCCGGGTATCATTGTTGATACCCGACGAATTCGTCGAGAATGCCCGGCGATTCGCACCGATCGTCGAGAATGCCCGGTGATACCCACCGATCGTCGAGTATCGCTGACTGATACTCAACACACTCAACGCCAGGATTTTCGATAAGTTGGCTAAGTGAAATTCGCCGGGTATCATTGTTGATACCCGACGAATTCGTCAAGAATGCACGGCGATTCTCACCGATCGTCGAGAATGCCCGGTGATACCCACCGATCGTCGAGTATCGCTGACTGATACTCAACGCACTCAACGCCAGGATTTTCGATAAGTTGGCTAAGTGAAATTCGTCGGGTATCATTGTTGATACCCGACGAATTCGTCGAGAATGCCCGGCGATTCTCACCGATCGTCGAGAATGCCCGGTGATACCCACCGATCGTCGAGTATCGCTGACTGATACTCAACGCACTCAACACAAGGATTTCCGATAAGTTGGCTAAGTGAAATTCACCGGGTATCATTGTTGATACCCGACGAATTCGTCGAGAATGCTCGGCGATTCTCACCGATCGTCGAGAATGACAATTGATTCCCGTCGAATTTGACTTGTGCGTTTTCTTCGCCCAAGCAAATTCGCCGGCTTGTACAGGCGGACTGAACCGGACTTCGGGATTTGTGCTGGATGATTCCTTGGACCGGTCATTTCAAGTAAGACCTAATTTGGGCGGTCCAATCAAAGGGTGACACGTGGCAGAAGGGATTTAACCTAATACATCGGTTTATAAGAGAAGATAAAGCCAAACCCTAGCCATCCTTGCTGATCAATCTTGCCGTCATCGCGGACCTCGCGAAACCGACCGAGCCAATGGAAGCCGTCGGAGCTTCTGGAGGCGACCTTCTCTCTCTCCCTCCTTCCTTTCCCGTGAAGAACAACGGCACCAAGCAAGAGATGCCGCAAAGAAGGATGACTAGATCCATGGCCGGGAATGATGATACCGTTGGAAACGAGGTGAGCTTCCTCCCCTCTCCCTTGGTGCTAGATCTGTAGTTATATTCTAGGAGAGATATCGACTTCATAGAGTCTTGATGGTGAGGAGATGATTTCCTAGGGAAGCCATGCCTAGATTTGTAAATCTAGGTTTAGGTGTCTTCACCCTCCTCATCATTCAAAGTGAAGGTGAGAGAGGGATTCGTGGAGAAATATGGCTTCATGAGGGTGAATAAGGGTGGACGATTTTCTGGAGGAGTTTTTGGGAGATTGGTGCAAGGAGGAAGATGAACGGATGCCATTCATCTCACCTTAAGATGCGTGCAGAAATCTGATTTCTGCACGCAGCGATCTTCGTGGCCAATTTCGGGGGTGTTCTAGCCAGATCTGGGTTTTTGACTCAACATGAAAGTCGTAGCCCTCGAAATTTTCTTTCCAACGAGTGGTTGCACGTTTCTAGGCGATACCTGTAGCCACGGTAAAGTCAGTTCGAATCTGCTGTAATTGGGGGAAATTCTACCCAGGAAATCTATATCATGTACGCAGCAGGCTTCGAGTGAATTTCTGGTGTGATGCGATCAAATCTGGACTTTCAAATAAACACGAAAGTTGTAGCCCTTAAAATTATCTTTCCAATGAGTGGTTACACACACTCGTCGAATTTCTGTAGCCTCGGGAATCCTTGGTCGAAGTTGCTGCCCGGATTAAGGCTGCACCTAAATTCTTGGTTGTGTAACGTGGAATGCGATTTGGTGGAATTTAATGTTGCGATCCAACTCGAGGCTTGAGTGAACTCTTTCGACATAATCATCATAGTGATATGATAAGCTGAGGTTATAAATCTGAATTCGTATAACGAGTTGTGGACAAGCTTAATTTAAGGAAAGAGCCTGATATAAATGGGTAGTTATAAATTGATAGATGTATAAATGATTTAACTATGGCCATGATGTATGTTGAATGGATAAAAGGGAATTAGTAATCCAATACTTAGAGTGTTGTCTCCCTACGGGTAGCATTGTGGAAGTAACAAGTGCGGTGTTGACTGTCACTAGTTGGAATGAGATTGAGATGAGTAAAGTTGGACGGTTGGGCTTGGCCCTCGGTGTCCACGTCCCGAGGCTCCTTCCGCATTTGATGGATGGTTGGGCTTGGTCCTCGGTGTTCACGTCCCAAGGCTCCTTCCATGCCATGATATTTTGAAATTTTATGTAGTGTGATTCGACACGTGGTGTCGTAATCCCGGGTTAAGGATAGTGTGGCAGGTCTATGGGCTCGCTAATCGTCACACCAATGGGAGTTGACAGCTAGACCTTGGACGGTTGGGCTTGGTCCTCGGTGTTCACGTCCCGAGGCTCCTTTCGTGCTAAGTGAACGATTGGGCTTGGTCCTCGTGTTCATTTTCGAGGCCCTTCCGTGTCACGCATAGGCCAGTTCGGGGCTAGGATTTTGGTGCTCATTTACCCAAGAGAACCCGCTGAGCCATAGTACGCATGTGAGCTCCGCTGTTGTGTTCTTAGCGTTTAGGCATATGGAGTCCTAGGCCAGGTAGTGTGGAGACCAGCCTAGTAGTGGATATGCCCGCTCTACTGTCACTGTTTGGCCACGATGGTTGACGCCTGAGAGGTTAGCTACCTGCTCGAAAGTGGGAACTATAAGTCTGTGTCGACATAGCGATTGCATGTGCTTGATCATGGGTGTGTCATTGCATTACATACATAGCATTGCACTTCATTACATACACAAGACCCTCATCGTATAAGTTTGTATGGGCACTCCTATACGATGAGTTACTTATTGCTGAACGACCCTCAACTTATATGCTTGTATGGGCATCCATATAAGTTGAGTTACTTACTGTTATAACATTGTACTCTCTTGCTGTTGTAGATGGTAGAATTGTAGAATAAGAGCTTGTTCATTTATACACTACTTTTATTGCTACCTATGATTTGTATACTTACTTCACCTGCTTGTACTACTGTTATATATATATTGTACCTGTTCCTTTCTCCGCCCGGTGTCGAGGAGTCGACGGGGGAGCGGGTGTGAAGCCACTTAGTCTTTATGACTAACAGTTGCTACGTCTTCCTTTTTAGGAGGAAACCCCGTAGGTGGAGCAGCAGGCTATGCAGCTGGACAGCCAGGCCAGGACGACAGGGCCTGAGGGGATGATACCGTCGCTACCGTCGGTTACAGATGTGAGTGAGAGAGATTTTTTGTAGCCCTTCGGGGCAATTCTATTTACGTACTCTGATTATGTAGAAGCTTGTTTAGCTTCTCTTTTGTTGTACTTATGGACTTATGCTTGGTTTGGGTTGACTTCTTTTATTATTATGGTTGGGTTGGACTTTATATGTTGATATTGGTCTAAGCCGGCAGGATAGGCGTCTTGTGGTACAGGCTGACCCGAGTGTTAGTGTTACCACGAGACGGCTGTTCTGGGCATAAGATCCCTCTCGTGCCGTGTTCTGTGTTCCGGGAGATGGTTCTTACAAATGGTATCAGCTTGCTACGATCCTCCAAGGAGAAAGTCACTTAATAATGGTGCCACCCCCGTTTGATTAGTCAGTTTGGGGACAAACTGACTTATCGGAAGCAGTGGTGTGCCCATATGTAATTCACACTAAGTTTGTCCATCTTTAACCTTTGTTTAGCCAACCTAACCTTAGGTTTGTACCCTATGTGTAGATCCCAGTACATACTGAGCCAGTGAGGGGCACCCCCGCCCCGTCCGTGCCTACACAATTCCAACAATCAGAGCTGGGGCAGACGCTCACAGCTATTTTGGACGCCTTTAGGTCCCAATCTCAGCAGGCACCTGTACAACAACAGGGTCCGGGATCTGGTTAAGCACTTTCCGAGCTCTCTCCCCTCCCGCTTATATTGGGACAGAGTCGGCGGTGCGTACGGAAGAGTGGCTCGACACTATACAAGAATTGTTGGCAGGAATAAGATGTCCAAACAATATGGCGGTGACCCTTGTGGTGACACTCTTAGAACTGCACGCCAAAAGGTGGTGGAAGTCCCTCATGGGCTCCACTTTTCGTGGAAGAGTGTACACGAACATTAGTTGGAGCGAATTCTCTGAAGACTTTTTAGAGCATTTCATCCCCTCGGCCGCTCGGGATGGTCTTGAAGAGAGATTTTTGCAACTAAAGCAAGGGGTCCATGTCGGTGACAGAGTACCAACGGGAGTTTCAGCACTTGGCTAGATTCAGTGACTCCTATGAGTTGGATGACAGAGGGTACGCCAAACAATTCTATAAAGGCTTGCGAGATCCCCTAAGGCAAGCCCTTTTGTTTATAGCGGACTCTAGTCTGGCGGAGATTATCGATATGGCGAAGAGATTTGAAGCGGACCACTTGGGAAGTGGTAAGAGGCCAGCGGAGGGCGTGATGGAAGCCGGCCCCAACAACAGAAAGAGATTTGACAATATAAGAGGAAGAGGATATCGGAGGGGTGGCGGGCGTTTCCCCCAGAACTTTAGAGAGGAGCGCCCGGTTCCGTAACTGCCAGCATTACCTCCACCTCAACAATTTCAGTAACACGGCGGAAGGCAGGAACGGGTGTGCTTTGAATGCAACCAACCGGGCCACATTCGACGCTACTGCCCGCAACTGTTTGGATATGCGCCTTTTGTTTTCCCTCCAGCAGCCCCGCGGGGGAGAGGGTATGTGTGTGGTCGAGGACGAGGACCATGAGGAAGAAACCCGGACCCGCTCGGGATCAGATGTATGCCTTGGATATGACTCAAGAGCGGAATCCTCAGGAGATGATTGCAGGTACGATTTGAATTAGCCATTTTGCTTCCATTAATATTCTCTAGTGACTTAAGATATACTAGACGTCTAGCTTGAGTATTATTAAATGACACTTAGGCACCGTGATGGTCGGCGGGAAACCGGCTTATACGTTATTTGACACTGGTGCCTCACATTCTTTCGTGTCCGAAGACTTCATCAAGGACATACACGGAGTGCAATATTTCACTGGTATTGCTCGAAGAGTACGCCTCCCAGACAGATCTGAGATGACGGCAACCGCGAAGTGTGAGTTGGAGATAACCATTGGGGGAAATACCTTCGATACCCCCGCCACAATTTTGAGAATACCAGAATTCGACCTCATTCTGGGCATGGCGTGGCTGGATTGGCACCATGCAAGAATCGACTGTGCGGAGAAGCACATCTATTTGAGACATGGGTGATACTGATGTAGTCTTCCAAGGTATAAATTTCGCACCACGAATATTTTTATCCTCAATCCAGACCTTGAAAGCTCATATGAGAGGGGATGAATTCTACATGATATGTTTCGAACTAAAGGAGATGAAGGTAGATTTGAAGGATGTGCGGGTAGCACGGGATTTCCCTGAGGTATTTCCTGAGAAATTATCAGGGTTACCCCCGCATAGAGAAGTGAATTTTCAGATTAAGCTTGTATTAGGAGCTAAGCCTGTCTCCAGGACCCCTTATCGGATGGCCCCAAAAGAACTCGCGGAGTTTAGAGTTCAACTGCAGGAGTTGGTAGAATCCGGGTTTGTTCGCCCCAGCTCATCACCTTGGGGAGCCCCTGTTCTATTCGTTAAGAAGAAAGATGGAACCCTGCGTTTATGTATAGACTATCGGGAACTCAACGGACTGACGGTATGGAACACCTATCCGTTACCTCGGATCGATGAGTTGTTCAACCAACTGGTGGGAGCGCATTGGTTCTCCAAGCTAGATTTGCTCTCGGGGTATTACCAATTGAGAATACAAGAGGATGATATTCAGAAAAAGGCTTTCAGCTCAAGGTACGGCTTATATGAGTTCACAGTGATGTCGTTTGGGCTCACAAATGCCCCATCAGCTTTCATGAGCTTGATGAATAAAGTGTTTGAGCCCTATCTGGATGTCTTTGTCATTGTGTTCATTAACGACATCTTAGTCTACTCGAAGATGGAGGAAGAACATGCCGGACATTTGGCCTTAGTTCTGGAAAAGTTAAAAGAGCACGCCCTGTTCGCCAAGTTTAGCAAGTGTGAATTCTGGCTTAGGGAAGTGGCTTTCTTGGGTCATGTAATTAGTGGGGCTGGAGTAGCTGTGGATCCGGCTAAGGTGCGTGCCGTGAAGGAGTGGTCGCCCTTGAGGTCGGCGGCCGATGTGAGGAGTTTTCTTGGACTTGCCGGATACTGCCGCAAGTTCGTAAAAGGATTCTCCAAGATTGCCCTCCCGCTTACTTCTTTGACAAAGAAAGGTGTGCCATTTAAGTGGACACTCCAATGTGAAGCGGCATTCCAGGAATTGAAGGACAGACTTACCTCCGCCCCCATCCTAGTCCTTCCGTCTGGGAAGGAAGGATTCCAAGTTTACACGGACGCATCTTATCAGGGGTTGGGAGCAGTGTTGATGCAGCACGGGCACGTAATTGCTTATGCTTCAAGACAATTGAAGAAGCATGAAATCAATTATCCGGTGCATGATTTGGAGCTAGGAGCAGTGGTGTTCGCCTTGAAGGTATGGAGGCATTATCTATACGGCGTCCACTGCAAAATCTTCTCGGATCATAAAAATTTGAAGTACGTCCATACCCAGAAGGAATTGAACTTAAGACAACGGCGGTGGTTAGATTTTCTATGCGACTATGAGTTCACCTTGAACTACCACCCCGAAAAAGCGAACTCGGTAGCCGATGCGTTGAGTAGGAAAGTACCCGGCTCGAGCCCAGAGTCTCGGTTGATGAGCATGGAGCTGGCACGGATGATTGAGGAGATGGACATTACCTTAATATGTAAGGCTTCTTCGGCATATACAGAGTACTTGTCCTGCATGAGCATAGTTTGTGATATCCGGGACCGGATCCGAGTGGAGCAAGGATTGGATGCGGCTTTGGCCCCGGCAATAGAGTTAATCGAAGACGGGACTACCGACGAGTACACACTAAAGGACGGCCTCGTTTACTTTCGCGGCTTACTCTACATTCCCAAAGGTGGCAGAATCCGGGAGGATATCTTGAGAGAAGCACATTGCTCTCAATATTTCGTGCACCCGGGAATTTCAAAGATGTACGCCGGCTTACGGAAGACGATGTGTTGGCCAGGAATGAAGAAGGACGTCTAGTACTTTGTCACGCATTGTGAAGCCTGCCAAAGAGTGAAGGCGGAGTGCAGGAGTCCCGGTGGCCTGTTGTAGTCGTTGCCAATTCCCGAGTGGAAGTTCGAGGATATTTCCATGGACTTCGTACATGGTCTACCTCGCTCCCGCTCAGGAAATGATTCAGTGTGGGTGATCGCTGATCGCCTGACGAAAGTTGCCCGATTCATCCCTATGAAGAAGGAGGCTCATGTGGATGTCTTAGTACGCCTTTTTGTGGAGCAGTTTGTACGGTATCACGGCATACCTAAGACGATAGTTTCAGACCGTGATGGTCGTTTTACCTCCAAGGAGTGGAAGGCGGTACAAGCATATTTGGGTTTGCGCCTTACCTTCAGCACCGCATTTCATCCACAGACGGACGGGATGTCCGAGCGGACCATCCGAACATTGGAGGATCTGTTGAGGTTGTGTGTGATAGATAGGGGAGAGCCGTGGGAAAGACTCTTGCCCTTAGTGTAATTCTCCTACAACAACAGCCATCAAGCTAGCATTGGCATGACGCCCCATGAAGCCCTTTATGGAAGAAGGTGTAGAACCCCTTGTCTTTGGTACAAGATGAAGACCCGAAGATTTTGGGTGTTGAATATATAGACGACACGGATGCGGTGGTTAGGCTGATAAGGGATCGCATGCTGGAGGCTCAAAGTCGGCAGGCAAAGTATTATAACGCAAGGCATCGTATGGTGGAGTTTCAAGTGGGTGATAAAGTGTTCCTGAAAATCCGGCCGATGCATGGAGTGTCACGGGTGCGGGTAGTGAAGAAGCTCAACCCACGGTATTTTGGACCCTATGTCATAGTGGAAAGGATTTGCCCTTTGGCCTATCGGCTGGAGCTACCGCCCGAGCTAGAAAACCTCCACGATGTGTTCCATGTATCATCGCTACAGAAGGCGTTGTTGCGGCCCAAACAATACATCCTCACAACTGATGGTACTGTGGCTTCTGACAGATCTGTGCGACTGGAGCCGGTGCGGATCGTTGATAATGAAATAAGAACCTTGCGCCGCAAAAGTGTGCCTCTGGTAAAAGTGTTATGGTCTAATCATGGGAAGGAAGAATTTACTTGGGAGCTAGTGGACTTGATGTAGAAGCGCTACCCCGAGCTGTTCTCCCAAGGTAACATTTTCTAGCGCATATTATTTTGTACTTTTGTAACACCTCTACCCGTCAAGAAGAATATAATAGAGGGTCCGGCCGAGGCCCCACACCATATTCCACAAACAGGCGGAGACGCTACGAAATAATATCATAACCACGCATCCTAACACAGAGCATTCTAGCGGAAGCTTCACGGTTGAATAATTGAACTCAAGATAATAAACATTGTCCACTAAAACTTAGGAATATATATAAACATCACAAGAGTCTGGCCTTAAGGCCTTACAACAGTTTCTCTTAACAAGAGTGTGGATTACAGACATCGGCACGCAGGCCGGCCACAAATGAACAAAAGAAACAAAACAATGCCTTCGAGGGCAGCAGCGCAGCTTTGGGCTTCAGCCCGCTAAGTCCCGCTCGGACCAGCACCTCCAGTACCTGTAATAATCAATCCACCAAGCGGTGGCAAACAGGGCAACGGTCAGCATTCAGCTGACCAATTATAACGACCCTGCCCCTGGCACGGGGCAGCAGAATTCCATCCCTGCATAGCAATCTTCCAATATGATATATATAGATATTTAAGCAAGACGTGCACGCCCGCACAGTCACATATCACAAACGCCGGCACGACGGCCCGACGCTCCGTGCACTCATGGCACATTATCGGTGTTCCGTATTTCCACGGCCACACCACCGTTCAGAGGTCCCAGACATAACGGTTCCATATGAGCATTCTAGTCTGATCGGCTCACAGGCCGTCGACTCTCGCTATGTGATCCTAACAGGGTCTTAAGCACCCAAGGTTAGACAACCATAACGCGGGTACAGATCCACCTTTTCCGTTGCTCACACCGTCAGACTCATGCCTGGACTGACGCGGGTACAGCTTCACCTTGCCCGTTCCACCACCAAGTCATTGCCCAGTTGCAGCCCCACGGCTCAACGGCTCAACCTCACACAAAGTAGCAACTCACTGCTACAGGAGAGTCCAACTCTCTTAATTTCCTGGACTTCCTCCAGTACTTTATCCATCATGCCTACAAGCAAGAATCACGGAGTCTTCTCCGATATGCAAACAAGCATCACCAATCCAGATCATGTCCAGATGGGCTTCACACAGCATGCCTAGATCCGTACTCCAATTCCGGACTCTAACAAGGGGGACTTCACATATCTACCCCAAGGGACGCCACAACCCACCGCACACTCGCGGGGAAGGGTTTTCCCTATGCAATGCAGGAATTAAGGACTTCACATGTCCAAGCAGAAAATCGTTACCCTAGGATTTCGCTTCGGAGCCATGGAGAGAAATTTGAGACGGATGAAAGCCTTCGCAGTAGCGTTGCCTTCGTAAATCCGAACTCGGCTCGCGATTTGGACCACCATAGCTCCACCGGCAGCCGGACTCCACTTCTTCTTCCTCACCTTGCTCTCACCTCTCTCTTAAAAGTTAGAAAGAGAGTAGAACTTTAGAAATGAGCCCTTTTCTCCTCCTTTCCCGGCCTTATCAGCCCAGGAATGAGCCCCAGCCACAGGATCTCCTTTAAGGAAAATGAACGGCCAAGATCTGCCCAAAATATTTTACTTTTTGGCCGACACAGCCTGTGACACGCCCGTGTCACAGGCCGTGTACCCTTAAGCGGCACACGCGGCGCTCGCACCGCCTAAAAATTACCAGAACACGGGCATCGACACGCCCGTGTCGAACCTGACACGGCCGTGTCGGTCATGTGACACGCCCGTGTCACACCTGTTACACGGTACTCATCGAGCGTTAAATCCAGTCAGAGCAGTACACGGGTAGGCACACGCCCTTAGACACGCCCGTGTCAAAACTGACACGGCCGTGTTCAAGGCTTGGTTCCGGGCCGTGTACATTTCTAACTCGATACGGCATTTTATTGAATGACACGCCCTGGGACACGCCCGTGTCGAAGGCCGTGTCCCAGGCTCGACTATCGTCGACCTCCGATCGTCGACTATACTGAACACGCCCTGGGACACGCCCGTGTCCCAGGCCGTGTACCCCGACACGCCCTGGGACACGCCCGTGTCCCAGGCCGTGTTAAGCAACCTGCACCTCAATTCCAATTTTGAGTCTTTTTGGGGTGTTACAACCCTCCCCCCCTTAATAAAATTTCGTCCCGAAATTTGAAGACAGTAAGGAGAAAAATACCAAAACATTTATATGTTTCTATTACATATATAACGAGCAAACAAGTTACGAAAATAACTCGGGAAACTCGGCTTGCATGGTCTGCTCGCGCTCCCATGTTAGCTCTTCTCGGCCACAATTGTCCCACCAGACTTTGACCATCCCGATCAATTTGTTCCGCAACTGTTTCTCGGCTCGATCCTCAATCCGTATAGGCTTCACCTTTGTTGTTAGCCCATACTCAACCGGTACTCGATCACTGTCAATTACTTGAGCTGGATCCTTGACTGCTTTGCGTAGCACCGAGATGTGAAACACATCATGCAATCCACTCAATTCCAATGAAAGAGCTAGCCGATAGGCGGCTTCCCCAACTCGCTCCACCACTTCAAACGGACCAAGGTATCGCGGACTTAGCTTTTTCAACCGCCGAATCCGAGATACGCCTTTGAAGGGCTTAATCTTTAAATAGACCCAGTCACCCACCGTGAACTCCACGTTCCGGTGCTTAGCATTGTAATATTTGGCTTGTCGATCCTGGGCTATTAGGAGCCTCTCTCGAATAGAGCGTATTGTTGAGGTAGCATCCTCGACTTCCTTTTTGCCTAAAAGTTTAGTCTCGCCAGTTTCTGCCCAAGCTAGCGGTGTACGACACTTCCGACCATACAGCGCTTCACACGGGGCCATGCCTATACTCGCTTGATGGCTATTATTATAGGCAAACTCCACCATAACAAGATGTTCTTCTCATTTCTTACCGAAATCCAGGGCGCACATACGGAGCATATCCTCCATCGTTCTGTTGGTTCGTTCAGTTTGGCCATCCGTTTGTGGGTGAAAGGCCGTACTGAATGCTAACTTCATGCTCAACATCTGATGAACTAATCTCCAATCTTTCGAGGTAAAGCGCCCATCTCGGTCACTTACGATGCTCCGGGGAACACCGTGCAATCGAACAATCTGCTCCACATAAAGCTTTGCCAACGTTTCCACTGAATCGTCCCGCTTGTTCGGTATAAAGTGAGCCACCTTTGTCAACCGGTCTACAATCACCCAGATTGAGTCATGGCCACGCTGAGATCTCGGCAATCCGTGCACGAAATCCATAGAAATATCCTCAAACTTCCATTGTGGAATCGGCAACGACTTCAGGAAACCACTCGACCGTTGACATTCTGCCTTTACTAAACCACAAGTGCGACATTTAGCCACATACGCGGCTATGTCCTTCTTTAAACCAGGCCACCAGAACAGTTTCTTCATGTCCTTGTACATTTTTGTGCTCCCAGGGTGAATTGAGTACTTTGTAAAGTGTGCTTCATATAGCAATCCTTCTCGTAATTTACCTGCACTAGGGATGCACAGTTGGCCATCTTTCCGTAATAAACCGTCATCCCAGGAGAATTAATCACCAGACCCCTCCTTTGCATAGCGTTGGAGACTTTCATCCAACTCCGTTGCCCGCCGAACCCTGTCAGCAAGGTCATATTGAACCTCCAACCAGTTCACGCATGCAACAGTCGAAGAATCTCTTTCCACACAAGATATCTCCAAAGCTTCTAACTCCTGGATTAACCGCTCATCATGTATCCGCAACCAATTTGCCTGTACCGGAGTCCAACGACTCAAGGTATCAGCGACCACATTTCCCTTTCCGGGAACATAGTGAATGTCGAAGGTATAATCCCCAAGGAATTCCATCCACCTCCTTTGTCGCATATTCAACTCCTTTTGCTCAAGCAGATACTTTAAGCTTTTATGATCTGTATAAATATCCACTTTCACTCCATAAAGATAATGCCGCCACAGCTTTAGCGAAAAGATCACCGCCGCCAACTCCAAATCATGGACGAGGTAATTACGCTCATGCACTTTCAATTGACGTGAGCCATAAGCTATCACCTTGCCAAACCGCAGGAGAACGCAGCCTAAGCCGCTTCCTGACGCATCGCTGTATATTTCAAATCCATCTGTACCACATGGCGACGTCAAAACGGGCGCCGTGGTCAAATGATTCTTCAGCTCATCAAAAGCTCGTGCGCACTCCGGCGTCCAAACGAACTTCTGGTCCTTTCTCGTCAACGTAGTCAGAGGCAAAGCAATCCGGGAGAAGTTCTCCACGAACCGTCTATAGTAGCCCGCCAGTCCAAGGAAACTCCTGACTTCGGCCACCGAAGACAACACTGGCCAATCACGAATGGCACTTATCTTTGCCGGATCCACCGCTATGCCCTCTCCACTTACTACATGGCCTAGAAAAGCCACCGACGAGAGCCAGAACTCACACTTTGAGAACTTGGCATACAGCTTATTCCTTCGCAAGGTATGCAATATTAATCGCAAGTGGTTTGCATGATCTTCCTCTGATTGTGAATATACAAGGATATCATCAATAAACACAATCACAAACAGATCCAGGTATTCGTGGAACGTTCTTTGCATGAGATCCATGAAGACCGAAGGCGCATTACATAAGCCGAACGGCATCACTGTGAACTCATAATGACCATAGCGTGTGCCAAACGCTGTCTTGGGAATGTCACCTTCCCTAATCCGCAACTGGTAATACCCGGACTTCAAATCCAACTTCGAATAGACGGTTGAGCCTGCTAGCTGATCGAACAAGTCATCGATCCGTGGAATTGGATACTTGTTTTTCTTCGTCAGCTTGTTCAGTTCACGATAATCAATACATAGTCGCAAACCACCGTCTTTCTTTTTCATAAAAAGAACAGGCGCGCTCCAAGGTGACATACTTGGGCGTATATATCCCTGCTCCAACAACTCTTGCAACTGAATTTTCAGTTCGGCCATTTCTTTTGGCGCTACCCGATACGACGAACGGGCCACAGGTTTCGCACCCGGCACCAGATCGATAGCGAAGTCGATTTCCCTTTGGGGAGGTAACCCCGGAAGGTCCTTTGGAAACACATCCGCATATTCCGACACAATCGGCACTTCACTCACACTAGCTGTTGGTACCCTAGTTTGGATTTGAGTTAAGTCTTTCCTTTTAGTCCTTGACCCAAGATTTATCTATGGTCAAAGTCTAGTTGTAGAGTATTCTCTTTTCCAGTAAAATTCTGGCTAAGGGATTTTTGGGTTCGACTATCGTCGAACGCCGATCGACTATCGTCGATCAGCCGGTCGACGATCGTCTGTCTCTGGTCAGCTCGACGTTCTGCTAGATCGTCGAGCTCTGGTCGACTATCTCTTGATAGTTCGACGCTTTCTGTCTAGTCTTGAGTCGGTCGACTATCTGCCTGGATAGTTCGACTATCTGAGTCGGTCGACTATCTATTGATAGGTCGATGATCTCAGCCGGTCGTTCGACTATAGTCGAAGGTCGTTCGACGATCGGCTGTCTGCATATATAATTTTATATGCGTTTTATTCTGTGTTTTATTTCTTATTTTATCTGATATATTTAATAGATATTATCTGATAGATTTACATCTTATACTTCAAGCAATCCTTGCTATTCTTATGCTTATGTCTTTCCTATCAGATAAAGTGTTTTTGTCTTATTAGTTGACTTTCTGACTGCTTTATTAATGCAGCTGTCCTTTATAGCCGTTGGCTGTAAAGAGTTATTTTTGATATCTTTCTTTATCAGATTTTATACTGCAGCTTCTTATGAAGCTTTATTTCTTTATATAGAAATATATATCTGCAAGATATGTTTTATCTTTATGTTAATTGCAGCCCAGATTCAAGATCTGAGAAGAAGACAAAAGCTCATATTAGAGTCGTTGCTGCTACTCCTATTTTAAAGGAGTTCTTTTGAAAGAACAAAGAGAGGAGCTGTAGAACAAGTGAGAAGAATCTTGTACAACACACAGAGAAAGAACCATCTTACAACACAGCTGCTCTCAGCAATATTCATCCAACTGAGAAGTTATCTCTTCTGCTCTTCTTCAACCTGAGTGCTCCTGTTCCAGGAAGATACACTCAGAGATATTGAAGAAGAAGAAGAAGGAAGCTGAAGAAGAACATCCATTCCAGATCTCTAGTCTTCTTCAAGCTTTTCCTTCAGAACTTCAAGACAGTATTCTGTCTTGAGTTCTGAAGAGATTCTTGCGCTTCTCTAATCTTTGTTAACATAGAGAAGACATTCTAACCCTCTTCCCCCCTCCTGTAAAGGGTTGTTTACTCCCTTCAAAAGTAAAGCTTGGTTTTTAGACACCTGATCAAAAGTCTAAAGGGTCTCTAGATCTACCTGAAGCAGATCTTGTTGGTGGCAGGGCACCTGATCAAAAACCTGTAGTGGATTCCTACCGTGTGGGTAGAAGAGTGGATGTACCCGGTGTTTGGGGAACCACTATAATATCTTGTGTCGTCTGGTTGCTTAACTTGTTAATTGAATTGTGGCTGTGATTAGTTTTAACTAGGATTGCTAGTTGCTGATTAGGATATCCAAGCCTTAACTGTAATTACAGTTAGCTTGAGTTTGTGCACAACACTTGTGTTAAGCTTTAAGGTTATATCCTTATCTATAATCTTTAATTCCGCAATCGTATCTATCCCTTCACTTTCACTAGCCTTCGGCGCCACCGCCTCTATGAGTGTGAAAAACAACTCCGCACCCTTCCTAACTACCTTAACAACTTGGAGAGCGGATAACAACATCCCACTCATCCCTTGCATACCAATGAACTTGGTCTCTTGTTCGGTATTTTGCCCAAGTGTGACCTCTTTTGAAGTGCAATCTATACAGGCACGCTGCTCTAAAAGCCAGTCCATACTAAAGATTATATCAAACTCTTTGATCGACAATACTAATGTTTCCACCTTGAACTCCCGACTTCCTATCTTGACCTCAAGACCGCAAGATCGATCCGCGCACATCAAACATCCGTTAGGCAACAACACATTTACACTGTCTGTCGTGGTCCGGATAGGCACCCCGATACGAAAGACAAAGTCCTCAGACAGAAACGAATGTGAAGCACCTGTGTCGAACAGTGCTCTCGCCGGATACTCTCGTATAAGGACAAACCCTATAACATTACAATTAAAACAAGCACAGCACATCAAAACAATAACATTAAAATCGACGCGCACCTGTGACGACATCCGCCTGCTTAATGGCCTCCTGTTGTCCAAGGTTGAAGACCCTGGGCTGCGCGTGCGAGGCAGAATACTCCACCACAGCCTTCCCCTTCTCCGCATAAGACGCTCCCGTCTTCTTATCACCCTTTGGAGGACCAAATCGGCATTCACGTGCGAAGTGTCCAACCTTCCCGCACGTAAAACAAGCACGAGATCCATACCCAGATGTGTCCGTCACAGTCGCAGAAGGAGCTTGTCCAGAAGACTTAGACTTCTTATTCCATCTCTTTCGGTAGCCAAACTTGTCCGGACGCGGCGGCTTAAACTCCGGCTTCACAACCGCCAAGTTTCCCTTTGCTTGCCCCCGTTTCATGTCCAGCTCCAAAGAACGAGCCGTACAGACTAAGGCTTGGAATCCCTGACTCACAGAACTCGAGAGCAAATACCGCAGCTCATCTCGCAGTCCCGCATAAAACCGACTAGTCTTACGCTCTTCTTCGGCGAAGATCGTGCCCGCATATCTTCTCAATCGGGTGAACTCATGCAGGTAGTCATCCACACTTCGATCTCCCTGCGCTAACTGTTGAAATTCCATTTCCATCGATATCCTTTGCTGCACCGGCAGATGTTGTGCTAAGAACAATCGATAAAATTCGTCCATTGTAATCTCTGCCAATTGCCTGCCAGCCAAGTGATGCATTTCAATCTCATCCCACCACAATCGTGCCTCTCCTTCCAGTAGGAAAGTGGCTAACATAACTTTCTGTTCCTCCTCAACCCTGATAGCCCTCATAATCCTCTTGATTCTTGCAAGCCAATCCTCTGCTTGGGCCGGTATACCCGCCCCATGAAACTGCGGAGGGTTAAAGCTCAAGAATTGCTTCTATTGTTGATCTGCTATCCGCGGATCAACTTCGGCTTCTACCGGTTCTTGCCGTACCCCAGCTTGCGTTGGCACCACTGCAGGACGTGCCTGCCCCGCCTGCTGAGCATTCATCACCGCAAGTACCGTTTCCGTGATGAGACGGACTGCTTCAGCGGATGGAGGAGGTGTGGGCACCTCGGCTGGTGCCGCACTCTCAACAGAACGTTGTGGTTCGGATTGACCCGCAACACTTCTGGTCACCTATATGTGTAAAATACACAGGTTAACGACCAATGAAAATGGCAACCATACCAAAGAATACACAAGTTCAACAAACAAGTGTATTTGAATTCCTAAGTGGACAATCTTGAGTTCAAATGAAGTGTTATAACGACGGCACTGACACGTGCACGCCACCTCTCAAAAGAATTCGTCCGCGAATTCGGAAGAGATCGACCAACAAGCTGATACCAAATTGTAACACCTCTACCCGTCAAGAAGAATATAATAGAGGGTCCGGCTGGGGCCCCACACCATATTCCACAAACAGGCGGAGACGCTACGAAATAATATCATAACCACGCATCCTAACACAGAGCATTCTAGCGGAAGCTTCACGGTTGAATAATTGAACTCAAGATAATAAACATTGTCCACTAAAACTTAGGAATATATATAAACATCACAAGAGTCTGGCCTTAAGGCCTTACAACAGTTTCTCTTAACAAGAGTGTGGATTACAGACATCGGCACGCAGGCCGGCCACACATGAACAAAAGAAACAAAACAATGCCTTCGAGGGCAGCAGCGCAGCTTTGGGCTTCAGCCCGCTAAGTCCCGCTCGGACCAGCACCTCCAGTACCTGTAATAATCAATCCACCAAGCGGTGGCAAACAGGGCAACGGTCAGCATTCAGCTGACCAATTATAACGACCCTGCCCCTGGTACGGGGCAGCGGAATTCCATCCCTGCATAGCAATCTTCCAATATGATATATATAGCAATTTAAGCAAGACGTGCACGCCCGCACAGTCACATATCACAAACGCCGGCACGACGGCCCGACGCTCCGTGCACTCAGGGCACATTATCGGTGTTCCGTATTTCCACGGCCACACCACCGTTCAGAGGTCCCAGACATAACGGTTCCATATGAGCATTCTAGTCTGATCGGCTCACAGGCCGTCGACTCTCGCTATGTGATCCTAACAGGGTCTTAAGCACCCAAGGTTAGACAACCATAACGCGGGTACAGATCCACCTTTCCCGTTGCTCACACCGTCAGACTCATGCCTGTACTGACGCGGGTACAGCTTCACCTTGCCCGTTCCACCACCAAGGCATTGCCCAGTTGCAGCCCCACGGCTCAACGGCTCAACCTCACACAAAGTAGCAACTCACGGCTACATGAGAGTCCAACTCTCTTAATTTCCTGGACTTCCTCCAGTACTTTATCCATCATGCCTACAAGCAAGAATCACGGAGTCTTCTCCGATATGCAAACAAGCATCACCAATCCAGATCATGTCCAGATGGGCTTCACACAGCATGCCTAGATCCGTACTCCAATTCCGGACTCTAACAAGGGGGACTTCACATATCTACCCCAAGGGACGCCACAACCCACCGCACACTTACGGGGAAGGGTTTTCCCTATGCAATGCAGGAATTAAGGACTTCACATGTCCAAGCAGGAAATCGTTACCCTAGGATTTCGCTTCGGAGCCATGGAGAGAAATTTGAGACGGATGAAAGCCTTCGCAGCAGCGTTGCCTTCGCAAATCCGAACTCGGCTCGCGATTTGGACCACCGTAGCTCCACCGGCAGCCGGACTCCACTTCTTCTTCCTCACCTTGCTCTCACCTCTCTCTTAAAAGTTAGAAAGAGAGTAGAACTTTAGAAATGAGCCCTTTTCTCCTCCTTTCCCGGCCTTATCAGCCCAGGAATGAGCCCCAGCCACAGGATCTCCTTTAAGGAAAATGAACGGCCAAGATCTGCCCAAAATATTTTACTTTTTGGCTGACACGGCCTGTGACACGCCCGTGTCACAGGCCGTGTACCCTTAAGCGGCACATGCGGCGCTCGCACCGCCTAAAAATTACTAGAACACGGGCATCGACACGCCCGTGTCGAACCTGACACGCCCGTGTCGGTCATGTGACACGCCCGTGTCACACCTGTTACACGGTACTCATCGAGCGTTAAATCCAGTCAGAGCAGTACACGGGTAGGCACACGCCCTTAGACACGCCCGTGTCAAAACTGACACGGCTGTGTTCAAGGCTTGGTTCCGGGCCGTGTACATTTCTGACTCGATACGGCATTTTATTGAGTGACACGCCCGTGTCGAAGGCCGTGTCCCAGGCTCGACTATCGTCGACCTCCGATCGTCGACTATACTGAACACGCCCTGGGACACGCCCTGGGACACGCCCGTGTCCCAGGCCGTGTACCCCGACACGCCCTGGGACACGCCCGTGTCCCAGGCCGTGTTAAGCAACCTGCACCTCAATTCCAATTTTGAGTCTTTTTGGGGTGTTACAACTTTACTCCCCATGACCTCAGCCTGATTTCGGGGACGAAATCTTTTATTTTGTTTATAGGATTTGTAACGTCCCAATTCGCGTTAGGCCCCTCGCACGAGTTCTGAGTCAAGAGACTTGACTCGGGCTCGGGGTGCACTGGCAAAAGGTGTCAAGTGCGTTGAATGGAGTGTAGGGTTGAGTGATATCCAACGGATCGAAAGGAAATGGCCTAAGAGAAATTCGCCGGGTATCATTGTTGATACCCGACGAATTCGTCGAGAATGCCCGGCGATTCTCACCGATCGTCAAGAATGCCCGGTGATTCCCACCGATCGTCGAGTATCGCTGACTGATACTCAACGCACTCAACGCCAGGATTTCCGATAAGTTTGCTAAGTGAAATTCACCGGGTATAATTGTTGATACCCGACGAATTCGTCGAGAATGCCCGGCGATTCTCACCGATCTTCGAGAATGCCCGGTGATACCCACCGATCGTCGAGTATCGCTGACTGATACTCAACGCCAGGATTTCTGATAAGTTAGCTAAGTGAAATTCGCCGGATATCATTGTTGATACCTGACGAATTCGTCGAGAATGCCCGGCGATTCTCACCGATCGTCGAGAATGCCCGGTGATACCCACCGATCATCGAGTATCGGTTACTGATACTCAACGCACTCAACGCACTCAACGCAAGGATTTCCGATAAGTTGGCTAAGTGAAATTCTTCGGGTATCATTGTTGATACCCGACGAATTCGTCGAGAATGCTCGGCGATTCTCACCGATCGTCGAGAATGACAATTGATTCCCGTCGAATTTGACTTGTGCATTTTCTTCGCCCAGGCAGATTCACCGACTTGTACAGGCGGACCGAACCGAACTTCGTGATTTGTGCTGGATGATTCCTTGGACCGGTCATTTCAAGTAAGACCTAATTTGGGCGGTCCAATCAGAGGGTGACACGTGGCAGAAGGGATTTAACCTAATACATCGGTTTATAAGAGAAGATAAAGCCAAACCCTAGCCATCCTTGACGATCAATCTTGCCGTCATCGCGGACCTCGCGAAACCGACCGAGCCAAGGGAAGCCATCGGAGCTCCTAGAGGCGGCCTTATCTCTCTCTCTCTCCCTCCTTCCTTTGTCGTGAAGAACAACGACACCAAGCAAGAGATGCCGCAAAGAAGGATGACTAGATCCATGGCCGGGAATGATGGTACCGCTGGAAACGAGGTGATCTTCCTCCCCTCTCCCTTGGTGCTAGATCTGTAGTTATATTCTAGGAGAGATATCGAATTCATAGAGTCTTAATGGTGAGGAGATGATTTCCTAGGGAAGCCATGCCTAGATTTGTAAATCTAGGTTTAGGTGTCTTCACCCTCCTCATCATTCAAAGTGAAGGTGAGAGAGGGATTCGTGGAGAAATATGGCTTCATGAGGGTGAATAAGGGTGGATGATTTTCTGGAGGAGTTTTTGGGAGATTGGTGCAAGGAGGAAGATGAACGGATGTCGTTCATCTCACCTTAAGATGCGTGCAGAAATCTGATTTCTGCACGCAGCGATCTTCGTGGCCAATTTCGGGGGTGTTCTGGCCAGATCTGGGTTTTCGACTCAACATGAAAGTCGTAGCCCTCGAAATTATCTTTCCAACGAGTGGTTGCACGTTTCTAGGTGATACCTGTAGCCACGGGAAAGTTAGTTCGAATCTGCTGCAATTGGGGGAAATTCCACCCAGGAAATCTGTATCTTGTACGCAGCAGGCTTCGAGTGAATTTCTGGTGTGATGCTATCAAATCTGGGCTTTCGACTAAACACGAAAGTTGTAGGCCTTGAAATTATCTTTCCAACGAGTTGTTACAAGCACTCGTCGGATTTCTGTAGCCTCGGGAATCCTTGGTCGAAGTTGCTGCCCGGATTAAGGCGGCACCTAAATTCTGGGCTGTGTAACGTGGAATGCGATTTGGTGGAATTTAATGTTGCGTTCCAACTCGAGGCTTGGGTGAACTCTTTCGACATAATCATCATAGTGATATGATAAGTTTAGGTTATAAATCTGAATTCGTATAACGAGTTGTGGACAAGCTTAATTGAAGGAAAAAGCCTGATATAAATGGGTAGTTATAAATTGATATATGTATAAATGATTTAACTATGGCCATGATATATGTTGAATGGATAAAAGGGAATTAGTAATCCAATGCTTAGAGTGTCGTCTCCCTACGAGTAGCATTGTGGAAGTAACAAGTGCGGTATTGACCGTCACTAGTTGAAATGAGATTGAGATGAGTAAAGTTGGACGGTTGGGCTTGGCCCTCAAGGTCCACATCCTGAGGCTCCTTCCGCATTTGATGGATGGTTGGGCTTGGTCCTCGGTGTTTACGTCCCGAGGCTCCTTCCATGCCACGATATTGTGAAATTGCATGTGGTGTGAGTCGACACGTCGTGTCGTAATCCCGGGTTAAGGATAGTGTGGCAGGTCTACGGGCTCGCCAATCGTCCCACCGATGAGAGTTGACAGCTAGACCTTGGACGGTTGGGCTTGGTCCTCGGTGTTCACGTCCCGAGACTCCTTCCGTGCCAAGTGAACGGTTGGGTTTGGTCCTCGTGTTCATTTCCGAGGCTCCTTCTGTGTCACGCATAGGCCAGTTCGGGGCTAGGATCTTGGTGCTCATTTACCCAAGAGAACCCGTTGAGCCATAGTACGCATGTGAGCTCCGTTGTTGTGTTCTTAGCATTTAGACATACGTAGGCCTAGGCCAGGTAGTGTGGAGACCAGCCTAGTAGTGGATATGCCCGCTCTACTGTCACCGTTTGGCCACGACGGTTGACGCCTGAGAGGTTAGCTACCTGCTCGAATAGTGGGAACTATAAGTCTGTGTCGACATAGCGATTGCATGTGCTTGATCATGGGTGTGTCATTGCATTGCATACATAGCATTGCACTTCATTACATACACAAGACCCTCATCGTATAAGTTTGTATGAGCACTCCTATACGATGAGTTACTTATTGCTGAACGACCCTCAACTTATATGCTTGTATGGGCATCCATATAAGTTGAGTTACTTACTATTATAACATTATACTCTCTAGCTGCTGTAGATGGTAGAATTATAGAATAAGAGCTTGTTTATTTATACACTACTTTTATTGCTACCTATGATTTGTATACTTACTTCACCTGCTTGTACTACTGTTATATATATATTGTACCTGTTCCTTTCTCCGCCCGGTGTCGAGGAGTCGCCGGGGGAGCGGATGTGAAGTCACTTAGTCTTTATGACTAACGGTTGCTACGTCTTCCCTTTTAGGAGGAAACCCCGCAGGTGGAGCAACAGGCTATGCAGTTAGACAGCCAGGCCAGGACAACAGGGCCTGAGGGGACGGTACCGTCGCTACCGTCGGTTACAGATGTGAGTGAGAGAGATTTTGTTGTAGCCCTTCAGGGCAATTCTATTTACGTACTCTGATTATGTAGAAGCTTGTTTAGCTTCTCTTTTACTGTACTTATGGACTTATGCTTGGTGTGGGTTGACTTCTTTTATTATTATGGTTGGGTTGGCATTTATATGTTAATATTGGTTGAAGCCGGCAGGATAGGCGTCTTGTGGTATAGGCTGACCCGAGTGTTATTGTTACCGCAAGGCGGTTGTTCTGGGCATAAGACCCCTCTCGTGCCGTGTTCTGTATTCCGGGCGGGGGGTCTTACACTAGTTACTTTAAAACCTAACAAACACTATTATGTATAAATATCTCATGATCAGCATGTTTTATAAAACTCAAACACTATTTTCCAAATAACGTAAAAAGATCGTTTTCCTATATATAGTATAAAGTAAACGTAGGGTCCTGCATAGTATAGGTTGTCCTCTGGAGACACTTATGCACTATTTTAGGATGTCAAACCTGAATAAAGTATTTTCCGCAGCGTATAAATATAGTTTTCAAACTGTGGACTAGATGATCCACTAAGCAGAGGGATACAGCCTCTAAAATATAACTGATTTTCTAATCATATAACTTATGAATTTTCATAAAGTATAGTTGATAGTGGTTTTCCTGAGCATCAGCAGTTATCCTCTGCTTGACGTGGCATCATGACACGTGTTTTCTCTTACTCTGATAATCTTTTTTTCTCGGAGAAAATGCGGCTTATGACAATAACCCCTGAACCTATTGTATAAAGTGGTATGAGACGCTTTATACAATAGGCCCTGCAAAACGACCCCTTGGTTTATAAGCTCGTGTGAGCGTGCTTATAAGTTAAGGTTTATATTCTGTAGATATATACATGCTTGCTAGAAAAAAAACCGACACCCTATCGTATAATTTGGTATGAGACTTTTTATATGATAGGAGCCTTACAGAAGATCCCTTAGCTTATGTGTTTTCATATAAGGTAAGGTTACTTATTTCTTTAGCTCGGAAGTCGGATCGAGCATGCAAATAGTCAAGAGAGAACCAAGCAGCAATGACAAGAGGCTTTTTATCGTGGAAAACCCAAAAAGGATGAAAACTATGCGTACAGATCTATGCTGAGCATGAATCCACTATTCAGTTATGTTTGCAAGTATTTGGAGTTTCTCAGAATGCTACAAGCCACATTTCTGTTACTAGCTTTGAGTATAAAGAAAGTAGAAAACAAGCTAAACCTAGGCCTGTACAGGAAAACCGCAAACCGCACCGCACCGCAACCTATTTAAAATCGAACCGATCGGGTGCGGTGCGGTTCGGTTTGGGGGGGTCTAGAAACTGGCACATGTGCGGTTCGGTTTGACTTGTAAATCATAAAAACCGACCACACCGCACCGTGAGTCAAATTGAAAATCTTAAAAAAATATCAAATAAGAACCTATTTCCTAAACCGTGGCAAACTGGCAATTTGATGTTTGCATACCAGGATACCACAAGGTTTACAAATTACAAACCGGGAAACTGCACTCCGCTGTCTCCACACCCAAAAGGCCAAAATTGCAATTTGCAATTTGCAAACCCTTAAGGCCTTAACCCTCCTGATACCGATTCTTGAATCCCGACTGACTGCATCTGCACTCCGCAGAAAAGGAAGAGTGAAATCCCAAAGGTGAAGAGGCAATTCGCTGCGAAACCCCAGCGCCAAAGCCACAAATGCGAATCGCGAAACCCTAGCGTCGGGTCGCACCGCTGTGAAGAGGCGATCCCGAGTCCCGCAGACTACACAGTTGTCGGTCGATTTCACTGATTCCGGCAATTTTTACTCCCCACAGGCGCGATTTCTTCTCTTATTCCGGCATACCGGCAGTCGCGATTTCGCTGATTCCGACAGACCGGCAGTCGCGATTTCTTCTCTTATTCCGGCGATCTTCCTTGCTGACAACCACTCCAACTCCAGTCCCCTACAATCTACAGGCTACAACTACAACGGTTTTATCTCCATTCTCATCATCTTCATTGCTAGGGCTGTGGTGACTGGTGAGCCTTTTGCTGGTTTGGGAATTGGGGCTTGAATGTTATGGCATATTGATTAATGAAAGATTGAAAGGGAGATCATCATTTCTGATTTATTTGCATATCCTGATTTTTTTTTTGAATTTTATAGTGGCATTGTGTGTACGTGGACATCCATGTGTAGGTGTGTTTGTGTGTGTGTTTTGTGTATGAGTGAGTGTATGTATATATGTGTTTGTGTGTTTATATGTATGTGTGTATATGTATCCGTTTGGGTTTCTAATGTTGTATGTTTGAGTGTTTATGTTTGTGTTTGTGGGTGTGTTTGTGTATGAGTGAGTGAAGTGTATATATGTGTTTGTGAGTTTGTATGTATGTGTGATTGTGTGTGTATATGTATGTGTTTGTGTTTATAATGTTGTATGTTTGAGTTTTTATGTTTGTGTTTGTTATTTTTGTGTTTGAATGAGTGTGTATGTGTGTTTGTTATTTTGTGTTTGAATGAGTGTGTGTGTGTGTGTATTTGTGATAATTTTTTTTTACAATTTAAAGCATTTCACTTTCAAGAACGTTATAATTTTTTTTATTTTACACCCTTTTTAATAACCTAGACTCATCGTGCTATTGTGCATAGTCATTGATGGCATCCACAAAGAACAAAGGAAAAGAACCGCTTGTAATGGAGGGAGATAGCAGTACTAAAAATAAAGTAAGTGAACCTATTGTGAATGACAATGATGATACAAAGCACATGGAGAAGAAAATAAAAAAGGATGATTCTGATAGTAATAAAGCTAAATCTGCTGTGTGGGATTGGTTCATGAAGTTTAAGGATACTGAAGGAAGGGATAAAGCGAAGTGTAAGCATTGCTCCAAGATATACGTTGTTGATCCTCATAAGAATGGAACAAGTGCTTTAAGAGTGTATATGGTAACTTTATGTCGCTTTAGGTTGAAAAATAACAATCAATAAATGTTGTCTCTTAGTGAGAAAAAAGAAGATGAAGTAGTTGTTGGTTCATTAAAAGCTAGTAAATTTGATGAGGAACAATGTCGTGTTGCTTTAGCAAAAATGGTTGTAGTTGATGAGCTATCCTTCAAGTTTGTAGAAAATGAAGGCTTTAGAAGTTTTTCTAACCAGCTAGAGCCAAGGTTCAAAGTGCCATCTCGGACAACTATTTCCAAATACTATATTAATCTTTTCCCCTCCGAGCGAAAGAAATTAAAGAAACAGTTACGATCAGAAAGGATATGTCTAACTACAGATACATGGACATTGTTGAAACCAAAAATCGGTCTCTTGTGGAGTTCACCCTTGAGGAAGGGGTGGTCGTGCACCTACTTCGCTCCTGCAAGAAAAACAACCAAGGAAAAAAGAGCAAAAGGACTAGACCAAGGGCCCGACGTGGAGGACCCACCACACACCCGGAAGATCACTGAGTGCTTCCCCTCCTTAACCAAATGCCGAGCTAAGGTACCTTAGAAGGCACTAGAAAACTGGGAGACAAGTAAGCGTGCCCACTGAGGTACCCATTGGGTCCTATTTATAGATTTTTGAAGATGATCTGCAAATAACTAACCTCTGCTGGCCTGAAAATACTGAAAGCCCCTTGGGTTGGCCTGCCAATAGCCAAACTCCGCTGTACTGACCAGCTATGCGCAGTCTACCCAGGTCTGCCAACAGCGAGACTCCACCGTTCTAGCTGGCTAAGGGCAAGCCTTTAGGGGCAAAATGGTAAGGAATCCCCCCACTGGGGACTGGGCGAGTAGCCCTTCAATGCCTCTACTCGGCGGGAGGCGCGGGTCGGGGCTGGCTCGCCTAGGGGACGCGAGTTGGAGGTGGCCCGCTTGGGAAGGCGCGGGCCGAGGCTGATACGCTTGGGAAGGCGCTGGTCGGAGGGCGACCGACGACCGACCCGCCTAGGAGAGGCGGGCAGGGCTGACCCTCCTAAGAGGCGCAGGTCGGAGGTTGACCCGCCTTGGAAGGCGCGGGCCAGGCTGGCCCGCCTGGGCGACCCTTGGAGGCGCGGGCCGGGGTCGACCTGCCTGCTTGCCTGACATCTATTCAAAAATATGGATATATGTGCCTTACTGGACATTGGATAGATAAAGAGTGGAGATTGCAAAAAAGGATTCTGAACTTTGTTAGAATCATTGATCATATTAAAGAAGGACTTGGAAATGAAATATTAAACTGTATCACTGAATGGGGAATTAAGAAAATGTTCACTATCACTATGGATAATACATTCGTCAATGACGTAGTTGCTAGATATTTGATAAGGAAGACTAAAGAGTGGAAATCTACTATACTAGAGAATAAGTTCTTACAAGTTAGATACTCAACACACATATTAAATTTAATTGTGAAAAAAGGATTATCGAATATAATGAGTCTGTTGGGTATTGTATCCACAATGTACCTGATTTGAAGAAGCCCCTGTACAAGCTAAGGTAAATAGACAATGTGTTTGATGAAATCTTTTAAGTTGTGCTTGCAGTTATTCCACGCTAAGTACACACACAATGTCAGGGTGCAGTGGGTCAATATACACGGGTCTGCGCGACGTAATTCCTCGTTGAGCAGATCAGTGTGTTGGCCTACGTGTACTCTCTCTATTAGGGTGTACTTAATTTCAAGTACAGGGCTATGATAAAGCAAGAGCAGACAAGGAGCAAGGATGGGCCAAAGACCATCTCATGGGTTGAAAGACGAAAATCGTCTAAGTGTAAATCGTCGAGAATCACTAAGTGATTCTCGCCGATTCGTCGAGAATCACTAGTGATTCTCGACGAGTCGTCGAGAATCACTAGATGATTCTCGCCGGGTTGGGCCGGCTGTCTCGATGCAGTCAGAAAACTCATCTAAGGCAGAATCGTCGAGAATCACCAAGTGATTCTCGCCGATTCGTCGAGAATGACTTTGCATTCTCGACGAGTCGGCGAGAATCCAAGGTGATTGCCACCGATTCTCCCCGGCCTCTATAACCTGTGCAGCCAGAATTCTCTAAGTAGAATTCGGCGAGAATCGTAAGTGATTCTCGCCGATTCGTCGAGAATCACCCACGATTCTTGCCGAATTTGACTTGGGTATTTTTCCGACTCTGTCTAGATCGGTCCACGTTATTTGCGAGATTTTGAACCGGACTTAGGTCTTACTGCTGGTGGGGCCCACAACGGTCATCTTCATGACCTAAGGTATAAATATGCTGTATTTGTGAACAGTAAAGACACGGATTACAGATCGAAGAAAAACAAGCCGCCGTCAAGCCCTAGATCGGAAGCGAGCAAGGCCGACCTTCTCCGCCTCTCGCTAGTTGCTCGCCACCGTTGATCGGGGTTTTCGTTACCTCTCCCGGCGACAGAAGCCTAGTCGGGCACAGCGTCTCACGCGTCTATCCAGAGATCTTTTGTCTCTTGATTTGTGATCGGGAAACCTTCCCCATCCGAATCGATCGAGACGATCGATCCTAGTGTGACCGTTGGAAGACCTTGCCGACTTTGCTAAGAAGATTGAATCTACATAGCATCACCGCCTCTCTTGTTGAAGCCGTCGATCTAGAGAAGATTCTCTCCAAGAAAGATCTAGGGTTGTGGACTTTTCGTTGCTTACAAGAACAAGTAGTCTAACGAAAAGGGACACATGGATCTTCACGTTGTTTGTATTTCTTACAAGCTATTTTCATTTTCTCTTTCATTGTAAAGGACCGATTGGTCTCTAGTTGTAGGGTTGGGTGCAACCCGTATTGTGGGAGTGTTGACTCTTACGTGTGGAAGGGTTCCTTCCGTTAGTGCAAGGATTGGATTTCAATCCTGTTGGTGAAGTGACCGAGTCGTCCCTGGTTGGGAGATAGGTCGAAGGGGGGAAGTGGACGTACTCAAATCGGGGAACCACTATAAATTGCTTGTGTACTTTCTGTGCTGTGTTGTTTTGTTTTCTTGTGCAGGTAAAACTTTAATTCAGCAAATACGCTGCAAAGACACCTATTCCCCCCCCCCCATAGGTGTAAGTAGTTGACACTAAGTGGACTTTCAAGTGGTATCAGAGGGAGGTTACTCATCAAAGGGGTTAACACCTCGAGTAAGTTCCTGCATCTAGTGTCAACAAGAAGATCAGA
The DNA here is from genome assembly GCA_039513925.1 of Platanthera zijinensis. Taxonomy (NCBI): domain Eukaryota; kingdom Viridiplantae; phylum Streptophyta; class Magnoliopsida; order Asparagales; family Orchidaceae; genus Platanthera; species Platanthera zijinensis. The sequence goes on from CM077094.1 coordinate 98,073,208, forward strand.
CTCAAGCATGGAGTTGGATTATGATGTCCCTCCTCTAAGACTCCCCTCATGTACAAAGGAGTACTATCCTGTATGGAAGATGAGAGTACTATTTCATCTGGAGGCCATCGACCCTCGAGCATCACTCATTCTGGAAGAGGGTCCCTTCATTCCCATGAAGGCCTCCTGCTCTGGAAAGGATATGCAGATCCCCAAGGAGACTACTGAAATGTCTGAGATTGAATTCTCTCTTTTCAACTTGGATAAAATGATTCGTAAAATCATCCTGGATGTCTGGACTGGACCTTCCCGGTCAAGACTTGAAAAGTGTAAGACGGCCAAGTCCTTGTGGCAAACTGTATCAGACCTCATGGAGGGATCAGACAGAACAGGGATAAGTCGTCAGCAAGAGGATGAGGCATATATGGGGGTCAGCATTTCTGAAGAAGAAAGTGATGACCAATTTCTCAGTATCTGGGCTCCTGTGTCCTTATCAGAGACTGAGGAGGAAGTTGATGAAGACTGCACAGCTGAAGATGGCTCAGCTGCCCCGGTCAATCCTAACACTATTCCTGATCAGCTAAGTCAGGTCCAAGTAACTTCTTCACCTTGCCCCTCTCTTTCTCATGTTCCTGAAGACAGGAATATTTTGGATGATTGCCCTCCAGAAAATCCTGATGCCCTGAAGAGTGTGCTTCAGAAAAGCAACCTGATTGTTGAGGAGCAAGCTCAGGAGATTGCTCGGCTGAAGATCTTATTGGTTCTCCAATTGGCATCCAATAAGGTTAAGGACTCTAAAATCTCAGATCTAGAGAGTAGTCTAGAGAATGAGAAGAGGATAGTATCCAACTTTTCCAAGGTTGATGCTCTCAAAAGAAAGGAAGAAAATGGGTGGATCTCCCGAATTATCAATTCATGGAGAAATGGGGAAACGGTATTTAGACCCCCCACTACAGAAAGGAAGGGTACTCATCATGCCTACAGGTATGATCACAGGAACAACCGTGGTCACTGCAAGGGTGATCTGCCCTCATGTGGAAACACCCATAATGCAAGGGCTGTCATGGCCACCCTTGAGAGAATGCCTAAGGCTCGTTCTGAACCCTTTATATTCTCGGCCACAGCCCCAACTCTGCATGAATCTTCTGATATCAGCTCTCACTGCGCCTCTCACCACCCTAGGACACAAAAAAGGGGGGTTAGAAGTCATGCAGTTAGTGCTCATGGGGCCTCTGAAAGGGTGCTGACTGAAAGGAAGGCACCACCTCCCAGGCCTCATGACGCTCACTACATGCCTTCCTTCCACCCTTCCAAGTGTCACGATGGAAGAGGCAATTTTGAGAGCAGATCCGGCTCTATCCCGTTTAGACCTAGGTCCTTGACTACCTCAGTCACCGGGTCAGGTCAGAAACGGAGATATAACATTCACACATGTTGGTGTTGTGGCAAGGTGGGTCACTTTGCCATAGATTGTTGGCATAACCCCTCTGTGTCAAGGGCAAGGGCGTTTCCACCTCCTCTGGGCAGAGGTAGTCTTCCTGACAGGATTTCTGAGGGAAGGCACTCGTGTTTTTATGCTGACAAGAACCTAGGACCCAATACATATTGGGTTCCTAAGGAAAGGTAATTCTTTTTTGCAGGATAGTCTAGGTACCCAGGTACATGATAGGACCTAGACAAAAGATGTTCCAGGCTTGCCATGGAACAAGATTAAGGGAAAAGAGATAACGCTAACTACGGTGAAAGGCTTGAACAGCTAAGTTTAGATGAGACTGCTAAAGGTGCAACTCCCAAGTACGTCAAGGTTTCCACCTCGACGTCAGCTGGAGAAGTTGACGAGCAGGATGGAGAAAATCTTCCGGAAGAAGGAGAAGCCCGAGAAGATGTCAAAGCTCCAGATGCCAGACTCCTAGAGCTCCGACATGTGAGGGATCATCTTAGAGAACAGATCATCGGAGATCCTCGTGATGGTGTCAGAACTCGAAGAGGAAGCAAGGATGACAGGAAAAGCACTTCCGGGACGTGTCAATTCCTGGGAAGAAGGCTCATCTCATGGAATAGCAAGAAGCAGAACTGTGTAGCAACCTCCACAGCAGAGTCTGAGTACATCTCGGCTGGCAGCTGTTGCGCACAACTCCTTTGGATCAGAAATCAGTTAGCAGACTATGATCTTCAGTTCAAGGAAATACCGATGTACTGCGACTCCTCCAGTGCAATTGTTATTGCCAACAATCCGGTATCGCACAGCAGAACGAAGCATATTGAAGTGCGTTACCATTTCATTCGGGAGCACGTGGAGAACAAGGACATCTCTCTCTGCTATGTTCCCACTGACAAGCAGATTGCAGACATTTTCACAAAGCCCCATTAACGAGGCCAAGTTCAGTATGTTCAAAACTGAATTGGGGATGCTAAACTACGAAGAATGAAGACTACAGGAGCTCAAGGCTCATGCGTCTAGGGGGAGCCTCTGCTAGGAATTTAGTGAAAGCAAAGGTATAAGAACTGAGGGGGAGCATGGTGTCACATGCTTTAGTCCCCGATTTGCAGAAGCCGAAAAGGGGGAGATTACCCTCTCGGCTAAGGCTAAGGTGGCTCCAAGTTTGCTCTCAAGAAATTGGTAATGAATATCTCTCTCAACTCAATTTTAAGTTTATGATTTTCATTCCTATATGCTCTATTCACCTTAGCTTGTAGGGTTTAGGCTTCTTCAAATAAGGGGAGATTGTTGGGTATTGTATCCACAATGTACCTGATTTGAAGAAGCTCCTGTACAAGCTAAGGTAAACAGACAATGTGTTTGATGAAATCTTTTAAGTTGTGCTTGCAGTTATTCCACGCTAAGTACACACCAATGTCAGGGTGCAGTGGGTCAATATACACGGGTCTGCGCGACGTAATCCCTCGTTGAGCAGATCAGTGTGTTGGCCTACGTGTACTCTCTCTATTGGGGTGTACTTAATTTCAAGTACAGGGCTATGATAAAGCAAGAGCAGACAAGGAGCAAGGATGGGCCAAAGACCATCTCACGGGTTGAAAGACGAAAATCGTCTAAGTGTAAATCGTCGAGAATCACTAAGTGATTCTCGCCGATTCGTCGAGAATCACTAGTGATTCTCGATGAGTCGTCAAGAATCACTAGATGATTCTCGCCGGGTTGGGCCGGCTGTCTCGACGCAGTTAGAAAACTCATCTAAGGCAGAATCGTCGAGAATCACCAAGTGATTCTCGCCGATTCGTCGAGAATGACTTTGCATTCTCGACGAGTCGGCGAGAATCCAAGGTGATTCCCACCGATTCTCCCCGGCCTCTATAACCTGTGCAGCCAGAATTCTCTAAGTAGAATTCGGCGAGAATCGTAAGTGATTCTCGCCGATTCGTCGAGAATCACCCACGATTCTCGCCGAATTTGACTTGGGTATTTTTCCGACTCTGTCTGGACCGGTCCACGTTATCTGCGGGATTTTAAACCGGACTTAGGTCTTACTGATGGTGGGGCCCACAACGGTCATCTTCATGACCTAAGGTATAAATATGCTGTATTTGTGAACAGTAAAGACACGAATTACAGATCGAAGAAAAACAAGCCGCCGTCAAGCCCTAGATCGGAAGCGAGCAAGGCCGACCTTCTCCGCCCCTCGCTAGTTGCTCGCCACCGTTGATCGGGGTTTTCGTTACCTCTCCCGGCGATAGAAGCCTAGTCGGGCACAGCGTCTCACGCGTCTATCCAGAGATCTTTTGTCTCTTGATTTGTGATCGGGAAACCTTCCCCATCCGAATCGATCGAGATGATCGATCCTAGTGTGACCGTTGGAAGACCTTGCCGACTTTGCTAAGAAGATTGGATCTACATAGCATCACCTCCTCTCTTGTTGAAGCCGTCGATCTAGAGAAGATTCTCTCCAAGAAAGATCTAGGGTTGTGGACTTTTCGTTGCCTACAAGAACAAGTAGTCTAACGAAAAGGGACACCTGGATCTTCACGTTGTTTGTATTTCTTACAAGCTATTTTCATTTTCTCTTTCATTGTAAAGGACCGATTGGTCTCTAGTTGTAGGGTTGGGTGCAACCCGTGTTGTGGGAGTGTTGACTCCTACGTGTGGAAGGGTTCCTTCCGTTAGTGCAAGGATTGGATTTCAATCCTGTTGGTGAAGTGACTGAGTCGTCCCTGGTTGGGAGATAGGTCGAAGGGGGAAAGTGGACGTACCCAAATCGGGGAACCACTATAAATTGCTTGTGTACTTTCTGTGCTGTGTTGTTTTGTTTTCTTGTGCAGGTAAAACTTTAATTCCGCAACTACGCTGCAAAGACACCTATTCCCCCCCCCATAGGTGTAAGTAGTTGACACTAAGTGGACTTTCAGAGTCCATCGAAAAGATTCGATTGGTCATTAAGTATGTAAAAGGATCTTCTCAACGACTAGAAAAGTTCAAAAAATGTGTAGCAAATGTTGAGATATCATGCAAATCACTTTTGTGTTTGGATGTGGAAGCGCAATGGAATTCAACGTACTTGATGCTAGAGACATCAATAAAGTTTGAGAAAGCTTTCAATGAATTAGATGATGAAAGCTCATACAGAAACTATTTTAATAATGACGATAAAATTAATGGTCCACCCAAGTCACAAGATTGGAATAATGCAAGTTTATTTCTTAAGCTTTTAAAGTTATTTTACACCGTTACTTTGGAGGTTTCCGACACCAAATATCCAACTTCACATTTTTTTTTCAAAAAAATTCAATGATGGAGCATGCCATTAATTCTATGTGTGACAGTCAAAATCCGGCTATGAGCATGGTTGCACAACGTATGAAGACGAAATTCAATAAATATTGGGGTAGTTTGGATAAAAGTAATGTTCTACTATATGTTGCTTCTGTGTTGGACCCACAATGTAAGTTCAAAAGACTTACAAAGTGTTTCAAAGCAGTATATGAAATGGAAAGAGCAAGGACAATGATTGAGTTGACTGAAAGCACATTATATCGTTTATACAATCATTATGACAAATCTATAAACACACCATCAACTCAAAGTAATTTAAGCCAAGCTTCAAGCTCCGGGACTGCTATGAATCAAGTTGATGTGGAATTTAGCTTCGTGACGTATCAAAAGAAAATGTTTATGGATGATTCAGATGAGCATGAAGCAACTATTTGTGCATCTAAGATTGCCCTTTACTTGAAGGAAGATACACTCAAGCTGCAAACAAATTTTGATATTTTGAATTGGTGGAGATTGAACTCTTACAGATTCCCAATATTATCCCAAGTGGCAAGAGATGTTTTAGCTATTCCAGTGTCTACTGTAGACTCTGAGTCAGCTTTTAGTACTAGAGGACATATTCTTGATCCTTTCAGGAGTTCATTAGCACCTAAGACGGTAGAAGCTCTGATTTGTGCTCGTGATTGGTTGCGTTGCAAGTTAAACCTCAATGAGATAGAGGAGATGCTTAATGATATTGACAAGTACGAAGAGCTCGATAAAGGTAGTGTATTTGCATTGAATTTGTAGTATTATAATTGTTTAACAATTTTGTAAACGTTACTTTAAATTTTTAATAGAGCTGGACAAACAGATGCAAGCTAATGTGGACGACAAACCTGAAATCAATGAAGATGGAAATTGAATTATGGTAAACATAACAACATGCATCATACATTTGAATTTTGATTTGCAAGTTATTGTACATTATAATGAAAATATAATTTTTTGATATGCAGGTTTTGCGGATTCAAACTTATTTGTAGTTCACGCCTGCTCGGATTTTTTGCTACTTGCTTTTTTTCTTAGGATGCACGTTGCTGCATATTCAGTAGAATAGGAAGAAAACTTTATTAATTTCCATGTCAGTCATTATCTCTTGCCAATCAGCAGGGGTGGCAACACTCAGGCTTCATTTGGTTCGGCGGTGGCGGGTCGATCCGGCGGGTGGAAACGGAGTGTTCGAACCGGAGGGGGGAGGTGGCTGCTCCAAACGGAGCTTTTTGGGGGGCGTTTCTCAAGGGGGGCGGGTGGAAACGGAGCAAACGCCGCCGGAGGTTCATTTGTTTTTCCTCCTTCTGGCGGCGTTTGCTCAAAACGGAGCAACGAAACGCCCAAACAAATGGAGCCTCAGTCTTAAAGGAGTTTTAATTCCTTTATAAAGTCGTCAATGCTGGGAAGCAAAACAGTATTTATGGTTGAAAAATAACAGTGATTGAAAAACCTGGATTGAAATTTCAAATTTTCAATACGAATATTTTTTTTGGAAATAAGAAGATATGAAACAAATATTTGGATCATATAGTTTGCGCATTCAACTGCACAGCAGTTTGTTGCATCACAAATTTGACTGCGGTTAGCACTACACTGCATTTTGCTGCAGTTCAATCTACAGTCTAACCAAAATATAGTGTAGTTTGAAATGCACTACCTATATAACAGTGAAGGAATATTAATAAAATAAAGCCTTGATATGCTTGTAGCTTGAAACACTGTAAACACATCAAAATCCTCAGTCCATTCACAGAAGCTGGAGCCTTTTTGCAGCGACAATGCGACATCATCCCTCCTGCTACAATATCTACAGTTAATGTCAAGAACTACAACTTATTTACACCTATACCAACATAAGACAATTTGCTTTAGGTTACCTTAATTAAATATAAAAATTGAATATGTTTGATGAAAAAATTGTCAAAAAACCGAAACCACACTGTACAAACCGACACCAAACCGCACTGAAACCAAACAACACCGCACGGTTTTGGTGCGGTGCGGTTTTGGCCGACCGAAAACCGCACCCCTGTGGTGCGATTTCGGTTTGCCTCCAAACCGCACCAAATCGCACCAAACCACACCGCTCACAGGCCTAGCTAAATCTACAAAGCTCAGAGGAAAGCATCTACATAAGCATTCCTCCGAGCCTTCTCCTCGGCTCTCTGATGCGTCCGAGTAAGCATTGAGCGCAGAGGGAACTAAAGATAGAGCAGAGCGAATCCCGAGTGAAGGAACGATGTAAGTCTCACATTCTCGTCGAAAAACCTGAGAGCTCTATCTAATCTCTGGAGTTGCTTGTCTTTAAATGAAACTTTGTGAGCGTTTTTATAGCTTTTTCGAGAGACGTGTTGGTAATTGCACTGAGTTGAATCTTGAGCTGGCGAACGACGTCATTCCGTTCCGGTCACCCGGATAACCAATTTTCACGAAATAGCGGATGTGCCCCCCGGACAGTCTGGGCGGTTCAGGCAGGTTGCCCAGCGGCGGTGGTCAGAGACCGGCAAAGCGCGGCCGCGTGCGCGAGAGCCTCGTGCAGGCACTCGCAGGCACAAGGTGCCCGCGCGCGGGCGCGTGCACATGGGTGCGGGCATCGCGCGACATCTAAGAGCGGTTGATTCCGCTCCCCTTTCGGGCGAATTTTGGGCCCTTTGAGCGGGCGCGGCTTGCACGCGTGCAGCTCGCTCAGTTGGATCGTGTTGCCTGAATACCCTTGGCCGGAGTTCTACCGATTTGACTTGAAAAATTCAAGGCGAACCTCATCAACTATATATCTCACATGTTTATACCCAGTGCAACCGGGTTAAAACAGTTCAACTTTGAACCTCTCTTTCGGTGCAATGTCCGATCCGGTTTTACAAACCCTGTAGATTATTGTAATTTCACAATGCATAGTAGAAATATAAATTGATACTTTTGTGCAAGGGCAATCGGGGAAGTTATTTCTTATAGTTGAAAGTTACGCATAAATACAATGTACATAGAGAACCACGAATCAAAATTCGACTTCGAACCCTAGCCCTAGCACTTTTGGAGAAAAATCCGGACACAAATCACCGAGAGCGGCACCGGGCCACAAGTGTTCTCGAATCGTCCCTCCAACCCCCATTTTGTGCATCGATTTGCTGGGCCGGAGTTCGCCGACCTATTTTGCGCTCTCTCTCTCTCGCTCTCTCGCTCTCTTCTCCAATAAGTACCGCCCAGCCCCTTCTCGAGCAAACTTCGCTTCTTCTCCTTTACCCTTTCTTCTCCTCTCCTCTTTCTCCCTTTCACACTCATGCGGATGTTATTTTTCCTCACACCACCCCTCTTCGGCGACTGCAACTCGCCCTTCTTCATACCCAGGTAGATCGAATCACCGTCATTTTCTCAAAGTCTCCGATCTTTAAGCGCGGCGCCCTCACCAAGAATTCTCGATTTGGAACGGTGGGTTCGTTTTTTTTAATTCCCTAATGATAGGTGTTGCTGCTTATCATATTTTGTTGTTTGCTTCTCTCCTCTAGGTTTTCGTGAAAGGAAAACATCAGTGAGTTGGAAAGGGCCCTGAGATGGCGGATCTCAGGTCAAGCTTTCCGCTGCGCCTACAGCAGATCTTATCTGCCGGGCGTCCGGTCTCCCCTGCACTCAAATTGGAGTCCGAGCCTGTGAGTATCCGCACCTTTCTATTAATATATATATTTTTTCACTTTCGTTTTGTTTTGAATTAGTTTCAAGGTCTGTCTGTAGAGCACTGCCATTTGGTTGACTGATTATTTAGTTCTATGCGATAATCATCCCATTGTGATATGATTTTGAAGATCTTCCTTAAGATCAATGATGAATTTGCTTTACTTTTATGTATATGGTGATTATTATTGAACAACGTTGTCACGTGCATGCTCGTTTAAGCTTAAGTATGCAGGTGCAGTGCTTCATTCTTTGGGTACATCCTCTTCTCCTGGAACTTTAGGGCTTTGGTGGATACACATAATAAGTATTTATCCATAATAACATCCTCTTCAAGTAGAGATTTTTTTTGGTCCATGGACTGATGACCACACTCATCTCTCTGCATCTTGAGACCATTTTCCCCTTTGTTGAATGTCTTGAACGTTGATTCATAATATATGGTTTATCCACAGTATCATTTTGTGCCATGGATTAGAGGAATCTATTATTTTCTCGTGCATGGTTTGAGGACTGGGGGGACTTTTTCTTCCCCTTGGAGCTCTTTTTCTTCAACTCTGGATAGAAATGTGACTGTTTGTTAGATTCTTGATGAAAGAGGAGCTTGGATCTTCATAGATAGAGGAAAATAGAAATTAGGATCTATTTTTAGACAATTTTGCTAGTATGCCAGTAGCCTAGAAGTAATGGTCATGGTGTTAGGAGTACAATGAGATATCAATTGACAGAAATGTGGTTGATAAGCTTTCATAGTTCTCTTGGATGTAGTTAGTGTAATTACTCATTGTAGATGCTGTTTGGCTTAATTATTGAAGTTTTGTGACTATGATTTTAGCGATGGATTTTTTGTTTGTTGATACAGTCATGGATAAAAAAACATTTATTTTCTCGAAGTAGGTTTAAACTTCATGTCAATTTCTTTGATTTGAATATTAATATTTGTAGAATAAACCTTTATGGTGAACATCCACCTCAATTTAATGCTTTGTGATGTGGTCAATGTATTTGGCTGCTCATGTTTGTAAACGCGTAAATCCTTATTTAGTTTGGCTAATTGGAGTTTTAACTTGTTAACTATTCTTATACTTCACATGCTTTAAGTTAGTTTGTCTTTCTCTTTTGATTTTTCATCTTAATATAGAACACAAATGTATTTTGTAAGATTAGTATATTGAAACATCATTAATTTGAGTTTTGGACATATATTTCATACCAAAATTTGTACCATATCATTTTAAAATCATTAATAGAATTACGATAGCTATTGGTTTGCATTGTATCTTTAAGAGCAATTGTATATTGTCCTAGTTGGTTGTCACCAACCTTTGTGATTTCTGGAAGAGATGTTTGGGTTATTATTTTCATCTTTTTTACAAGTAAAATGATTTAATTCAATGGGAAAAGCGGGACTTTGTAAATCCTTAAATCTTATTTTGTCCATATTTGTTTTGTAATTCATAGGGTAAGCTAACCTTACATCTACACCCATTTGTTCACTTATAGAACCTTTCATCAACAACCAGAGGTAATGAAAAGTGTATCCTTATCTACATATGATTTTAATCCAGTTCCCATCATGTTTAGATTTAAAAAGAGCCTTTCATGACCATTTCTTTTTGAAATTTCTAATTGTTGTATGTTGTGTTGGATATTGCTTTATATTATTGAAACATTTAGCATAATTTGATCTCCCCTTGTAGTCACATAGGTAGTGAAGTGAGATCTATGATGAGGGAAGACTTTTTGGAGAGCTTTTGATGCTTAGGTCAATTACTTGGAAAATATTTATGTAAATTTGTATAAGGAATTTTTTGGAATAGAAATGTGACCCTAACTTGTCTGCTCAAGTTCTTATGAGAGTTAATCAGAGTTTTTTTTGACAATTTATTTGATTAAATGGGTGTGGAGCTAGGTTCTGTCCTCTTTTGAAGCCATGTTGGATAAATGTGATCTTAAGTTCAAGGGCTCTTCTTAATTTGGAAGGTGAAGGGATGTGAATGTATGGTACATAATCTCTAGAAGATCTACTTTATTGAGAAGGCCTTGCAATCATGGATTCTTAAATGATTTGTGCCATGATCATTGATAGATCATAAATAACTGGTGTCATGGACATCAATCAATTGTGTTATTTATCAATTTTGAATTTTGAAGAAGTTGTTCAGATGGTTTGAATTGGTACCAACTTGCATAAATCATGGGATGGAGAAAGTAATCATCTACTGATATTCGGTTTGAATAGATAGCTTGTTTTTGTAAGAATTAATTTTTTGTGGAACCTTATCACGGTCATAATTTATACTGAATAGAACTTGATGCAGAATCTTGGCTGTGTGAGAGTTTTCTAGTGTCATTTATTGCGGATATTTTAGTTGCTCCAGTGTATTGGAGATCCAATTACAAATGGACTCGTAAAACAGGAAACCTGCATTAATTGCTCAAAATGGCTCTTATCAATTAATTATAGTTTGAATGAATCTAACTGCCAATTGAATTAATCAAAATGACATGTAATTGAATTTACTATAAGTTTCTTTGAAAGCTAAATTGGCCTAATGGAGCAAATTTCTTCTTGAATTTTCTTGGATTTCCTTGAATTTAATGATTGACCATTTGTTTTTTTTAGGTAGGATAGCATGCATTGCATGAATTGGCCTTTAAGAGGCTAGTTCTTGAACAATTTGTTTAGGTTATTATTCGTCCTTGCAAAATTCCCATACATGATGTTTCTCATGTGACTGGTACAACACATCCTTATTACCTGTTGCCACTTATTATACTGATAGATGTCTGTAGGAATTATACTATCATTGCTATTACCTTTGCCACCACAATTCTACTCATTGTTAATTACGAGTTTTTCTCACCATTGTAATTTTTTGCTGTACAAATTGTGCTATTGCTGCTAAAGCACAGTGAATTACCATCTGTGTCACTTACGTTTGTAGTGTAACACAAACTTCTTTTGCCGTGGAGTGACATTTCTATTTTGCTTTTGCTTCCTAATAGTTCTATGGGTTTCTTTCTGGACAAGTTGTTAGAATGTTGTATAAGTATGAGTGACCATCACTGCCATCATCATTGTTATGGGTCTTGTTTCTTCATTAATGCTGCTCAATGTTAGGTTTACGAAGAATTGTACCACATGTTTTGTTAGTTTGCACCACCAGGATGTTCATTTATTGCCTGTTATGAGTTTTTGTTGGGTATTTGGTTCACTTATAAGAAGAGTATGTTACTCGCCAATTATTTTTATTTTCCTACACTTATTTAGTTTATAAATGGCAATTGCGTTCTTGTCAATAATGTAGAAGAGTGTACTTTGTACCAGTGTTGTAGATGTTGACCGACATAAAGATTTTGGGCAGAAAACGTCACGACATCAATATTTTAAGCAAAAATATAATTTTTAAAATATCTCCTGCTATATCGGTCTTACCTGATACATTGAGCGATATCTCACGACCGATATATGTGCAAGAATATTAAAATATATATATTTCATTTCTTGTAAGTGTCTGAACAACATTATTTTTTTGTGCTTCATTTCGTTCATCTCTCGAGCCTAGATTCATCATCTTTCTCTTCTCACTCTCATTTGGTGCTTTTTATGTCATTTATTGTCTTCAACGCTTCTTTTTTGTGTAATTTTTAAACATACATTATGTGCATATATTTTTATTGTGTAATTTATAAACACACATTATGTATGCAATTGCACATATTTACAAAAAAGTTGTATATATATATGATTAAATTTATTTAAATATTAAAATCTGACACTGTAAAATATCCTCGATATATCTCCCGCAATCCTACATCCGCTCCTTGAAACTCAATCTGACATGAACCCGATATTCGACATCTACAATCTTGCTCTGTACACTATCACTGATGCAGGGTAGACTGTGAAAGTGGATCCTGTTGGACAACAAGAACTTAATTTCATTCACACCATTACGATATCTCCTTTATATATGGAGGCGGATAATACAATGCGGAATATTTAAACAACAATGCGGAATATTCAAACAACAATGCATAAACTATTACATATTATAACACTCCCTCTCAAGTTGGACGTGAGAGGTTAATCATGCCAAACTTGTCAACAATCTTTCAAATATAGCCCCACTCAACCCATTTGTGAGAATGTCAGCAAGTTGTCTGTCAGAGGGAACAAAGTGAGTGGACACAACTCTCATTTGGTGCTCTTTATGTCATTTATTGTCGTCAACGCTTCTTTTTTGTGTAATTTATAAACATACATTATGTGCATATACTTTTATTGTATAATTTAAAAACACACATTATGTCAGCAAGTCGACTTTCTCTTCTCACTCTCATTTGGTGCTCTTTGTGTCATTTATTGTCGTTAACGCTTCTTTCTTGTGTAATTTATAAACATACATTATGTGCATATATTTTTTGTGTGTAATTTATAAACACTCATTATGTATGCAATTACATATATTTACAAAAAAGTTGTATATATATGATTAAATTTATTTAAATATTAAAATCCGACACTGTAAATATCCTCGATATATTTCCCGCAATCCGACATCCGCTCTTTGAAACTCAAACTGACATGAACCCGATATTCGACATCTGCAACCTTATTCTGTACACTATCATTGATGCAGGGTAGATTGTGAAAGTGGATCCTGTTGGACAACAAGAACTTAATTTCATTCACACCATTACGAGCCTTTATCTCCTTTATATATGGAGGTAGATAATACAATGCGGAATATTCAAACAACAATGCATAAACTATTACATATTATTACACTCCCTCTCAAGTTGGACGTGAAATGTTAATCATTCTAAACTTGTCAACAATATTTCAAATATAGTCCTACTCAACCCATTTGTGAGAATGTCAACAAGTTGTCTGTCAGAGGGAATAAAGGGAGTACACACAACTCCTTTCTCAATGTTCTCTTTGATAAAGTGTCGATCTATTTCAGTGTGTTTAGTGTAGTTATGTTGGACAAGGTTGTGGACGATGCTAATAGCAGCCTTATTGTCGCCTACCGAATGGGTTCGGCTTCAGTAAGGCTTAGGTCACTCATTGAGGAATGTAGCCATAAGACTTCACAAACCCTATGAGCCATAGCTCTAAAATCGGCTTCTGCACTGCATCTTGCCACTACCTTTTGTTTCTTGCTCCTCCAAATGACGAGGTTACCGCCAACAAGGGAGCAATATCCCGAGGTTGATCGTCGATCTTCAACAGACCAAGCTCAATCAATGTCGGTCTAAACTTCAATATTTAAAGATGAATTTGGAGCATGCATGGACTGACTAATAACACTCACCGCATAAGAAATATCAGGGCGATCATGAGACAGGTAGATCAACCTCCCTACTAATCTTCAAAATTCAGAGATGTTTTTGATCACCTCTCCATCCTGCCCCAATTTGTGGTTTGCTTCAAATGGGGTGTCGGTCATTCTACATCCACTCATCTTAGCCTTCTTAAGGAGGTCTGAAGTATATTTTTTCCTGGGAGAGGAAAATCCCCTACTTGGACCTTGCAACCTCAATGCCCAATAAATATCTGAGTTTTCCCAAGTCAATCTCAAACTCACTAGCTAATTTTTTATTTTAGATTCTTGATTACATCATCACCTGTTATGACAATATCATCAACATATACAACCAGGACAATGAGTTTACCGGTCCTATGTTTGATGAACAATGTATGATCAACATTTGTTTTGTTGATACTCGAATGGTATCGTAGCTTTGTGAAATCTTTCAAAACAGACTCTTGGAGACTGTTTCAGCCCATATTGGGCCTTCTTTAACATGCAGGCTTTTCCCTCTACATCTTTAGGGGGAGGCCTGGTGTAATAAACATCTAAATTTCCTCATCTAGATCCCCATGAAGGAACACATTCTTCACATCAAGTTGTCAAAGGTCCCAACCTTTGCAGACAACACAAGTTAATAAGACCTTAATAGTGTTCATCTTTGCCATCGGGAAAAATATTTCCCGATAGTTGATTTCGTGGGTTTGTGTATAGCCTCTTGCCACCAGCCTCGTCTTACTCCTTTCAACATTTCCTTAAGAATTTTGTTCGACGATGAATACCTATTTGCACCTAATAGTCTTCTTTCCGTGGGGAAGATGCACCAAATCATTTCTTCAAGGGAAATCGTTTCTTCAAACATCGTCTCTTTCTACAGAATCTCCAGGGCATGCTGCCAAGTTGCAGGTATATAAATAGAAGCAAGGGAATACACAAAGGTCTTGTGGGAAGTTAAAAAAGGGTTGTTAGATACATAATGTGAAAGAGGTTGTTGTGTACAAGATTGAGTACCTTTCCTAAGAGCAATGAGTGAATCAGAAGGCCTTGAGTTAGGATCCAGTGATGTTTTGGGTTGCATAGTCAAATCTTGTGTGCTGGTCTTCTTTGTGCTTCGAGTATATACCTGTAAGCTCGGTGTAGTAGATGGAATAGGTAAAGAGACAGTAGAAGGACTCACTTTCAATGGTGTAGACTCCTCCTGAAGTGAGGGATAAGGTGGAGGTATGGGCAGAGGGACAGAAGGAGAGGACATAGAAGGAGGGTCACCCGAGGCAAGATGGTATGCCTCAAATTCACAACGCGCCATCCATAGTGACAAACACTTTCTTCGTGGGTGGGTGAAAGCACTTGTACCCCTTCTGTGTGGGAGAGTAGTCAATGAAAACACACTTGAGTGCACGAGGATCAAGTTTGGTCGGACAAGGAATGTGAACAAAGCAGACACATTCAAACACCTTAGGGGAAGTTGAGAGGGAGGCACATGGATAGTGCTAAGAGAAGTGCATATTCAAGGACACACGAGGTCATACAAAGATATACCGCAATAAGGATAGCACTCCCAGTAATACTTGGGAAGATGCATGGTGGACAAGAGGCGCCGAGCAACTTCCGACAAATGACAATTTTTCGCTCGGCCACACCATTCTGAGCTAGGGAAAAACACAAGTATTTTGGTGGATGATGCCATGATCAACATGATATTGGTCAAACTGCGAATCCATATATTCATGACCATTATCGTTGCGAAGAGTTCTAATAGTGGTATGAAATTGAGTGGAGATCATGTTATGAAATTTGCAAAAAATAGGAAATACATCATTTTTCTGCAACAAATATAACCAAGCAGCGCGAGAGAAACAATTGATAACATTAATAAATCATACACAACCAAAAATAGAAGGTATAGATCACTGCCCCTAGATATCAATATGAATAACTGCAAAAGGGGTTGAACTAGGCAACAAAACATGGTTAAATGTAGTACGATGATGTTTCTTTACAATACAGACATCATACACAAAGGAATCAAAAATAGCAGTAGACATAGCAAAAAAACAATAATTTCATAACAAGAGCAGATGGGCGACCCAGGAGACAATGCTAGGAATACAATGGTTGAGTTGTGCTGGAATGAAGAGCCTGTGGAGGTTGAGCAGAGCTGGAGTCGAGCACATACAGACCATTGATCATGCTACCAGAGCCAATCACCTTCTCTGTCATTAGGTCCTGAAAAAAAAGAAGGAAGAAAGGTTACTGAGCAATTCATTGAATTACGAGTGAAATTGGGAACACGAAGGACAGAGGACAAGGTGAGAGAGTAGGAGATGGAGCCCTTTCTGACAATAGAGGAAAGAGAGCCATCTGCGATGCTCACTTTATTGTGACCAAAGAGTGATATATGATATGAAACCTGAAGAGGTGCCATTCATATGGTCTGTGACCCCAGAGTCAATGATCCACTGGATGGTAGGAAATGAGGTAGCAAAGTGAGCACCTGGAAGGCCAATGTGAGCATAGGAGGAGGCTTTAGACTTCTCAAAAAGTCCCTGTATCATGCGACGAAGGGCAAGCACTTCATCAACCGAGGATGCATTGGGAAGAGGAGGGCCTTCAGTGCCAGAATGGCTAGGACTGTCCACAAGAGCATCAATGAGATGAATAGAACGAGAAGGGGCATGATGACCATGGGGTCTCCCGAAACCATGGTTGTCACGGGGTGGAGCACCCCCTCTTGGCAGAAGGAACCCATGGAGCCTAAAGCAAGTGTCCCTAATGTGACAGTTCTTCCCACAATAATCACAGAGGAGATGATTTTTATTGGAGCCCTTCATCTTTAAGTCATGGGATAGACAACCACCAATAATAGAAAAGGTAGTTGTAAGGGCAGAACTCTCAGGAGCAGGATCAGATAGAAAGGTTTGACGACGATCGAATTCCTACTGCACAATACTGTAGACCTCAGGAAGAGACGGTATCGATGGATGCCCCAAAATCTGAACATTGATCTGATCAAATTCTCGATGAAGACCATGAAGAAACTAAAAAAATTTGATTATTGTCTTCTCTGACACATACCATCGCCTCATTGACCGGGCTAATAAATGTGAGGGGATCAAAATGATCGTATTCCTGACACAGTTGTGTAAACTCCAAATAATACACAAACGGAGGGCGATCACCCTGTCAGAATAGGGATATCTTTCGCTGTAACTTGAAGATCTGTGCATCATTATCCCGATGAGAGTATGTAGATTCTGCTCGCCGTCTAATATCCGCAACAATGTCAAGAAATAAATAATTACGAGCAATTGACCCCTGCATAGAATTTGTAAGTCAAGGCATAACTAAGGAGTTTTACGAATCTCATTGTATCCAATCCGAGGTCTTGAGCGCCAGGGTGATAGACCGGGGCCATGAGAGGTAATTAGAATCATCCAGACAAATGGTAGTGATCTGAGGAGTATTATGATCATGACTCTTGTGGAGAGAACTCACTGAAGGGACAATCGCTGATGACAGAGCAAGAGAATCATCACCGCTAGATATAGTGGCTTAAGTATAGAAATCTGGAGATCACACAAGCCCTTGGGCAGCAAGGAATGCCAAATGTCACGAGTAAAAACAAATCTGAAAGAGGAGAGGAAGAGAAATCAATTCCATGCAATCACAAGAAGCTCGGTCAGCGTTGAAGAGAAATCAACTCCATGCAATCACAGGAAGCGCAGTCGTTTTTTTACATATATATATTTTTTGCATATTGCATTAAAGGATTTGAAGGGGGAGCCTTGGCGCACCGGTTAAGGTGTTGCCGTGTGACCTTTAAGTCACGGGTTCGAGACTTGGAAGCTGCCTTTTGTTTAAATGTAGGGTAACGTTTGCCTACATTTCCCCCTTGTGGTAGGACCCTTCCCCGGACCCTCGCTGCGCGAGGATGCTTTGTGCACCTTGTTGCCCCTCCCTATTTTGCATTAAAGGGTTTGCTATTAGTACTTAATTTATTGCAGTGTCTGAGTTAGAGTTTATATAGGCCTTACCTGCATAGAGCCTTTTCAAAACTATTGTAACTTCAATTTTTTTTCTTTTGAATAAATAGATGATATTTCTCCTTATTTCGTTTATTACGTTCTTCCAAAGTACAAAATTCAATTTAATATTTTCTCAAAAGTACCTTTCTAGCTCCCTTTAATATTGTTGTATAATTAAGATCCTATTGTGTTCATTTCTAATGCATCTGATTTGATCAAAGTTTGTAAATATCTCACCTCTTGCCTTAGTTACTTCATATATCTCATTTTCTCCTTCATGTGCATCAAGTTTACTATTTAAATCATCAAATGATGTAGCTTTTCTTTGCTTAATGCATCTACAAAATTTCTAGCTTTCTTATAATCAATATAAGCCACAATTGTTGCAATTTTTAATTATATAAAAACACATTTTATTCTTAATATTTTTTTTTGCACCTCCTCACTCCACCACAAGGTCCTCTTATAGTAAATGATCTATCTGCGGACTCCTATAACATTTACAAAAACCATTTTAATAAAACTAGTCATTTTATCTGATGTCAGATTTTGCTCCATTAAAGAGCTTAAGTTGGTTTTTTATTTTTTGAAGTTGAGCTTAAGTTGGTTTCTTTTAAAAGAGTATCTTCAAAGGTTAACAATTTCACTTCAAAATCTATCACTTAGTTCCAGAGAGATTGTTTTTATCTTTTTCAATTTTCCTCCATACTTATTGGTCTATGCTCCTTATTCAAACTCTCTTCCTAAATCATATTATAATTTGTATCCTTTATAAGAATGAAAAAAAGAGGACTCCACTTTTTATAGTAGCTATCTGTTATCGTTTCTTAAAATAGGAGTTCTCTATTACAAGTGTGTTTTAGAGTGCAATGAAATAAAATATAGCTTCTCTCATTATGTGTCTGTCTTATTTGATATTCAATATGAATCCTTTTATAATCCATCTTATTAGAATCTGCATGCCAATTTAAGTGGCCACCAATAATTTTTGTTTCTTTTCTGTAAGCTTTGTAGTAATTCATCTGTCTTTTTCCAAAAATGAACTTTTGATTTATTTTCTAATCCATCTTGAGGAGCATAATTACTAAGGATTTAATGTAAAAACGCAGCTTGTGCACATTTCTTAGGTACGAGACTGCATTTTTAGGAAAAATGGTCAACATGAAAGTTGTAGATCTCGACGATATCTACAACTTTCATGTTGACCACTTTTCCTAAAAATGCATTTTACTAGGTGTATTTTCAAATGGCGCAGAACCGGGCGGAACTATTGCAATTCACAATAGTTCCGCCCGGTTCCGCGCCATTTGAAAATACACATAGTAAAATGCATTTTTAGGAAAAGTGGTCAACATGAAAGTTGTAGATCTCGACGAGATCTATAACTTTCATGTTGATCACTTTTCCTAAAAATGCATTTTACTAGGTGTATTTTCCGTATTACGCATCCCTGCGTATATAACCTATGTGCACAAGCCGCGTATATACATTAACCCCAATTACTAAATCACATTTATAATATCTACACTTATAATTATTGTAATAGCGACATCATATTATTAATCCTTTAATATCAATACTTTTTCTTTCAACTCTTTGACCATTGCCACCCTAACTCGGTTTATTTTATTAACTTCAACCTACGATAACAACCATACACAATATATTTGGATTTTTCTCATTTCTGCATTCTCTTATAAATAAACAATTATATTCTTCTTCTAATCTTATCCTTCGTCTTTTCATTTACCCCCCATTTCATGTAACAAAATTTGTCTTAATATTGGATCTAATGGACAACTTCTTACATTTTTTCCATACAACAACAACAACACTCGAGCCTTTATCCCACTATAGTGGGGTCGGCTATATGGATCCTTTGTCGCCATTGTGCCCTATCTTGTGTCATAATCTCACTAATGACTAAGTACATCATGTCTTTCCTTATAGTTTCATTCCAAGTCTTTATTGGCCTACATCATGCCTAGTTTCATTCCAAGTCTTACATTTTTTCCATAATCACGTAAAATTGTGGCTGCAATTATGTTGACATTCTAGCCCACACTTAATTTTCACCTCAAAAAGGTCAAATTGTAGCAAGGGGACATCCTAGTATACCCTTGCCTTTTTTTTCCACAACTAGGTTAGCTTAGGACTATTTTTGTGATCTATATATTTTTGTGTGATCTATTTTGTTTCCAATTCCCTAAATTTCAGCAAAATGCAATTAAAAATCTATGATGAAAATCCAAGGATATGATACATAATTTACACGAAGTATTTGGTGCATCAGGTAATCCTAATGGCATGATTAACCACTTACATAATTCATTCGTAAGTTTGGAAGTGAATTTTTATTTTCCTCGCCTACATATTCATATACTTGATGATTTCGACGTCTTAAATTCAAAATTATATCTGCTATAAATGGATGTATCATATCAATCATATCATTTAGGCTTGTTTGAGTGGGTGGTAGCTGTTGGAGATGGAGCGGGTGTAGATGAAAATAAAATAGTGTTTTTGAATGGAGGTCTCTCTTTGCGGTTAGAGTTAGGCATAAAACATTTGAAGGATTTGTGGTTCCAAATGGAGGCCATTGCTATTCACACAATCAAAAAATAATTTGTGTTTTCTAAAAAACACAATGGAAAAACGTCCAAATAAATGAAGCCTTAATGGACTGTAGTGGGGGTGGCGTTCCTGTAGCAAGGAGGAGGGGCGGCAGTAAGGGGGGGACGGCGGGCTGGCGGTGTGCGGTTGTCGGCCTGCAGAAAAACAACCGACCGGCTGTGTTTGGGCACTTGTTTGGGGGGATGCAATGGTGGGAATGGGGGTTTGAAGGGTGGAAAACGGAGGAAAGGGTAGGGGGTACCTTGGGGGGAAGAACGAGTACCCAAGAGTTGTCACCTAGGGTTCCACGACGTCGGCTCCGGGGAGGGATCGCTGGAATCCGGGAATGAAGTTCTCCAAATTTTGCAATAGTCTCTTTTCAGCCCACACATCTATTTATAAGAAAAGAGCAACTAGGACATCCCAATCAACGGGTATGATTGGCTGGTGGGATCGGCCACAAAATACATGAAAATAAAACCCCCAAAAAACTAGTATATGTTTTTGACTCGTGGCGACCTACCGGACGCAACCACGGAGTCGGATCGGCGATCCGATCAAGCTCTCATGCGTGAATAAATGAACGTGGGTCCCGCCTTGCGGCGAACCCCTCCAGGTGCATGATTTGATGGATCCCCATCAACACGCCTCCTACTTTTGGCATGGAATTTTAATGAAAGTGTAATTACGGGGGGGGGGGAATAAATGTTTGATTTTCCTATAAAAGCAGCATTTTGGCAAAGAATTATTTGTCTGGCAAGATCTTATATATACTAATATACTATTCCTTATTACTATTTGCTCTTATTTAATTTAAATTTATGTGTTCCTTAAAAGTAACTTAAGCTTGCCGTTAACGTCCTAATTGCTAAATTACCGGACCTTTTTATTAAAGGCTCATCAGCCGGTCAACCCGAAGAGCTGCAAATAGAAACGGTCATATGAAAGAAAATTAATCAATGCAAAATAAACTAAGCAGTAAATGCAAAAATAGACTAAGCTAAGATGCGTCGCATGGCGCATCAATTCTCCCGGCGTTAAAAGAGCTCGACCTCGTCGAGAACTCGCAAAGACTGGTGACAGAGAAATCTGGATGTCGTCGCCGTAACTCGTCAGTGGTAATCCAAGAACTGTCTTTGATTTCTCGCCCCCGCCATGAGACCAAATAATGTTGGTATGTCCCGTGGCGAGTGCGGAACTCTCGTACCTCAAGAAGCCGGTCGATCTTCTCCATGGTGGGTGTTGGCACTGGTGCGAAATCTTGTGGTATCTCTGGAGCTGCGACAGATGGATTGGGGCTAGAACTTGGTGGATTGCCGTAGATTGGCGTCAGATTGGCCACGTTAAAATCAACGAAGTACCGAATTCAACAAGCAAAGCGAGGAGATATGCATTCTCACCGATGCGCTTCCGGACTTGGAAAGGACCAAACTTCCTCTGCTGTATCTTATGATAGATATCCGGAATGAATCTATGCTTCCTGAAATAAGCAAACACCTAATATCCTTCTGAAAAGTATAATTTTCGGCGATGACGATCGACCATGAATTTATATTTTCCAGAAGTCACTAGCAATTTATTAGCAATATTTTTATGTAGTTCTTTTAAATATTCAATATGAGCTTGCGTGTCAAATGAAATACGTTCATGATTCAGGAGGGAGTGACGATCAAGTATTTGAGGTATAGAGAACTCGTAAACAATCTCGAAAGGAGATTTATTAGTGTAACGATTAGTAGAATTATTGAATGCAAATTCGGCTTGTGGCAGTATAAGATTCCATTGTTTCAGATTCTCCCCAGTCGAACACCTAATAAGATCCCCCAAACTCCTATTAACGACCTCTGTTTGTGGGTGATATGCGCTGCTAAATTCGAGTTTTGTACTATAGTTCAGTCCAAATAAACAACACTTTTCTCAAACAATCGGTCGCAGGTGCTATCAAAGTACTAAAGTTTCGAATGAACTGCTGATAAAAAGATGCTAGCCCATGAAATCCCCGAGCCTCAGTAATCGTCCTAGGGCTAGACCATGATTCTATCGCCTTGACCTTCTCTCTATCAACTCTAATGCTTTCAGAAGAAACGATATATCCTAAGAAGATCAGACTATCAGTCAAAAATGTGCATTTCTTCAAATTTATATATAACTTATTTTCACGTAGGATCTCTAAGACCTGCGTAAGATGAATCATGTGCTGATCGTGATCAAGATTATAAATCAAAATATCGTCAAAGTACACCACTACACAGA
This sequence comes from Platanthera zijinensis, assembly GCA_039513925.1. NCBI lineage: Eukaryota > Viridiplantae > Streptophyta > Magnoliopsida > Asparagales > Orchidaceae > Platanthera > Platanthera zijinensis. The sequence goes on from CM077094.1 coordinate 98,095,824, forward strand.
CTCCAATGAGTGATTTAAGCACTTGATTCATCACTCGCATAAACGTGCTGAGAGCATTGGAGAGCCCAAAAGGCATGACCAACCACTCATATAATCCCTCCTTAGTCTTGAATGCAGTCTTCCATTCATCCCCAGGTCGAATTCCAATTTGGTGGTATCCACTTTTTATGTCGATCTTCGAAAACACACAGGGTCCACTAAGCATATCTAGCATGTCATCCAATCGGGGAATCAAAAAACGATATTTGATCGTAATTTTATTAATCGCTCGACTGTTCACACACATACGCCACGTCTCATCTTTCTTAGGAACTAAAAGCGCGGTGACGGCGCACAGACTCATACTCTCTCTAACGTGACCCTTCAAAATCAGATCAGTCACTTGCCTATGTAGCTCCTCATGCTCCTTCGGACTCATGCAATAGTGAGTTAAATGAGGTAATCTAACTCTAGGGATGAGGCCGATGCAATGCTGTATATCTCTCATCTGAGGTAGTTGACCGGGCAACTCCTCCGGCATAATCTCAGAGAACTCATCAATGAGAAGACGCACCATACTAGGGATGTCTAAAGTAGTGGAGGTGGAATCGATACTGGACAACATATAGATGACTTCAGTATCCTTCATCTTCTCCTGGAATTGAGACCCAGTCAATAACATGGTGGCAGAGCGAAAGGATATCGCAGAGACAGTGGGTGAAGGATGTGAAGTTCTCTCTGGGGTTTGGGGACAAGAATATTCTTCTGTGGAAGAAGAACAATCATGGTCGTATCGCGTGTCCCGTGTCGGTGCAACATAGGGTTCCACCGCAGGCACCACCGATTGCATTGGGATCCACCTTTCGTGAGATGAGAGCTGAAAGCATCACGGAGATCAGATCCCACCAGTTTGTTCCCACCTCGGACGGACCGTGTTGCCGCTACCTGGTACATTGGCGGGGCCGCACCGACGCTGATGACACGTGGATACTACCGACATAGCTTGATTGGCTTGCCCCCGAACTTCGACTTTAGTACGATCATCTCCATTCATCGGAGATGAAGGCTTTTCAGTCGGGGGGAGTTGATGGGGATCCATCCAATGTTTCAAATGTCGGATGTCGGCTACATATCAGATTGAGTTTTTAAATGTCGGATGTCAGAGACATGTCCGATACATTTGAAAATGTCGGGTTTTATATCTTTACAGCTTATTATTATTATTTATATTTACAGCTTGTTAAATGTTAGATCGGCCATAAATGTTTGATTTTCCCTTGGCAGCATCATTTTGGCAAAGATCTCATGTATACTAATATACTATTCCTTATTACTATTTGCTCTTATTTAATTTAAATTTATGTGTTCCTTAAAATAACTTAAGCTTGCCGTTAACATTCTAATTATTAAATTACTAAATTTATGTGTTACATGAAGTAAAATTAATCAAATGCAAAATAAACGAAGTAGTAAATGCAAAAATAGACTAAGCTAAGCTGCGTCGCAGGGCGTATCAATTCCCCCGGGGTTGAAAGAGCTCGACCCCGTCGAGAACTCGCAAAGACTGGCGACGAAGAGATCTGGACGTCGTCGCCGTAAATTGTTAGTGACAATCGAAGAACTGTGTGATTTTTCGTCCCCGCCATGCGAATAACGCTGGTATGTACCGTGGCGAGTGCAAAACTCTCGTACATCAGGAACCTGGTCGATCTCCTCCATGGTTGGTGTTGGCACTGGTGCAAAATCTAATGGTATCTCTGGAGCTGCGATAGGTGGACTGGGGCTGGAACTTGGTGGATTGCCGTAAAATGGCGTCAGATCGGCCTCGTTAAATATCGGCGAAGTACCGAATTCAACCGGCAAATCGAGGAGATATGCATTCTCACTAATGTGCTTCCGGACTTGGAAATGACCAAACTTCCTCTGCTGTAGCTTATGATAGGTATCCAGAGTGAATCTCTGTTTCCTAAAATAAGCGAACACCAAATCTCCTTCTGAAAAGTATAATTTCCGACAATGACGATCGGTCATGAATTTATATTTTTCAGAAGTCGCTCGCAATTTATTAGCAATATTTTTATGTCGTTCTTTCAAATAATCAACATGAGCTTGCACGTCAAATGAAATACGTTCATGATTTAGAAGGTAGTAACGATAAAGTATATGAGGTATAGAGAACCCGTAAACAATCTCGAAATGAGATTTATTAGTGTAACAATTAGTAGAATTATTGAATGCAAATTCGGATTGTGGCAGTATATGGTCCCATTGTTTCGGATTTTCCCCAGTCAAACACCTAAGAAGTTCCCCTAAACTCCTATTAACGACCTCAGTCTGTCCATCGGTCTGAGGGTGATATCCGCAGCTAAATTCGAGTTTTGTACCTAATTAGGCCAACAATGTTTTCTAAAAATACCCCATGAAACGAGTATCCATATCAAAAGTTTTCGATCTAGGGAACCCATGCAATCTAACGATTTTTTTTAAAAAAGTTCAGCGACGTGTACAACACTAGAGGATTTTCTACATGAAATAAAATGCTTCATTTTCGAAAATCAGTCTGCGATTACAAAAATAGAGTTGACTTTCCTCTAAGTGTGAGGAAGTCTTACTACGAAGTCCATTGAGATTTCATCCCATGGCCGCCCAGGTATCAGTAAAGGGGTGTATAGTTCGGTGTTTTGTGCGTGCTCTTTATACCGCTGACAAGTCATACAATGCCTAAAACACTTGATTACATCGTGCTTCATATTGGGCCAATAATATTGTGCACTAACGAGATCTAATAATTTGGATTGACCTACGTGTCCTCCTAACCCAGACGAATGAAGCTCCCTAGGCCCTTCACAAATTCAAAGGTGGGTGCTCCTAAACAGATAACCCTTACTTTCTACGTACTGTGTAGTGGGATCAGGCCCAATATGCTGGCATGATATCCAAATGTCGAGGAAGAAAGGATCAGTGGCGTATAAGTTGCACTGTGAATCTAAGTCAGTGATGCAAGACTGTAGTGTAACTGATAGATGGGTGCTATGACTAAGCGCGTCGGCTACTCGGTTCGTGACACCGGGTTTGTGCTTCAAATGGAAAGTGAACTCTTGCAGGTAAGCAACCCACTTGGCATGATGTTTTATCTCCTTCTAAAAGTTCAGATGTTTTTGAGCCGCGTAATCAGTGTTCAACACAAACTCGCGCTGAATCAGGTAGTGTCTCCAATGATGGAGAGCCTGAACGATAACGTAAAACTCTAAGTCATATGTGGAATATCTAGTCTTTGCCTCATTCAACTTCACTAAAGAATGCAATGGGTCGACCCTCTTGATTCAAAACTGCGCCAATGCCTATGATTGATGCATCACAATCGTCCTCAAAGATTTTATCAAAATTAGGCACCACCAAAATGGGTGCACTCGTGAGTTTCTCTTTCACTAATTTAAACGCACGCTCGACTTGATCAGTCCAAATAAACAACCCTTTCTTCAAACAATCAGTCGCAGGTGCTATCAAAGTACTAAAGTTTCGAATGAACCGCTGATAAAAAGATGCCTGCACATAAAATCCCCGAGCCTCAGTAATCGTCCTAGGCCATGATTCTATCGCTTTGACCTTCTCTCCATCAACTCTAATGTCTTCAGAAGAAACGATATATCTTAAGAAGGTCAGACTATTAGTCAAAAACGTGCATTTTTTCAAATTTATATAAAACTTATTATCACGTAGGATCTCTAAGACCTGCCTACGATGAATCATGTGCTGATTGTGATCAAGACTATAAATCAAAATATCGTCAAAGTACACCACTACACAGACTCCAATGAGTGGTCTAAGCACTTGATTCATCACCCGCATAAACGTGCTGGGAGCATTGGAGAGCCCAAAAGGCATCACCAGCCACTCGTATAATCCCTCCCTAGTCTTCAACGCAGCCTTGCTTTCATCCCCAGGTCAAATTATAATTTGGTGGTATCTACTTTTTAAGTCAATCTTCAAAAACACACAAGATCCACTAAGCATATCTAGCATCTTAGTTATTAAAGGCGCAAGGCGCACCACGCACAAAGGGTTCTTGGAGCCTAGGCGCAAGCCCCAAGGCGTAGACGCACACCTGATGAAGGCATGACGCAACCACATCCATTTTAAATAATCAGCATCATCATTTCAGCTTCTTGATCAAATTCTTCATCTAGGCTACAAATTAATCATTCATTAATATCATTTATATTTTTTAAAAAATAGAATTAATGTGGTCACTTATATCATATCTATGCCTCAACGCACAATTTTCTTTCATAAACATTAAATAAATAAAAAATGATTGAGTTCTTGCATTATTTATTTTTTTTTTTTTTTGAAGAAAAAAATTTTCAACAAAAATTTCACTGAGATGCACATTTTATATTCTAAGGATGCAAATAAGGTGCACAGAGGCGCAAACCACTGAGCCTGGTGAGCCTAGAGCCTGAGGCGCACCTTTAATAACATAGTCTAGCTTGTCATTCAATCGGGGAATCAGAAAGCGATATTTGATCGTAATTTCATTATTCTCTTGACTGTCCACACACATACGACACATCCAATCTTTCTTAGGAACTAGAAGCGCGAGGATGACGCACAAACTCATACTCTCTCTAATGTGACCCTTTGAAATCAGATCGGTCACCTGCCTATATAGCTCCTTATGCTCCTTCGGCTCATGCGATAATGAGGTAAATGAGGTAAGCTAATTCCAGGGATGAGGTCGATGCAAGGGTAGCTGATCGAGCAACTCCTTTGGCATAATCTCAGAGAACTCATCAATGAGAGGACGCACCATACTAGGGATGTCTAAAGTAGTGGGGGTGGAATCGATACCAGACAACATATAGACGACTTTACTATCCTTTATCTCCTCCTGGAATTGAGACCCAGTCAATAACATGGTGGTAGAGGTAAAGGATATCACTAGACAATGGGGGAAGGATGTGAAGTTCTCTCTAGGGCTTTAGGGGCAAGGCTATTCTTTTGGGGAAGAAAAACAATCTCGCACCCATCGCTCGAAGAAGTGAGAGTTATTTACACCGCCGTGAACAACGCGTCTATCATACTGCCAAGGTTGTCCTAATAGAGTGTGACCAACCCCGATAGTAGCAACATGACACCATACCGCATCCTGATACGTATTTCCTATGGAAAACTCTACGAGACACTGGTGTGTGACGGGATTGGTCGTATTGGTAGTGTCCCATGACCAACTGTAGGGTTTTATAAGGGCTATGTCTTCAACTTCAACTTATCTACCATGTGCTGAGAAACAAAGTTCTCAATACTAACGTTATCTATGATGATGGAGCAGAACTGCCCTTGAATGCGAGCGGTGGTACGAAAAATACTGTTACTCAACCAGTCGTCGGCGGGAGTCTTAGGAGTTAGGAGACTATGTTGGAGGACACATACTAACTTGTTGGGTTGCTCTCCAACTTCACACTCGCTCTCTAACTCAGTCTTAGGGCTCGGGTTAGTTTGGGAATCACTAAGAAATACCCCATACTCAGGTTCAGACCCACTTTCAGGATCGATGACAGCGACGAAGTGGCGTCGCAGACACTCAGAAGTTTTATGGTCCGGCTCCATACACTTAAAACATCTAAATGTCCCTGACTGAGGTTTAGTGCCCATAATCTCCTTGCCTTTAGTGGGTGGGGCAGGAAGTGTTGGAGTACTTATGGGTATGACCGATCGGGACGGGTCGACAGTTTTATCAGTAGGGGTGAAAGTGTGAGTCAGGTGGGACCGATCAGTAGACCTGTTCCCAGATGTCTGTTTCTACAGGGATTCTACTCTACATGCGCGACTCGAGACCTCTCCTAAATCCTTATAGTCAAGGAGTTCTAACTAATCTCTAATGAATAATGCAACCCATTCAGGTAACAGGAAACGATCATGTCATCGTCCTCTCGGAGGTCGAGGCGAGATTGGAATACAAGAAACTCATTTGTCTACTCATCCACGATGGATTTGTCCTGTTGCAGGTTATGGAACTTACGATACAAAGTTTGCATATAGTCGGAGGGAACGTAACGTTTACGTAGCTGAATTTTAAATTCTTTCCAAGTAGTGATCGGGGGCATTCCTAGATTGAACCTAGATTGCTCTAATTGTCCCCACCAAATTAGGGCAGACCCTTTCAGTCTAACCGTGGCGTACTCAAGTTGCCTAGCTTGGGGCAATTGCTTCCAAGCTAGAAAACGATCCATTTGTTCACACAAGTCTAAACATCCCTCGGGTTCTAAATGTCCCTCAAAATAACCAACGTCTAGTTTGATCCCTACATCCCAACGAGGGGGGTTACATAGTTCAGGTTGGGCATGCTCTAGTGGCCTAAGGTTAGGGTCGACTTTGGCCACTGAGATAGTTGCTTGATTTAAGTGTTTGGTGGCCTCTATAGTGTTGACCGATGTGCATAATTCGTTCACTACGTGCCCCAGACCTCTCACGGTGGTGGTGAGATTTTCGATCACTTTCATTAAGTCGTTCATACATTGGGTCAGATCCCCTAACGATATTTTCTGGTGGTCTACACGTTTCTTCATTGAAAATAACTTGATTTTTTTAAAAAGTTTCAAAATATTTTAGATGCTAAACAAATATTCAAATATTTTATTTTTTTAAACAAAAGGGAAAGCCCCGAGTGGGAGGAAGATAAAAGATTTTTAAAAAATTTTAACTCAATAAAAATGATGATTTTTTTAAAATAGATTTTTAAAATTTTTAGAAAAAGGAGTGGTTTTGAAAATAATTTTTTGTTTTTAAAACCGGATAACGTGATTCGTAATAGGAGCAGATCACAGCCCTCTGATACCAAACTGATGCAGACTAGAGTTCTGATTTTCAAATTTAAACAAATTTTATTCAAAATTAGTAGAGTTGAGATTACTTTTGGAAAAATGAAGAGGGCCGAGTGGCCAAATCTGATTTTCGCGCGTGGATCAATCTCGTCGCTCTGAGCTTTATGAAGTTCGCTATTATTGCTCGGGTTGAACTCTTACGCGTTTTATAGTTTGAATTCTTCACGAGATTTATACGACCACAAGCAGAAATCACACGCAATAACCTAGGAAGCACCGGTACAGGTATGGGTACCGGGTACAATACGTATCCGGTACGGCGGTACGACAAAATTTTAAAATCAAGGATACGGGTACGGCGGGATACGTTGTATTAAATTTAATAAATATATATGTATATATCACAAATACAATTATAAATTCTCAAAACAATAAAACATGAAGCATAAATAATCAATTGAAGTACAAGTTCATAACTAATGTAATATAACATGAAGTACTTAGACATAAACTATTATTAATTATTTCAAATAAAATGATGTGCATCACTCATTTTCTTCATTTTCCTCCATATTGTTGGAGACCAATGCATCTTCAATTTCTGGCTCATCTAAAGACAAGTTGGAAACCGTAAGCATGCGAACTCCATCAAAAGGATTTGCCCATGCATCTCCTCCTATATCCCACATTCTACTCCTTCCTTGACTGTAGATTTTGTTTCTCCTCGATAATAAGCGTAGATTACTATGCACGTACACCAAATCATCAGCTCGTTGTGGTAGATTTTTGTTTCTTCTCAATGAGTGAACGAATGAGTATGTGCTCCAATTTCTCTCGCAGCAGGATGATGAAGAAGGTTGACCTAACAACTTCAAAATAATTTTTTGTAATTTAGGTGCCGAAGTTCCATAGTAACTCCACCAATCTTTGGGCAATAATGAAGCTCTACTCTTTAAACTATCTGGCTCACTGAAAGCTTGACCAAATCTCGTGAACCTAGAGAACTCATTGATTACTATATTCCTCTCCACCACATCAGGAAAATATTTTCTTAAGCATTTATTCCTCTCCAAAGAAATCTCCTCATTTGTATTTGGAGCAACTCTATTTGGCCCTCCTTCAAGCCATTTTCGACTGCAATACCTACAAATAAAAATATATAGTAAATAAATAAATCATAGTAAATGTTTAATATCAAATAAGAAAAAAAATTACCTTGGATTAAGAGAATGAGCCATGCATTGTAGCGGTGTGCAACTCTTGGTCCATCGATCAACGAAGACATCGTAAATTGCCTCATAAAGAGAGCAATGGGTTTCCAAGTTCGTCAACTTCTCGTGTTTATATATTTCAAACTTCACATTTTCTATCATTGAATCCCACATGTCATATACCAGATGAAGATTAGGTTTGTCTGTTTCACAAACCCTAAACATATCATATATGGGTCTTGTTATATCAAGGATCTTGTCCATATCGTTCCACCATTTGTCACTATAGATGATGTTTTTAACCTCTAGAGCTTTCTCAGCATCATCTGCTCTATACATAGTCCATTCGGGACATCCAACCATATTAAGCAAGCCCATCTTCACAAGTTTAAACCTCTTCAACATCACTATAGTGGAAGCAAATCGTGTCTCAACCACTGTAAGTAACTTCAGTGAAAAAAAAGAGTTATACATGTTCAACCTGTATTGATGATTCATTATGAAAGTCCTGATTGATTGAGCATCATTGGCCACTTGAGTTATCCATCCGCATTGTTCTTTAATTGTTGTACAACGATCAGTATTATTGGCTGCGCAAATATTTTTTAATTTTAGATTTAAAGTGTGCACAACACAAGGTGTCCAAAAAATATGTGAGAATCGTGCCTCCACAATTGCTCCTGCTGCCTTACACACTAGCGCATTATCAGTGATAACTTGTATAACATTTTCGACACCAATTTCATTAATAACTTCAATCATCAAATTTGCAATATAATGTTTATCCTTATACTCACCTGATGCATCAACTGCCTTTAAAAAAATAGGATCATTCTCGGAGGTCGCCATAAAATTAATCAAAGGTCTTCTTTGAGCATCTGTCCAACCATCACTGACTAAGCTGATTCCCTTTAGGGGCCAAGTATCTTTAATTGGCTGAAGTATTTTAGTGATATTTGATTTTTCTTTCTGCAATAGTGTTGTTCTGAGAGCATTATATCCAAGAGGAATAAATCCATCTAGATTGTGGTTAGCAGCAAATTTATATGAACTAACATAATATGGATTTCTAGCTAGATGAAATGACAAACCACCAGAATAGAACATCCTGGCTATATGACTCCTTAACTTATCTCTAGCTTTATTTTGAAAAGCTATATGTCACCACTTTTTGAAACTCCTTTAAATACTCTCGAGTTACTTTTGGACATACCCTAATACCATTCCCGGATATTTTTAGCAAGTGACTCTTTACTCTAGAATACGAGCCACTGAAATCTATCTCACAAAAATTGCATTTCCATTTTCTGTTTCCGCCACCAGCTTCTCTACTATGGATAAGAGATACATAATCCGAAAGTGGCGCATAATCATCCCTACTTGCATCATCAGAAATAAATCTACTTGTTGCTGAGGTAGAAGTTGAACCAGTGACACTAATAGGAGATTGTGATTGAGACATAATTGCTGTAATAAGAAAAAGATAAAAAAAATTGAAGCTGAACTAACATCACATTCACAAATTAATTGAACAAATTAATTGAACAAATTAATTGAACTAATTAAGAGAACTAATTAACCGAACTAATTAACAAAACTAATTAACATAACTAATGAATTGAACTAATTAACCTAACTAATGAATTGAACTAATTAACCTAATTAATGAATTGAACTAATTAACCTAACTAATGAATTGAACTAAACAGAACTAGAAGAAGAAAATGAAGAAATGAATAGAACTAGAAGACAAAGACAGAACTAGAAGAAGAAAAAGAAGAAATGAACAGAACTAGAAGACACAGAAGAAGAAGAAGTGAACAGAAGAAGAAGAAAAAGTGAACAGAAGAAGAAGAAGAAAAAGTGAACAGAAGAAGAAGAAGAAGAAGAAGAAGAAGAAGTGAACAGAAGAAGAAGTGAACAGAAGAAGAAGAAGAAGTGAACAGAAGAAGAAGAAGAAGTGAACAAAAGAAGAAGAAGAAGAAGTGAACAGAAGAAGAAGAAGAAGTGAACAGAAGAAGTAGAAGAACGCTTACAGTGATCGGGAGCAGGGATCGATCGTTGGCAGGGATCGTCGGCAGGGATCAGGAGCAGGACGGGATCGGGGATCGGGAGCGACACGGGATCTGGAGCGGCAGCAAATGAGCGCAGAAACCCTAAAATCGCGATTATAGCGAACCGGCCCGTCCGGTATGCGTATCCGTACCAGAAACGTACCCGGTACGGGTACAACCCTATTTTTGGTGTATCCGTATTTCGTTGGCAATAACTTATGAAAATATGACAATATAAACAATTGAACGTTTGACGACAAACTTAGGATTTTTTTTGTAGAGCACATAACAAAATAGCTAAATGAATTGGAGCGAGAGTGCCCAAAACTATCTCAGCGGAGTTCGGCCAAGCCAAGGACCGTCAGGCAGGGGTACAGAATGGCCGCCTCCTTCTCGTCTGCAACAAGCAATCCTCGGAGGGTGCCAGAATCGAGCGTGGCTGTCGACGACACCCTACGCGCAAAATCAGCGAACGACGCCAGACACGGAGCTATAAGTTGTCTGCTCCAGCGGCAGGGAACGATAGGCGGGCGGTGAAGACGCGTAGCAGAGCTGTCACTGGAGGGGACTTCGCTGGGAAGATGAAATCATGGCCGCTGGCGTCTTGGTCAGGGAAAGACCGGCCGACACTTCGTTGAGAAACGTAAACACGTTTTCTGCTTCTGTCCGGTTCCCCTTTTTCTATTGTACAATATTAAATAGCACAGGCCTCCTACAATTTTAATGAAAGGTCCAATTACGGGGGGGGGGGGGGGGGGCTTAATTGTTTGATTTTCCTATGGCATCATGATTCTGGCAAAGAATTATTTGTCCAGCAAGATCTCATATATACTACTAATATTCCTTATTACTATTTGCTCTTATTTAATTTAAATTTGCTCTTATTTAATTTAAATTTATGTGTTTCTTAAAATATCTTAAGCTTGCCGTTAACGTCCTAATTACTAAATTACCGGACCTTTTTATTAAATGTCTCATTGGACGGTCAACCCGAAGAGCTGCAAATAGAAACAACTACATGAAATAAAATTAATCAAATGCAAAATAAAAGAAGCAGTAAATGCAAAAATAGCCTAACGTAAGATGCGCCGCAGGGCACATCAGAAACCGACACGAAGAACTTATACTATATGCAAGAAAACATGCGGCAAATGCAAGTGGAAATACAGATTGACTAAGAAGAATGTGCGAACGAATACATGCATGCAATCCAGTGTATAAAATTCTCATTAAACCTAAACTTAATGCAAAATAGTTCTCTGGCGTTCACATTAAATAACATTAATTTTAAAATTTCACAAGTGATCACAAATAGTTCTAAAGTAGGCTAACAAATAATAATTGCAAATTTATTTGAAGTACTGAAATTAAATGTTGTCCAAATAGAGTGTGCACATACTGGAATTAAAAGGGACAAATATATTAAAAATGTCACTAGGAATAAAAGTACATCCATACCATGTGAGAAATAGAACCTAAAGTAAAACTTACCAAGATATCAACATCTACTATGGATGATGGGGTAGCGGGCATTTAATTGGTTCTGATGTTTAGTTGGTAGGAAGATGATGTGTAGTGGGATTTCTATGGTTTGTGGGTAGTTAAAGGATTTAAGGAATTTAAGAGATTTGAAGAATGGAAGAGTAGAGTTTTTAGGGTTGTGGAGATTTGGGGGTCTTTGGAGGCTTCAGGGAGAGAAGGCAGAGCTCGACATGCTGCGGGGATTGGGTAAAAATGTGGAGTGAAGGGAAGCCTTGGGTTGCAACCTTCTTATTCAGAGGTTGGGTAGATGGCTGAAAATGTAAAGGGGCTTGTTAGAGGATAAGAAGTGGCAGGTGGTGGGTTGGGTGATAGGAAACTAGGTTTCCATGGTTGTGGATGGAAATTGGGGGAACCTTATGAGGCCTTCGGGAGAAGTGGTGAGCGGAGGCGGGGTCGCCTATGGCTAGGAGAGTCATTGAAAGGCAGCCAACTGCAAGGGGAGCATATGTAACAGGTTAGGCAAATGTCTGATGTGTGAGGAGGCTATGTGATGTTGTGGGTGACTCACTGGGGCCAAGACAAGGGGGGAAGGCAGTGATGGCTAGCATTAGTACTAGTGGCAAGAAAAATCCTTGGCATCTGCATCAAGGACGCTAACATTAGCACCCACAAAGACCAAATGGTTAGTACAGGAATCGTAAGTCTTGATGCCCACGTAATGTGTTGCGTTGATTGTCGAAGATAACACATCCAATGAAGGGAAGCCCTTTTCACGTAAATCATCTCTATGGGCACCTTGTCGGTTTCCTATTACGTGCTTCTGTAGCGGGGAGACAACTCGTCATATAAGATGGTTGGAGATGTCGAAGGAGACAGAGATATAAGGGTGATGCGCTCACTCGAACGGAGACAAAGAAGTGAAGGAGGGGAGCCTTGCTCAATCCAAACCCTAGAGGAAGGAGAGGTAGAGAGAACTAGAAAAGAGGAAAATATTTCATAATACTCATTCATTACTTTCCTTCATGCATGACCATTGGGTCCTTATATAAAATTACAAAATGGCATACTCGCAATAAGCCCAAACATTTGGACTTATAATATAATAAAATACTCAAATATTAAAAGATACTAACAACTCATAACATAACAACTTAAATAAAAATACATAAAATATTAAAGGACAACGAGTGTAGCCCCGTAACATATATCTAGTGTGGGCCCATAACATCCTATCTCTTCGTCACGTTGAGCTTGTCCTCATGTTGGTAGAAAGGGGTTTAATGTTTGAGGTGATCATCATGTTCTTTGATTTCACGCCAAAAAAGCACCTTATAGCGGTTTCCTGCGGAAACAACTACGATCCTCGATGAGCCCCACTTTTGTGCACTGATGAAGTAAAAGATGATAAGAGGAGATGCTTGCTACCCGCGCGACAATGTGATCAAAGAAGACACCTGTGTGGTCGTGAAGTGATTTAATTAATGACGGAATTCTTTGTACGAGGGCAACTTAGTAGGAATGTTGTGGGGCCGGTTGGAGAGGAGGTGTCTGACTCTCCGAAAGAGGGGCAACTGAGAGTGTTGGTTGGAGGAGTTTCGCGTGGGTCAACAGTTTCACAGATTGTTGCGGTGTAATCGCCGGACTCGGTGGTGAAGGTGCCTACCGCGTGAACTGCGAAGAGGGAACAACTAGAGGCGATGGTTGTCCTGCATGATAGACGGAGATTGTTGGGATTTCTTTATGCTTTGGTTGGATCGGGCCCTCGATTCTTCCAGACATTACGAGTTTATCAGTCTTACTGTCTAGCTATGAAACAACAATTTGTTGCGACACCGACACCTCCAATAACTTCGGCAGCATCAAATGGATGATGCATTGTTATGTAGAGCTCATTTCCATACTGATTGAATCGAATAATCACTAATTAATCAATATAATAATCCAATAAAGGACTAATCCATTAATTAATCAAGTGATGAATTAATTAATTAACCCATCCAGTCATTCTGCCCGATTGAGTCCTTGATGGCGTGTGGACTTCCTGGCGTTGGGATCCCAAAAATGGAAGTGCGATAAGCACGCCTGCAGTTGCGGGATCGGCGAGCAGGACAGCTAGACTTCCTCTAGGAAAACAATGAATGTTGCGGTTTGGAAGGAATGTTTTGCTGGTCAAGCTTACGGGCTTACGGAATTCGTAGCAACTATGAATGTGCGGGAAGCTACGACTAAATGGGCCCTCATTAGAAGATGCATGAGGAAATGAAGCAGATGATCACATGCATGCTCTGGATGGCACACCCTCAAGTCCGCATATGGGTTGCGATCCCTCTAGCACTTCATGAGCACTTCAAGATGGGATGCTCAGTCTGTTCCCGTTACTGGAACAATGACAACTTGGACTTGATCACCTGGAACAATGAGGAAGACGACACTCGCAATTGAGTTTGACATTGTAGGAACCCGTAGACGTTCAATGAGATGTTACTAGGACATTGCATCAGGCCTGCTTTGGGGTCGATGGGGTCTCTTGTAGGGTTGCAATGATTGACGACCAACTCTACGATGTCGATGTTACGTGGGTTACTGGTGGTGACTAGAACCGCGAAAAGTTGCAGTTAGTGGGGGAATGGGCGATTTGGTGGGCAATGGAAGGTAATGAAGGTGCGATGGATCTTATACCAAGCTTATTATGTGTTTTCGTAGTAGGGTGGCGGTTCTTTAGATAGATTCCCGGAGATGGCGATGGAGGTCGAGATACAAGGGATCCATGGTCACTCAAAGTGGGAAAAAGGAGAAGAGAAAGCGGGGAGCCTTGCTTAACCCAAACCTTCGAGGGAGGAGAGGAAGAGAAAACTAGTGAGCAAAAAAGATTTCATAATATTCAAACTCAATCATTGCTTATATAGAATTACAAAATTTCATACTCGTGATATTTACAAACATTTGGGCTTATATAAATTACTCAAAACACTAAAAGTCACTAACGACTTATAACATAATGACTTAATAAAGCATACATAAAATATTAAAGTATATCTAGTATAAGCCCATAACAGATAACTATTGTGGGTCCATAACACTTTTTGAGTGAGCTGTAATTTAAACGATTGTTCTTTGTAGGTGGTCCAGTCTAACGTGTCAGAATTATTAGGGAGGGTACCTTAATCTGCCGAGGTGTCATTCATGTGGGAATCAATGACGGGGCAGCTCCTACATAGATATCAATTGAATTGTCGCGGTGGTGCCATGTGCAGGTGAATCACCATTAGGGGAGCTCCAACATAAGAATCAATTGCGTTGTCGTTGGGATTTCTTGTGCCGAGCAATCAAAGACGGGGAAGCTTTCATATAGGGATCAATTGAGTGTTGGTGTTTAGATGACCACAAAAATGGCGGTATGTTGGTGGGAGGGGCTTTGCTAGCTTCTAGGTGGCCGTGACGGGGGATCTGGTGGATGTCTGTAAGGGCTAATTCGACAACATCCTTCTATGAGGAGTGTTTGCCCAAAGAATGCTCCACTTCGTCTAGAAGGTTTGTCATTGCACGTGTCAATGCCATCCACCAAGAAAGACCGCGCGGAGAGGTGGGGACCTATCTTATGAGCTGAATGGGAGCATCAAGCACAAGATTGATTCTAATGTGAATGCTTCCTTCTTTTAGTTTACTGTCTTGAGATTACTCCTTGCAGGATTCATTCGCTTTATTTCATTTACTTAATGACCCTTCGAGCGGAGGAAAACTGAACCTAATTGCCTTTTCTGAATTATTTAATCTTGCAGTGTGATTAATTGCATGAGTTTTATTCATTATTATTATTTTCTATTCACTGTCAGATCACTCATTATATACATTCATCGTCCTAGGGTTTGATTTCCCGGCACTGCATTTGGGTTGCATTTGTTAAATTCCACCCAGTCTACCCTACGTTAGGAATGTTTACTTCATCTGGAAACATTTTACACATTCTTATCATTTGAAGTAGCACTTTTGAATCAACAATACACATGTAACAGAGTTTTGTCTGTTTGAATTTGTAAGATCATCATACAACTTCTGTAGTCTGTCATACTTGTGCAGATGTCACATGCTTAAAGTATGTTTAAACATGTAAGTTTAGCAGTTAGGATAGTCATAAAATTAATGCATAGTTATCCATATTTATTTTTATTAAATGTCAAATAGTGTGTAGATGGATGGTTGCCTAATCTTTGACAATTGTCTTTATTTGAAATTATGCAATTGTGATTTTTAACAGTCATCTCAAGTTTAGTCAGTGAAGCTAATTATCATGATAGATTGAAAATGTGTTGATTCAGTTATTTTAATGCTAATATTAGTGATGAAATTTTTTGTTAATAATCTGAAAGATAAATATTTTTTTGTCTAGTTGTGGATGCACTGTAGGGCTTATTATATGCGAGCATCTTCGCACGGGCTTCGTCCATACTTGATTCTCTCTGGCGGGCTTCACCCGAATGAAGCACGTGCTCGCCGCTTGCAACCCACTGTCTAAATGATCAAGCGACAGTTGGAATGTGCCATGACATTAGGGTGCGAACGACAAGCACGTGCTTCATGCTGGCGCAGTCCGCATAGATGCGGGTGAAGCCCGCTCGAGAGCATCGAGACAGACGAAATTCAGAGCTCAGAGCTTCTTTAATGGTGGGATCACCTCCTCCTTCCTCCTCTCACTCAAGAGAGAGAATAAAAATGTTAGAATGGGGTTTGAAACCCTCAATCCCCGACCTAATGGCCTCAAAGAGAATCCCTAGCCATCAGATCTCCCATCCATTCATCGAATGACTCAGAATTCGTGTTTAAAACGAGTTCATGGCCCTGTACACGGCGTAGCACACGATTGCGTGTCAAGCCGTGTCAACTTACTTATTCACCGGGAGCTAGGAAGCACTGGTACGGGTACCGGATACGATACGTACCCGGTACGGTGATACGACAAAATTTAAAAAATAAGGATACGGGTATGTCATGATACATTATGACAAATATAATATATATTTATATATTACAAGTGTAATAAATATTTTTCAAAACATCAAACATCAAACATAAATCATAAGTTGAAGTACAAGTTCACAAATCAATGCAACATAACATGAAGTTTTCAAACATTAAGCATTCGTAAATATTACAAAATTTAACATCTTATATTTTTAACCAAAAGGAAAAAATTAAACTTAACTCTACTTATCAGTCTTTTTCTTCTTCTTCATTGTTGGAGATCATCGTCATTGTTGGAGATCAACATCTTCAATCTCCGGTTAATTTAGAGATAAGTTAGCCGTTTGTTAATAGCTTGCGTTGAATCAACACGTTCAATACACGTACTTGTAACAAAAACGTACCTATACCAAAAACATACTCGTTACAAATACACAATTTAATTGGACGTACCAAACTTTGTTTATTCTAGAAAAACATACTCCTATCACAATATGCAAAATGATGTGCTAAGTCCAAGTGTGTCCACATAGGTGTATCCGTTGAGTATCGGGTATGTACCGGTACCAGATACGTATCCGGTACGGGTACGCTGTCTTCGAGGAAGTATCCGTGCTTCATAGACCGGGAGTTGTACACGAGTAGTTGCACGATCGTGTTCAAGGCTGTGACGCTCCTGGGGGAAAGAACTCATGCACAAGTTAGTTCCTTGCATTTACATGCCCTTGGACCCACCTGTGCCTCAGGTCGTGTCTGGAGACACGGTCACCAACACGACCGTGTCAATTAAATCTACAAGCCGTGTGGTTTCTCAGGAAAAAGCCTAGTTCAGCTAAAATGCCCACATGCTGGGTTTCTAGCCGTGTTCGGGGACACTACCAACTACAAGACCACCAACATGGCTGTGTCAACTGAAATACAGGCTGTGTGGTTTGCCTATGATGTTCGTCTTTGGACAACCTTGTACACGACTATGGACACGTCTGTGTCCTAGTTCGTGTACAACCTTGAGGGCTCTAAATGGCCTCCAAAACATACCAAATCAAACCCCAAAACACATGGAACTCCCCTAAGGCTCTTAGGGTCCTCATGATATATTTTAATTCTGGTTTTTAGCGTGTTACACATGCGACAAGCTGAAACTTGTGGGGCTTGCGGACTGAGATCGTGGTGTTCACGCTCGGTCAGTTGAGGTGTCGTCAGTAGGTGACGTACAAAACAGTAGAGTGACGGATGACGAAGGCTCTGATACCATGTTGGTATGAGCCGTCATTTGGTATTGTATACAAGAACTATCGAGGGAGAAGTCCTATGGGCATTCGATGTGACCCTTCTTGGATCCCCTTGAACCTATCTCGCCAGAAAGGAAGAACATCGAGAGAAGCTAGTGTGGTGGGGCGGTGAAGCTGGACGTCGCGGCTACGGCGTGCCGCTAGGGTTAATGTGAGAATGAGAGAGAGTGAATTAGAGAGAGATTTTAGGGTAATACTTTTCATAGTCAAAACAAACCCCACCCCAACCTTAAAACCAGTTGGGGCTAACCCTAGTCCGAGAGATCCAATTACAAAAGAAAGTGCGGATACATAAAATAAAGTATAACATGACTATGAGTTGAACTCCTCGCATGACGCCGTATGACGCTTGTATGTTATCCCCCATCGTGGGTCTGTAACATATATTTCACTCTAACTCTGAATTTTCTCTAATAATCATTCCTAATCTATCTTTTATAGCTTTGCCCTTAGTATATTTCTATCTCGTTCAACCTAGATATCAACAATATTTATAATACTTAGATCCATACAACATCATCAACATAATAGTGGCTAAGTAATTTTTTGTAAGTCTCTATGGTTTTTTCTTATTGCATAGTACTCCTTAAACAATTTTTTTAATTTTGAGTGCTCAATCTTAGCTCTAGAGATTATATTCTCATGTATATTTTTGTTAGAAGAAAATCCTTTAAAGACTTAAAATAAAGGCCTAAAAGGCCCCATCTTAGGCCTTCTCCCTCCTTATGTTTTAGTCCCACATCTTGAATAGGGATCTTTCTCTCCCTCTCTTCTTATATATGTGTACACATACTTGTATTTATATATGGAAAAAAGATTAATAAAGTATTTTCAGTTATTTCCAAATATTCTGGGTGTTTCTCTATATAGTATCAGAGCCACCAGTCCTACACCTATTTTCACATATCTCTACAGTTTAACATACTCTAACCCCAGGTATCCCTGCTTCCCGCGGCTTCCCTAATTCTTCCCTTACCTCTTCTTCTTTCTGTGGTTCCTTCCCAACCCTTCCCCCCGCTTCTGGCCTTTATAGATTTTCCCCCCTTTTGATTACTGGGGTCCACATGTATCTTCTTCTCGCTGCGGTCTCCCTCCCTTGCCGCACGCTCTGCTTACTGCGGTTTCCGCAGCTCGCCGCGGTTTTCTATTCTCCCCGCAGTTCTGAGGTCACCGTTCATGTCTCCGGCTCTGCTGATATTCCACTCAAACCTTCTATTTCTCTTTGCTCGGTCCTTCATGTCCTCGGTTTTCCGTCTAATTTAGTTTCTGTTAGTCGTCTCACTGCTGATCTTGATTGCTCCGTCACATTCATCTCTTTTTTTTTATAATGCAGGATCGACGGACGCATAGTACCATTGGTAAAGGACGACTGCATAACGAGCTCTACCTTCTTGATGTCTCTCATACCATTCTCTCCTTCGTCTCCTCTGCCGACTAACATCGTCGTCTTGGGCATGCTGCTCTTCCTTTCCTCAAGAAGGCTCTTCTTGATATTTCTCTTCCAGCATTTACATCTGATTCATGTATTATGGGAAAACAACATCGTTCATCTTTTTCTCCTCATTGTACTCGGAGCGCTGCTCCTTTTGATCTAGTGCATTCTGATATTTGAAGCCCGTACAAAATAGCTAGTCTGTCTTGCTATCATTACTTTATAAATTTTATTGATGATTATTCTCGTATAACATGATTATACTTACTTCGCGATCGCTCTTAGCTTACATGTGTGTTTTGAGCTTTTATTCTCGAGACACACATAATTTACCTGCATAATTAAAACACTTCGAACTGATAATTCTCATGAATACAAAAGTCATGCATTTGATAATCTCTGCTCTGAATTTGGGATCATTCATCATATCTCGTGTGCTTATACTTCCCAACAGAATAGTGTGGCTCAGCGCAAAAATAGACATTTTTTTTGTTGCTCACTTCCTCTTGTTTCAAATGCAGGTTCCCAAGACGTATTGGCACTTTGTTGTCTCCACGACATGTTATCTCATTAATCGCCTACCCTCCTCCGTTCTCAACTATGTCACTCCGTTTAGTCTTCTCTTCCCCTCCACGCCACCCTTCCCTTTCACGTCTCTGATATTTAGTTGTACCTGTTATGCCCATATGTTTGGCCCTTCCACTGACAAGCTCTCTCCTCGGGCAACCAAACATATTTTTGTTGGCTACTCCCGGACTCAGAAAGGGTATGTGTGCTACTCTCCAACCACCCGCAAGGTGATTGTGTCTACTAATGTTACTTTTTTGGAGGAACAACCTTTTTGCTCAACTCCAATCTCCCCGCTTCCACCACGACCAGTCACCCTAGTCACGTCTCCTCTCCCACCACTCCTTCCAAACCCGGTTCCCGGTCAGAACAAGCCACCTCTTCTTCATACCTACATTTGTCATCCTCGCTCCGCCGCCCCGCCGCAGTCACCTTTAACCTCTGGCATTGTGCGACTTGTTGATCCGGCTCCTGTCTCCACTGCTCATCCTATGGCGAATTATGTATCCTTACATCGCCTATCCCCGACGCTTTATCACTTTGCTACTTCATTATCCTCTATATCTGTACCTAACTCTGTTCAGAAGGCTCTCCAACATCCGGGCTGGCAGGCGGCCATGACAGAAGAAATGACTGCGCTCTAGGTTAATCAAACATGGGATCTGGTTTCTCTTCATCCTGGGCAGAGTTGTGTTGGCTGTAAATGAGTCTTTGTGATCAAGCATGCTACTAATGGGACTATTGACCATCTCAAGGCCTGTCTTGTGGCTCGTGGGTTTACTCAACAACAAGACCTCGACTATGAGGAAACTTTCTCACCAATGACCAAGCTCAACACGGTTCGTGTCCTACTCTTCTTGGTCGTACATCGCCAATGAACCTTACATCAACTGGATATCAAAAATGTCTTTCTCAATGGCGACCTACAAGAAATTGTCTACATGTAACAACCTCCCGGGTTTGAGACCACAAGGGAGATCCGAGTTTGTCATCTCAAGAATTCGATTTATGGTCTCAAATGATCTCCTTAGGCATTGTTTGACAAGTTCAGTAGGGTTGTCCGTGAAGTTGGTTTTACTCGGAGCTCACATCAGATTTCTCTCTATTTACCTGTCATCATACAACAAACATTGTTCTCCTCTTATTGTATGTCGATGACATCCTAATTACATGAGATGATTCAAAGGGAATACAAATGATTAAACAGCATCTGAATTCTGTTTTTCAAACAAAAGATCTGAGAAATCTTCAGTAATTCCATGGCCTAGAGATCGCAAGATGTCCGGATGGCCTTGTCTTATCTCAATGGAAGTACTATCTCGACCTTTTTCAGGACGCTGACTATTCTGGATGCAAGCCGATTGATACTCCTATGGATGTCAATCACAAGCTTTGTGCTCATGCTTCTGTCGCCGATCTTCTTCTTCCAAATCCAGAGTACTATCGACGTCTTGTTGGAAAATTGATTTATCTTACATTTACAAGACCAGACATCTCCTTTGTTGTTAGGTTGTCAGTCGATTTATGCATTCTCCACGGATGTCTCATATACAAGCCGTCAAACGCATCTTAAGATATTTGAAAACAACCCCTGGTTAAGGGTAGGCATACAAAACTTCTTCCTCTTCTACTCCAACATTGGTTGCATATTCAGATGTTGATTATGCTGGCTTCCTGGATGATCCGCGTTCCACCTGCGGATTCTGTACTTTGGAGGTCACCTTGTTACCTGGCGCAGCAAGAAATAATTTGTGGTTGCTCGTTCTTCGGCTGAAGTCAAGTACCGGTCGATGGGCTCTGCTGTGTCTGAGCTCGCATGGCTTGAGAGTCTCCTAGTTGATCTGTGAGTCAAACTTTCCTCACTAGTTACTTTACTTTGTGACAGTTAAACGACTATATACATAGCTAAGAATTCCGTTTTCCATGAACGGACGAAAAACATTGAAGTTGACTGTCATTTTATTCGGGAAAAAGTTCAAATGAAGAAGCTATAGTTGAAACATGTTTCAACTACTGATCAAGTTGTTGATCTCCTCATGAAGGCCTCATCTCGTGTTCTATTTCATCAGTTCTTGTCCAAACTTGATGCTTATGACTTGTACTCTCCAGCTTGTGGGGGGTTGTTAGAAGAAAATCATGTAAAGGCCAAAAATAAAAGCCCAAAAGGCCCATCTTAGGCTTTCTTATGTTTTAGTCCCACATCTTGAATAAGGATCTTTCTCTCCCTCTCTCTTCTTATATATGTGTACACATACTTGTATTTATATATGAAAAAGGATTAAAAAAGTATTTTTCAGTTATTTCCAAATATTCTGGGAATTTTTCTACAATTTCTTTTCTATGAATAATCGATGTAGGCACTTGAATTTATAGTATCTAGTTATCTTTTAATTCTCTGATAAAATCGATATTCAGTTGACACATTCAACCTCACTAAAACTGCATATCATTATCATATGCTCCAAATTTATGTCACTTTCTATCTTCCAAACAATTTCTCTATATTTTAATTTTTGACTTTACTTGGCAGATGGCTAAACAATTATAATTATGTCATATGCCAAATTTCTACACCATGACACCTCATTTTGGTTTTCCCTTGTTAGCATCTCTATCACTTCTAGAAAGATATGGACTCAATATTGACTTTTGATGTAAATTTATTGTGATTGAGTTTTTTGTTCACTCCACAACTAATTCTATTAATAGTAAGCATCATACACATCTTTAATAACTTTAATAGTCTCAATATACCTTTGACACGTCTTTATTCAGAAAGCTCACCAAATCAAATCTCATGCTATGATTTTTTAGGAGAACTAGTTCTTATCTGATTATCTCTAGTTCTGAAACATCTAGCCCTTTTTTTTATTGGTGTAATTTTTTTAATTAATATTACCCACTTGGTATAAGTTACTGTTTTGTCATGTATCAAGCCAAAATCTATTTTTCTTGTTAGGGAGTTTTGGGTAGGATGATGACATAATCAGGTTCAAATATGTGTCAAATGTTTATCAACTTGATCTATATTAAATGTTGTTTATTGTATACGTTTTAGGGATGATCATATTTGTTAGTTTTAGATAATAGAACTTATTAATAGATCCATGATGTGTATGTTTGACAGCTAAGAAGTTATGACTACGGCATATTGGTTTTAATTTAAAGATACTTGTGTGTTCATTAGTTAACAACAACAACATTCAAGCCTTTATCCCACTATAGTGGGGTCGGCTATATGGATCCTTTGTCGCCATTGTGCCCTATCTTTTGTCATAATCTCACTAATGCCTAAGTACATCATTTCTTTCCTTACAGTTTCATTAAGTCTTTATTGGTCTACCCCTCCCTCGTTTAGCATGCCTAGTGACTAGACTCTCACAATGCCTAACAGGTGCCTCTAATGGTCTCCTTTGTACGTGTCCAAACCATCATAGACGAGCTTCTCGCATCTTCTCTGCAATTGGTGCTACTACTGTCTTATGCATGATACTTTCATTCCTAATTTTATCCAATCTTGTGTCCACACATCCACCTAAGCATTCTCATCTCCGCAACTCCCATTTTTTGCTCATGTACACAATTCACTGCCCAACACTCAGAACCATAGAGCATCGCGGGTCTAATTGCAGTACAGTAAAACTTGCCCTTAAGTTTTAGTGGTACTTTACGATCACATAAGATCCCTGACGCGCCTCTCCACTTCAACCAACCCGCTTGGATTCCATGTGTGTTCATTAGTTATAAGGCAATAATTATACTATTAGACTCGAGCACAAACTATACAAGAGTTAATTCATAAGATGCAATGATTAAAAAATTAGGAATTAGCAGACATACCCCTCAAAATGGAGGTTGACATCTAAGAAGTTATGACTACGACATATTGGTTTTAATTGAAAGATACTATATCTTGTGTGTTCATTAGTTATAATACAATAATTATACTATTAGACTCAAGCACAAACTAAATAAGAGTTAATTCATGTGGAGAAAAACTGAAACTTGTATATACTTTCTCAATAATCAAATACAAGGTATGAATACACATTTATAGAAGAGAGAAAGAGAGAAGAGATTCCTCTACATGATGTGGGACTAAGGAGGAGAGAAGAAAAATAAATAAATGGGCCCAACATAGGCCTCTTTACATAGGCTTTTCCATCACTCTCCTGCAAGCTGGAGCGTACAAGTCATAGGCACCCAGCTTGGACAGGAACTGATAAAATAGGGTACTTGGTAGGGTCTTCGTGAGGATATCAGCAACTTGTTCAGTACCCGAAACATGCTTCAATTCTATCTTCTTCATTTGAACTTTCTCCCGGATAAAGTGACAGTCCACTTCAATATGTTTCGTCCTTTCATGGAAGACCAGATTCTTTGCTATGTGTATAGCCGCTTGTCTGTTACATAATAGGATGGCTGGTGAGGGATGTCTTACTCCTATATCAGCGAGGAGACTTTTAATCCATGTGAGCTCAGAGACAACCGATGTCATCGATCGGTATTCTGCTTCTGCTGAGGATCGAGCAATCACAGTTTGTTTCTTTCTCTACCAGGTAACAAGATGACCTCCAAAATAGGTACAAAAACCACTGGTTGACCGCAGATCGTCTAAGGAATCAGCATAATCTGCATCTGAATACACAACCAACGTTGGAGTAGAGGATAAGGTTTTGTATACCAGCCCTTGACCCGGAGCTGTTTTAAGGTATCTTATGATGCGTTCGACGACTTGAAGGTGAGATATTCGAGGAGCATGCATAAACCGGCTGACAACCCCAACAACAAAGGATATATCCGGTCTTGTGACTGTTAGGTAGATCAATTTTCCAACAAGTTGTCGATAGTATTCAAGATTTTGGAGAGTACGATCTGTATCAGAAGCTTGTGCACATAGCTTGTGATTTGCATTCATTGGAGTAGTAGTCGCCTTTCATCCAGAGTAGCCAGCATCTTGAAGGAGATCGAGACAGTACTTCCGTTGGGAGAGGACAAGTCCATCTAGACGTCTCGCGACCTCAAGACCAATGAAGTATCGAAGGTGCCCCAGATCTTTTGTTTGAAAGACGGAGCTAAGATGCTGTTTGACTGCTTGGATTCCCTTTGAATCTGTCTCCAGTGATTAAGATATCATCAACATATACTAACAAAAGAACCGTTCCTGTTGCCCGATGTCGAGTGAACAGAGAGAAGTCTGCTGAGCTCGAGTAAAGCTAACTTCCCGAACTGCCTTACTGAACCTGTCAAATCATGTCCGAGGGGATTGTTTGAGACCATAGATGGACTTCTTAAGATGACAAACTCGAGACTCCCCCGTGGTCTCAAACCCGGGAGGTTGCTGCATGAAAACTGTTTCCTGGAGGTCGCCATTCAGAAACACATTCTTGATATCTAGTTGATGTAAGAACCAGTGGCGATGCACATCCACAGAGAGGACATGAGCGATGTTGAGCTTGACTACTGGAGAGAATGTTTCCTCATAATCAAAACCTTCCTGTTGGGTGAAGCCACGAGCCACCAGTCGGGCTTTCAGACGGTCAATTGTCCCATCAGAAGCATGTTTGATGATAAAGAATCATTTACACCCAACATGTGTCTGGCCGGGAGGTAGAGGTACTAGGTTCCATCTCTGGTTAGCCTAGAGAGCTGTCATTTCTTCTTCCATGGCTGCCCGCCAACCAGCATGTTGCAGAGCCTCCTGCACAGAGTTAGGTATAGAAATCGAGGATAATGAAGTGACAAATGTTTGACGCTGTGGGGATAGACGATGTAAGGATGCATAGTTCGCCATGGGATGAGCGGTTGATTCTGGTGCCGGATCAGCAAGACGCGACCGTCAGAAGTTGAATCCAACTGCATTGGGGCAACAGAGCGAGGATGGCGACGAGTGTAGACATGGATAAGAGGTGCCCTGGGAAGAGCGGGAGCCCAGTTAGGAATTGGTGGTGGTGGAGTGGTAACGGGAATGACAGGTCGTAGGAAGGGTGGTGGTAGATGAGTTGGATCTAGAGCGGAGCAAAAAGGAAGATCCTCCCGAAAGGTAACATTAGCAGAAATGGTCACCTTGCGGGTAGCAGAAGAGTAGCAAACGTAGCCTTTCTGAGTTCGTGAATAGCCAACGAAGATGTATTTGGCCGCCCGGGGATCCAACTTGTCCGTGGACGGACCAAGATTGTGAACGTAGCAAGTACAACCAAAGATGCGATGTGTGAGAGAGAATGCCGGAGTAAAGGGGAACAAGAGGCTGAACGGAGTGACACTGTGGAGTATGGGGGAGGGGAGACAGTTAATCAGATAACATATCGTTGAAAGCGCAAAGTTCCAATAAGCTTTGGGGACCTGCATGTGAAGCATGAGAGAGCGAGCAACATCAAGCATATGTCGATTTTTACGTTTCGCGACTCCATTTTGTTTGGGGCTATAGGCACACGATGTTTGATGAATGATCCCAAATTCAGAGCATAGATTCACAAACTCGTGGTTAGTGTATTCATGAACATTATCAGTGTGAACAGTTTTGTTGTTTGCGGAGAATTGCGTGCGGGTCTCAAGGATGAATGCCCGAATGACACGGGGAAGCTCAGAGCGATCACAAAGTAAATATAACCACGTCATGCGAGAATAATAAACAATAAAAGTTAAAAAATAGCAATACCTAGAAATGCTAGGAATTTTGTACAGACCCCAAACATCGGAGTGTACTAAAACAAAATGAGAAGAGCTCCAAGTACAATGAGATGGAAAAGATGAACGAGGTTGTTTGCCAAAAATACAAGATTCACACTAAAAAGGAGAAAGAGATACATCTGGTAGAGCCTTCTGGAGGACCGGTAGAGGGGCATGCCCAAGACGCCGATGCTAATCGACGGAGGAGACAAATGAGAGGATAGTAGGAGAGTTATCAAGAAGGTAGAGCACGTTCTGCAGTCATCCCTTACTAATGATATTCCGAGTCCGTCGATCCTGTATCAGAAAAGAAGATGTAAATGTTACGGAGCAATTCAAATCGGCAGTGAGGCGACTAACAGAAAGTAAATTAAATGGGGAGCCCAGAACATGAAGAGCCGAGCGTAGGGATAAAGAACAAGTGCGAGGGATATCAATAGAGCCGGGGACCAGAACAATGTCCCCATTGGCCACTGTGATACACTTAGGATGAGGAGAATCCAAGTACTGATGTCGCCGCAGTGAGGTTATGTGATGAGTGGCACCTAAATCCACTATCTAGCGCGGACTAGTGGAGAGACAAGTGATAGCTTCATTTGAGATGGAGGCAGCGAAGGCAACAGAGGCTGGTGGGCGGATGAGCAGACCATGGAGTTGTTGGAGCTGAAGCCAGACTTCTTTAAGGTCAGTACTAGTGACAGATGAGTCGTTGGCAACAACAGAGGCAAGCGGACGAGGAGGAAGCCCATCCTTTTGGTAGTAAGTGACCTCAAGGTGGCCGTCCTTACCGCGAAAGGAACACTTAGGTCGTGGCCGGCCACCCCGACCTCTGCCCCTAGAACCTGAACATCCTCCACGAGCAAGAGGGAGAAGCAGTAAGGGCGTAGAAGTCTGCTGAAGGAGGGCCGCTGAGGGAGGTTCAGAACTATCAGGAGGTGGTGAGACCTCGAGCAGCATGGAACACACATCAGATAGTGACGGAGTAGCAGCATAGGAGAGGATTTGAGCCCGAATGCTCTGAAGATGAGGCGGGACACGATCCATCATCATGACAATACCAACGACTTCTTTTTGGGCGCGCTGGGCAGCAAGATCCATCGTAGGGGGCTGATGTTGAATCCAGGCTTCAACCAGAGTCTTAGCCCGAGAACCAAAGGAGGTGAGGTCGGCGGCCCCGCCAACGTCAAGAGTCTGAAGATCTGTTATGATGTCATACAGGTGGTGGAGACTATCTCTGCCAGAATAAAGAGAATGAAGCTCATCCCGCATCGCCTTAGCCGTCTCGTGATTCATGGCCATGCAATAAGGTTTTCCATCAAGGGAATTGAGGAGCCAAGTTTGAACACGACCATCATTGCGTAACCAGTCTTCAGTAGGAGCATCAAGAACAACTTGGGTCAAATGATGTAGAAAGCCTTTGGACTGAAGAACTTGGCGAACAGAGTGCACCCACTCCACAAAGTTCTTTTTTCCGGCTAAAGAAATAATGGTGATCCGTAATTCATCCCGGATTTCAGGAACAAGGGCTGGGCGGTCTGCAGGAGAGGAAGCCGCCTGTCCGGTAGAATCAAGAGAAGACCCCATAGCAAGGCGGTCAGGAGGCTAGACCAGCGGCGAGTAGACTAGCGAATAGAGAGAGAGAGAGTTTGTGCGGGTAGACAAGCAGCAATCAAAGAGGAGACCGCGCGAGCAGACCCCACGATCAGAACAACGAGCAGAGGTGCAAACCACGGCGAGCGGACCACGCGAACAGAACAACAACGAAAGAGGCTGCACGGTAAACCGCACGAGAAGATCGCACGGCCACGGTGATAACACACCAGCGACAAGAAAGAGGCCGCGACCAAGACGCGGAGCCCGCAGCAGAGAGGATGACTAGAGAAGCCCCATCGACTAGAGAAGCCGCAGCGACTAGAGAAGCCGCATCGACTAGAGAAGCCGCAGCGACTAGAGAAGCCGCAGCGACTAGAGAAGCCGCAGCGACTAGAGAAGCCGCAGCGACTAGAGAAGCCGCAGCGACTAGAGAAGCCGCAGCGACTAGAGAAGCCGCAGCGACTAGAGAAGCCGCAGCGACTAGAGAAGCCGCAGCGACTAGAGAAGCCGCAGCGACTAGAGAAGCCGCAGCGACTAGAGAAGCCGCAGCGACTAGAGAAGCCTCAGCGACTAGAGAAGCCGCAGCGACTAGAGAAGCCGCAGCGACTAGAGAAGCCGCAGCGACTAGAGAAGCCGCAGCGACTAGAGAAGCCGCAGCGACTAGAGAAGCCGCAGCGACTAGAGAAGCCGCAACGACTAGAGAAGCCGTAGCGACCAAGCACCGAGTAAACCACGCGAGAAGACCGCACAGTCACGGTGATAACACACCAGCGGCAAGAAAGATGCCACGACCAAGATGCGGAGCCCGCAGCAGAGAGAAGCTGCAGCAACTAGAGAATTCGTAGCGATAAGAAAGAGGAGATCGCAACAGAGACCAGGCCGCGCGAGCAGAGCAACGAAGGGAGAGAAGACTGCGTGAGCAGACCGCGCGAGAAGGCGAGTTGTCAAGCACGCTGCGAGAAGGTAAGCACT
The DNA here is from genome assembly GCA_039513925.1 of Platanthera zijinensis. Classification (NCBI taxonomy): domain Eukaryota; kingdom Viridiplantae; phylum Streptophyta; class Magnoliopsida; order Asparagales; family Orchidaceae; genus Platanthera; species Platanthera zijinensis. The sequence continues at coordinate 98,124,858 of CM077094.1, forward strand.
CAGCGAGAAGGCGTGTACGTGGCGGCAAGGCGAGTAGACAAGGAGAAATCACTCGGTTAGATGGGGAAGTGGGACATGGGCTCACCTGTCAGAGAAAGAGAGCTATAAGTCGGCCAAGAGGAAGAGGAAGAAAGGGAGGTGGAATCCACGAGAGAGAGCAGAAAGAGGAGCGGTTAGAGAAAGCTTAACCGCGCGGTTAGCAAACCGAGAGCAGGCCATCGGTTAGATAAAGCTTAACCGCACGAAGGACCTGTTTGCCTCTGATACCTTGTGGATAACAACTGAAACTTGTATTTACTTTCTCAATAATCAAATACAAGGTATGAATACACATTTATAGGAGAGAGAGAGAGAGAAGAGATCCTTATACATGATGTGGGACTAAAAAGGAGAGAAGAAAAATTAATAAATGGGCCCAACATGGGCCTCTTTACATAGGCTTTTCCAAAATAAGATGCAATGATTAAATAATTAGGAATTAGCAGATATACCCCTCCAAATGGAGGTCCAGGGTTATCATGGAAAACTTTGCAAGTTGTCTTTCAGTATCACAAAAGCATACGTTGAAGTGATCGCGTTGTACCCTCAGTTGAATGTCATCCTAGTTAATAACATTTGGTATTCTGATGAGCTTTGTTCTATACTCATAAGGGGAAATAAATCATTTATTTCTATTCTCCCTTCAATGCCCAATATTATGCTTGCATCATCACCCAACCATGAGTAAATTCCTAAATCCATATAGCAATTTCAAAATTCATGTGTATGACAATTAAAACCTCATTTTTTTTTTAAATTTGGAATGTATGAACTCATTAATATGCTTGCAAATCAGACATTGAGTGGAGCATTAATCATTAATCACAGACAGGTAGAAATTCAGGTCTTTTTGTGATTGATTTTGTATGTAGTTATCCTTGACCCCTTTGAGAGGATTTGTACCAGAAGATCAATAGTGATGAGATGTCATGTGAGCAAGCTTTTCTGGGTTTTTTATTTTTCACCACAAAATAATCGATTCATGCAGAATCATAGTTCTTTACCTGTTGCCTTCATTGGAAGGCTGAGTGAGGGGAGAAAAACCTGGTAAAGGGTTCTGGCTGAAGGTTGTTTAAATAGAAATGCAATATACTTGGACCAAGCTGTTATGTGCCTTCTCGGAGGAGTGGCCGGAGGATGACAGAGGCGAGGATGAGAAATACAATGGAGCCGGAACTGCGTCTGCCTAAGCGGGGCTTGCTCAAAAAAGAGAGAGAGAGAGCTTCTAAGATCTTATACACAGGAGGGAGGGAAATAGAAATTGCTTCTTACTTGCCTCCATTCCATGCAATTCATGTCTTTAAATAGGCTTACAAGACCCATAAATATTAACTCATAACTTCTAACCTCCAATCACTAAATAAAGACAACACTACAAGACAACACAATAATAATAAAAGACAAAAATAATAATGAGATAAACCACTAATTAATGACAACAATAAAGATAACTTGGTCCGCCGTCCGAGGACCATAACATCTCACCAGGCCATTAAATCGAGCATGTCCTCAAGATCGAATGAATCTTGACTGAATTTGATCATTAGGCTTCTTTATTTCGTGCCAAAACAACTTGTAGTGCGTCACAACGGTAGAGATCGTAGAGAGTGACAAGCCTTCTTCGAGCTCATTGATGTCATATATGATGGTGATGTCGTCGACGAATTGTAGCATGAGGGGCAATATGATCGAAGAGGATACCGTAACATGAGCTTGAAATGATTGTAGTGGCAGAGAATTTTCTGGCGATGTCTGAGGACTACTTAAAACCATACGATTTCGTGCAAGTGAGAGAAGTGCCCTTGACGATCTTTTCACAATCAATGCATGACAAAGAGGCATCCTTCTGAATGAGCACAAAACTAGGTGCTAGGTGTTGGAGTACCGCTGGAGTAGTCGGTCTATCAATAATCTACACCAGGCCGGGTAGAGGCATCAGTCGTGTGTTGAGCATTTTGTTACGTTTGCGTGAGACTATCATGTCGTCATGTAGGGAATTGACAATGACACCAAAAAGTTTCCTCTCGTGATCGTGCCCAATGGCCTCCGAGTCGTGTTGTTGGGCCGTCCTAGATGTCACTGGTAATGAGAATAATGCAATTAATTACTAATTAAGTAATCAATTAAGTAATAATTTTATTATTATTATTATTTTTTAATATATAAAGGATAAGGTAGTCTACAAGATGCACAAGGCTCGATGGGGAGGTTTGATATCTCTGACTACTCCGTTGCTGGTGGGCTCGAGGAAATGGTGGACTGTCGTGGGTGGGGCTCCAGAGACAGGGAAGTTCTCAAAAGAAATAGTGCAGGCGTTGCTCGAAAAGATTGGAGCTTGAGAAGAGATGTGCTTGAACCTGGAATGTACTGCCAACAGTGCTGGGCTCGAAACAGACAAGTCGTTTGCTTGTGTGGAGATCAAAAATCGGAGGTTGTTGATTGCTTCTCTGCGAGGGTTTGGTGAAGAGGAAGGGCGGTTCTTGCGGCATAGGATTATGTCCCTGAGACGACGATTGTTGGGTGGGTTGCGGCGATAGCGATGCACAGGGCTGCGGTTTGCGATGATGGCTAAACGCAGAACAACATCCTCGACAAAACTACAATGCTTTGGATGGTCGAGGGTTCGAGAGTGGCTGTTGGACAGATGTTGTGATGGCTGGAACTGGAGTGAGGTTCCACGACTTTGCTTCGACGTTGTGTACCAACGAAGACAAGTTTTGAAGGCGTGGTGAGCTATTGATGAAGTTGTTAAAGATGACAGTGCCGACAGAACTGCTTCGACAGTGGTTGTTGAAGAAGCGGGGGGGGGGGGGGATGTTGTGGAAGGAAGGGCTCTGATATCAAGATGTTATGTGCCTACTCGAAGGAGTGGCCGGAGGATGACGGGGACGACGATACCCCAGAGTCGGAACCGCGTCTGCCTAAGCGGGGTGTGCTCAAGAGAGAGAGAGAGAGAGAAAGAGCTTCTAAGATCTCATACATAGGATTTCTTCCCCTACGAATGTCTACCCGTAGCCTGACCCTAAAGTGGGAGGACGTCATGATATGCTCCTCAATAATATCACTCGTGACAAGTTCATCAAAGCTAGTCATATATTCGTCTACAAAAAAGGTGCTTTGTCGTAGAGCTAGGAGCTGACTACGACACGAAGAGGAAGATATTTTTCTCTAAGCTTTTGCTTCATATCGACCCATCAGGTGATGGGGTAGTGACCCTCTCTGTCTAAGGATTCATTTGGAATCACGTTTAGGCCCGACACGTTTCATGCAAACGAAACGCGCCCCCCTAATTGCATTTGTTTTTCTGCCTCCCTTTCCATCCACCCGTGAAAGTTGCGTGCCTAATCTTTTAGCGTCCCCAAACCCGGCTATAGTTCTCCAGTTTGTCGCGTTTGTTCCTTTTTCGCTTCGGTGAGAAGTTCTTACCCGTATATCCTACCCCCTATGCACAACGCCATCTTTCTTGTTCGAGCAACACCACCAAAAGATCTACATATTAGATCCACCACCCGCCTCTCTGCTAGACTTTGGTGAGCTCATCGCTTTCGTAGCCACGCTCCTCTTCCTCTACTGCACCGCCGACATCGCATGCATCTACCAAACGAATCTTTTAGCCAGAGATAGAAGTCGGCGAAGGAGAGAATGATGGAGGCTGCCCTGGAATGGCAGCAGCGAGGGGAAATGAGGATAGCAACTATGGTGGCTTGGAAGGACTCCAGTAGCGTTGATGATGGCAGCCCTGGAATGGCATTTTTTCCCGATTTCGCCGGCGACGGAGCCCTCCCGTGCACAACTTCAATGGCGGCGGAGCCCTCCTGTGCACAACTTCAAAGGCGGCAGAGCCCTCCCGTGCACAGCTTCAAAGCGCCACCTCTGTTTTGCCTCCGCCAGGAGGTTAATTAAAAAAAGTTATGACTTTAGAAAATTTAATAAAAAATTATTTTATTAAAATATAATATATAAATTATTATATCTATATATATATTTATATATATATAATAAATCGTAAACACTGTTTTGCCAAATGATTTTCTGTTCTGAACAGCTCTGCAAACACAGATTATTCAAACAGATCTTCATTTTCAACAACCAGTTTCCAACAGCTCTATTTACAAACTATTAAGGGCTTGCTTCGTTAAGGATTTGTTGGAGGCGGAGGTACAAGGGGCAAGCCCTAGAATGGTGGAGGAGGAGATGAGAGAGGAAGAAACCCTAGAGGGTGGAGGAAGAAGAGAAGAACCTATATATAGAGAGAGGAATTTTAGAGAGATAAGGGGAACTTCATATTTCATTACTTGATTTTCCAACTACATGACAAGACCTAAATATAGGACCCCGAGGGCAAACCCGTAATTACATATGACACTTAAAATATTAAAACATTAGAATATTACAATGAGTCTAATAACGACGACTTTAACTAAATACATCACGACTCGATACATATATATGAAGATAACTGACAGGAGACGATTGTGGCGGCGATCCGTTATGAACGACGGAGGAAGGTGGTGGCACCAGTAGCGGCGGTGATGGCGGCTGCGCGGAAGGGGGTCGAACCTCAAAGTATCCCGACCCCACCAATTGGTCAAGCTTGGAGTCGAGGCGAGACATGAAATCATTAAATGACGTCGACCACTTCAAAAACATCAAGTGGAAGATGGCCGCATCCACGCCACTAATCTTAATGTTCATCAAACTAAGTGATGGGGGATATGGAACCATACTCAGCTTCGGCAGACTAACCTGCAACCACAGATTGTTTCTTTCATCGGCAGATAATAAGGTGTGCACCAAGTGGTGCACGTTTTTTAAAAGAAGGTATAATAAGACAAAAAGGTTGAGGAAAGAGGGAATTAATTAATTCAAAGAGGAATTAATTAAGAATTTAATTAGTTGGGTAAAAGGAGAGATGTCAGCTGGGTAAAAATAAAAAATTGAAGGGAGGAGAAGAGTTGGCGTGTAGAAGGGGGTGAGGCAGAAGAGAGTTATGCTGGTGGGTCCTAAAGGAAATAAGAAAAAGAAATAAAAGGAAAAGAGGACTGCCCGGCTTAGCGTGCAAAGGAGTGGGGATCGAGGAGGAGCAGGTGTTAACGGGGCAGACTGGTCAGATCCCGAGAAGACGAAGGCCGGGGCTCGATAACGGACGACAGTCGAAGGTTAGGAAGAGTGGCAGCCTTAGTTATTAAAGGCGCAAGGCGCGCCAAGGCGCAAAGGGGTCTTGGAGCCTAGGCGCAAGGCTCAAGGCGCAGGCGCGCGCCCGAAGAAGACAAGGCGCAACCACATTCATTTTAAATAATTGACATTAAACATCAATTCATCTTCTTGAACATAATCTTTATATATTCTACTCATTAATAATTCATTACTATCATTTATATCTCTTAAAAAATAAAATCAATATGATCGTCTGCGTCATACCTAATTCTCAATGATCGATTATGTATCAAAAACACTAAATCATATAAAAATTATTGAGTTTTTGTATTATTTTTTTCATTATTTTGAAAAAAATAGGTTTACAACAAAAAACACACTCAGGCACGCCTATAATGTCCAAAGGCGCAAAAAGGCGCACGAAGGCGCAAACCTCTGAGCCTGGTGAGCCTGGAGCCTTAGGCGCGCCTGAGGCGCGCCTTTAACAACATAGGTGGCAGCCATCGGCTTCGATGAAGGACGGAGCGCTGCAGTGGGGGATCAGCTTGGCGGAAGAAGGCGCCAGAGGAAAGAGGCATCGACGGGCGTGGCTGCGAGCGGATGGAGCGGGCTGAACTTTGGGATGTGGCCGATGTCAGTGGGGAGGACGTATTGGCCGGAGGGGAGGAAATCTATGGGCCGGAGGGGAGGAAAGATCCTTTAATATCAAGTTGTTAAGGGCTTGCTTCGTTGAGGATTTGTTGGAGGCGGAGATACAAGGGGCAAGCCCCAGAATGGTGGAGGAGATGAGAGAGGAAGAAACCCTAGAGGGTGGAGGAAGGAGAGAACTTAGAGAGAGAGAGAGAGGAATTTTAGAGAGATAAGGGGAACTTCATATTTCATTACTTGATTTTCCAACTACATGACAAGGCCTAAATATAGGACCCCGGGGCAAATCTGTAATTACATGCGACACTTAAAATATTAAAACACTAGAATATGCCGACGAGTCTAATAATGACGACTCTAACTAAATACATCACAACTCTATACATATATATGAAGATAACTGACAGACGAACGTAACACAAACCTGCATTTACAACAGCTCTTTTTACAACTGCAACCGCTCTCCTAAATGAAGCCTAAAGAGCGCACCAAACTCGTCCAATACATCTTGGCTTACCCAACTAACTTCATTTTGACAAATGTCACTCGCCTCTCGTCAGACGTCTCATACCAATCAAAATAATTACCCATATTCAATAACCAATTACTACACACCTTAGGTTCTAATTGCCCATCATAGGATGTAGCATCGATACGAATACGATAGGTAATGTCATCCTCACCTCCATAACCTCCAGGGGCTTCATAGCCACCCCATAGTTATCTTGTTCGCAATCGTATCTTGCGTATTGAACATGACAATCTCTACGTTGTGAATATCAAGGTTGAGGTCATTCCTCTTGTGGGGGATGATTCCGGCCACCAATGGGGTTTCTATGATGCTCGCTGACTAACCCCAGGCCCTCATGAATGGGAGAGGGAGCCTGTGCAAGTGGGTTGTTGAATATTCTATTTGGGTTGTACACAGGGTTAAGAATTCTCTCCATATCACGACGGTTCTCATATTGGACAATTTGTCGCCTAATGGAAACTAGTGGACGTAGAGTCCTATTGGGTTCTAGATCATCTACTCTTGCGGTGAGTGCTTCATTTCTCTCTAAGGTGGTGAATTGTGCATCCATTTGATCAAATTGATCTTCCAAATTATTTTGGAGATTGGACATGTGCATATTATTGTTGAAATTGATAGTTGCTTGATTATCTAAAGCAGTTGACCTTGACATCGTATGCCTAAATGCCTTATCACTACGTAACATTCAAAATGGCCCTAACTTGGCTCTAATACCAAACTAACACATGATAAGTTTCTAAGAGAACTAAGAATAGATGCAGCCACAATTTTCGATGAAAGTTAACTTGCAATAAAGTACTTTTAAACCACTTTCTTTTGATTTGCCACCGGAAAATAAAGCATTTAAATTAAAGGAACAACAAAGGAGTCTAAATACGAGAGTCCACAAAATCAAATGACTAATTAAATTAGAAAATACAAAGACGTAAATAACTGAAATCGAAGCTTACAAACTAATATCTCCTAAAGTAGAGATTAAACACAAGATTCAACTTTAAAGAAATAACAAATTCGCATTTGACTCGCACAATACTGAAAGGGATGGGCTGGAGGAGTCTTTGTAGAGCTGTAGGGAAGCCAAAATCGTAATCCGGGGGTGATTTTTAACCTCCAGGAGAAGGCCCAGCTGCTGGACGACACTTAGGATGCCTGGAAACTGGACAGGAAGAACTGGATTCTGCTGGGAGTTACTAAAGATGGCTATCCTGGAACCAGGACACCAACCTCGACTGTTGTTTGGCGACTGGCAGCAGCCCTCTTGGAGGCTGAAGGCTGTAGGGGAAGTGCAGGGGATCGGCAGGAAAAGAGAGTGGCTGCACGGGATGGGGAAAAGGGAAACAATGGCTGCCAATTGTTGGGGATTAATGGGAAGGGAGGAGGGACAGCTGCAGCTAGGGGGATTGGTTTGGCTATACATGTGAGGGAAGAGATTACTGGAGTAGTGGGGAAGTTGGGGAGATAGTGAGGTTCGGTTGGGGGGGGGGAATGGTGGTTCCACGTGAATGGATGAGTGGGAGGGGGGATTAGGGGACGGCTTTAATGAAGGGAGTGGAGAGAAGATGGGGGCTAGATTTTAGGAATGAATCCTAAAATTTAGGGAAGCGGGGTACCGGAGGAAGTTGGGAGGTACTTATGGGTCGGTTGTGAGGTGTGGGGGGTGCCGGAGGTGTACGCTAGAGGTGGTTTCCTGAAAGGGTCACCGGAGGGGGTGGCCAGAAGCGTTTCCCGGCGATCGCCAAAAAACTGAAAATGGAGGAAATTGAGAAGGGGATGTAGGGGAATCACCGGAGTTTGATCGGAGAGTGATTCCGGTGATCACCCGAGACAAATTCAAGGGGATTTGAGGGGGTGATTGGGGTTGTTTTGGGGATTTAGTGTAAGGGTTGTTGGAGAAGTGGATCCACAACAAGGAGGGGAGGTGGGTGGTCGGCAGGGGAATTGGGAGGAGGAAGTGGAGGCCGACTGCTTTGGGGAGGGGCTGGAAAGGGATGTGGGTGGTCGACAGAGGGATGGGGAGGAGGAAGTGGAGGCCCGTTGCTATGGGGAGGGCTGGAATGAGATGTAGGTGGTCGGCAAAGGGATGGGGGAGGAGGAAATGGAGGCTCACGACAATGAGGGATAGGAGTTCCAGGCTTCACGCCCGGGACTCGGCCTCGGGCTCGGCACCAAAATGATCAATGAAAATGCTTCAACACTCAAATCTCTAGTACTCCCAAAATGAGAGCTCTCATCTCCAATATATAGACACTAGGGAGGACAATAGACAGTCGTGATTCGCCGTTCGTTGCGATAAAAAAATGCAACTCGAAATAAAAAACACAATGAACAACTAATGCTACGATCGGCAATCCGCTCATGATGAGTGGTCTCGATCGTCATTGTGCCCATAGTCGGCATGAGTGGATTTGAGTGGGTTGGGCGGACTGGTCCCCATCGCATAACCCACATTATCTTTGTAATGATCTCTTGACCAAATGGAAGGTTCTGTGGCCTGCATGGGGTCGACTTGTCGATGTAGTCAACATATGCTGGTTATAATATATCAAAAATCTGCTACTATGCAATTTATATGACAGATCAAATTAGGGGTCTCTTTATGAACTTCATAATGTAATTAATTTTCCTTGGAAGAGTTAACAATCAGTTTTCTCGAATATGATGCTTGACATATAGCACTTGATGTTGGTTTTATTAAGCTAATATTATTAATTCAAGTTGAACTTGATTTATCCTTGTTAAATCCTTGTTTGCACTTTATTGTGTGGTAATGATGCCTGTCTTCCTGGAAGATGCTGATGGCTTTCAGATCTGCACATGTTTGTTGAAATGCACTCATAGAAAGCAATGTGAATAATGTAATGTGCTAAATTTGTTGTTTTTTCTTCTCAGATGATTTACTGCTTTCAATTTCTGCTGACAGTGATATGCAACATATATATTTTTTATGCTGATAAGTTACCATGCTGTTTTTCAGCCAGGAAAAGTCAAAGCATTCATTGATCGAGTGATTAAGAGTCCATTGCATGATATTGCTATACCACTTTCAGGATTTCGGTGGGAGTACAATAAGGTGCGGAAAATCTTGTTTTGAAAGATAACTAGGGGATGTTTGTTACTTATACTATAGTTGTTAACTTATATTTCAGGGAAACTTCCATCATTGGAGACCACTTTTTATGCATTTTGACACTTACTTCAAGACATACATCTCTTCTAGGAAAGACCTTCTTCTTTCTGATAGTATCTTAGAAGAAGATTTATTTCCCAAACAATCTGTTCTACAAATCTTAAGAGTCATGCAGATAATTTTGGAAAATTGCCACAATAAAAGCTCATTTAGTGGCCTAGAGGTATGTTGCTAGAACTGGACATTATTTTCCTTCTGATAAACGTAAGATGCTTCTTTTTGTATTCACAAGGCTTTATCTGGTGTTCGGTGAACAATTAATTTGAATGAAATCCATTTGTAATTAATCCTCGCTATTTTATTCTTTTTATTGAAGCAGCATTTCAAGCTTCTGCTTTCATCGACTGATCCAGACATCATTATAGCTACTCTGGAAACTCTTTGTGCATTGGTGAAGATAAACCTTTCCAAGTTACATGGCAGTGGGAAGTTAATCAATTGTGGCTCAATGAACAACCATCTTCTGTCTCTGGCGCAAGGATGGGGTAGCAAAGAGGAAGGCTTGGGCTTGTACTCATGTGTTGTGGCAAATGAAAGGAACCAACAAGAGGGGTTAAGCTTGTTTCCATCGGACGTGGAAAATGAATGTGATGCTGCTCAATGTCGATTAGGTTCCACTCTTCATTTTGAATTTAACACATCTGTTCCCCTTGATTCCGTGCCAAGCGAGAAGAACAAAATGTCCAAACTGAACGTTATCAACCTTCTTGATTTGCACATGCGGAAGGAGGACAATCTAGTTATATTGAAGGAGTGTGTTGATCAATTTAACGTGCCTCAAGAACATCGGTTCTCATTGCTGACTAGGATCAGATATGCACGCGCATTCCGCTCTGCTCGAATGTGTAGATTATTCAGTAGAATATGTATTCTTGCGTTTATTGTCCTAGTGCAGTCCAATGATGCCCATGATGAACTTGTGTCCTTTTTTGCAAATGAACCTGAATACACGAATGAGTTGATCAGACTTGTCCGGACTGAAGAGTCTATTCCAGCAGCCATAAGAGCGCTAGCCATGCTTGCATTGGGTGCGCAACTTGCTGCATGCGCATCGTCTCATGAAAGAGCTAGGATATTGAGTGGTTCCAGCATTATATCTGCCGGAGGAAATCGTATGGTTCTGCTGAGCGTGCTTCAAAAAGCCATTGCATCACTCAGTAATCCTAGCGATCCATCGTCTCCATTATTTGTTGATGCTCTTTTGCAATTTTTCCTACTTCATGTGTTATCTTCTTCGAGTTCAAGCAGTGTTCTTAGAGTATCTGGTATGGTTCCCCCATTACTACCTCTTCTAACTAACAATGATCCTGCCCATATGCATCTTGTTAGCTCAGCAGTAAAGACACTTCAGAAGCTGATGGAGTATAGCAGCACAGCGGTATCAATATTCAAAGATAACGGTGGAGTAGAACTACTATCTGAGAGGTTGCGGATTGAGGTAGAGAAAATTATAGTCACAGTCGATGATAGTAGCAATGCGATGGTCATTGGTGATTCTTTAAGACATGATGATGATTACTTGTACTCTCAGAAGCGGCTTATTAAGATGCTGCTTAAAGCATTAGGTTCAGCTACTTACTCTCAAGGAAATCCTACAAGATCCCAAAGTGCTAATAATAATTCTCTGCCTGCCTCTTTATCTTTAATATTTCGCAATGTGAATAGGTTTGGAGGTGACATATACTTTTCAGCTGTTACTGTTATGAGTGAAATCATACACAAGGATCCTACATGTTTCAATGTTCTGGATGAAGTTGGTCTTCCCGAGGCTTTTTTATCATCCGTAGTTTCTGGGATCCTGCCCACTTCCAAAGCACTTGTTTGTGTGCCAAGTGGACTAGGTGCCATCTGCCTCAACAATAAAGGGTTGGAAGCAGTTAAGGAAATATCTGCTTTACGGTTTCTTGTTGACACTTTCACAAGCAGGAAATATCTTGTAGCGATGAATGAAGGTGTTGTTCTTTTAGCAAATGCAGTGGAGGAGTTATTACGGCATGTATCTTCCTTGAGAAGTATTGGTGTTGAAATAATAATTGAAGTCATTACCAGACTTTCTTCCATGGGTGAAGACAAATGTATTGAATCTTCTGAGAGGACAGATGAGAATACAGCTATGGAAACTGATTCTGAAGAAAAAGCTAATGAGGGCCATGATTTGGTTAGTTCCATGGATTTGGCTGTTGATGGTGTCAGTGATGAGCAGTTTGGCCAGCTATGTATCTTTCATGTGATGGTTCTAGTTCACCGGACAATGGAGAACTCCGAAACATGCCGGTTATTTGTGGATAAAGGAGGTATTGAAGCCCTTTTAAAACTCCTACTACGGCCCAGCATCACACATTCATCTGAAGGCATGCCTATTGCTTTGCATAGCACTGTTGTTTTTAAGGGTTTCACCCAACATCACTCTATTCCTTTGGCACGTGCCTTCTGTTCCTCCCTTAGGGACCATCTGACGAGAGCTTTAAGTGGATTTAGTTCTGTGGCTGGCTCATGTTTATTGTCTCGGGAGACAACTGACAAAGAACTTTCTGCATCTCTATTTGTTGTTGAATTTCTTCTGTTCCTAGCTGCTTCTAAAGATAATCGCTGGATAAGTACATTGCTTACGGAATTTGGAGATTCCAGCAAGGATGTTTTGGCAGATATTGGAAAGCTTCACAGAGAAGTTCTGTGGCAGATTGCATTACTTGAAGATTCAAATCTTGATCGAGAGTTTGAAAGCTCCACATCCTCGCATGATGTTCTTAGGGCAGATTCAAGTACTAATGAGTCAGAGGAGCAAAGGTTTAATTCTTTCAGGCAGTACCTTGATCCACTGCTAAGGCGGAGAGTTTCTGGTTGGAATATCGAATCTCAATTCTCTGATCTTATAAACATATATAGGGATCTTGGCCGTGCTGCTGGCGGTTCACGGCGAATTGGCTCAGAAAGCTACTTGGCTTCACGTTTTTCATCCAATCCTCAACCATCTCCAGGGAACTCTTCGGAAGCTAGTGGCAGTGGAAAAACTGAAGATGAGAAGCAAAAGTCTTATTATTCTTCTTGTCGTGATATGCTGCGATCACTCTCTTATCATGTCAACCTTCTATTCATGGAGTTGGGAAAAGCAATGCTGCTTGTGTCTCGTAGAGAGAACAACCCTGGAGTCTTACCCTCTTCAGTCATGTCTGTTGCCACTGCAATCTCTTCAATCATGCTCGATCATTTGAATTTCAGGGGGTATGTCAACCCTCCTGAGACTGATGTCTCCATATCTACCAAATGCCGATATCTTGGTAAAGTCATCGACTTTGTTGATGGAGTATTAACTGACAGGCCGGAGTCATGCAATCCTATCATGGTCAGTTGTTTGTATAGCTGCGGGGTTATTCAGGCTATCTTAACCACTTTTGAAGCAACCAGTCAACTGCCTTTCACACTTAATAGGGTGCCAGCTTCGCCTATGGAGACAGATGATGCAAACATAAAATTTGATAAAGAAGATATTGAAAATTCTTGGATTTATGGGCCTTTGTCAAGCTACTGTGTGTTGATGGATCATCTTGTGACATCATCTTTCATTTTGTCTTCCTCTACAAAACAGTTACTTGATCAACCTTTGGCAAGTGGGATTGTTCCATACCCACAGGATGCTGAATCATTTGTTAAGGTGCTACAGTCAAAAGTATTGAAGGCTGTTCTTCCTATCTGGACTCATCCTCATTTTACTGAATGTAGCATGGATTTCATTAGTGCAGTGTTCTCTATCATGAGGCATGTTATATCTGGAATTGAGGTTAGAAATGCCAGTGGAATTGGTACACGAACAGTTGGTCCTCCTCCCGATGAATCAGCTATAGCGATGATCACAGAAATGGGCTTTACACGATCTAGGGCCGAAGAAGCTCTGAGACAAGCTGGAACGAATAGTGTTGAAATTGCAACAGATTGGCTTTTCTCTCATCCTGAAGAGCCACAAGAAGATGCTGAGCTTGCTCGTGCTCTAGCCATGTCTCTTGGAAGCTCAGATTCATCTTCAAAGGAAGTTGATGTTACAGATGCTAATGTTCTTGACAACAAAGAGGAAGTAGCTCAGTTACCAGATGCTGATGAATTGCTGTCAAATTGTATGAGACTTCTAAAGGTAAAGGAGACGTCAGCATTTGCTGTTCGGGATCTTCTGCTTATGATTTGTTCCCAAAATGATGGTCAAAACAGATTGAAAGGTCTCAATTTTATCATCGATCATGTGAAACATTGTGTCAACACTTCTAATAATTCCAGCAGCCCAACACTATCTTCCCTTTTTCATGTTCTTGCCTTGATTCTTCATGAAGATGCAGCAGCACGAGAAGTTGCATCCAAGGCAGGCTTGGTGAAAATTTCTTTGGATATTCTCTCAGATTGGGGTCAGAGTTTGTGTGGTGATCACAAACTCCACGTGCCAAAATGGGTGACAGCATGCTTTCTTTCCATAGATAGAATGTTACAGGTTGACCCAAAATTGACTCCTGAAACCCTTGAATTAGAGCAGTTGAAGAAGGACAACTCTTCAGTTTCTGTTTCAATTGATGAAAACATAAAAAAAGACGCCTCTCCCCCAGTGGGTCTTGTTACTGGCAATCTGGATAGGCATGATAAAAAAAGACTCCTGGAGATATTGTGCAGATGCATTAAGCACCACTTACCTTCTGAAACTATGCACGTGGTTCTTCAGCTGTGTGCCACTCTAACTAAAGTTCATTCTTTTGCTGTTAGTTTCCTTGAATCTGGAGGTTTGCATGCTTTGCTTAGTTTGCCAACAAGCAGCCTATTTTCTGGGTTTAATACTGTTGCAACAGCAATTATCCGCCACATATTAGAAGATCCTCACACACTGCAGCAAGCTATGGAGCTAGAGATTCGTCACAGTCTTGTTACTGCCACAAATAGACATTCAAATGCAAGGTTGACTCCTCGTAACTTCATTCAAAATTTGGCTCTTGTTATAGTCAGGGATCCTGCAGTATTCATGCAAGCCGCACAAGCAGTCTGCCAGATTGAGATGGTAGGTGATAGGCCATATGTCGTTCTTCTGAAGGACCGGGAGAAAGAGAAGGCCAAGGACAAAGAAAAAGCAGCAGAGAAAGAAAAGCAGACAGTTTCAGAATGTAAAGGTACTGGGGATGCAAATGCAGTGACACCTAGCTATGGTCACAGTAAACTACAAGATTCAAGTACCAAAAATACCAAGATCCATAAGAAATCAGCCCAAAGTTTTACCAGTGTGATTGAACACCTCCTGGATGTACTTCTTACATTTACACCTTCCTCAAAGGGCGGTGAAGCATTAAAGGGCTCACTTGGTAGTACCTCATCAGAAATGGACATTGATTCGAGTTCTGCAAAGGGTAAAGGAAAGGCAATTGCTTTTCCTTCTGATGATAGCAAAACCAGTAATGAGGAGGCCTCCGCCTCACTTGCCAAGGCTGTTTTTGTTTTGAAGTTACTGACAGAAATACTACTGACATACACCTCTTCAATACATGTTTTACTTCGGAGGGATGCCGAACACAGTAGTTGCCGGCATTACCAAAAAGGGCCAATCTTTAGTAATAATGGTGGGGGAATCTTTCATCATATTATTCACAGATTCCTTCCTTGTCCAGGCATTCATAAGAAGGATAAGAAGGCTGATGGAGACTGGAGGCAAAAGTTAGCAACTAGAGCTAACCAATTCTTGGTAGCCTCGTCTATTCGTTCTTCGGAAGGGCGTAAGCGAGTATTTTGTGAGCTCAACAATGTATTTAATGACTTTGTCAATGCAGCTGGTGGTTGCAAAGCTCCTGATTCCAGTATGCATTGTTTTGTCGATCTGCTTAATGATATTCTTTCTGCACGATCGCCTACGGGATCTCATTTTTCTGCGGAAGCATCAGTTACATTTATAGATGTTGGTCTGGTTCAATCATTGACTAGAACATTAGATGTATTGGACTTGGATCATCCTGATTCTTCAAAGATAGTCACTGGTATTGTCAAAGCTTTAGAACTGGTGACTAAAGAATATGTTCATTCGGCTGATACAGATTCTGCTAAGGCTAATACCATAGTAAATCCTGCTTCTGATCAAAATCAAGGAGATTTGACTAACAATGGTGAAGAGAGATTTCAGTCGTTGGAAACTATACTGCAGCCTGAGCACACCGATGCAATAGTGGAGCATATGGAGCCTTTTGATTCTGTTCAAACTTCAAGAAGCTCTGATGATATGGATCACGAACGTGATATTGATGGGAGTTTTGCTCGTGAAACTGAGGATGATTTGATGCATGAAACTTCTGAGGATGGTGGGGTTCTTGAGAATGGCATTTCTACTGTTGAAATTACATTTGAGCTGCCACATAATACTGGGGATGATATGGGTGATGATGATGAGGACGAGGATATGTCAGAGGATGATGATGGTGATGAAGTCGAAGAAGATGAAGATGAAGATGAAGATGAAGATGAGAATAATGATTTGGAGGAAGATGATGTTCAGATGTTGCATCCTGACACTGATCACGATGATCATGAGATTGATGAGGAATTTGATGAAGATGTTTTGGAGGAAGAGGATGATGATGAGGATGATGGTGTTATACTAAGGTTAGAAGAGGGTGTTAATGGGATGAATGTTTTTGATCACATAGAGGTTTTCAGTGGTGGCAACAATTTCCCCGGTGGAACACTTCTTCTTGGAAGACGGCAAGAATTTGCTGCATCAATGTCCAATCGACTGGGCAGAGCTAATGATCATGGTGTTAACCCAGAGCACCCACTGTTGGAGCAACCATCTTCATTCTCCGTTCATCGAAGACAGTCTGGTGAGTTAATTTATTGTTCTGTTCTCTAACTTTATTATTATTCTTTTGCATCACTCTGAAATTATTTATATTTCCTTTACATCTCAGTTGGAAAATAGAAAAGTTGCTTATGTTGATTATCTGAAGTCAAATTGACGTAGTCTGAGTCAGTGTTTTTAATATTCTGAAAATCTCTTTTTCCATTATCTTTTCTAATTTTTCAGAAAATACTGTTGATATGGCCTTCTCGGATAGGCGTCATGATAGTAATTCTTCGCGTTTGGATGCCATTTTCCGAACATTGCGTAGCGGGAGACATGGCCATCGCTTTAGCATGTGGTTGGATGATAGCCATAATCGTAGCAACTCTACCGGAGTTTCGGTGCCAGAAGGCATTGAGGAGCTACTGATTTCCCAATTGAGGCGCCCCACTACTGATCAACCATCAAATCATGACAGACCTGCATCTTTTCGTCAAGAAAAGGATGTTGAGTCCAACCAGTTGCAGAATTCAGAATCCGGTGCAGGAGAAATACCTGCAGTCCAAAATGGAGATAATGGCAGTATGATAATCTCTTCACCTGTCCCACTGGTAGATTTCCCTGGTAATGCTCATGATGTTGCTGGTGCTACTGATGATATACATCAAGAAAGAGAGACATCTGGTGCAAACGAGCAAATTAGTGATATGCAATATGAGCGCAGTGGTTCAGTTGTGCGAGATGTGGAGGCTGTGAGCCAAGGTAGTAGTGGAAGTGGGGCCACCTTAGGAGAAAGCTTAGGAGAAAGTCTTCGGAGTTTGGAAGTAGAAATAGGAAGTGTGGATGGCCATGATGATAGTGAAAGGCAAGCTCCTATCGACAGAATTCCTTTGGGTGATTTGCAGCCCACCAGTCGGGCAAGAAGGTCATCTGGGTCTGCAGTGCCATCAATTGGAAGAGATGCATCTTTGGAATGTGTTAGCGAGGTTCCCGCTCAGCCATCTCAAGAATCAGATCAAAATGTTCTTCATGAGGAGAACCAACATAGCAGAAATATTGATGCAGAATCAATCGATCCGACATTCTTAGAGGCTCTTCCCGAGGAGCTACGAGCTGAAGTACTTTCATCACGGCAGAATCAGGCAGCACAGCCATCTGGCGAGCAATCTCAGTCAGAGGGAGATATTGATCCCGAATTTCTTGCTGCTCTTCCACCTGATATTCGAGAAGAAGTGTTAGCACAACAGCGCGTACAAAGACAAACTCAGTCTCATGAATTAGAGGGACAACCTGTAGAAATGGATGCAGTTTCAATAATAGCTACATTTCCTTCAGAAATACGTGAAGAGGTAAGTCTTTCCCTCCACCAACTTTCTTTCTACATCTGTGCAATAGTTGAAATGATGATGCTCTTAATTTATTTTTTTCCCTACTATTTTGGATAGAGGGGGGTTTGGTTTGGGTCAGGTGGTTTGGACCCAAACTGAAAGTGAATCGTTTAGTTTTACCCATACTTAGTTTAAATCGGTTTTATCAGCTCAGTTATATAGTGGTGGCTGAATGTGTGGTGACTTTAGAAGATCTTCTGTGCAAGGTGCTAACTAATTTTTTTTTTATATATAATAGTTTATTTGTAATCATAGTATAACATGCTAACTAATAGTTCATTATATTTTTTTATATAATTATTTATTTGTAATCATAAGAAAATGGCAATGTATGTATTTGATGCAGGATGTGGTGAATGTGGTTGTATAAGTATTCTCTAACATAACTCTAATAGATAAGTGCAAGTGTAGTGTCGTGGAGAGACCTAAATGATGTCATGCTCATGCAAATATCTGACAAGTAATTACAACAAATTGTAACATTAATAGGAGGATTCACAAATATGCACACTAGAGATTAAATTTTAGAAGCACGAGCAAGATTCAATTAGAATTAAAAGAAGAGTGCTTCGATTAATCACCTGACGAAAGAAATCTTTCAAGTAGAATAAACAAACTAGGCAGACTTTACGAATTAAATTCCCAAATCATATGTATTTTTACCGAATAATCAATAAAAGTAATATTGGCTTCAAATTAGAACTTTCACAAGAATCTCAGGTTTAGTGCTGGTGTATGATTGCTGTTTTTGGTATTGGACAGCAAATGAAACACAATTCCTACACCAATAGAACAATCTCCTTGCAATGGCTTGACATACAGAGTAGAGAATGCCATTGGGAGGGCAACGGAGGAGTGACCAGGACTGGTAGACTGATGGTATGGCTGAAACCGTCCTCATGGAGGGTGCCAATGGTGTCGAGTTGCAGGAAATAGTGGTTCAGGCGCTGAGCAAACATGAAATTGAGCCAATTTGCACATCTTTTGAGCAAAAGGAGGTTGGAGGCACTCCCAATGGGGCTGTGAGGGCTAGGCGACTGCCAACTGCACTGGAGTTGGAAGGGGAAGGTCATGATCAGGCTTGAAATTGAAGAGTCAATAACTGCTCATGTAGTGGGAGGTTATGACAGTTTGACTGAATTTAGTGGGTTTATGTGGATGTTACGAGATGGAAATGTAGTTAATTGGGGATTGTAAGAGGAGGGAAAAATGAATGACTGGACAACACCTTGAAGGAGGACTTCGGTGGTTTGGAATGTAGTGGGCGTTCGTGGGAGTGGCTTTACATGGCTTCAACATCATGGGTGATCGTGGGTACTTAAAAATTATGTCCAAATTCTGCAATAGCTGAAAATGACCCATAAAATCCTATATATAGGCTAGAGACAAACAACGAATGACTATGATTGGCCGATTCAAAACATGCATGAAATATGCGTAAATAAATTGCATAAAATACATTTAAGTATCCCGTCGTTGCTCTGAACGTGAATACAGACTCGAATCTCTTATATGATGATCCTAACTCCTACGATTGTAAACACGGACGAGCTCTGATAAAGGTCAGCCCGCCCGCAAATTGTGATCCTCATCAACGCCCCTGGTTTGAAAGTATTCATCTTCGTTGTATAAAGACAATCATACTCCCGTTTCCGAGGGCAAGTCAAACTCCTCTGACCTATGTTATTAAAGACACACCAAGACACAAAAGGGTCCTGGAGCCTTGGCGTAAGACGCAGGCATGCGCTTGATGAATGTGAGGAAAAAAGGAAAAAATATCTAGAATCTGGTTTATTAAATGCAAAAACCACATAAAATAAAATTACTATCATAGCAACACTAAAATTAATGCTAACAATGAATAATGTGATACAAATGAAGGCTAAAAACATTATTAATGGTAAAAAATTTTGAACTTCAAAAATTAAATCCATCGAAAAATTTGGAGAAGAAATAACAAGAAATTAAATGTGTCTGGTGTGCCTAGCGTTCGAGGCGTGCCTTTAATAACATAGCCTCCGACTCTATCCAAGTATCTTCACTAGCTAGTCTCCCGTACTAGTGAACATAACATAGCCTCCGACTCTATCCAAGTATCTTCACTAGCTAGTCTCCCGCACTAGTGAACCAAGTATCATACTGCGTGGCTGTTTGGTGTTATGGTAAAGTGATGACTCACAAAATTGGATAGTCTCCCATCCCCTTCTCTGCCAATGTCTTGTTGCTATCATTTGTAACATCAAATTCCTGAACCAGGAAATTTTCTTAACAAAAAATTGCAGAATTAAAACATTGAAATTTCATATTGTGTAAGTTGTTATTTGGAATTACTATGTAAGCCTAGGAACATCCAATATCCCCTTTGCCAAGTATTGCAACCCTCCATCGAACAAATTTTCTATGTTGGCCTAGGAAATAACTACATCCTAGAACTACCCCAGGACTCAAATCCTCGCATGTTCAGCCATTGCAAATCCCACTCCTCTCCTTCACAGTAAAACCCTAGCCGGCCGTGCCCATCTGCCGCCTACTCGTGTAAGTCGTTATTTGGAATTATTGATTTTTTTACTATTGTGTATTCGAGCAAGAGTTCTCGTCGTATGGTCCGAATGCGGCGTCTTGGTAAGGGCTGCTGCACCTCCAAGAGGACTTGAGTGTAGTGTTAAATATGCAAAAATCCTCACATATTAGACGTCCTAGGGAAGCATGTCGTAGGAATTGTGATCGACTTAGGTTTGGAAGTTGGAATATAGGTACGCTAACGGGAAAAGCGATGGAAATAGTGGATACAATGATTAGGAGAAGGATAAATATTTTATATCTTCAAGAGACTAGATGAGTGGGTGAAAAAACTAAATTTTTAGGTAATTCAGGTTTTAAATTATGGTACACATGAAAAAAATAAAAACAAGCAGTGAAGTAGGTATTGTTACGTGCCGATGACTGAGATCGAGTTTGTCAGCGATTATCGGGGAGCTCCTTCAGTTTTGGTGATGACGGCGGCCGACAGTGAGGTAAGCGGGAAGGAGAGGTGAGAGAGAAAGAAAATAGATGAGAAAGGAGAATTTTTGTAACTTTTCTTCTTCATACTGATCTCTCCTCCAGGAGGATATAAATAGGTAAAATAATACTAAAATAAGCGGCCCCCCATTTAGGCTTAAACAATGAGAAATAGGAAAGTCATAAAGAAATACTAAAAGCAGCGGCCCCTCATTTGAGCTTAAACAATGGGAATTAAAAATAGGGAAATCATACTAAATGTAGATGATACTTGTTAGAGAGGCGGTGTTAGTACCCTCTTATAAAGGAGGTCCCGGGATTGAGTCCGGGTCTCAACAACCTACCGCGGAATATTCCCGTAGATAATTCGGAGCCTTCCGCATAGATTTATTTGGGGATGTTGTTGCCATTCGACTGCAGTTGGCTAGGACCGGAATTCGCAATGTGCTGCCCCGACTTGGACTCCGAATGATCTACGAGAATATTGGATAATCCGGACCCGGTTGACTGCAGTCGAATGACAACAACATCCCCAACCAAATTTCCGCGGAAGGCTCCGATCCGAATTATCTACGGGAATATTCCGCGGTAGGTTGTTGAGCGCGGGATAGAAACCCCGACTTCCTTTATAAGAGGGGACTAACACCACCTCTCATACCCAGTATTCTTGTAGATCATTCGGAGCCTTGGGCCCGACCCGATTTCTAACAAAAGATGTCCATCTTTTGTTAGAAACCAGGTCGGGGCAGCACATTGTGAATTCCGGTCCTGGCCGACTGCAGTCGAATGACAACAACATCCCCAACCAAATCTCCGCGGAAGGCTCCGAATTATCTACGGGAATATTCCGCGGTAGGTTGTTGAGCGCCGGGATAGAATCCCCGACCTCCTTTATAAGAGGGGACTAACACCATCTCTCATACCCAAGTGTGTTAGTCCCCTCTTATAAAAGAGGTCGGGGGTTCTATCCCGGCGCTCAACAACCTACCGCGGAATATTTCCGTAGATAATTCGGAGCCTTCCGCGGAGATTTGGTTGAGGATGTTTTTGTCATTCGACTGCAGTCGGCCAAATCCGGGATTCGCAATGTGCTGCCCCGGCCTGGTTTCTAACAATTCTAAAATAGGCGGATAATTAAAAGTGCGATTCCATGCTTGAATTGGAGCTCTGGTATTCCGTCGATGGTAAACCCGCCCCCAATGTGGGTCCGGATCCGTGTCGTCCTCCTTGGTAGGTACCACAATGTCCCCGTCTGGGTATTGTGTCGTAACATCTGCTTCCTCGTCGGAAGACAGCTTGTCCTCAAGCTGAGCTGGGATTTCCAAGAGCGGCGAGGTGGGTGGTGCGCCATAGAAGCGTTTCAGTTGTGAGACGTGGAATACGTCATGGATGCGTGCCTCTGGTGGTAATTGTAGTTGGTAGGCGATTTTGCCGATACGTCGGATCACCTGAAACGGTCCATAGAAGCGCGGCCCCAGCTTGTCCGAAGAGTCTGTTGGGTGCAGTTTCGCCTGGCGGTAGGGGCGGCGTTTGAGCCACACCCACTCTCCTACTGCGTAGGAGACGTCTCTGTGGCCTCGGTTGTACGCCGTCTCCATGCGATGTTGAGGTTAGAGAAGATGCTCGCGGGAGGTGGTGTGCAGGCGGTCCCGGTCGAGTAACTGTTGCTCCACCGTGGTTAGTGTGGCGAGTCCATGCCCCTAGGTGATGAGCTTGGGTGGGTCACGGCCATAGATGAGACGAAATAGCGTGGTTTGTAGCGCCGAATGATAGGATGTGTTATAGCAGTATTCAATCCATGGAATCCATTTGACCTAATCCTTGGGGTGCTCGCCTATTAAACAACGAAGATACATTTCGACGGTGCGATTAACGACCTCTATTTGGCCGTTTGATTGGGGTGATATGCTGAAGAAAATTGAAGCTTCGTTCCGCTCAATGTGAATAATTCTTTCCAGAAATGACTTGTGAAGGTCTTGTCACGATCAGACACAATACTTTCCGGTAGTCCGTGTAATCGAAAGATGTCTTGGAAGAATAGTTGGGCCACTCGTTCTGCTACGAGGGGTCGGGCTAGAGGAAGAAAGTGCGCCCCCTTGGAAAATCTGTCCACGACCACCATCAATACGGACTTGCCTCTACTTTGCGGCAATCCCTTTACGAAGTCCATAGAAATGTCGACCCAAAATTGGGTGGGAACTGGTAACGGTTGTAGAAGCCCGACCGGTAGTAAGTTGACTGATTTATGTTGTTGGCATATGACACATTGTGCGATGAACTCCTGGACCTGGCGGCGCAGGCCCTTCCAGTAGAATTCGGCCCGGAGGCGGTGTAGGGTCTTGTGGGTTCCTTCATGGGCGCGATTGTGGATTTCCCCTATGATTGAAGGAATGAGGGGTGATGTTGGCTGCAAATAGATCCGGTCTTTATAGAAGATGACGCCATCACGACCCTTACATCCGGGTGGTGAGAGGCCCTCCTGCGTCCGATGGTACAACTCGGTGAGGGACGGAGACTGGTGGATTTCGCTCCGGATGTTTTCCAGGAGCGAGGTGGTCGGTCTTGAGACCATGTATATGCTGGCGTTGTCGTCAGAATGTCGGCGAGAGAGGCCGTCTACGGCCCTGTTGAGAGCTCTGGCCTTGTATTCCACGGTGAAGTCAAACCCCAATAGTTTGCTCACCCACCGTTATTGCGGCACGGTAGTTAAGCGCCGCTCCAAGGGATATTTCAAACTATAGTGATCCGTGCGGATGATAAAAGACCGTCCCCATAGGTATGGCCGCCAATGTTGGACGGCTTTTGCTCAGGCCAATGAGTTCTAACTCGTAGGCCGACAATTTCTGGTGGTAGAGCGCGGTGCGGCGACTGAAATATGCGAGCGGGTGCCCTTGTTGGTTGAGAACTGCACCACCGCAGCCTAGAGCTGAGGCATCACATTCAATATAGAAGGTTTCGTTGAAGTCCGAGAGCTGTAGAATCGGGGCGGAGACTAGAGTTGCTTGGAGCCTTTCGAACGTTTGTTGGGTCGTGTCGTCCCATACGAAGGCCGTATGCCGTAGGAGGGCAAGTGGGGCCCTGCGATTGTACTGTATCCGCGAATGAACTGTCTGTAGTATCCGGTCAGCCCTAAGAAGGTTCAGAGGTCGCGCTGCGAGCGGGGTGCCGACCAAGCTGTTGGGTTTCTATGAGGTTGACACAACACTTGTGCACGCATCGGAAGTAATAAAATCTAGAACAACCCAAAAGAGATTGGATCGAGTCATGCATGTTGAATCAAGAAGTTAACAAAATTAGGCAAAAATTACCTTGATGGCGTTGAGTCACAACTCAACGAAGATGCTCCAAATGAGATTCCTTATCGGTGGCGAGTTCCACGTAGAATAATATCTACGTCTCTGCAGAAATCCACACGAGCGGGAGAACACCAAGCTTCCGTCACACGGATGATCGGAAAGAGATCGACCGCACCTTACACTTCCACGGACTGCTAGGTCCGCTCCAGGAAGCGCAACACCGGCGACTATCGTCGGAGAGGAGGAGGTCGGCGGAGCGAATGCGGCGGCGGAACGCTTCCGGCCGGCGGGATTCGGGATTCGGCGAATCGGTAGAACAGCGAAACTCTTTCCGTCGGGTTCTATTCGGCCGCAAGAAAATCGCGTCATCTTCCTAAAACCCTAAGTCCCTATTTATACTAAAAGTATAAACAGACTTAAAAGTATCGCTATCCGCAGACCACACAGTATAGGGTCACAGAATCATTCGTTGAGAATGAGTTCCAGGTTCGGCGAGAATCAGATCCTGAATCGACGAGAATCAAGGACAACTCTCGACGAATCAGCCTTAGTCGTCGAGTCATACTCGACGGCTCTCGACGATTCTCGTCGATCGGCGGTTGACGACAATCGTCGAACGGCGATCGACGATAATCATCGAACGGCGGTCGACGACATTCGTCGACCCGCGTTCGACGACAATCGTCGAGCGGCGGTCGACGATAATCGTCGAGCCGCGTTCGACGATATTCGTCGACCTAGCCACAGTCGTCGAGTTATACTCGACCACTCTCGCCGAAACAACCTTAGTCGTCGAAACAGTCTTAGTCGTCGAGTCATACTCGACGACTCTCGACTAACCATTCTCAATGAACTTTCTTGGCAACGATTGTCGGACCACATACTTTATGGTGATTGGTAACCTTTTACCAACACAGTCAATCTTCCAACTTCTCCACTGCTCTTATGTGCGACCCTGCATGCTCATATCGCGTTGGCAGTGAGATTATATGTTTGATCACTTCTAGATCACCATGGTAACTCCAATAGTCTCCCACTTGATCTTGAAAGTATCAAACCAAAAATCTCACAAACAATGAGCGGCATCTAGCAATGCATCATTGCTCCCCAAGCAATAAGAGTTCATAACTCATAAGCCTTCATGACCAATGTTCCAGCGTTGTCTTTGTCCCTTTGTCCCTTACATCCGGAAAGAACTAGAGGCATGGACCGTGTCACCCTCATAATATCTCAATCCAAGTTTCTTGATCTAGAACGGTCTTCCAAAGAATGGTGAGTCCAATATCACATACTGACTCAACCAAGCATGGCCATGCATTTCTCAGTCCAGTTCCATCAAGGGGCCCATGGATGCAACTCCTATCATATAGGAGGACAAATCCCATATCTGCTCACACACAAACACCCAAATGATTCGTAACGTACCCAACAACCACCCTTATCATCAACCTTTCTCAAGGAAGAATTTAGATGACATCAAAGCACGCTCTTCCTCATTTGATGAATGCTGTGACGTCAGGTCAAAGGACCACAACACCATTGCCAATAGAGACCTACTTGTGACACGATTAGACAACAATCCACAAAGTAGTCTCAGGATGGGTCTGTCCAGTACAACTTGTTCATTAACAAGTACCCACGTGATGACTTGATATCACAATATCATGACCTGTGAGAACTGATCATCAGTCAACGCACGTGCTAGTCTTAAGGTATCATCGTCACCCTTAGCTTCTATAATGATACAACGACCAGGGATCTTTTAAGAGTGAAGCTTCAAATAAATCATAGGCTCTCACATTCAAGTCACGTACTTGATGTCCTATGGAAGCGAACACTCTAAGGGTATTTATTATGTTGCAATTTAACTATCACATAGAAAAATCACAATAAAAGAACTTGCCATTAATTGTAAAAAGAAACATTTGGTACACAATTCATCATATGAATGAACAAAAACAGCCAACAGAATATATGTTTACATGCAACCCACAAGACTCCCACTAGAGTTGATCACTTAGGTATCACATACCCATTGATCTAGTATGACCATCATGCTTTCTCTGTGTGAGAGGCTTTGTCAGTGGATCCGCAATATTCTCCTCAGTCGGCACTCTGCAAATGTTCACATCTCCTCGTTCGACAATCTCACGAATAAGATGGAACCGCCGAAGTATGTGCTTGGAGCGCTGATGGGATCTTGGTTCCTTAGATTGTGCAATTGCACCATTGTTATAACAGTAGAGAACTACGAGACCAACAATGCTAGGAACTACATCAAGCTCGCCGATGAATTTCCTAATCCATACAGCCTCCTTCTCTGCGTTAGCTGCAGCGATATACTCGGCCTCTGTTGTAGAATCAGCAACTGTCTCTTGCTTGGAACTCTTCCAGCTCACAGCTCCTCCATTAAGGCAAAACACAAAACCTGACGGAGACTTTGAGTCGTCCCTATCAGTTTGGAAGCTAGCATCCGTGTAACCACTTACAACGAGCTCTTCCTCTCCACCATACACCAAGAACACATCCTTAGTCCTTCTCAAGTACTTCAGGATATTCTTGACTGCAATCCAGTGACATTCACCGGGGTCTGACTGATACCTGCTAGTTATGCTCAAAGCAAAGGAGACATCGGGTCGAGTACATAACATTGCATACATGATTGATCCAATTGCCGAAGCATATGGAATCAACTTCATGCGGTCCTTATCTTCACAAGATTTTGGACACTGGTCCTTAGAGAGATTCACACCATGAGACATGGGTAAAAATCCTTTCTTGGACTCAAGCATGTTGAACCGCTTCAACACCTTTTCAATGTATGTACTCTGGGTCAAACCCAGCAACTTCTTCGATCTATCTCTATAGATCTTAATACCGAGTATGTAAGTCGCTTCACCCAAGTTCTTCATAGAAAAGCAGTTCCCTAGGTTGTTCTTAACAACCTTCAGGGTAGGAATGTCATTCCCAATCAAAAGTATGTCATTTACATACAATATCAGGAAGACAACAATGCTTCCACTGATTCGCTTGTAAACACAAGGCTCATCTTCATTTTTGATGAAACCAAACTCTTTGATTTTCTCATCAAAACGAAGGTTCCAACTTCGAGAGGTCTGTTTCAGTCCATAGATGGACTTATTCAGCTTGTATATTTTAGTGGCTTCATTTGGGGATACAAAACCCTCGGGTTGTGTCATGTACACTTCCTCAAGGAGGTTTTCATTAAGGAAAGCCGTTTTGACATTCATCTGCCAGATCTCGTAGTCATAATACGCAGCAATAACAAACAATATCCTTATGGACTTTACCATTACAACGGGAGAAAAAGTCTCATCATAGTCAATACCATGAATTTGCTTGAAACCCTTAGCCACCAGGCGCCCTTTGAATGTCTGTACATTCCCATCCATGTCGGTCTTCTTCTTGAAGACCCATTTGCACCCTATGGGTCGTACCCCTTCAGGTGGTTCCACCAAGTTTCAAACTTGGTTTGCATACATGGAGTCCATCTCGGATTTCATAGCCTCAAGCCATTTGTCGGAGTCCGGTCCATTCATAGCCTCTTGGTAGGTTGCTGGTTCATCATCATGATCCATAAGCAACACATTAACTATTTGAGACATGAGAAATCCATATCTCTTAGGCTCAAACCTCGGTCTACCAGATCTACGTAGGACTTGCGTTTCTTGAGCAGGTTCTCTAGCTACAACATCTTGTAGTCTTGTCTCAGAATCCAATTCCGGCTCATTCACTACTTGTGGTTCTTGAACTTCTTCAAGTTCTACCTTTTCAGTCTTTCTTGATAAGAACTCTTTCTCCAAGAAGACGCCAGTCCTTGCGACAAACACTTTGCCCTTGGACGGTAGGTAAAAGTAATACCCTTTCGTTTCCTTAGGATATCCCACCAGATAACATTTATCCGATTTGGGTTCCAGCTTGTCAGGCATTTGACGTCGCACGTATGCCTCACAACCCCAAATTTTAATGAACGACATACTAGGACGCTTCCCAGTCCATATCTCATATGGTGTCTTCAGAACCGTTTTCGTTGGAGCGCGATTCAGTGTCATTGCAACAGTCTCTAAAGCAAAACCTCAAAAGGAAACAGGCAAGTCTGCATAACTCATCATCGAACGTACCATGTCTAACAAAGTACGATTTCTCTTCTCAGATACACCATTATGCTGTGGTGTTCTAGGTGGAGTGAGCTGTGATACAATACCACTCTTTCAGATGATTACGGAACTCATGATTCAGGTATTCGCAACCTCGATCAGATCGGAGTGCTTTAACCCTTTTACCCAACTGGTTTTCTACTTCATTCTTGAACTCTTTGAACTTTTCAAAGGTCTCGGATTTGCACTTCATAAGATACACATATCCGTATCTACTGAAATCATCAGTAAATGTAACGAAGTAGAAATACTCACCTCTAGCCATGGAACTCATGGGTCCGCATACATCACTATGTACAACACCCAAGAGATCCTCAGCCCTCTCAGTATAACCAGTGAAAGGGGCCTTAGTCATCTTGCCTAACAAACAAGATTCGTATCGCTCAAATGATTCATAATCAAATGAGTCCAAAAGTCCATCTTTATGGAGCTTGGATATGCGCTTCTCGTTTATATGACCCAAATGACAATGCCAGAGATATGTAGGGTTTGAGTTATTTGTTCTTAGCCTTTTATTATTTTCTACATTATAGATTTGATGGTCCAAGTTCAAAACATAAAGACCATTAAACAATTGGGCTACAACATAACAAACATCATTCTTAAATATAGAACAACAGTTGTTCTTAATCATAAAAGAAAATCCAATCATGTCCAAGCATGAAATGGATATAATGTTTCTAGTTATTGCCGGAACAAAATAACAGTTATTTAGTTCTATTACAAGCCCACTGGGCAAAGAAAGACGTTAAACCCCTACGGCTACAGCAGCAACTCTTGCTCCATTGCCGACGCGCAGGTCCACCTCCCCTTTACTCAGCAATCTTCTCCTTCCCAATTTCTGCACATTTGTACAAATGTGAGAACCACATCCGGTATCCAATACCCAAGATGAAGGAGCAGAAAGGTTTATCTCTATAACGTAAATACTTGAAGCGGAAGTCATACTTCCCTTCATTTTCTGTAGACCCTCAATGTACGAAGGACAGTTCCTCCTCCAATGACCAGCCTTGCCACAGTGGTGGCATTTCCCCTCCTTCACCGTGCTCTTCTTCTTCATCAGTGCAGAAGATTTGGGCTCAAGATGTGACTTAGGTCCCACCTTCGTCTTCTTGAAGCCATTGGCCTTGCCCTTGCCCTTGCCCTTATGCACCATCAGTATGGGGCTGGCAGGCTTGGCCTTCTTCATATTGATCTCGACAGTTCTCAACATGCCTAGGAGCTTGGGCAGTGTCTTGTCTATCTCATTCATGTTGTAGTTCAAGACAAACTGCTCGTAACTGTCCGGCAACGATTGCAGGATCAGATCTGTGGCCAACTCTTGACCCAGAGGAAAACCCAGTTTTTCAAGGTTCTTTATATACCCAATCATCTTGAGTACGTGAGTCCCTACTGAGTCTCGAACTCCCATCTTGCACTGAAACAACGCTTTGGTAACGTCAAACCTCTCTTGACGAGCTTTCCCTTGAAACATTTTCTTGAGATGCTCGTCAATCTCCTTGCACCCCATGTTCTCATGTTGCTTCTGAAGCTCAGAGTTAATGGTGGCAAGCATAAGACATTCGATGTCTAAGGCGTCATCAGTATACTTCTTGTAAGCATCCTTATCAGCACGGGAAGAATTCCCGGTCGGCACCTCGGGGGCTTCTTCTTCCAAGACGTAGAGCTTTCGCTCTTGCCTGAGAACAATTCTCAGGTTCCTATACCAGTCCATATAATTAGTCCCACTGAGCTTATCCTTCTCAAGGATGGCTCTCAGAGACAGAGTGAAGTGCGAACCACTTGCCATGGAATTCTACAAGAATTTATGCAGAATAAAATCAGTACCAAAGTTTCAAAATACAATTATTTTTCTTAATTTGGACTTCAACTAAAACTCCCACTATTTTATTCGAAATAATAGCCCTCACTATCAATTCGAAGAGTTCATGCGAGCTACTCTCTTAGTGGACAAGATCCGTATTTCACCAACACAATGAGTCAGCTTTGGCTTTCCTCTCACGATGTGGTTATTTAGGTAGGCAACGCTTGCCAATTGCATCCTCATGCAATTCTTGTATGGTTGGTGAATAACTCCTTATTCGCATCCATCACATGGTGCATGCCAACCTCATGCCTCTAGGCACTCAACCTTTGAGGTCACCTAGTTAAGCTAGACCCGATGTCGACAGTGGGATATCACTATTATCCGCTCGCACCCTTACCAAGATAGATTAATGCACCTTGCTTTGGCAAGCCCACACTTCATCGATCGAGGCAGGAAGCGTGTCATCCATCGGAAGACATCCGAACACTTAATATTTGATGAAGGGATTTTTGATAATAGGTTAACAATTAACCATGATCAACATTTGATCAATGTGCACATCCAAAGAAAAACACTTCACTAAAATCCCCCTGCATCCCTTATGTGCACAATAGAACACTATCAACATTTGATAGAGGAAAAGGGATAAATCTGAACATCTGGACATTTCCAAATCTTCAGGTTTACATGCATTGGACAAGGGACAAAGGCAACTCAACTTAAAGCAGTAGACAAGCTCATCTCTCCTTGTTGGATTCAAAATCAAAAACAAAATTGAGGGATGGTTACTGCTAAGGAGACAGTAATTCCTAACGATTAGAAATTATTACAAGATTCCAGACGTTCCCGGCGGAGTGCCAAGATTAAATCTAGACATTTAGAACACTTCTAAATCCCTAGGTTTACACGTACTGGAATAACCTAACTTCCAATACAACAAACATGGCCGAAACCTCCCTCTGATACCACTGTTGGGTTTCTCTATGAGGTTGGCACAACACTTGTGCATGCAGCGGAAGTAATAAAATCTAGAACAACCCAAAAGAGATTGGATCGGGCCATGCATGTTGAATCAAGAAGTTAACAAAATTAGGCAAAAATTACCTTGATGGCGTTGAGTCACAACTCAACGAAGATGCTCCAAATGAGATTCCTTATCGGTGGTGAGTTCCACGTAGAATAATATCTACGTCTCTGCAGAAATCCACACGAGCGGGAGAACACCAAGCTTCCGTCACACGGATGATCGGAAAGAGATCAACCGCACCTTACACTTCCATGGACTGCTAGGTCCGCTCCAGGAAGCGCAGCACCGGCGACTATCGTCGGAGAGGAGGAGGTCGGCGGAGCGAATGCGGCGGCGGAACGCTTCCGGCCGGCGGGATTCGGGATTCGGCGAATCGGTAGAACAACGGAACTCTTTCCGTCGGGTTCTATTCGGCCGTAAGAAAATCGCGTCATCTTCCCAAAACCCTAAGTCCCTATTTATACTAAAAGTATAAACAGACCTAAAAGTATCGCTATCCGCAGACCACACAGTATAGGGTCACAGAATCATTCGTTGAGAATGAGTTCCAGGTTCGGCGATAATCAGATCCAGAATCGACGAGAATCAAGGACAACTCTCGACGAATCAGCCTTAGTCGTCAAGTCATACTCGGCGGCTCTCGACGATTCTCGTCGATCGGCGGTTGACGACAATCGTCGAACGGCGATCGACGATAATCGTCGAACGGCGGTCGACGACATTCGTCGACCCGCGTTCGACGTCGAGCGGCGGTCGACGATAATCGTCGAGCCGCGTTCGACGACAATCGTCGAACGGCGGTCGACGATATTCGTCGACCCAGCCACAGTCGTCGAGTCATACTCGACGGCTCTCGCTGAAACAACCTTAGTCGTCGAGTCATACTCGACGACTCTCGTCGAAACAGTCTTAGTCGTCGAGTCATACTCGACGACTCTCGACTAACCATTCTCAATGAACTTTCTTGGCAACGATTGTCGGACCCCATACTTTATGGTGATTAGTAACCTTTTACCAACACAGTCAATCTTCCAACTTCTCCACTGCTCTTATGTGCGACCCTGCAGGCTCATATCGCGTTGGCAGTGAGATTACATGTTTGATCACTTCTAGATCACCATGGTAACTCCAACACAAGCGGCGATGCCTTGTAGCTTTTCCGGGTCGGCGGACACTCCGCAGTCATGTACTATGTGGCCGAGGTAGGATACGCTCGACTGTCATTTGGATTCCTTGAGTGCGAGTCGGTGGAGCTGGAGTATGTTGAGGACTTCGCGGACATGGTGGAGGTGTGCTCCAGCCATGACTTGCTATAGATCAAGATATCGTCAAAAAATACTAGCACAAATTTATGGAGGACGGATTGGAATACCTCGTTCATCAGTGATTGGAATGTAGATGGAGCATTGGTCAGCCCAAAAGGCATGACGAGGAACTCAAAATGTCCATGATTTGTTCAGAAGGCTGTCTTTTCCACGTCTTCTACTGTCATGCGAACTTGGTGGTACCCCGAATATAAGTCGAGCTTGGAGAAGAAGCGTGCGCAGTATAGCTCATCAAGGAGTTCCTCGACGACTGGAATGAGAAATTTATCTTTGACGGTCTTGGCGTTGAGTTCCCGGTAATCGACGCAGAATCGCCATGTTTTATCCTTTTTGTGTACTAGTAGCGCTGGTGATGAGAATGGAGATACGCTCCGTCAAATGAGGCCCCGTTGTAGCATCGCAGTGCATTGACGCTCGATTTCATCCTTCTGAAGAAACGGGTAGCGGTAGGGTCGTACGACCACTGGAGCGACTCCGGGAAGTAGACAGATGCGGTGATCTTGTGGCCGATGTGGAGGCAATGTTTCCGGTATGGTGAAGGTGTCTCCAAACTTTTGTAAAAGTAGTTGCAGGTTGTGGGGTCGGAGTTTCGCCTGGTCGTCCGTGCCATTTATGAGGAAGGCCTGCAGTTTGGCGGTGGGGGAAAGACATTGCCACTCCACCCTCCTGGAATCGTGGTACCACTGCATTGTGAGTTTGTTGAAGTCCCAAGTCACGGGTCCCAGTGTACGTAACCAACGTACCCTGAGGACAATGTCAAATTCGTCGAGGTCGACGACCAGTAGATCGATCTCGAATGTTCGGTTGTGTATCGTCAGTGGCACATGACGACAAAGGCCGGGACATGTCATGCTATGGCCATTAGCTACTGAAACTTGAAGCTGGTGGCGGGACGTGATCGGTAGTTGAAGAGCAGCCGCGGTCTTGTGTCAGATGAAATTGTGCGTACTGCCTGAGTCCAACATGACTACGAGAGTGGAGCTTGCTATTTTGACCGGAAGTTGCAGTATGTTGCCCCCTTGTGGGTCGACAATCGCGTTAACTGAGATTTCCGGTGCCTCCGAGTCCGGGTCCTCTCCGTCGTCGTCGGATGGGTCGTCCACCTCAATCCAGAAGAGGCGCTTACAACGATGCCCGAGCCCAAAAGTTCGTCGCAATTGAAGCAAAGGCCTTTGACGCGACGTTCCGACATCTTTGCGTGAGAAAGGCGACGTCGGAATGACGGTCTGGGTGAATCATTGTCCTTGGCTGCGGCGGGTGCAGTTGTAGGTGGTCCTTCGATGGTTTCTCGGGAGGACTCCCCGTGCTCCCGACGGGGTACATATTGGTGGTCCAAGAGTATGCAACGCTCGCATGTTCGGGCGAAGTTCATGGCGGTAGTGAGATCTGTGGGGTCTTGGAACTTCACGTCCAAGTGGAGACGCTCATGGAGGCCGGCTGTGAAGAACGACACTTGCTGGTCCAGGCACACCGTGGATGCCCGCGCAAGCAAAAGCTTGAAGCGGCCGATGTAGTCCTCGAGAGCGCCCGTTTGGCGAAGGGCGATGAGGTCGCCAAGAGGATTTCCGCGGATCGAGGGACCAAAGCGAAGCATGCACGCGGATTTGAACTCGTCCCACTGTAGGTAGGGGCGTTCATGTTGTAGTTGAGAGAACCATAGTTGGGTGGCCCCGTTGAGGTGAAAAGAAGCAAGGCCTAGGAGGTCGTCACCGGTAGTGAGCTGGTTGGAGAAGAACATCTCACACTTGGCAAGCCACGCGAGGGGGTCTTCGCTCCCGTCAAAGACCGGAAATTCTAATTTCACATCCTGCGGTTAGGCTCCGCCTTCGTAATGGTGGCCGGAGTGGCCATTGTGGGCCGTTTGGTCCGAGGCGGAGTGCTGGCTTATGGGCGGTTTAGGGGCGTGCAGGCCGGTGGTTAGATGCGCCGTACGGGTGTCGACTACGCCGAGGCGTGGGTCCATTTTGTCGAGGCAGTCCAAAATCTGTTGGAGTATGTCTCGATTTGACATGTCGGGTAGCAGAGGAGGCGATGTCAAGGGAAGGAGTGGTGTGCTGTTCGGCTCGGCGAGGCGGGGTGCAGTGGCTATCCAAAGGTGCTCTGCGGCCGGAGGTGCCTCTGATACCAGTTTTTTACGTGCGGAGGACTGAGATCGAGTCTGTCCGCGATTATCGGGGAGATCCTCCAGTTTTGGCGATGACGGCGACCGACGGTGAGGGAAGCGGGAAGGAGAGGAGAGAGAGAAAGAAAATAGATGAGAGGAGAATTTTTGTAACTTTTCTTCTTCATACTGATCTCTCCTCCAGGAGGATATAAATAGGTAAAATAATACTAAAAGAAGCGCCCCCCTATTTAGGCTTAAACAATAGGAAATAGGAAAGTCATAAAGAAATACTAAGAGCAGCGACCCTCCATTTGGGCTTAAACAGTGAGAATTAAAAATAGGGAAATCATACTAAATGTAGATGATACTAAAATAAGCGGATAATTAAAAGTGCGATTTTATGCTTGGTATTCCGTCGATGGTAAACTCGCCCCTAATGCGGGTCAGGATTCATGTCGTCCTCCTTGGTAGGTACCGCAATGGCTCCGTCTGGGTCTGATGCTGTAACATGTATTTTTGTGGATACTACTTGAAAAGATGAAGTTGTTGGGGTAAGTAAAAAAGGTGATGGAATCTTAGCTCTTAAATTGGTCATATGAAAGGAAACTATTAATGTGATCAGACAGTGCTTACGTAAGTAAAATTAAGTGAAACTATTAAAGTATAATTTTGGGAAGACTTAGATGATTTAGTAAGAGAAATCTCAAAAAAAAAGAAGATTTTCATAGGAGGAGACTTAAATGGACATATAAGGAAAAAAATGTAGATTACATAACCGTTCATGGAGGATATGGATATGGAGAAAAAAATGAAGGACGAACCGTTTTAGACTTTGCCATAACACATGAGCTTATTGTATCAAATACACTTTTCATAAAAAGGGAAGAACATTTAATTACGTTTAAAAGCGGACCAAATAAGTCACAAATTAATTATTTTATGATTCACAAAATGGATAAAATGATTTGTTAGGATTGCAAAGTTATAGCAGGAGAAATTTTGACAACACAACATAGGTTAGTGATGTTAGATGTACAAATTAAATATAATAAATTTAAGGCAAAAACAAAAATATTACAAAAATTTCGATGGTGGAACTTGAAGATGGAAAAGCAGGTTGCTTTCAAGAAAGACGTTATGGAACAACTAGTTGATGACCCTTATGTTCATCCTAATACCTCATGGGAAGTTATGTCTTCACATTTAATGAGATAAGTGAAAATAACATACTTGGAGTATCAAAAGGTCGTGCACCTCCAAATAAAGAATCTTGGTGGTAGAAACAGGAAGTGCAAAACAAAGTGAGGGCAAAGATGACCAACTATAAATCACTATACACTTGTAGGAATGATGAAAACTTAGCCAGATATAAAGTCTCCAAAAAAGAAGCTAAACAGACAATAAGTAAAAGAAGTCAAGTTTATGAAAATTTTTAAAAGCGACTAAATATCAAAGACGGAGAGCGTGACATATATAAAATTGCTCGAGATAGAGAAAAAAAGATAAGAGATTTAAGTCAAGTAAATTGTATAAATGATGAGACAAATACAGTTTTGACGGATGATGCAGATATTAAAGAGCGATGAAAAAGATACTTTAATCAACTCTATAATGAAACAAAGGAATATGAATTGAACTTGAAAGAGTTAAGTAAATCAGAAAAATATAAGAACATAACGTTTTGTTGTAAAATTCAAGTATCATAGGTAAAAGATGTTTTTAATAAGATGAAAAATGGAAAGGCAGTTGAGCCAGACGATATACCCATCGAAGTATGGAAATATCTAGAAAATCAAGAAATTTTGTGGCTTACATATTTTTCAATAAAGTATTGAAGTAAAAAAGGATGCCGGACCAATGGAGAGAAAGTATCTTGGTACCTTTGTATAAAAATAAAGAAGATATATAAAATTGTGTTAATTACAGAGGAATTAAACTGATTAGTCATACCATGAAACTATGAGAACGAGTAATAAAAAAAAGATTAAGACGAGAGGCTAACATCTTGGAGAATCAATTTTGATTCATGCCAGGGAGGTCGATCATGGAAGCTATACATCTCTTGAGGAGACTCATTGACAACTATCAAGAAGGAAAACAAGATTTGCATATGCTATTTATTGATCTTGAGAAGCCTTATGATAGAGGTCCAAGAGAGATCTTATGGAGAGTCTTAGAAAAGAAAGGCGTAAATGTATCATTTATAATCAAAGACATGTATACAAATTCAGTGACAAGGGTGAGGACATATGGAGGATTAACACAAGAATTCCCTATTACTGTTGGATTACCTCAAGGTTCAGCTTTAAGCCCTTATCTCTTTACCCTTATCTTAGATGAGCTCACCAGACATCCAACAAGCAATACCTTGGTGTTTATTGTTTGCGGATTATATCGTTTTGGTTGATGAGATGCACGAGGGTGTAAACACAAAACTTGAATCTTGGCGAGATACTTTAGAAAAGAAGGGTTTTAGGTTGAGCATGGTAAAAATGGAGTATATGAAGCTTAAATTTAGCAATACAAGAACGACAAATGATTTCGTTATTAAGTTGGGTGATTAAGATATTTCTCGTAGTGAGTGTTTAAAATATCTTGGATCGATAGTTCAAAAAGATGGAGGTATTGATAAAGATGTGACACATAGAATCCAAGCGGGTTGGTTGAAGTGGAAAGGCGCGTCAGAGATCTTATGTGATCGTAAAGTACCACTCAAACTTAAGGGCAAGTTTTACCGTACTGCAATTAGACCTGCGCTGCTCTATGGTTCTGAGTGTTGGGCTATGAATTATGTACATGAACAAAAAATGGGATTTGTGGAGATGAGAATGCTTAGGTGGATGTGTGGACACACGAGATTGGATAAAATTAGGAATGAAAGTATCAGGGATAAGACAAGAGTAGCACCAATTTCAGAGAAGATGTGAGAAACTCGTCTAAGATGGTTTGAACACGTACAAAGGAGACCATTAGAGACACCTGTTAGGTGTTGTGAGAGTCTAGTCACTAGACATGTTTGACGAGGGAGTGGTAGAGCAATAAAGACTTGGAATGAAACTATAAAGAAAGACATGATGTACTTACGCATTAGTGAGATTATGACAAAAGATAGGGCACAATGGTGACAACAGATCCATATAGCTGACCCCACTATAGTGGAATAAAGGCTTGAGTGTTGTTGTATTCGAGCACATGTTATGTTGGATCCCTAGTTTGGATTTGGGCTAGATTCACTAATTAGGATGTTTGACCCACCTTGTATAGTCAGGGTCAAGTCTGTTAGTCCTAGAGTTTAAGGCTAGTCATTAGAATCAATCTATATGGACCAGCCTGCTGTGGACTTCAAGAGACTCAAGACTTAAAAGAATTCAGAGTTCAGATTATCAATTCGAAATTCTTCGAACTCAGCTCGACGATCGTCGATCTCAGATCGACGAACTCAGAGCTCTTTCTCTCTGAGTTGAGCTCGACGATATTCGAGCTCAGGTCTACGATTTCTTCCTCTAGACAGATTCTCTGGTCGATGATCTTGGAGCGCAGATTTATCATGATATTTCCAGATTGAGGTTCGTTGAGCTCAGGTCGACGAACAAGATTTCTCAGCTCGACGAACTTGGAACTCCGGTCGACGAAATTTGCCCAGAGGTCAATGAACTCTATCCCGAGTCAGAATGATATGTTTTTCTATATCTGTCCCTATATTCATTCTATTCTTTGACAATAATTCTCGGAGTAATTAATGCTCATATTCTCAAGAATATAGCCGTTCATGACAGCATTAATTATGAATTTTATCAGAGTTAATTACTTGCTTATTTTATTGGGATAGTTGGGAAAACTCATTAAAAATTATATTCCAGCCGTTTTATTCTCCAGAATCCAATCTGCAATTAATGCTTGCAATTCAAAATTCAAAAGAGAATTAGACAGCAGGTTATAAAAGAGAATTTTTCAGACGGCTCTACATACAATAGTACACACAGGAAACAATACAGAGACCACAAGAAGTATTACAGAGAAGAGAAACAAAAATATATAGAAGAATATCTGCTTCTTCTCTGTGTAGAAAACAATCAGTTTTCCCTTGATCTTACAGAAGACTGAAGAAGAACATCAATCATATATCAAGAGTCTTCTTCAACTTCTACACCAGGAATTTTCAAGGACAACAACTCTTAGATCAGTCTGCTAGTTTCTGGATCTCATCAAGACAAGGCTGAAGACCTACACCCTGAGCAAAACTCCTGTCTTCCTGAACCATTCAACATTTCGGGGGGAGCTTTGACAACAACAATCCACTAGTCTTCTCTATTGTATAGAGAAAAGAGAAGACAACATCACCTTCCTTCCTCACTGTAAAAAGGGTTTATTAACTCCCTTCAAAGGTTCTTGTGTTGGTTTTTTAGCACCTGATCAAAAGCCTAAAGGGTTTTTAGATCTCCCTGCAAATAGATCTTCTGGTGACAGGACACCTGAGCAAAAACCTGTGGTGGCAGTCACCTGATCAAAAACCTGTTAGTGGATTCCTACCAGAGTGGTAGAAGAGTGGATGTACTCAGATTTGGGGAACCACTATAAAATTTTTGTGTTGTATGTGTGATCATTCTTTCTTTGTTTTGCTGTGCTGTGATAGTGTAGCTTAGTCTAGTTTTTATTTCATTTCTATACTACTACTATTATCACTAATTTCTCTGATACAATCAAAAACAGTCAAAAGTTTTAAGTTACTCTATTCACCCCCCCTCTAGAGTAAATCAGGTCTATCCCCTATCTTTCATTGGATACTACCTTATATTTGCTTTTGTAGGCCATATTCGTTATGTGCTTAAATTGATTGTGTCTCAATTAGTTGTGGATTTTAACTTGCTATTTCTAAGTTAATTTTGTGAACAATTGTGTGGCTATTTGAAAATTTTATTTTAATTAATTGTTTGTGGCTAAATTGCAATTAGATCAAATCATTTGCATGCACATTAAGTTTAAATTTGATTGGATTGTTTGTATGCTCGCATCATTTTAGGGTCGTCGTAAATATATTGCATTCATTGTGTGATCGCTTCCATTGCATCTAGGGTTTGGGTGTCGGTCTTTGCTACATATAGACTCATGCTGCATAGATTTGTATCAGTGCACCAAGTTCGGGATTTATGTTAACAGAATTATTGAATCCATAGGTTTTGTCCTCAGAGCCACCAACTTTCATAAAAGACTTACTTCAGATTGTTGCGTATGACTTTACCCTTGTGGGCGAGCGAGATACGTTGCGATACCTTGTCCGTCAGAGCTGCCACCCATTCGCTGATGTTGTTTGGATTTGCCTAGAGGAGCTTGCTCTACTCGTCCCCGGGCTACGCCGAGGGGACGACTACCTCCACTCACCTGAGATGAGCTCTTTGAAACCAGAAGGAATTGATGGAGATCGCGGTGATCTGCCACTCATTCGGACGACCCGATTCCACGGATGCGTTTAGATGGTTGTATCGAGTCAATTTTATGTATTTATTTTATCTTTTCGAGTTGTTTTGATACCTGATCGATTTGAACATTTTGAGCTATCCAATCTGTGTGCCTTATTTCTATTATGTTGTTTTTAAACTTGCAGGAGGGGGAGGGGGGGGGGCTGGCTGGAGGGATTCAAAAAATTATTTCCATTTTAGCGGAAACCGTTCATCACGAGTTCTTGGTGCGACGCCAGAACTCCTCCCATTGGTGCGACTCCAAGATCTTCTCTTTCCCCTCCTCATCGCCCACAACCCTCTGCAAATCCACAACCCACTAGCCCATCCCCTTCTCTAGCGATCAATCTCCCTTCCGTTGAACCCTTCCGCAATCACCCACACAAACTACTTCCGCCCTGTTTCCTGCCGTTGGACCCGCATCCTCCAGCCCTAATACTTCTGGTACCGACCCCTCCCTATTTCAATTTCATATAGCCAGCATTTCCCATCACCAAACCCACGATTCCCCCGCCTCTTGTAGTTACCAGCTACCCCGTCACTACTGAAAACACCACTCCATTATTTCAATTCGGACAAACAGTTTTCCCTACCCAAATATTCCATTGGCACCTTCTAACTTCCGTCAGCCACATACATCCTCAATTTTCCTAACAATACTACTCACCTGACCCACCCTACCTGTTGAAACCGGAAAACCGGTTCCTGTGGAGTTCGACCCTTGGAGAAGAGGCGGCCGCGCACCTACTTCGCTCCTGCAAGAAAATGACAAGAAAAAGAAGAACCAAGGACTAGTCCAAGGGCCCGGCGTGGAGGTCCCACCACACACCCAGAAGATCTTTGAGCGCTTCCCCTCCTTAGCCAAGTGCCGGGCTAAGGTACCTCAAAAAGCGCTAGTAGACCTGAGAATTAGTAAGCATGCCTTCTGAGGTACCCCTTGGGTCTTATTTATAGGAAAAGATGGCCTGCCAATATACAACCTTCACTGTTCTCGAGGACTATAGGCAGACCAAAGGGGGCAACATGGTAAAAAATATGTCATGGCCAAGATGCGAGCTGGACCTGAGATAGCGTCCGCTCGGCAGGGGCCTGACTCGCCTCGCCTTGGGCCTAGGTGAGCACGTACTCGGCAGGTTGTGCTCGACTATCGCCGAGCTCGGCTCGACTATCGCCGAGTTCCAACCGAAAGCGGGGCTCGGCACGACGATCGCCGTGCTCCAACTGAAACTGAGCTCGGCGTGGAGATCGTCGAGCTCGGCTCGACTATCGCCGAGCTCGGTCTTGGCATGCTGGGTTCGTACTGCGGTCTGAGCCGGCCGGTTTGACTCCTGTCGACCACTCGCTGGATACGGGATTGTACATAATCCCCGCTCTTTGCGAGGTTGGGACAAGCTCGGAAAGAAACATCCAACCCCATAGAATCCTGCGAGTGCGACAGGGGTCAAAAGGAATCTTCTGGTAGGCCCCACAAGTAGCTATATATATGTACCCCTGCGCATCTGGCTGACCTTTGCCCTTCCCCAAATTCTATCAAGATGCCGCTCCCCGAGGAAGTCCTAGAGCGGCTCGCACGTTCCCGCGAGGAGATCGCTGCTCAGGCCGCGGGACTGACCAACCTAGAGGCCCCTGCTTGCCGCTTTGCTGATTTCGGCTCGGCCAAGCGGGCGAAACCCTTTCCACCGGGGGCCGAACCCATTCTGGCCGACTTTACTGCTGCTTTGGGGAACGGGGCCGGCTCCTCCAACCAGCCGGTTCTTGGTTCTTCCACTAAAAATCTCGTGGAGCTATCTTCCGACTAGGAGAATAGCGGCGAGGCATCCACCCCGCGGGCCAAAAGTATTCCTGACAGCTCGCCAAGGCGGGATCCCGAGGTCAAGGAGCCGGGTTCGCAGAAACTGGCGTCGCCGAGTCGTCTCCCTTCTCGGCAACCGTCCCCTGGTACCGTACTCGCGGGGGGAGGTGCCGGGCATATCCCCGTCCCCTGCTACCAACTTGCCCCTCAGGAACTCCTGCAGGGGCGTGGCAAGGACCTGCGCCACTTCTCTCCTCGCGCCAACCCAGAGGAGCCAGGCTCGCGCGGTAAGTTTTCAACTTTACTCTTCTGTTCCGGGGGTATTCGCTTTTCTGATCGTCTTTCAGTTCTTCATTCAGAACTTCTCGGTCGGACGGAGGACGGCGAGTCCGTGGATCGACCTCCTTACTCGCCTCTCCCTTCTCCAAGCGCCCTAGACGCCTTCCTGGACTCCGAACTGGGTAGTCCTGAACGTGCAAAACGGGAGCGGAAGGTTCTCAAGAAGCTGGTGCGCGAGCTCCACGACCTGCGGAAGGACAACAACATGCTGCAGTGGGAGTGCTCGCGTCTTGCGGACGGTGCTGGGGTCAGCTTGGCGTTCGAGGAGGCGTCTTCCTTGGTGCTGATGGATGAGATTGACGAGAACCTGCGGGTGGTAAATAGGAACATGGGGCGACTTCGTGAACTTTACGCGCGGCGACCTGCGACGGCGGGCCGGCGAGACCGGGGAGAATGAAACGGCTCCTCTGTCAGCCGACCGGTACTCGCCCTCGCCCTCGCATGGTCCTCGCGCCCTTATTTTTATTTGCTCTGAACAATCTGCTTGTAATAACTCGAACAACCTTTCTGCAACTTTGTATATATGTAGATGCGTTTTCAATATCCTGGTAAGTCTTTTCGAATTCTTTCTTCTGGGGTCTGGCCAGCTCGCAGGATTTGCGAGCAGAGGGTGGCGAGGTGGCGTGGTGAGACCGGGCCGATCGGTCGACTCACCTTCCCCCTCGCCCTTCTTTGTCTTCTTCTATAAATAGGCCTTCTCACCTACCCCCAGGGCACGCTTTTATTGCTTCCGAATCCCTGTTTCCTCTCTGTCATCCCGAGCTCGCGATTTTCCTTTCCTTTGCGACTATGGTTAAGACCAACCCTGACGCGGATGGCCGGTCTAAGTGCGCCCAGCACTTCATCGACCATTGCTTCTTCGAGGGGCATATTACCGAGGAGGAACTCGTTGAATTCGCGGCTGCATTCGTCCCCCCTGGCTTCCAGGCTCGCAGGCCCGCCGAGCATGAAGCCATCAACTCCTTCCCGGAGGGTGAGCTCGCCTTCCCCATCTCGCACTTCGAGGTGGGGCTGCGCCTCCCCCTCTGACCAGAGATCCGCCAGATCCTGAAGTACTACGGCGCGGTGCCCGCGCAGCTGAATTCCAACGCCATTGCTATGATGGTGGCGTTTGCCTGCTTCCTCCGCCGAGAGCGGATTGAGTTCAACCTTATGGTGTTCCGTAAGTTGTTCTCCTATAAGGCTACCCCCGATGGGGTCGCCTACTTCGGCGGGTCCCTCATCAAGGTTCGCGAGCTCGCGAACAAGAACCATAACTGGATGACCCGGCTTGTCTTTATTAAGGGAGAGCTCGGCAACATCCCCTTTCGTCCCCTGCAGAAAAGCGAGGACATATACCGTCCTCCTTCCCTGTCCGGTAGCGACGCCGACCTCCACAAGTTTTTTCTCCACAAGGACTTCGAGGTCGCCTTCCTCCGCCGCGGGCTTGATTCGCTTCAACCCGTTCTCCCTGGTGAAGGTATATCTCGCCCTGCCTTTTCGCGAACTCTGTCAAGGTGAATCTCTATATTTTTTTTTGATCAAGTCCCTTTCTGCAGGGGAACGGATTCTGCCGGAGCACCCGCCGTTCGCCGACTCGGGGATATTCTCAGATCCCCTGGAGCTGGCCCGGGCGGCGGCAGCGGCTTTTCGCGAGGAACAGGCGCGAGGTCAACTCCTCGGCAAGAAGCGCTTGGAGCCCGGGGGGTCAAGCTCGCGCCCCGATCCTTCGGCCCCCAAGAAGAAGAAGGTGAAGGTGGTCTCGTGTGGACGGCTGCACCTTCCTCCGTCGCCTACCAAATTTATGAGCTCGCCGGAGGCTCTGTCCGACGAGCCGCCTTTGAGTCCGTTGAAAGAAGCCTCCTCCCCCCGAAAGGGAAGAAGAAGAACGGGCCGTCCTCTGATTCTACCGGAGAAGACACCCTCCGCGAGCCCGGCCTGCCGAA
Source organism: Platanthera zijinensis (assembly GCA_039513925.1). Lineage (NCBI taxonomy): Eukaryota > Viridiplantae > Streptophyta > Magnoliopsida > Asparagales > Orchidaceae > Platanthera > Platanthera zijinensis. The sequence continues at coordinate 98,168,848 of CM077094.1, forward strand.
GGATCACCCCCACTTCGGCAAGGGGTGTAAAAGCAAAGATGCGGCCGGCGAGCCCATTTTGAAGTGGGACGAGGGGGCTCACCGAGTTTCCGTTTCTACTCGCGCCCCCTCCTGGGGAGCTCGCCGACCTCCTACCGCCCATGCCTTCGCCTTCGGCTTCGGCCTCTACAGCCGCGACAGCGCCGAATCGTACAAGAAACTCACCCCCAGTCAGCTCGGCCATGAGGGGTTACAAGCCCACCTGCGGGCCTTCGAGCTTCACCACACGATGGTCCGCCGCGGGTTCCAGCTCAGTAATGCCTTGCTGACTGCTGAACAGGAGCGCGACCTGGCGAGGGAGAGCGCAGTCGACGCGGAAAGGCGGTTCGGCGTTGCCGACGCTCTTCTTGCGAAATCTGCCGGCGGCTTGGTAATCACTGGATATCTCCGTTCGCCTTATTTAGGATTCTTCTTGCGCTTGCTCTGAACTCTAATTTCGCAGGATGCCGAGGCCACCAACGCGCTGCGGGGCGAGGTGGCTCAGCTGCAAGCTCAGCTTGCCGAGCGGGAAACCCAGCTCGCCGAGCAAAGGACGTACTCTCGCGAGCAAGAGGCTGTTGCCGCCCAGTTGGGGGTGGAGGTGGAGGAGTTGAAGGAGAAGAACAAGGGGCTCCTGGGTGAGGTCCTCCGCCAGGCCGACGCTCTCCTTCCCCCGGGCGCCAGCGAGCCAACCTTCCCCTACAAGAGGCCTCGGGTGTTTGGCGAGTCTGATGTCGCGGAGCAGCTGCGAGTCAACTCTATCGAGGCTGCCGAGTGCCTCCTGAAGGCCATGAGGGGGACAGGGATTTTGGCGGAAGGCTGCGAGGGGGTCACCGTCCGGGAGCTCCTGCCAACCCTGTTCCCACCCAGCCCGCTCAGCGAGAAGGAGGATAGCTTCGACTCGCTCTTCGCGGGGGTGGGAGAGAAGGGCGCTCGGCTTGGCGGCGAGGAGGATCGTCATTCAAGGGGGGGGGGACAAGAGCTAACTAGGCTACTCCACTTTTGCTTTCTTTTTCTTTTGTACCCCTGCCGAGGCGGGCCTTTCCTTGTATACTTGTAATGATGAATCAAAGATAACATTTTTCATAATTTCTCTATCTTCTTTTTAAGCTTACTTGCGACATTATACCCGCGCGCTTGATGCCCCGACCTCGCCCGTAGAATGTTTTGAGTTAGGACCAGCCCCCGTGGTGAGATCATAGGCGCCGGCCCTGGCTAGACTCGCCGATGTTACCTGTACTTGCGGCGAATCCCTAGGACACGTGCTCGCGCCATACCCTACTTGCGCCATACCTTGCCCCCGCCATGTCTCGCTTCCGTTTTTCGACAACTCAGGCAAGTGAAAATATGTTTGGGTCGAGATGCTGCCGACATCTGCCTTAGACACCAGGGCGTGTCTTCTGCCGAGTTAACTGGAGCGAGACTAGGCTCGCTGGAGAGAGCTGTTTCCTCCCCCTGAGTCTGGGACGGGACCAGGGCTTCCTTAGTAGCGAGCTGGAGGGGGCTGGGTATTCCGAGCTCGCCGTCTTGACTGGCGAGCTTGCCCCCTGGCACTTTTCTCGGGCCAACCCCCAGTCTCAGCCCCAGGGTCATAGCGATGTCCATCGAGACTCGGCCGTGCCAGCTAGGTGGGAGCCTGACAGGGGAGTGACGAGACCTAACCCCAGAGCGAGAAGACTTAGAAACTTTTGCCTCTCCCGGGTGCTACCACCGGGCCAGTCAGCTAGGTGAGAGCCTGAGGGCGGTTGTTGAACATCCTCCGGGCTCAGCCCCAGGGTCATAGCGATGTCCATCGAGACTCGGCCGTGCCAGCTAGGTGGGAGCCTGGCAGGGGAGCGACGAGACCTAACCCCAGAGCGAGAAGACTTAGAAACTTTTGCCTCTCCCGGGTGCTACCACCGGGCCAGTCAGCTAGGTGAGAGCCTGAGGGCGGGTGTTGAATATCCTCCGGGCTCAGCCCCAGGGTCATAGCGATGTCCATCGAGACTCGGCCGTGCCAGCTAGGTGGGAGCCTGGCAGGGGAGTGACGAGACCTAACCCCAGAGCGAGAAGACTTAGAAACTTTTGCCTCTCCCGGGTGCTACCACCGGGCCAGTCAGCTAGGTGAGAGCCTGAGGGCGGGTGTTGAACATCCTCCGGGCTCAGCCCCAGGGTCATAGCGATGTCCATCGAGACTCGGTCGTGCCAGCTAGGTGGGAGCCTGGCAGGGGAGTGACGAGACCTAACCCCAGAGCGAGAAGACTTAGAAACTTTTGCCTCTCCCGGGTGCTACCACTGGGCCAGTCAGCTAGGTGAGAGCCTGAGGGCGGGTGTTGAACATCCTCCGGGCTCAGCCCCAGGGTCATAGCGATGTCCATCGAGACTCGGCCGTGCCAGCTAGGTGGGAGCCTGGCAGGGGAGTGACGAGACCTAACCCCAGAGCGAGAAGACTTAGAAACTTCTGCCTCTCCCGGGTGCTACCACCAGGCCAGTCAGCTAGGTGAGAGCCTGAGGGCGGGTGTTGAACATCCTCCGGGCTCAGCCCCAGGGTCATAGCGATGTCCATCGAGACTCGGCCGTGCCAGCTAGGTGGGAGCCTGGCAGGGGAGTGACGAGACCTAACCCCAGAGCGAGAAGATTTAGAAACTTTTGTCTCTCCCGGGTGCTACCACCGGGCCAGTCAGCTAGGTGAGAGCCTGAGGGCGGGTGTTGAACATCCTCCGGGCTCAGCCCCAGGGTCATAGCGATGTCCATCGAGACTCGGCCGTGCCAGCTAGGTGGGAGCCTGGCAGGGGAGTGACGAGACCTAACCCCAGAGCGAGAAGACTTAGAAACTTTTGCCTCTCCCGGGTGCTACCACCGGGCCAGTCAGCTAGGTGAGAGCCTGAGGGCGGGTGTTGAACATCCTCCGGGCTCAGCCCCAGGGTCATAACGATGTCCATCGAGATTCGGCCGTGCCAGCTAGGTGGGAGCCTGGCAGGGGAGTGACGAGATCTAACCCCAGAGCGAGAAGACTTAGAAACTTTTGCCTCTCCCGGGTGCTACCACCAGGCCAGTCAGCTAGGTGAGAGCCTGAGGGCGGGTGTTGAACATCCTCCGGGCTCAGCCCCAGGGTCATAGCGATGTCCATCGAGACTTGGCCGTGCCAGCTAGGTGGGAGCCTGGCAGGGGAGTGACGAGACCTAACCCCAGAGCGAGAAGACTTAGGAACTTTTGCCTCTCGGGGCTCTAAGCTGCGAGCCCCTCTACCCTCACTATTCTGCCAAAGCATAAGATATGATAATAAGATTCATTTTTATTCGTGGGGCCAAAATATCTACAATATTTTCAAGGATAAAAACGTTTCAGATCGTCGCCACTCCAAGTGTGGCTGAGGGTGTCCCCTTTTACATCTTGGAGGCGATACCCCCCTGATTTCAAGACCTCCTGTACAATGTAGGGGCCCTCCCAATTGGGGTGGAGTTTTCCCACAGCGGCTGATCTCCCTGCCGCGTCCACTTTTTTCAAGATAAGGTCCCCCTCCGTGAACTGCCTGACACAGACGTGTTTGTCGAAATACTTGGCCATCCTTCGCTTGGCCTCTTCCTGCCTGACGACGGACAAGTCGCGTAGTTCTTCTACCATATCAAGGGAGAGTCGAAACTCCTCCTCATTCTCTGATCTCCACTCTTCCCTTCCAGCTCCTGCCTCGACGACCCGAGGTGTCTGGACCTCGAATTCGATAGGTAGAACGGCCTCGCAGCCGTGAGAGAGTTTAAAAGGTGTCTCCCCTGTGGCCGTGTTGGGGGTGGTCCTCAAGGCCCAAAGGACTGAGGGGAGTTGTTCTACCCAACTTCCCCTCAAATTTTCCACTTTCTTTTTTAAGAGGTTCACGATGATTCTGTTGGCCGCTTCCACCTGCCCGTTGCTCCTGGGGTGATGGACGGAAGCAAACCGAAGGTCAATCCCCAGCTGTTCGCAGAAGCGAATGAACTCCGTGCTGGCAATCTGAGGTCTGTTATCCGTGACGATGGCCTGTGGTAGCCCATGCCTGCAGATGATCTCCCCCCAGATAAAGTTCCTGACTACCTGGGAGGTTACCTTGGCTAGAGCCTTCACCTCCATCCACTTAGAAAAATAGTCGATCATGACCAACAGAAATCTCCTCTGCCCGCTGGCCTGAGGAAAAGGTCCTACGAGGTCCAGTCCCCATATGACGAAGGGCCATGGTGCCATGATGCTTCTTAACCTCTGAGCCGTCTGGAGCTGGAGCGGGGCATAGAGCTGACACTTATGACATTTTTTTGCGAATTCGGCTGCATCCTGACCGAGGGTGGGCCAGAAGTACCCTTGCCTGACGATTCTCCCCTCCCGGGTCCGACTCCCCGAATGACTTCCACATTCGCCGGAATGGACCTCCTCCAAAATTTTATGCACCTCCCTTTCGGCCACGCAACGAGCCAGCATCCTTGAGAGGGTCTTGCGATACAACTGCCCCTCGCGTAGGAGGTAATACGCCGCCTTGCGCTTGAGCCCTCTTCGGTCCATTCCCTCCGGGTACTCTCCGGTGGACAAAAAGGTGACAAAGGGATCCATCCACGAGGGGTGCTGTTCCATTTCCATTAGTTCCCCCTCTTCGATGGAAGGTCGGAAGAGATCCGTAATGGTGCCTCCCATCCGGGGGCCGTGCTTTGCTAGCTGGTCGACTGGCTCATTTTCCTCTCGCGGCACGCGCTTGATAGAGAAGGTCTGGAAGGTCCCGATGACTCCCTTTACCTTCATCAAATAGAGCTGCAGGGTGGGATCCCTCGCCTCAAACTCCCCCTTGACCTGGGAAGCCACCACCATGGAGTCGGTGAGGACCTCCACGTCATGCACCCCCAAGTCTCTCGCCAGGCGCAGACCTGCGATTATAGCTTCGTATTCGGCTTGATTATTGGTGATAGGGAAGTGCACTACCACAGTTTGCTCGATTCTTATCCCCTGGGGGCTTTCCAAGATGACCCCAACCCCTAAAGAATGCTTCCCCGAGGCACCGTCCACCCTGACTTTCCAGGGGAGAGGGCGAGTGAGTCTCTCCTCCGCCACCTCGACCACATACTCTGCCAGGAAGTCAGCCATAGCTTGGGCCTTGATTGAGAGGCGGGGAACGAAGGAGATGTCGAACTCGCTCAGTTCCACCGACCATTTGGCCAACCTACCTGAATGCTCTACCCCCTTGAAGATGTTGCGCAGGGGGTGGTCAGTCACTACTCGGATTGAGTGTGCCTGGAAATAAGGCCGAAGCCTCCGGGCTGAGATGATCAAGGCGAAGGCCAGTTTTTCCAGGATGGGGTATCGAAGCTCGGCCTTCCTTAGTACCCGACTCACATAATAGACGGGGAGTTGCCTCTTCCCTTCCTCCCGAACCAAAACCGAACTCAAGGCTTCAGCCCCGACCCCTAGATATAGGAATAAGTCTTCCCCTTCCTTGGGCCCTTGGAGCAGGGGGGCTTGAGTCAGCTGTTTCTTTAAAGCCTGGAATGCCTCCTCGCACTCCGAGGTCCATTCAAACTTTCGACCCCCTCTCACGGTTTTGAAAAACGAGGAGCATCTCTCCCCGGCCCGGGAGAGGAATCTACTCAACCCTGCCAACTTCCCTGTCAGTCGCTGTACTTCCTTGGTATTTTGTGGTGACCTTAGTTCCATGATTGCTCTCACCTTATCTGGATTAGGTTCTACACCGGCGGGGGTGAGGAGATGCCCTAGGAACTTTCCTCTGCTTGCCCCGAAGACACACTTCAAGGGGTTCATCCTCATCTTAAACCTGCGGAGAGTGGCGAAAGTCTCTTCCAAGTCCTGGATGTGGGAGTCGACATCCAAGCTCTTGATCATGAGGTCATCCACGTACACTTCGAGATTCCTCCCCTTCTGCTCTCGGAAGACCCTATCCATCATTTTTTGGTAGGTGGCCCCCGCATTCTTTAGCCCAAAGGGCATCATTTTGTAACAATAACATCCGTCTCCCGTAATGAACGAGACATCTTTGACGTCAGGAGGGTGCATTCTGATTTGGTGATAACCTGAAAAAGCATCCAGAAAACTCATTACAGGGAAACCGACGGCTGAGTCAACCAACGCATCGATCCGAGGCAAAGGATAACAATCTTTCAGGCATGATTTATTAAGAAGAGAAAAGTCGATACACATCCTCCACCGGCCGTCTCCTTTTTTAACCATTACAACGTTGGAGACCCAGCCGAGGTATTGGATTTCAGATATGAAGCCGGCCTCGAGGAGCTTGGCGACTTCCTCCCTGATTGGCTCGGCGAGCTTGTCCGTGATGGATCTCTTCTTCTGCTGGATGGGGCGAGCCTCCGGGTCCAGGTTGAGGCGATGGCAGACCACGTCGGGGTCGATCCCTGGCATCTCCGCGGCGCTCCAGGCGAAGATGTCCACATTCTTCTGGATGCACTCCAGCATCCTGTCTTGAGCCTCCGGGGTCAGGCCTCCGCTGACGCGGACCTTCTCCATCCTGCCTCCAATGGTGAGAACCTCCATCTCCACCACCTCCTCCGCTGCCTCCAGACGGGACTGCTCCCCCCATTCCTCGATACCTCCCCCTCCGGGGGCGAGGACCTCTTCCCCAGCCTCTTCCACGGCCATGGCCTCGGCCGGCTCTCGAGTCTTTTCCGTTACCTCCTCCCGGGCGCGGTACCCCACCTCCATCTCTTCGCCAGCTTCCTGCTTCTCCTCCTCCAACCTCCGCCCCATCTCCTCGGCCCCCTCCAGCCAAGAGATGGAGTTTACCGCCGAGACGTAGCACTCCCTTGCCTCCTTAGGGTCTCCTCGGACCCGGATCTGGACCCCCTCGACGTTGAGCTTTAGAAACTGGTGGAAGGACGAGGGGACGCAGCGGAAGGCACTGATGAGAGGTCTCCCGAAGATGGCACTGTAGCTGCTAGGGGCGTCTACGATGACAAACTTGCAGTTACGTGACTGCCCCCCCAGAGTGACATGGAGTCCTACTCCTCCCTCGACTTCTTTCCTCTCTCCCGAAAAGCCGAACAGGGGCCCATCCGAGGCTAACACCCTCCTGGCCTCTACTTTCATTGCATCGAACGCCTTCTTGAAGATGACGGTTACCGAACTCCCATTGTCGACGAGGATTCGGGAGACGGTAAAATCCTCGATGGCTGTCTGGATGACCAGCGCATCGCAAAAGGGGTCCTCGTGACCCGGCAAGTCCTCTCTGGAGAAGGTGATTTTCTCCTCCGGGGGAGGGGACTGGGATGTGGAGCCAACGCTCCTTCGGTACATAGTGTGGAGGCTTGACTTACGGGAGGCCTCGATCCCAGCCCCCCCGTGGATCGCTCCGATCCTTCCTCGGGTGCCCACATCAACCCGGTCTTCACACCGATCCCCCTCCTCCCGGGGCCGGATCTCCTCTATCCGAACTTCCTGATGGTCTTGCTGTTGCTGTTCCCTTCTCCCTCTCATCTCGAGGAACTCCGGGCACGTGGATGTGAGGTGCCCCTCCTCTTGATGAAAATCACAATAGGGCAGGTCCACCCTGACCTCCCTCCTTCTCCTCGGCTGTCCTCTCCTCCTCCCCCTCATGGCAATTGCCATTGCCTCCTCCTAGTCGGGGAGAGGGGGTCTCTGACCCTGCCTACCCCCCTGGGGATTGTACTGCCCTCGGCCACCCTGGCGGTTATCTCCTCCCTGATAACCTCTCCGTGGTGCCTGGTCTTGCCACTCGGGTCTCCATCCCAAACGGTGGGTCTGCTCCGGACGCACCCACCTGGGTTGCGGCTGCTGCTGCGGCTGCTCCCTTTGCCGAGGTTCAGCCCTCCTCTCCTCCTGAATTCGGCCACCCCTTGGCCTCTCCTCCTCCACGGCCCACTTGGCCAACCTTCGCGCAAACTCCGGGTGCGCTGCCTCCATATCGGCCTCCCTGGCCGCTCTCTCCAGGAGTGCCTCAAAAGACACTGGAGGTGATCTCTTCAGTTCCATCGCGAAGAATCCGGATTGGAGACCCAGGGTGAAGGCCACCATCATGGTGTGCCCTGGCATCTCCTGAACTTGGGACAGTTCCTCTTGGAACCTGTCCAGATAGCTTCCCAGGGTTTCTCCCACCCTCTGCTTGATGCGGAATAAAGACTCCGCCTCCTTCCTCTTCTTGGAAGTGGTGAATCTCAGCATGAAATCCCGTCGCAGATCCTCAAAGCAGTAGATGGACCCGGTCGGGAGTTGGTGGAACCACTCTCTCGCCTTTTCTCTGAGGGTGATGGCGAAGAGTCGGCACTTGAAGCCGTCTGACATCTGTCGAATAGAGACCATGTCCTCGAACCACTGGATGTGGTGGACCGGGTCTCCTCTCCCGGAGTAATAAGTCATCTCTGGCTCGCAAAATCCCTCGGGAACTGGGGCTGAAGAAACGAACTCGCTGAAGGGGCTCCCCCCCTCAGCCGGGCGAGACGGGAACTCCCTCCCTGCGGTCTCGCCGAAGTGGTACTCGGCGGCCGAGCCGGGGAACAGAACTCGCCCCTGGAACTCGCGCTCGCCTCTCTCGGCAGGTTCCTTCCCTGGTCGCCTGAGCGGCGCGTCGTCGCCGAGTGCGGGAGCGGCGACCACCGGAACTGCCGGTGTCGCACTCTCAGCTCGCATGCCGAGTGCGGTCCTGACGAGCCCGAGGATCTCCTCCCTAAGCTCCGCCGGCACGCTCGCCGCTGGGGGTGGGGGAGGGGGTGGCGAGCTGCCCCTGCCTGATCCTTGTCCTTCTCCAGTCATCGAACCTGCAGAAGGTTTTCTCTGCTGACCACTGTCCACGCTCACCGCACCAAAATGTTGAAACCGGAAAACCGGTTCCTGTGGAGTTCGACCCTTGGGGAAGGGGCGGCCGCGCACCTACTTCGCTCCTGCAAGAAAATGACAAGAAAAAGAAGAACCAAGGACTAGTCCAAGGGCCCGGCGTGGAGGTCCCACCACACACCCGGAAGATCTTTGAGCGCTTCCCCCCCTTAGCCAAGTGCCGGGCTAAGGTACCTCAAAAAGTGCTAGTAGACCTGAGAATTAGTAAGCGTGCCTTCTGAGGTACCCCTTGGGTCCTATTTATAGGAAAAGATGGCCTGCCAATATACAACCTTCACTGTTCTCGAGGACTATAGGCAGACCAAAGGGGGCAACATGGTAAAAAATATGTCATGGCCAAGATGCGAGCTGGATTTGAGATAGCGTCCGCTCGGCAGGGGCCTGACTCACCTCGCCTTGGGCCTAGGTGAGCACGTACTCGGCAGGTTGTGCTCGACTATCGCCGAGCTCAGCTCGACTATCGCCGAGTTCCAACCGAAAGCGGGGCTCGGCACGACGATCGCCGAGCTCCAACTGAAACTGAGCTCGGCGTGGAGATCGTCGAGCTCGGCTCGACTATCGCCGAGCTCGGTCTCGGCATGCTGGGTTCGTACTGCGGTCTGAGCCGGCCGGTTTGACTCCTGTCGACCACTCGCTGGATACGGGGTTGTACAGTACCCACATACAATCTCCATCTCACACCAACATCCAATATCCCCTTTGCCAAATACCACAACCCTCCATCCAACAAATTTACTGTGTTGGCCTGGGAAATAACTGCATCCTAGAACTGCCCCAGTACTCTGATTCTCTCATGTTCAGCCACGGCCCACCTCTCTCTTTCACAGTAAAATCTCAACCGTCCCTGCCCATCCGCCGCGTACACGTGTAAGTCGTTATTTGGAATTTCTGCTTTCTATTATTTTGTATTCGGACACATGTTTTGTTAGATGTTTCCTTATATTTGCTTTTAGTATTGTGATATCTCGTGATTTGCAGGTCTTTTTTGTTGTGTGCTTAAATTAATTGCGCCTCAATTAGTTGAGGATTTTAACTTGTTATTTCTAAAATAATTTTGTGAACATCTGTGCAGCTGTATAAAATCTTTATTTTAATTAATTGCTTGTGGCTAAATTGCAATTGGACCAAATCATTTACCTGCGCATTAAGTTTACATATGATTGCATTGCTTGTATGCTTGGATATCATTTTAGGGTCGTCATAGATATATTGCATTCATTGTGTGTTTGCTTGCATTGCATCTAGGGTTTGGGCGTCAGTCTTTGCCACCTGTAGACTCATGTTGCATCAGCTAGTGTCGCGTGTCCACCTGTAGATTTGTCATGCGTCACAAAGTTAATAAGTCAGAGAAGGGTTAGGTTCTTTGCAGAGGAATGACATTTTGCATAAATGATTAAATCTTTAGATGAAAATGTGTACGATAGTGCATACTGGCTTGAGGTCAGTTATTTTAGGTGTATATAAGCCATTTGGGAAACATAACCAATTGTCTTTGATTATATACATGGCTAGAGAATATTTCTTGTACGCACTTGATGATGATACTCTTTACTTTTTTTCTACGTCTATTTTTGGTCTCCATCTTTAGCACACTTTTCTTCTTTAGTAGATTCAATGTTCTATTAGATTTACATTTGTGTTCTTAGGTGCTACTGACTTCTCCTGATACTCTATTGGCTACTTTAACGCCTGCACTTGTTGCCGAAGCCAATATGCTACGTGAGAGGTTTGCACATAGGTATCACAGCAGTGCTCTCCTTGGGATGCAGTCTAGATCTCGGCGTGGTGAGCCCTCTAGACGGGGAGATCTTATAGGATCAAGCGCGGACAGGAATGTTGTTGACTCTGCTTCCCGCAGGTCTACGGTGAGTAAACTTGTCGACGCTGCTGGAACTCCTCTTGTGGACAAAAATGCTTTGAAAGCATTGGTTAGGCTACTTCGTGTTGTTCAGGTAATCTAAACCTGTCACAAAATTAACTATTTCAACATGTTTTTTTGTTTAGCTAGCAATTTGACATGTAAATTCTGCAGCCCCTCTATAAAGGACAATTTCAGAGGCTTCTCTTGAATTTATCAGCCCATCAGGATACAAGAACATTATTGGTGCAAATTTTGATGGATATGCTGATGCTTGATCTACGGGGATCAAATAATATTACAATTAATGACATTGATCCGCCATTCCGGCTATTTGGCTGCCAGAGCTATATCATGTACTCACGTCCTCAATTTTCTGATGGTACCCATCTTTGCCCCGTTTCTCTTCTGGTTATGAATGTTCTCTAGAACTTTTTCTTGGTTAATTTGTGAATGTGATAGTTACGAGCTGATTTTGTCATACATTGTCTCTCATGGCTAATTGGCTATAATAAGATCATTAATGGATCAGAATTTCATTGTTGACTAGTAGCTTTAACTTAGGGTATAGGGTGTTAATGGATCTTAGTCTGTTTGTTTGAGTTTTTTTAACTCAATTTCGGCGGGGTAAGGAGAAATGTGTGTTTTGCTAAACCACCATTTTGGAGCTCTGGTGCTATCGGAAAGCCAAAAACTACATTTCCCCCATTTCCCAAAGACGTGTGAGAGCTCCATTTCTCACCTGATCCAGTAGCACCACTCTCCCAAATAGAGCCTTAATTTTAGGTTCACAATATATAGTTGCTTTACATTACTCATCTCACTGTTTTGGTGAATTTAGGAGTGCCACCTCTAGTTTCTAGACGTCTTCTAGAAACTCTGACATTCTTGGCCAGGAATCATCAATATGTGGCAAAACTTCTACTCCATTATGAGGTTTCAAATTGTGGAGTATCTGAAGTTGACACATCCAATCAAGGACGTGGCAAAGCTGTTATTATGGAGGAAGATAAACCTAAAGACATGATAGGGAAGGGAGATTTCTCCATTGTTGTGCTTCTTAAGCTGTTGAATCAGCCGTTATATATGAGGAGTGTAGCTCATCTTGAGCAGGTGTCTTCTGTGTACCAAGTTCATTTTTCATTTTTTGAATTTTTTTAATATGAACGACCTCTCACTGTTTTTTCCCCATTATTTTAGCTCTTAAATCTTCTAGAAGTCATCATGATCCATGCTGAGAGTGATGCTAGCCTACCCAAACAATCTGTAGAACCTTCTGAGCAACCTGTTATCTCAGAAGGCATCATGCTAGACGTAAATGCGAATACCGATGCATCTCCCATAGAACCATCCGGTTTAGAGAGCAGAGTGCAGAGTGAACAGGTCAATAATGTTGCTGTTTCTGCTGCTACTGAGGAGGGGTGCTTTTCAAAGATTGATAGCAAAGAACAGGATCCACGCGCTGTTCTTCTTGGTCTTCCACAAGCAGAACTTCAGCTTCTTTGCTCTTTGTTGGCTCGAGAAGGGTATGATAGTCTTTCCGATCCTTTTTTTTTGCTTTTTCTTACAGGGCAAGGATTATGTTATACCTATTTCCCATTTTTTTTTATCTTGTCTACCTTTTATTAGTATACAATTGAATTGTTTTTTGGCATTAGAAATATGTTGTTTATAGTGTTTAGTTGAGCTTGCACTGCAATCATTATATCTTTTCATTAATGATCTAATCAAAAGTATGTTCCAACATGCTCTTAAATTTATGGAATGATTTTTTTTGTCTTTCAGGATCATGCATATCTATTGGATACCTAGATTGAAGTATTTTTACAAAATTTGTAGCAAGATTTTGAATTTTGAAAGTCTTCAGTATTTGGAATATTCATGCCTTTCAACCTAAATAATAGCACTCTGCTTTGCTTTTTATTTAGTGACTTTTGGATATCATCATTTTGTAGGATAGTCAACTAAATATTGTAGCTCTACAATTTTTAGCTCCTTTTCGTTGTTATTTGAGATATGGTTTTTGTGTTTGCATTTTTCATTTAAGCGCCACTCCTTACCTATTCATGTGTAAATAAATTTCATACACTTAATGCATTCTAAATGATCAGAACTCACCACCTGCCGTTGGGATGATACTACAAATAAATTATTTAACTGAGCTTGGTGTCATACTCTATTAAAATGAGATTGACCTCATATTTTCTAAAGCAAATTTGTTACTGATTTTTATATTTTTTTCTTTAGATTGTCAGATAATGCGTATGTTCTCGTGGCTGAGGTTTTGAAAAGGCTCGTGGCTGTTGTTCCAATATTTTGTCATCTGTTTATAGTCGAGCTAGCGAAGTCCATGCATAACTTGGTTGTATCTGGTATGCATGAATTGCACCTAAATGGAGATTCTGAGAAGGCACTCCTTACCTCATCATCCACTAGCGGTACAGCTATTTTAAGAGTTTTGCAGGCATTGAGTTCTTTAGTTTCTGTTTTACATGACAAGAAGGATCCCCATCTTCTATCAGAGAAAGACTATGGAAATGCCCTCTCCCAGGTGTCAGATATTAATGCATCCCTGGAATCTTTATGGTTAGAATTGAGCATATGTATTAGTAAAATAGAGAGCTCCTCTGAACCTACTGCAGACGTGGATATAGTTGCAGGAAATGCTGCATCGCCAAATGCAGGTTCATCATCTCCGCTTCCGGCTGGCACTCAGAACATCTTGCCCTATATTGAATCCTTTTTCGTTACATGTGAAAAACTACATCCTGGCCAATCAGATGGAAATCAAGAGCTTGCGACTTCGACACCCTCCGAGGTTGAAGATGCTTCAACTAGTGGCCATAAACCATCTGCTCTTCCTATAAAAGTGGATGAAAAGTTAAATGCTTTTGTGAAGTTTTCTGAGAAGCATAGAAAGTTGTTAAATGCCTTTATTCGCCAAAACCCTGGATTACTTGAGAAGTCGTTCTCTCTTATGCTTAAAGTACCACGTTTCATTGACTTTCACAACAAACGTGCTCATTTTCGCTCGAAAATTAAGCACCAACATGACCATCATCACACTTCGGTAAGGATTTCGGTTAGAAGAGCCTACATCCTTGAAGATTCTTATAATCAGCTACGAATGAGATCACCTCAAGATCTGAAAGGAAGACTTACTGTACATTTCCAAGGCGAAGAGGGTATTGATGCTGGAGGCCTAACAAGGGAATGGTATCAACTTCTCTCCCGCGTTATTTTTGACAAAGGCGCATTGCTTTTTACGACGGTTGGTAACGAGTCAACCTTCCAGCCAAATCCAAACTCCGTTTACCAAACAGAACACCTCTCTTACTTCAAGTTCGTTGGTCGAGTGGTTCGTGCATTCCTTCTGTTTTATTCATAATGTTTGTGTCTGTGAATTTAATTGGTTTTCCTTACCATTTCATTTTGTGTGCAGGTTGGAAAGGCATTGTTTGATTGTCAACTTTTAGATGTTCATTTCACCCGATCTTTCTACAAACACATGCTGGGGGTGAAGGTGACCTACCATGATATTGAAGCTATAGATCCTGGTTATTACAAGAATTTGAAGTGGATGCTTGAGGTTAGCTATGTTGTATAATTGCATGTTGTACTTGTTTCTTGCTATTCGTGGATTCTTTATGGAACCCTAATTTTTCAAATTTTTGTTATTGAAGAATGATATAAGCGATGTTTTAGACCTTACTTTTAGCATGGATGCGGATGAGGAGAAGCTGATATTATATGAGAAGGCAGAGGTATGCGATGTTGATTTGTTTTATCCCAAGGTTATATGTTATGTTGTGGTATCCCTATTTAGGTTACATCACTTGTTGAATCCGACCGTGTTTATATCATATTGTTGAAATGATTTGGCTAATTGGTTGGTTTTGTTCAGGTTACTGACTGCGAGCTGATTCCCGGTGGTCGAAATATTCGAGTTACTGAAGAAAACAAGCATGAGTATGTTGACCGTGTAGTTGAACATCGTCTTACAACTGCTATTAGGCCGCAGATAAATGCATTTCTCGAAGGTTTTAATGAACTGATCTCCCGTGAACTTGTATCTATATTTAATGATAAAGAGTTGGAGTTATTGATCAGTGGCCTACCTGATATTGATCGTAAGTACTGGTTCTTGTTTCTTGTCTCTGCACCATTTTGTTATTATATATTTCTTCATTGTTTCTTACTAATTTGATAATGATACTTTCCCCCCACGTGCTCTCTTTATTGCAGTGGATGACTTGAGAGTAAATACCGAGTATTCTGGTTACAGTAATGCATCTCCCATCATTCAATGGTTTTGGGAGGTGCTTCAGGGTTTCAGCAAGGAGGACAAAGCCAGATTCCTTCAGTTTGTGACTGGCACGTCAAAGGTACCAGTTTAATTTATATTGCTAATCACTAGTAAAAGTATTCCCTCTTTTTTTTGAATAAAGCTGTGGAATGTTTATGCCATGTTCTAATTTCATGGTGAATCTCACGCAGGTTCCTCTAGAAGGTTTTAGTGCCCTTCAAGGAATATCTGGTCCTCAGAGATTTCAGATCCACAAGGCCTATGGCAGTGCTAATCACCTGCCCTCCGCCCACACTTGGTAAGCTTGTGTTCTTCAGTTTGCGTCTTATGGCGTATATAGGCTTCGTTTGGGAGGACTTAATTAAGGTCTGATTCATGCGGTCGTGACGACCGCATGACCAGTGAAAATAAGTTCCCCCAAACAGAGCCATAGTTTATATAAACTTAAGGGTTAATCACCGGTATTACTGTAGAACTTGCACCAATATAAGGACTTCCCCTCCACTTTTTGAAAAGACAATCCTGCTCTTCGAGTTTAGATTGTTATTTTTTTAGTACGATAAGCCACCTCTTAGGAGTGGTACACTCATAATGCAAGCTAATGTAGTGAGGGTAGCTTCCTGAAATTATGCAATGATCTGGTGGAGGTACCGGCAATGAACCCTAAACTATGTTCTGGGTCAAGTCTTGCCATAAGACCTAACATTTTTGGTTATTTTGTTGTTTCACAGCTTCAACCAGGTTGATTTACCGGAATATCCTTCCAAAGAACAGTTACAAGAAAGGTTGTTATTGGCGATTCATGAAGGGAGCGAGGGATTTGGATTTGGTTAAGTTGGGCGGGCATCAAAGGGCTCCTCAACTCTGTACAGAAAGTATAGGAAGATGCAAGGAAGAATGGCTCGGAAGAGACACCCCATCCTCTCCCTAAATTTTTCGCTCGCCGTTGTACCGGAATTCCATAAAACAATCTAACATGCACCCACTATTTTGAGAAACAAAAAGACGAATGCCAGAGACGGCGGGAAGGCATTCGTTCAGTGCTGCTGACTCGCATTGAAGTTGGCTATTTTTCTCTGGGGTTTTGGGAGGGGTTCTTGGAAGAAGTGGCTGCCAAAAAGCCATCATGGATGATGAGGATGATGCTTTTGGGTGTTAAGTTAATACTTTTGCTTTTATGTAAATTTTTTTTCCCTTAATGACTTTAGATTATATATTGTTGTAGACCTTGCTCGTGCTTTTTTCGTCTTCTTTTATCTTCAAATAACATTCTGTCCGATGCATTTTCTTTTTGAATGACGATGTTTGTGAATAGAGAGGAGACTTTTGATATACAGCTTTGTTAAGACCTATCATATGCTCTGCTTTTATGCACTGTGAGAATTTATAACATTTGTCTCCTCCAGAGAGGTGAATGTGTCATCAAAGAAAGATCCAATGGTCGAAGATTATAGAAGTGGGAATATCACAAAGTCTGAGTAATTTTGATATTCTAGCGGAAGATATAATACTAATAATATTCTAGAATCCTATACCTACATCTTTATGATTTCAGACATACATTGGATTAATTAGTTACATCAGCTGTGTTAAGATCTAGTAAGATAATAATTGAATGATATGGGCATGGTAATTAAATGATATCTGTCTTAATAATCAAGCTCATTAAACATTATAAAGAAATCCAACATAATTTAAGTCGTACCTTAATAATTTATCCATTGCCTTTATCTTAATGTAGCAAGATCGTAAGATCATGTCATTTGTGCTTATAACAGATCAATTAACACATCATGAAGGCATAATTGAAGGTGTACCTTAATATCTTATATAGCCTTCATCTTGATGTAGCAATGTCAATTGATCGTATTTGTCACATGTGCTCATAACAAATCATTTAAATTTTCATAAATAATAGACATAATCAATGCTGACAAATGTAGTAAATAAAAGGAAAAAGATGATGTATGGACTTCTATCCAATATTTTCTCCAAGACATTTGTCAAGGCACAATATTTCCAAAGGAATAATATCTTGTAGACATAAATTTTTGTAGGGAATATATCTTGAAACACATTAATTCAAGTAGAAATTATTATTACTCAAAAACATATAAATTTCCTTAGGAATTATTTCTCAAAGGCAAATTAATTATTGTAAGAATTATATCTCGAACGCACATTAATTGCCTTATAAATTATATCTCAAATGCATATTAATTCCCAATAAAGCATGACATTTTAACCAGGCGCAATGTTCATCAACAAAAGTAAGTTAAATATAGGCAAAAATCCTAAATAGGTTCCCAAACTTTGGGGGCCATTTGAAATTGGTACCTAACGCTTTAAAATGTTTGAAATCGGTCCCCAACTATTAAAACTTTTTTAAATAGGTCCCATTTAACTCTTTCGTCTATCTACTTAACGGAATTACTGAGGTGGATGCTAAATTTGTGAGGTGGATGCTGAGTAGACATAATTATTATCACTTCTAATTTCATAATTATACTTATTTTTTATTTCTTGAAGTGATCATCCACACAGACCACACCTTGATATCTTTCCTCCAATAACAGACCTGTGATTCCTCCAAACCAGTCGCCAGCCTCCGCCTCCTCCAGCACCGACCTCCGCCTCCTCCAACACCGACCACTTCCTCCTCCATCATATGCGCCGTCCCCCGCCTCCTTCGGTGACCTCGAGCACGTAGAGATGGGAAGATCTGGGAGTTCTTCTCCTTCTCTGGCGACATCGAGGACATGCAGATCTGGTGATATGTCCTATTATTTAGTTACTTTCCTAGATTTGAAATGTTCATTTTCTAGGGATTATCGATTTCCCTGCTCTCCTTGTATTAGAAATTCAATCACACGAAGAAGCCAAATTTTGAAGCAAGCAAACAATGGCAACAAGTGCTATTTTGAAAAGCCTATTTCGGTTAATTGGATTACAACATTTGGAGTTATAGTTGTTCTAATTGTGTTAATTTCAGGCCGTGTTTCTCTAAATTAAGTGAAAGTATGATCAGAACTTTGAATGCATGCTTGATAGTTGTTCTAATTGTATTAATTTTTGGCTGTGTTAATTTCAAGGTCTGAGTTCCTCTAATTAATTATGTTAATTTCATGTTATATTTATCATAGACTCAAATGCTTATGGTATGCATTAACCTTGTTAATTCCGACCGGATAAATGCTCAAGTGGGGTTTGAGATAAACAGTGTGAGCTCCTGGCCTTCAAACGTCATAAGCGCTGGCGATTGAAAATAAAGAAATACAGGTCTAACAGATTGTGTGAACTCTGACGGAAAAATTCAAACAAAGTCCACTGCATCATCAAAAGATTCAAAAAAAAGTAAGAATGATATGGCTATAAAAATTGGGATGCACTTAACCCACTCCCCATGATCTCCATCAAATTAGTGGAGATCATGGGTTTGACCGCTGCGCACGCGATCGCCGCACACGATCACCGCACGCGATCCCACTACACGCACACCACCACCACAACCAACCGCCGGCGTCATCCCTCCGGTGCCGGGGGCCACCCGGCGCCGCCACTCCTCCCGGCCGCCTCCCGCGGCTGCTCGGGCGGCCGCGCTCGGCCGCCCCGCCTCCCGCGGCCGCGCTCGGCCGCCCCGCCTCCCGCTGCCGCTCGGGCGGCCGCGCTCGGCCGCCCCGCCTCCCGCGGCCGCTCGGGCGGCCGCGCTCGTCCGCCCCGCCTCTCGCGGCCCCTCCCGCGGCTGCGAGGCACCGCCCGCACGGGCGGCCGCGCCAGGCCGCACCGCCTCCCGCGGCTGCGAGGCATGGCCTGCACGGGCGGCCGCGCCCGACCGCCTCCCATGGACACGAGGCATCGCCTGCAAGGGCATCCGTGCCCGGCCGCCTCCCGCGGCCGGCTCACGAGGCTCCGCTCGCTCGGGTGAGCACGCCCGACAGCCCCGCCTCCCGCAACTGCCTCCCGCGGTCGCGAGGCTCCGCATGCTCGGGCGGCCGCGCCCGACCGCCTCGCCTCCCACAACCGCCTCCCGCGGCCTTGAGGCTCCGCCCGCTTGGGCTGCAGCGCCCGACCGCCCCGCCTCCCGCACCCGAAGCAAATTGTGGAGTTTGCCCGGCACAAACCCGATCACGTGGTTTTTTACCCAGTTGAGGGATTTTTCCACAACAAAACGTTGTGTGCATAATCTCTCTCTCTCTCTCATTGACTGTGTGCGCGCTCGACCGCTCCACGGGCTAAGGCGGCCCAAGTTAATGCGGTCCGACCGAAGCATCGAGTTTGCCCGCAACAGTTTGGCGCAGTCTGTGTGAAGTGGTTCCTAGTAACCCAGGAAGATCGAGAAGACAGTACCCACCGCACAACGGTACTCGCGACTAAAGATCATGGTAAGAAGAAGCGCCCGAACCACCGAAGGATCATTCCCTGAAGGGAGCGTTGTGTCGGCCCCCGCTCACTCACCGGTCAACGTAGCTCTTGATGTAGAGGTTGTACTCGCACCAGTAACTTCCTTGGAGGGGCACGTGTGTCAGATCGAGGAGCACCAGGTTGAGATTCTCACTCTATTCAGGAATCGAGGAGCTCATCAAGCCCCCCTCAGCCTTTCATGCCGATCAATCTCCTATCGCTAGTTCCAAATCATGCTCTGGCGCCGCAAGCTCCCTCCAGGGATGATGTATCCGAAGACTTCTCTAACAACGCCAGCTCCGAACACCCCGCCCATCGCGGAGTTGAAAGCGGCGATCGTTGTCACCTAGAAGAAGTAGCCCAAGCGCCGCTAGGCAGAAGACTCACCCGTGAAGAGATACGTGAGGTGATAACTCAAGAGTACGGGCAAGTAGGGCGACGAGAGGCTTTTACTCATTGTCCCCTGTGCCAGGACTCTCTATTTTCAAACCAAATTCTATCTCGCCCAGTCCCGCATGGATTTAAACTTTTAAACGTCGAGACATTCGATGGAACAGAGGACCCACTTGAACATATATCTGTCAGGGATTAACCAGAACGAGGGAGAGTCGCAGAAAGATTTCTTCCGTCGATTCACCACATAAGCACGACAGATTCTGGGAGTAGACCCCGAACTATTGAGTGGAGTTTTCCTTGGAGGACTTTGCCCAAGTTGTTTCTATTTAGCACTAATGAGAGAAATTGTGCCTAGTTATCCGGACCTGGTGCACCGGGTCGAGGTACAAATAGCAGTCAATGAAGCGATCGAGGCACACCATCAATAATTTGAAGGCATTCAGAAGAGAAGGAGGGGGCAGGACCAGGCCCCCAGGGAGCAAGAAGGTCGACTCAATGAGGAGCATTGCGGAGACAAGTTTCGGCGCAACCCCCAAAAAGATATGGGACAACAACCGCCGTGGGAGTACACTTCGCTGAGTGCCACGTAGACATATGTGCTCTACGGGATTCATGATAGTCCGACACTTCATCGACCAAAAGTGTCGTTACTAAACCCCATGAACGATTAGTGAAAATATTGTGAATACCACCGCGGAGTTGCACACACTACTGAAGAATGTGCCAGGTTAAACGAAGAGATTAAGCGTCGGGTCCGTAGGGCTTTTTGGAAGATTTTTTTTGGGATATGTGCAAGAGACATAAGTACCATCTAGGCAAGCAAGAGAGCAGCAAAATGCGCCGCAGGGAGCTGCAGGCGGAAGGCAGATGGTGAGAAATATTGAGACCATTGCCGGTTCCCCAGTTCTCTTTTCCTAGATATTCTCAGTCGGTATAACAAGAAAAAATCATGAAGATAACAGACTCAGTCAAGACTATGCCATCACGTTCGATGATAAGGATCTTGAGGGACTGCGGTCTCCTAACCAAGACCCGCTCATAATCAGCACAGGAATTGGGGATCTCTGCTTCAATGTTAAGAGAATTCTGGTAGATAACAGAAGCTCCGTGGATGTATTGTTCCTATCGAGAGTATGAAGCTTACCAAACAACAACTTATCCCCACAGTGGGACCCGTCTATGGTTTTGATAACCACCCAGTTCCAGTCTAGGGAATAATAACCCTGCCTGTCACAATGGTGAATTCCCATGGCAAGCTACACATAATTTCCAATTCGTCGTCATATATTCAAGCTCAGACCATAACGCCATCTTCGGAAGGCCAGCCTAGTCTATCTTTGGGCCAATCACATCAATTCTCCACATGACAATGAAATTTCCAACTGCTGGAGGAATAGGAGTTTTTCGTGGGGATCAGGAAGAAGCTCATGCATGCTACACAAAGCAAGCACAGCCAACGGCTGCTACCGCCTTCATCATCGATTACATTGATCTACACAACGCAACAAACCCCTAGAAATGGTGTTCTCACTGAAAGAAAAAGACCCATCCCCGCGCGGAGAGCGTGAAAAACCTATGATACACTTATCCTTGATTTCTTTTTTAATCCTGTTTTTAATGATTTCTTATTCACTGTTTTCCATTTTGTATTGTAAAAGCCGCAAGCTCAGACTCGCGCAAACTATATTTTATTTAAATTTTTCATTTTGTTTCCTTCAGTAGACCCTGATTAATTTCAAACAAAGCCGCGAGCCCGATTCATGCAAATTAGGTAAGAATGCGTATGTGGTTTGAATGAGCAAGCTCTTCACTGACCTTACCTTTCTACGCCTCATCATCGCCCGGGCCTGCCCCCTCGCGATCGATTACAAACCAAGCCGCGAGCCCGACTCACGCAAATTAGGTAAGACTGCGTATGCAGTTTGAACGAGCAAGATCTTCATCGACCCTGCCTTTTTATGCCTCATCATCGCCCGTGTCTGCCCCCTCACGATCTATTTCAAACAAAGCCGTGAGCCTGACTTACACAAATTAGGTAAGAATGCGCATGCGGTTTGAACGAGCAAGCTCTTCACCGACTCCGCCTTTCTACGCCTCATCATCTCCCGGGCCTGCCCTCCTCATGATCGATTTCAAATAAAGCCGCGAGCCTGACTCGCGGAAATTAGGTAAGACTGTTCTACTGACAACAACCTCTGCAAGAAGTTTTCAAAACTTATGCAAGGGAAGTTTGAAATGAGCAGCATGAGAGAGTTGAAGTATTTCTTAGGACTTCAGGTGAAACAATCTGAAGATGAAATTTTCATCTCTCAGACGAAGTTCAACAAAGAGTTAATTAAGAAATTCGGAATGAAGAACGCAACCTCTATGAGGACTCCAATGGGTTCAGCTATGTCTCTGGACAAGGATGAGAAAGAGAAACCTTTTGATGAAACAAAGTACAGAAACATAATTGGATCCTTGCTCTACCTTACTGCGAGTAGACTAGATATAATGTTCTCAACATGTGTATGTGCTAGATTTCAAGTGAACGCTAAGGAATCTCACTACGCTGCTACAAAGCGGATTTTGAGATACCTTAAAGGTACACCAAATCTTGGCTTATGGTACCTAAGAAGTAATGATAGCGAACTAATTGAGTTTTCAGATGCAGATTTTGCAGGTAGCAAAGATGACAGGAAAAGCACTTCCGGGACTTGCCAATTCCTAGGAAGAAGGCTCATTTTCTGGAGCAGCAAGAAGCAGAACTGTGTCGCAATTTCGACAGCCGAGTCAGAGTATATCTCTGCAGGCAGTTGTTGTGCACAACTGCTATGGATAAAGAACCAGTTTGAAGATTATAACATGAAGTTTCAGAACATTCCAATATTTTGCGACTCATCCAGTACAATTGCAATCACCAACAAACCAGTCTCTCACAGCCGGACAAAGCACATAGAGCTGAGGTATCACTTCATCAGGGAGCATGTGGAGCATGGAGACATCAACCTCCAGTATGTCCCAATTGACAAGCAAGTTACAGACATCTTCACGAAGCCACTGGATGAGGCCAAGTTCTTGTTCTTCAAAACAGAACTTGGCATGCTAAACATAGAAGAATGAAGAAGAAAGTCTCACTAAAAGGCTCAAGGACAAGGCTACAGTTCGAAAATTCAGAAATTCTTGAGTCTGGACTTCACTTCTCAAGTAAGACTTATACTACTCGAGTACTGGACAGAACTTCTTGAGAACAAGTCTGCTACTCGAGAACTTCAGTCTACTACTCGAGAAAGCTAGGTAGTACTCGAGAACTACAGTCCCTTCACTCAAGTAATGACGTTCCACTCGAGAAGTCTAAAGCAAATTTTCGACTTCAAGTTAAAATTTTTGTTATTCGCACTCACACTTTATACCGCCATATTTTCAGGTATGTCATTATTTATTACTTCCTAAATCATTATAAATTGAGATTTATATAAATAGAAAAGTCTGGAAATTCCAAATCACTCAATCTCTAAACCCATTCTCGAGAGAAAAGAAGAAAACCCCTTTGTCTTCCTGCCACCGTCGCAGATTTGCAGCCGATTCAACTCCTTCACTCCAAGCAGAATTTTCCGATCATTTCTCAGGCAATGGCTCCTCCATCCAAGATAGGAATCATAAGCGAACTTGTTTCGACAGGGATTGTAGAGATTTCTGATGATTTTTAGAATCTTCTTCTGCTACTAGAATTCGCCGGTCTGACTTTCGTTTTAGAGCAACCATGTAAAATTTTTTTTCCAGAGGTTGAAGAGTTCTTTCAAAATGCAAAGGTGAAGAGGAATGGAAAGGTTCTCAAGTCCAGAGTTCGAGAGCCTATAATTTATGTGGTATTTCTGCTGAAGCTATCTCCATTCGTCGACTCGACCTCAATCCAGAGAACAAACTTCTAGTTGATATTCTTGGAAAAATACTTCTATGCAAGACAAACTCAATAAGCTTCATCACAGCCGATTTATTTGATATGATGACAACAATTATCTGTAGAAAGAAATTCCAGTTTGGAATGATGATCTTTGATAAGATAAAAGACAACATCAAAGCACCCAACTATGCAAGGATTATCTCTATACTCCTGCATGAGTTCAAGCCAGAAATCTTTGATTTATCCAAAGGTACAACCCTTCACCATATGAAGAAAGTTTCAGTATCTTCCATACAAAGATGGGAACTCAAACTGAGTAACCCTGCCCAAGCTGCCAAAGCTCATATCCACCCAGAAATTGAGGACATGATTCCATCTCCTCCTCTACCTCAGGTAGCTGGCACATCTGGTGCAGTTATTGATGGGGAGCCTGCTCCTTCTACCCCAGAGGATAGACATTCTACTCTTCCTCCAGATGTTGATTTACCTACTGCCTCTACTGCTGAAGAGTTGTTTACTGATGCTCAAGTACAAGAACATATTCTATCTACAGTGGAAGATATCTCCAGAATGATTGATGAGATAACTTCCAAAGAGCCCCTTCCCCTCCATTTCCTCAGAAATCCCCTTCTCCTGAACCATCTCCATCACACCATCAGTTTGAATAAGGATTCCCTGATCATCAGTCCCCTGCTGCAGATGTCCAAGAAGAAGAACCAGTCTTGATATTTGATGAGAAAGAAGAGTCCCCAGAACAAGCTGAAGCTCCTCTAAAGAGCTTGGATTTTTCTCTTCCCACCATTCTTGGTGAGGAATGAGATATTTTGATTCACTCTACCAGAGCCCAGAGCTTAGTTGTTCTTGAAGAAATAGTTCTATGGACTGCTCCTCCTCCTCTAGTTCCTCAAGATGCAACTCCATCTCCTTCTCCTGCTGCTGCTGATATTGTGAGTAAGATAGAATTGGCACAAGCTCACCAAAGGATTTATTTTGATGAATCTTTAAAAGATGTAACAGACAAAGTTACTGATCTTGAAAAAGAGATGAGCAGAGGTTTTGCAGAAATCCAGCATAATACTGATGAGCTGAAACACCTTTTCAAAATAGGTGGGAAAGCTCTGGAACACACCATAACAAACATTGGTCAGGTGATGGACAGTCATTAACTCTTGCTAATAATCAAATCCAGTTAGAGAAGAAAGCCCAAGAACATACTTTCAAAATTTGTGAAGAAGTTGGTACTTTTAAAGAAGCTGCTATAGAAACCCTATCTGTAGAAGTCAGAAAGGGGGAGGACGTAGTCAATGAGTACTTAGAGAAATCAGATGCAAACAGGAAAACTCTCTGGGAAGAAAAGTTGAAGGAAATTCATATTGATGTCTATAATCAAATAGATGGTGTAAAGTTTCAAACTTATGATACAGCTGTGTGGATGCATAATCAAATTTTTCCTGATTTTCAAGCTGATCCAAATGTGATTCCCCATCATCTGAATCCTCTTGCTCAACATCCTCCAGTTCCACAGCCAACCTTTTATCTAAGAACTAAAGGCTCAGAAACACC
This sequence comes from Platanthera zijinensis, assembly GCA_039513925.1. Taxonomy (NCBI): domain Eukaryota; kingdom Viridiplantae; phylum Streptophyta; class Magnoliopsida; order Asparagales; family Orchidaceae; genus Platanthera; species Platanthera zijinensis. The sequence continues at coordinate 98,194,084 of CM077094.1, forward strand.
ACCTCCAGATACTTATACTCAGGTTTGGGAAACTGATCAGGCAGATATACTTCATAAAGCACCTCATGAAATTCATATTCCTAAGAAAAGAAAGTATGGTGATGGAGCCTTTACAAGCAAGTCCATCCCTAATTCAGAAGCTGAAAGGAGAAAGACACAAGAATTTACTGAGATTTGGAGCCCTACTTCCAAAGCCTTAATCCTTGATACTCTCAAATTAGTTATGGACTATAATGAAAGCAGGACCAATCATTATAGCTCCTCTGAATGGGAAATACATGAGAAATACTTAACTAAAAGGATAATTTATGATAAAGAGTATGGAAGAAACAATTCAAATGCTCTTCCTCGACCACCAAAGTATTATCCTAAACCCTTCAGTTATCAGAGAAGACAACAAGAGAAGAAAGATAGACAACAACAACAACAAAGCAAGGAATGAAAAGTGACCTAGATTATGTTTTGAGATTGTGTAGAAATGGATTTCATAGACTATTCTATATAAATATAAATCTTTATTTTTGATGATCTCACTGTCTCTTAATTCTTAGCATTTTACCTTTATTTTCACTGTGTTATCTAATCCTTTATTTGATTATTTTGATATAATTCACCTTAGTGTAGAGGTTTCTGACTTCTACAAATAGGGGGAGATTGTTGGGTATCGTATCCACAATAACCTAGATTTGTATAAAGTCACCCTTAAACTAAGATGAATTAAGTTGTATTTAATGTTTTGTTTAAGCTATGTGTTTGCAGGATAAAATATCCAAGTGTAGACCAGTGTCAGTCTATAATGAGTCACCAAACACATAATTGTACAATGTAATCTCTCATTGTGTGATCTATGGTGTTGACTCATGTGTAGCCTCTCCAATTGGATACACTTCATTTTCAAGCACTAAAGGAATAGGAGAAAGACTAGTTGCAGAATTCCTTAAAGAAAGAAAATTCTCAAAGTGCAGAAATTTTCTAAGTGTTTCACTCGAGTAATGACTTGAGTACTCGAGTAGAAGTATAGATATTATTCGAGTAAGCTAAGTCTAGCACTGGAGTAACTGAAGCAGTTCTTGAGAAGACTTCTTGTTCATTCTCGAGAAGCCAAGTAGTACTCGAGTCATCTCTTCTTGTTCTCGAGTTATCAGAAATATCTAGTCCAGAAATTTTATAAGTAAAGTACTCGAGTAGTTTAATTGATTACTCGAGTAGTACAAGACTTTGTTTCGAGTAACAGAAGTCAAGCACTCGAGAAGTATTTCTAGCTCTCGAGTAGTGAATCCCTTGTACTCGAGAAGTCCAACTACTTCTCAAGAAGTCAAGTCTATTACTCGAGTAGCCAGTAATTATTTCCAGATTTTTCTCTAAGGATTGTTCTCGAGAACTTTACCCTCTTTTCTAGAGAAGTCAAAGTGATTACTCGAGTAATCATATCCCACTCGAGTAATGCAGAAAATTTTCTCTAAAAATTCGTTAAGTCTACGGGACCAGATTTCAAATTAATCTTCATGGCTATTAGTCCACGTGACATGTCTTTATGATTATGACCGTTAGTCTATTCCTATAAAAGGTCAAATCATTTCGACTAACCCTAAGAAGAGTATTAGAAGAAAAATCAGAGAAAGACCAAGTTTTTTGAATCGCCTAATTTTCTAAATCAGGAAGCCGCCACCGTTCTTTATCGTCGATCTTGCCGCCGCACTTCTCCGACTTCTGTGATTCAGAGCAGGGATAGATCAACAGATCAAGGCATTCGAATTCTCACCGATTCTCATCTTGATCAGGTTGATCTAAGTTTTTAGATCCAGAATTGTTTTTCGGCTTGTCTTCTTCAATCAATTTCTAAGAAAGCTTCAAAGTCCAAGGAAGAAAAAAGTCTGAAGATTCCAGATCTGAGAATCTCTGTTTGTATATTTTCTATTTACAAAAACTTTATTCTTGTAGGAGATTTTGTCTTCGAGATTGTAGGAAGGTTTTCTTCCGAGTGTAGATCCGTTTTGTGATCAAGTTGTAGGGGCGTTACTCTGAGTTGTAGGATTGGTTTTCAATTCGAGGCAATAATGAAGTAGCCGAGTCTAGCGTGTTGCTAGATCGGTGAGGTGGAGAGTGGACGTACCCAAGATTGGGGAACCACTATAGATCTGGTGTTCTTTGTGTTTGTATGCTTATTTTCTGCGCATCATTTGTTCAATTTTTTTTCGTAACCACTATAGATTGGGGAACCACTATAGAATTAGCCCGCACAATGCATCGTTTGTTCAATTCTTGAAGAGTACGATTCTTTCTTTCTATAACCCCATTCTGTTGAGGAGTGTGTGGGGCAGAGAATTCGTGCTTAATTCCTAAGGAATCACACAGGTTTGAGAAGTCCTCATTCTCAAACACTCCTCCATGATCTGATCTGATGCATTTTATCTTTAGCTCTTTCTCATTTTGAGGATGCGTGCACAGAGTTAAGAATTCTCTAAAGGTGTCAGATTTGTTTGCTAGAAAGATTGTACAGTAATAGCGTGAAAAGTCATCTATGATAACAAAGGTGTATCATTTTCCACCTAGACTACACATACTAAGGGGTCCGAACAGATCCATGTGAATGAGTTCGAGTGGTCTAGATGTGGAAACTACAGATTTGCTCTTGAAGGAAGTTTTAACAAATTTGCCTTTTTGACAAGGAGCACATAAGACATTTAAACTACCGCTTAAGGTGAGAAGACCTCGAACAAGTTTCTTTATCGATTGTTTTACAATAAGCTTGCTACCAGTATGTCCTAGTATCCTATGCCAAAAATCTAATTCCTCATTCTTAGTAACAAGGCATTTCAAATTAGATGAAGAAATATCATAAAAAATAACAGTGTACATGTTATGATTTCTATGAGCTACAAGCAATACACTAGAAGTTTTGACATCAATAATTTTATAAGTGTTTGTAGATGACTCAAATATGACATCTAGACCTTTATCACACAATTGGCTAATAGAAATAAGATTATGCTTAAGTCCATCTACAAACAGAACATTAGAAATAGAAAATGCCTTGTTACCTATAGCAATGATTCCCAAAATCCGTCCTTTGCTATTGTCCCCAAAGGTCACCATGCCACCCTTCTTATTCTCTAGGCTAAGGAACTTGTCTTTATCTCCCGTCATGTGATTAGAGCAACCAGAGTCCAAGTACCACACATTCTTCGTGTCCTTAGCCTGCCAACAAACCTTAGTGTTGCTTTGGATACTGGACTCATCGTCAGATTCTTCTTGATTCTTTCCCATTAGGCATAGATTAGCCTCGTCTTCACTGCCGGAGTCTGTGGTGATTTACTTTTCAGATCCATCCTCATCCCATATGAGCGCCTTTAGCACCTTCTTCTTCCCTTTGTGTCGGCTTTCCTTTCCTTTTTCCTCCTTTTGGAGTCTTAGGCATTCTTTCTTTAGGTTCCCTGGCTTGTGGCAGTGATAGAATTTCGGCTGATACTTGTCATCATTACTTCCTGTCTCTTTCGATGGCTTGGTCCACCTTCTGCCTTGTCCAGCTCCTCTCTTCAGGAACTTCTTGAATTATCCCTGGCTTTTGGGATTCCTCATGAATTTCTTGAACTCCCGAACATAGAGGCTCTCCTCCTCTTCCTCTTGAGAATCCTCAGCAGCTTTTCTCTCCTTTGCGGCCTTCAGCGCCAGTCCCTTATTCTTTACTTCCCTGGATATTCCTCTGTTTGAATCTTCAATTCAAGTTCATGTGTCTTCAGATTTCCGATGAGGCTCTCTATCTCCAAGGTTCTGATCTCATGAGACTCAGAAATAGCTGTTACCTTCAAGTTGAAGCGAGGAGGCAAAGATCGCAAGATCTTCCTCACTAAGTCACTATTTGGAAAGTTCTTTCCGAGAGATATTGACGTGTTGATGATCTTGGTAAAGCATGTGTATATACTGTCCATATCCTCGTCGATCTCCATCCAGAACTGCTCATATTCTGATTCGAGTCAGAACAGCTTCGAGTCCTTTACCTGGGAAGTACCTTCGTAAGTAAGCTCAAGAAGACGCTATATATCATATGCAGTCTCGCAGTTACATATCCTGTTAAATTCAGTCTTGTCCAAGGCACAAAATAATGATTTCATAGCCTTGACATTATTCGTACATCTAAGCTTATCTGATTCATCCCACTTATCACACGGTTTTTCTACGACAGTATCCCCAACCGCGACAGTGGGCGTAACACCCCAAAGTAACATGCACAAGTCGACGAGGGCTCGATGAAAAATGTCGGGCGGAGCTTGAAGAAGATCGTCGGGCGGAACTTGATAAAGAACGTCGGGCGCAGCTCGATGAAGATCGTCGGGCGGAGCTCGATGAAGATTTTGATGATTTTGGAGCGACTCGTGTCAGGTGGATGGTGTGCGACCACTGAGTGGTGATTAACATTGTCAGCTCAAACCCGAGTTGTTGGGTATTGTATCCACAATTTCCTGGATTTGAAGAAGCCTCCAGTCAAGCTAAGATGGATTCACAATGTATTTGACAATCTTCTATTAAGTTGTGCTTGCTGCTATTCCATGCTAAGTACACACCAATGTCAGGGTGCAGTGGGTCAATATACACGGTTCTGCGCAACGTAATCCCTCGTTGAGCAGATCAGTGTGTTGACTCACGTGTGCTCTCTCTATTGGAGTGTACTTATTTTCAAGTACAGGATTAAGGCAGATCATGAGCAGAAGAAGGAGCAAAGATGGGTCAAAGACCAAGTCATCAAAGGAAGGAAGAGAAAATTCTTCCAAGTCAAAATCGACGGGAATCACTAAGTGATTCTCGCCGACTTCGACGAGAATCGTTAGTGATTCCCGCCGATTCGGCGAGAATCAATCTGCATTCCCGCCGACCTCTTCCGGATGACTGTTTTCCTACAAAAATTCTGCTAAGGCAGAATCGACGGGAATCACCAAGTGATTCTCGTCGACTTCGACGGGAATCGTTCTGATTCCCGCCGATTCGACGAGAATCAGTTTGCATTCCCGCCGATTCCCATCGGCTGACAAGGTTTACAACTGGAATTTGGCCAAGGCAGAATCAACAGGAATCGTGAGTCATTCCCGCTGACTTCGACGGGAATCACCAACGATTCTCGCCGATTTTGCCTTAGACAATTTTTCTCGTTTGCTGGACCAAACCGCCTTGCCGTGCGCTGTTTTGGCCGGGGCTAGGGTTTCTCCTTGTGGGCCCCCAACGGTCATTAGGGTTGGCTTTGGTATATATAGTCGCGTATTTTGAACAAGAACGAAATCGATAAACGTGAAATCAAAAGGAGGCCGAGGGTGACCTAGCGGATCGTGAAAAACGCCGATCGCCGGTAGTCGCTCGCAAGCTAGTCGCCGCCGCTGATCTCAGAGGTTCTTTGATCTTCCGACGATAGTACCGAGGTAATACGAGCATCTCACGCATCTCTCTTGAGATCTCTTGTCTCTCGATTTGTTGAATGAGAATAGTTCTTCATTCCGAATCGATTGAGACGACCGATCCGATTGAGATCGTTGGTAGACCTTGCTTGCTTCGTCAAGAAGTTTGGATCCACAAAGCATCGCCGCCACAATCACTTGCCTCCGCTGATCTTGACAAGATCCTATCCAAGAGAGTACTCCGGTTGTGGACTCTTTGCATCTTTCAAGAAAGCTTCAATGATCAAAGAAGGACATTGGAAACTCCAAAAGCGTTGTTTGTATTTTCTTTTACATTCAACTTTGAATTATTGTAAAGGAATTTTTATTCCTAGTTTTAAGGGTTGGGTGCAACCCGTGGTGGAGGAGTAGTGACTCCTTTGGTTGGAAGGGTTCCTTCCATAGTGTGAGGATTGGATTTAAATCCGGTTTGAGAAGTGACCGAGTCGTCCCTTGGTGGGAGATAGGTCGAAGGGGGAAAGTGGACGTACCCAAATCAGGGAACCACTATAATTTCTTATGTGTTTTCTGTGCTGTGTTTGTTTAATTGTGCAGGTAAATTAAATTCCGCAAAAGACTGCACGACACCTATTCCCCCCCATAGGTGGACTTAGTCGACACTAGAGACTTTCAAGTGGTATTAGAGGGAGGTTACTCATCAATAAGATTAACATCTTGAGTAAGATCCTGCTTCTAGTGTCAAGAAGAAAACAAGACTCAAGCATGGAGCTATACACTGATGTCTCACCTCTGAGACTCCCTGCCTGCACAAAAGAGTATTATCCCATCTGGAAAATGAGAGTTTAGTTTCATCTGGAAGCCATTGAACCTCGTGCTCTGTTCATCATGGAAGAGGGTCCCTTCATTCCTATGAAGGCTTTTGGTTCTGGAAAAGATCTCCAAATCCCCAAGAGTCCCACAGAGATGTCCGAAACTGACCTCTCACTATTTAACTTGGACAAGCTGGTTCGACAGATCATTTCTGATATTTGGTATGGATCATCTCTCACGAGATTGGATAAGTGTAAGACTGCAAAGTCCATGTGGCAAACTATCTCTGACCTCATGGAGGGAACGAAGACTGCCGGGACTGAATGACAGCAAGATGATGAAGCATATGTGGGGGTCCTAGTCTTTGAAGATGAAAGTCAAGACCAACCTCTCAATATCATGGCTCCTATATCTCTATCTGAGACTGAAGAATAGATTGAGGAATGCAGTTGTGATGAAGCTGAAACATCTGTATCTGCAGACCATAACACTAACTCTGATCAGCACAATCAGGATCAGGTATCTTCCTCATCTTGCTCCTTTCCTCTTGAATCTCCTGAAGATAGGAGAAGTTCAGAGGTTTGTCCATCAAGTGATGCAAGGGAGATTGACAGCTTCAATCAAAGGATTGAAACTCTTGATTCCCTTCATAGAGCCCTTCAGAAGAGCAACTCACTTGTTGAGGAACAAGCTAAGGAAATTGCTCAACTGAGGACCATGATGGACCTCCAATTGGAATCTATCAAGGTGAAGGACTCAAAGATCTCGAATCTAGAGCTTCGTCTAGAGACCGAGAAGTGGATAGTATCTAATTTTTCCAAGATAGATGCTATTAAGAGAAAGGGAGAAAACGGGTGGATCTCGCGAATTATAAAATCGTGGAGAAATGGGGAAACTGTTTACAGACTTCCCACACCGAGTAGGAGGGGCACTCATCATTCCTTCAGGTATGACCATAAGAACAACTATGGTCACTGCAAGAATGATCGACCCTCTTGTGGAAATACCCATAGTGCAAGTGCTGTTATGGCTACCCATGAGAAAATACACATGGCTCATCATGAACCTTTTGTATTCACAGCCTCAGCCCCAACACTTCATGAAATTACAGGAACCAGCTCTCACATTACCTCTCACCACCCTAGGACACAGGGAAAGGGGGTTGGCAAACATGTAGCAAGCATCTATGGGGCCCCCGGATGTGTGCTGGCTGAAAAGAAAGCACCACCTCCCAGGCCTCATGACACTCACCACATGTTCTCCATCTGCCCTCCATCGAGTCTCGGTGGAAAGGGTAAATCTGAGAGCAGAACCTGCTCTGCCCCTGTCATACCTAAGATCGTGACTAACTCAGTCAGTAGATCTGATCAGAAAAGGAGATACAATATTCATGAGTATTGGTGCTGTGGCAGAGTAGGTCACTTTGCCATAGATTTTTGGCACAATCCTTCTGTGCCAAGGGCAAGGGTATGTCCACATCCCTTGGCTAGAGATAGCCTTCCTGACAGAAATCCTGTAGGAAGGCATCCTGTATTTTATGCTGACAAGAACCTAGGACCCAATACATATTGGGTTTCTAAGGTACGGTAATTCGTTTTTGCAGGATAGTCTAGGTACCCATGAACATGATGGGACCTAGACAAGAGATGTTCCAAGATTGCTATGGAACAAGTATATGAGACCAGAGATAATGCTAACTATAGTGTCATACTTGAACTTGATACCTGTTGTACTTCAAATAGTGGATCCGAATGATCAACCTAATGATCCCAGGTACGCGCATTCAATTTCAAAAATTGAATCGCATTACATAGATGTATATATATATATCCAAACACATGTGTAGATTCCCTTTCAAGATATAAATATATATATATATATATACACACACCTGATGGAAGGACACGGAAGCTAATATCCGTATGATCCATATTGCGGAAACTGATAAATTATCAAAATTTTGATATGGTGAGAAAGGGGGTATCAAATGGTCCTATGACTCTCAAGGGACTTGTATCAATAGTTGAAACTATAATATTACATTTTAAATCCAACAAGGATAAGCCGGGGTTTATTTCTAGTGTTAGCCTTCCTTGAACTCAACTTAGCTATCATAACATGAAAACTTGATATCCTTTGTTTTGAGGAAAAAGGAAATCTAGGTGAAATAAACAGGATTCCTGTCGATTATAATAATCGTACGGAAATAGAGGAAAAATCTATAATGGAAATATCAGAAACCTCCACAACCAGCGGAAATAGCGGAAATTCTCCTCCCGACCCTTCACATTTCCGTCGACTCTGCAGAAACAGCTTCCCCGCGGAACCTGCGAAATCGTGTCTGCCTCTCGTCGACTCCCGTCGCTCCTGTCGCTCCCGTCGAGTGTAGTCCGCCCGCTGTCCTCTACCCGTCGGCTCAGTGTTCCCGTCTCCGGCATCTGCTCGATGCAAGTGTCTCGCCGATCCACCACCAACATTCCGTCCCGACGCAAGCCTCTCATCGGACTAGGGCTTCTCTCCGCTCACCGCCTGCCTAGAGTTTTCTACCTTCCCCCCTCCGAGTAACAGGAACGACCGTTCTTCCTTGAATCATTAGCACGTTTGTAACATGTCTAGTTCCTACTAGTTTATTTCCTACAAACTATAGATTTAGATAGAGTTAAGTTCCTTGAGTGTAACTTGTTTAGGTTTATAATGGCTCCTCGAACAACGGCCTGGCTCCTCACTGGAAGTGAGTTGGTTAGGACTGGCTTTGCCCATTCTTCTGATGAATTCAGGAACATCATCTTGATGCTATAGCAAGCCGGGCTCTCCTCTTTTCTCGAGCACCCGTGCAAGGTCCTAGACAAGGAAGTTCTGGAGTTCTACGCAACCACCAAGCTACATCATGAGGACACCCTAATAAAGAGTAAGATAGCTGGACTAAGGATCAAGATGACTGCTCCAAAACTATCACATCATCTCCAGCTCACCAGCTCTGTACAAGAGGACTACCAAGATGAAAATGATCGTGCGAGGACAATACTATTCTGTGGATTAGCTCGAGGGACCAAGGCCATCAAACGCAAGGACATGAACGAAGAAGGAAAGCTCCTCTCAGATATCATAGGGAAGGTTATGATATGCAAACTGGCTCCCATGATCATATTTCAGGGGACATGTTTAAGATCCTGATTACTATAGTGTGCAGAAAGAAATTCACTGGGGGGCCATGTTATTTGAGAAGATAAAAGATACCCTGCGTACTCCTAACTTCGGGAGAATAATCAGTCTATACCTGAATCAGATGGACGGAGACAGATTTGATATGAGTAAGGGAGACCCCCTTCACTACCTAAAGAAGATGGACTCCAGCGTCTTTGATAGGTGGGAAATAAGAATTGCCCAAGGGGGTGCGTCTGGAACACATGTTGATGAAGAAGACAGAGCACCGGAGTTCAAAAATCCCTCGGATGAGCCCAGTGAAGTTCCTGATCTGCTGCATGCAGGAACTGAGGGGGAGTCTTTACCCAGTCTTTCTGCTGACATCAGGATGGATGCCACAATCTCAGATCAAGTAGATGCTGTCACTAATATTTCCCTCATCGTGAAGGATGCAGTGTGTTGGGTATTGTATCCACAATGTACCTGATTTGAAGAAGCCCCTGTACAAACTAAGGTAAATAGACAATGTATTTGATGAAATATTTCTAGTTGTGCTTGCAGTTATTCCATGCTAAGTACACACCAATGTCAGGGTGCAGTGGGTCAATATACACGGGTCTGTGCAACGTAATCCCTCGTTGAGCAGATCAGTGTGTTGGCCTACGTGTACTCTCTCTATTGGGGTGTACTTAATTTCAAGTAAAGGCTATGATAAAGCAAGAGCAGACAAGGAGCAAGGATGGGCCAAAGACCATCTCACGGGTTGAAAGACGAGAATCGTCTAAGTGTAAATCATCGAGAATCACTAAGTGATTCTCACCGATTCGTCGAGAATCACCAGTGATTCTCGACGATTCGTCGAGAATCACCAGTGATTCTCGACGAGTCGTCGAGAATCACTAGTTGATTCTTGCCGGGTTGGGCCGGCTGTCTCGACGCAGTCAGAAAAATCATCTAAGGCAGAATCGTCGAGAATCACCAAGTGATTCTCGCCGATTCGTCGAGAATGACTTTGCATTCTCGACGAGTCGGCGAGAATCCAAGGTGATTACCACCGATTCTCCCCGGCCTCTATAACCTGTGCAGCCAGAATTCTCTAAGTAGAATTCGGCGAGAATCGTAAGTGATTCTCGCCGATTCGTCGAGAATCATCCACGATTCTCGCCGAATTTGACTTGGGTATTTTTCTAACTCTGTCTGGACCGGTCCACGTTATCTGCGGGATTTTGAACCGGACTTTGGTCTTACTGCTGGTGGGGCCCACAACGGTCATCTCTTGACCTAGTGTATAAATACTCTGTATTTGTGAACAGTATACACACCGACGAGATACAAAACAGAGCGGCCGACTAACCCTAATCTCGCAAACTTGCTCCGCCTCCGTCGCCGCAGCCGATCACCGAAGCCGATCTCGATCTCCTCCAGATCCTCGGTGATAGAAGCCAAGTCCTGCACAGCGTCTCACGTGTCTATCCAGAGATCTTTTGTCTCTTGATTTGAGATAGGGAAATCTTTCCCCGTCCGAATCGATCGAGACGATCGATCCTCGTGTGACCTTTGGTAGACCTTGCCGACTTCGCTAAGAAGATTGGATCTCCAGTGCTTTGCTGCTGTCTTCAGTTGCCGCCGCCAACACCGAGAGCCTCGCCGCCGCTCATCGCCGCTGCCGGTCTCGGGGAGATTCTCTCCAAGTGAGATCTAGGGTTGTGGAATCTTCGTTGACTTCAAGAACATGTCGTCGAACGAAGAGGGACACCTTAGTCTCCATACGTTGTTTGTATTTCTTACAAGCTATTTTCAATTCTTTGTAAAGGACCGATTGGTCTCTAGTTGTAGGGTTGGGTGCAACCCGTGTTGTGGGAGTGTTGACTCCTACGTGTGGAAGGGTTCCTTCCGTTAGTGCAAGGATTGGATTTCAATCCTGTTGGTGAAGTGACCGAGTCGTCCCTGGTTAGGAGATAGGTCGAAGGGGGAAAGTGGACGTACCCAAATCGGGGAACCACTATAAATTGCTTGTGTACTTTCTATGCTGTGTTGTTTTGTTTTCTTGTGTTAGTAAAACTTTAATTCCGCAAATACGCTGCAAAGACACCTATCCCCCCCATAGGTGAAGCTAGTTGGCACTAGGTGGACTTTCAAGTGGTATTAGAGGGAGGTTGCTCATCAAAAAGGTTCACACCTTGAGTAAAATCCTACCACCAGTGTCAAGAAGAAGACCGATATCTTCCATGGACGGACTCAAGCACTCCGGCAAAATCCCAGTATGCACCAGACTGAACTTTCCTATCTGGAAGGAAAGAATCAGATTCTACATGGAAGCAGTCGACCCCCGGCTCTTCATGATAGTGGAGGAGGGACCTTACATTCCCACCAATGCCTCCACCATTGATCCAACCAGGAAAGTGCCCAAGAAACTTTCGGAAATGGACAAGGACGAAATGGTGCTGTTCGGACTCGACAAGAAAGCTCAGAACATCCTGGTAAGCGCAGTTGACGACTCTATGATGCAGAACTTCAGCAACTGCAGGACAGACAGGGATCTCTGGAGCTGTCTGATCGTCCTAATGGAGGGCACAGATGAAGTGAGGGACGATCGGAGATCCCTCCTCAATCAGAAATATGAGGCCTTCAGGCAAGGTCCAAAGGAGGAGATTGGAGTCACCTTCGAAAACTTCCTCAAGATCGTCAATGCACTCAAAGGATATGGAAGAGTGTTCACTAACGGTGAACTCAATGATAAGTTCCTTAGGTCGTCCCTCACTAAGGAATGGGACACAAAGATCTGCGCCATCCGCGAGTTTAGCAGACTTGCGGAAACTGATCCACAGATTCTGTTCGGGAAGCTCATGTCCTATGAGCTTCAGTTGAACACAAGGAAGGCTGAAGAGGAAGCAGAGAAAGCCACGGCCAAGGAAAAGACGGTGGCCCTGAAAGCCATTCAATCCAGAAAGGGCAAGGGTGTCGCTTCTTCCCGTGCGTAGAAGAGGGATGAAGAGGAAGACTCTGAGCCAAGCTCCTCCGGCTCAGAGTTATCTGAGGAAGTGTCGAAGTATGAGACCGGGCGGTCTGCCGGTTTGAGCATGGCGGGTTGTTGACCGGGCGGTCTGGCGGATTGAGGTTGGCGGGTTGATTTCCAGACTGTTGCTGTGTGGTATCCGGCAGGCTGATGGCTTATCTCCGGCGGCTTGGAAACCGGCCGGTCTAGCGGTCTCCTACCGCATCTCTCTCTTGGTTCTGGTATTGCCGAGCGGTTAGAACATTGTCTAACCGCGCGGCCTGTTCCGGTCTCTTATTCTAGCCGCCCAGATCTGTTGTATAGCTTTAGTCCCACATTGTTAGTTTGTATTCTTCTCTCTCTCTGTAAGACCCCCTTTTTTTTTTCTTTTTCAACCACCGGGGTCTTAGGCCCAGAACCGCCGCTTTGCGGTGACACCTTCACGTCCTGAAGGGTCATCACCACAAGGCGCCGATTCCGCCGGCCATTTCGATCACAGAAGAGTAGCACAAAAGCTGAAGTAAGAACAATGCAGTCCACAATAATAAATCACATGTAAATAAGATAAAATCTCCACGAAGGGAGTGTCCACAGAAAACATCAGAGTACTATAAATGCGGGCTTATGCCCGATACATCATGACCTTACTACAATATCACTCATGCGGAAGCGAAAACAGAATCTACTCAGAATCGAGACTCACGGTCCCGGCTGTATGAACTCCGGAGCTAGACTGCCCCATCTCCAGGCGCACCGATCTCTGGGGCTGCTCCTCCATGCTGGGCTCCACGATCCCCTAAATGATGCGGTTCGAAAACCGTTAGTCATAAAGACTAAGCCCTATCATCCCCTACCCCTTCCCCCATGGCTCCTAGGTACCGAGCGGAGAGGAAGAAAGGGAAGGGCATGAAGGTAGAGATTAAACATGAAACAGATGGCAGCGGAAACTAATCTAGCAAGTTGTATTCGGTGAGCAGTTATATGAAGGTTATAATAGGTCTAACAGTAAGAAAAGCAATTATATGAATTTAAACCTTCACTTATGCGAGAACACATAAGCTAAAGGGGTCTTTTGTAAGGCTCCCATCGTATAGAGTGTCCCATACCACTTATACGTTGGGGTGTCGGTTATCAAACAGCAATGGTTGTTATATATTGAAATTAACCTTTGATTTATAAACTTGCCCACACAAGCTTATAGACCAAGGGGTCGTTTTGCAGGTCCTAATGTATAAGCGTCCCATACCACTTATACTTTAGGTGTCAAGGTTTAATGAATCGATTATGCTATGACATGCTAGTGGGTATGATGAAACATGCAAGTGCAACTCACACACCCGACTCTGTGCACACAGACCTTTAGTTCCCCCTTTCGGAGCCGTTACCTCCCAGGATACCTCCGTAGTGGCAAACGGAAGCGGTGGGTTGGGCCTCGCCCACCTCCAAAACCAGTAAAAGCACCACTGGTCTGACCTATCGTACGCCTCAACGCTTGGTGCACTAAGCGGACGCCTGCGTACTCTTGCCGGCTGGCGCACCGGACTTCTGTTGGCGGAGTGCTAATCACCCCGCCGAGTCAACGATATCGGTGTCGGTGCAATCGAACTCCCCGATATCGAAAGACCCACCACCTTAACTTTTCCTATCTTATGCACATGCAAGTTTAATCGCAAAACCACAGAACCGAGCCGAAGCTCCCCGGACCATCCCGTCCGTCTCCAGAACAACCGAGCCGAAGCTCCCCGGACCCAAACGTCCGTCTCCAGAACAACCGAGCCGAAGCTCACCTCAATCTTCCTGTGCCAATAGTGTTTGTGAAAAGTGCAAACCTAGTTACTAAGTTACTCTTGCTAGTTTATTATTACAGTTTACGTTAGCCCAGGACTGCCCCCGGTATACCCTGTGAAGGGCTCTCAAGGGGCACTAGGAACCAAGACGGTGCATTACGGCCCGAAGTTCCCTTTCGCAAGGCACTTATTGTTATTGGTTGTTTTCCCTTAGCCCGATTTCCTTCTCATATTACGATAGACTATCCTAGGGTGATTTTTAAACCTTCCACTCTTCGGGAAAAGCGATCTTTCGCCAAACCCGAGCACCCCTTAACTCTAGCTATCACCACTACTCACTACTCTTTATATCTTCCTCAGATCATGTCCTATTGCATTTCACAATTTACTAAATGCAGACCTACCTAGGCTACATGTCGAACCGGTTATGAAATGATCCATTACTCATCCAAATGCCCTAAATTATTTATTGGAAACTTACCATGACATAAATGACCTAAGTCCAGAAAATGGAAATTTTCCTAATTTATTTGGCATTTAATTAAATTCCTCGAAAATCCAAGGACTACCGGTTTGAACATGAACTACCCTAAGTTCTCATGCAAGATGTCCAGCAATTTTATGATAAATACTAGGTTATCTCAATAGGTTAAATCCTAAGTATCATAATTTTTCTATCATTAAAAGGGCATGAAAACTATTTTAGAAATAATCTCTAACTTCTATTGTTTATGAAGCATGTACAAAAAATATTCTTCCAAAAATTATAAATAATTCATGATATGCAGATAAAGGCCTAAAATTAGCACTGGCCAAGTTTCATAATTTTCCAGCAAGTATTTTATCCATAATTAATTTTTAAACATAAAGGCCCCTTTCTATCATCTGTGAATAAGGTACTAGATTTACTCAACATAAAATTCTATAAAAATCCAGAGATCATTGTGCTACTAATCAAGATCTAAATCCAGAATCTCAACTGATTATAATTAGTTTAAAACCTCCAAATAATTGAAACAATAAATCGGGCAATTATTCTTTTAACACATGAAGTATAACATTTATTAATCATAAAATTCCAGAAGATTCACTTTAAGTCTAAAACATCCTAAAACTCCCTCCTCCCGAGTTTCACAATTTTTGGATTAGATTTAGTGCTTAAAATAACTAAATTACATTTCTACCATAATTCAAACTCTCAATTTCCGAGGTACCTAATTACCTCCAATCCCTTCATTATTTCCACCAGAGGGTTTTCATCATATTATCCCCCTCTCCTCCAAATTTCAAGGACATACAAGAGCTTTTGCTCCTATGTCCTTCACAAACCTCAAAAACCCTTCATTTAAGATTTGAGTTTGGATCCTAGGGTAAACCAACCCTAAACCATTCCATTTTTCTCCACACAGGTTATAACACCATACTAAGTCAGAGCTCAGAAAATCAGCCTCTGTTGAGGCGATTTGACCTTTCCAAATTCTCAGTGCACTTTTATTAAAAGGTGACTCACTAACGCCTAGTTAAGGGTAGAAGATTTCTCACCCAAAACTCCTCCAAATCAATTGGAATTTTACACAGACCTAGGTTTTATAGCCAGGGACCACTCACCAAAATTTGGGAGGGTTTGGAGGTCATTTGACCATCTAAATAAATTCCTCTAAGTTTATTAAATTAAAACAAAAAACTTTAGGCAAAGTATCTCCAAAAATTCCCATTTTTGGACAGCCTCTCGATATACATATTATAGACCTCCAGCCCAAATTTCAAGTCATTTGAACAGGTTATGAACCGTTGGCAACCGTTTCAATTTCTGGTTAGCCTAGGTCTCGATCCCTCCAAAATGAGTGCTGTGGTCAAACCACTCACCCAAATTGAATAAAATCAATTTTATATTAAAGTAGACCCAGAGGGCTACAACTTTTGTGACTGGTCATTTTTCCTAAATCGGCCTCTAAGTGCCTCGTTTCGCAGCCTCAAAATATGTTCAAATAATCTATTTTCCATTAAGTAATATATAATAATCTATGTATTAAAATATTAATTCTACTGTTCATCTTCTTCATGAACCCGAACAGACACAGGAAAACATTTTTCCTGTAAGCATTCCGTGATCCGTCGCCGGCCGTTCGGTCACTTCCCTGGCCAGCCACCACCACCACCACCTCCGTTGAGGCGACGGCTATCGGTCGGCGGTGGTTTGGCCGCCGGAGGTGGCGGTTTCCGGCGAACTCAATAATACCATTTTCATGGTTTTCCCATGAAAACGAGAGACGGGTCCGGCTCCGTTGAGCGCGAACTTATTTGCTAAGAATCCTAAGATCTACCCATGAAAAGAAGGAGCAGAGGAGGACCTTGTTCGCGGTTTGAAGGCGAGAAGAACGTCGGGGTGCCATGGCGCGGTGGTGGCGTTTGCTGAACTTCTCCTACAGCAAGAACAAAGGTCTGTTCTGATTACTTGAGCGTGTAACCTTCTCCTCTTTCCCCAAGTGGGCTTTTATAAGTCAGATAGTGGGAAGATGAATGGGTAAAGCCATTATGGCCATGAAGGCTCCTCCCCTTAACGCTTCGGTTATGATGCAGGGATAAGAAACGGTGGAAAACTGAACCGGTGTGTCCAGCTGGCGGTTTTCTATTGGACCACCTTTTCCTCCTTTATTATATAATTATAGAAGGAAAACGGCCGGAAGTTACCCCTGGTGTTACTTCCCACACCAGCATTTATTATCACGCGTGTTAGAATAATTTCGTGCCTGAACCGTCGTTTCGGCCAATGTCACGGGCGTGACACATAGGTCACGGGCGTGACAGGCCCGAATAGCCTATTCTGGGTTCGACGATCGTCGAACTGAGATCGACGATCGTCGATGGATGGTCACGGGCATGACACCTTGGGTCACGGGCGTGTCAGGCCCGAACGGCAGATTTCGAGGTCGACGATCGTCGAACTGAGATCGACGATCGTCGAAGGCTGGTCACGCCCTAGGTCACGGGCGTGACACTTATGTCACGGGCGTGACATGCCGGGCCGCAAGATCGACGATCGTCTTACGGCGATCGACGATCGTCGATGGGGTCACGCCCATAGTCACGGGCGTGACACCTTGGTCACGGGCGTGACATGCCCAGACAACACGTTCGGCGATCGTCTCGTGGAGATCGACGATCGTCGAAGTAGTCACGACCAGGTCACGGGCGTGACGGGTCGGTCACGGGCGTGACCAACCCGTGACCCGAAAAATTGATCGCTTTATTTTCACTTTTTGTGCTCCCTGGGGTTCTGACTCGACCAACCGACTCCTAGGGGTCTAGCCGGAAATGGGATGTTACAAATCCCAATAAACAAAACAAAAATTTCGTCCCCGAAATTGAGGTTGAGCCTATGGGGATTTCTATCGGAATAAATTAAACTTGTAACATCCCATACGATCTTTCTATTGGGTTCAGGCGACTGTTCGTCTGATAACGAAGACAATCTCCCCAATAAACAAAAGATTAGCCCCTACCTTTCTGATTAAGTGCGCATGCCTAGGTCCTGGATATTCCGTATCTAGTCTTAACATTCCAAAACAAGAAGGCAATCTATAGTATACCGAGAGGTGGTGAGATGTACCTGACTGAACAACTCCGGGTATCTTTGCCTCATCAGATCCTGCGGTTCCCAGGTGTGCTCCTCCTGACCGTGATTTCTCCACAGAACCTTGACTAAGGGGATCTTCTTGCGCCGCAAGATCCGCACTCCTTTGTCGTCGATCCGAACCGGCTCCAAGTGAACAGATCGGTCTGAAGCTACCGGCCCTTCGGTGGTCAAAATCTGCTGCTCCGGGCGTAGTAGAGCCCTTCTCAGCGAAGAGATGTGGAAGACGTCGTGTAGAGCTGCCAGCTCCGGTGGCAACTCTAGCCTGTAGGCTAGGGGTCCGATCCGCTCCAGGATCCGGTAAGGGCCCATATACCTAGGGCTGAGTTTCTTCCTCCGACCGCGCACCCGTGAGACTCCGTGCATGGGCCGGATCTTCAAGAACACTCGATCCCCTACCCGAAACTCCACCTGACGATGCCGGGCGTCATAGTATTTAGCCTGTCTGCTCTGCGCCTCCAACATCCTATCTCTGATCAATCTCACCTGAGCCTCGGTGTCTTCAACGAAATCTGATCCCAGCAGCTTCGGATCCTCGTCCTGAACCCAAGAAAGCGGGGTCCTACATTTTCGTCCATACAAGGCTTCATAAGGCGCCATCCTGATGCTGGACTGGTAGCTATTATTGTAGGAGAACTCGACCAACGGTAACATCTTCTCCCACGGCTCCCCTCGGTCCAGTACCCCGCCGCTGGTCATTCCTACCTCTCCGTCCCTGATCCTCTGCTGGCCGCTTCCGGCCCCGGGTGGCGTGCCAATCTGCCTCAATCCTTTTGGCCATCTCCAAGATCCGGGAGATGGGCCCGTCAGATACGAACAGCAGAGCCTCCCTCAAGTCCTCCCGCAGGCCCTTATAGAACCTCCTGATATACCCTGCCTCGTCCAGCTGGTAGGAATCTGCGTATCGAGCCAGATGGTCAAACTCTCGATGGTACTCCACCACGGTCCGAGTACCCTGCTTCAGCTGTAAGAACCGCTCCTCCAAGTCATCCCTAGCCGACTGCGGAACGAAATGCTCCAGCAGTGCGGCCCTGAACTCCTCCCAAGTAATCTCCGCAACCTCCCTATCAGCAAAGGTCGTGTCCAACAGCGTCTTCCACCACCTCTTTGCATGGGACTCCAGGCAGGAGACAACCAGAGCCACCTTCTCCTCCCATGGACACCGAATCCCGGTCAGCATCTCATACATGATATCTAGCCACTCTTCCGTCCGAACAGCCGACTCTGTCCCCAAATAGGATGGGGGAGCCAGTCCTCGGAAGATGCTTAGCCAGTTGGCCCCCGGATTTGGCTGCGGGGCCGGAACCTGCTGGGCCCTGAAGGCCTCCAGAATGGCAGTCAGGGTCTGTCCCATGTCTGACTGAAGGAAAGGAGTGGGGGCCGGTGGGGGTGGTGCAACATCCTGAGCCTGTTGAACTCCACCTTGAGGCGTAGTCCGTGCTGGAGGCTGCGTAACAAAAACACACGAACCGCTCCTCCAAGTCATCCCTAGCCGACGATCGTCGAAGTAGTCACGACCAGGTCACGGGCGTGACGGGTCGGTCACGGGCGTGACCAACCCATGACCCGAAAAATTGATCGCTTTATTTTCACTTTTTATGCTCCCTGGGGTTCTGACTCGACCAACCGACTCCTAGGGGTCTAGCCGGAAATGGGATGTTACACTCTCCTCCATTCTATAAAAGGGAGGCCATACCTTTGTAAATGATATCTTTTTGGATAATAAAATTTCAATTATTCAAAGTTCCGGCTTGTTTTCTAGTCGTTTATTCTCTGCTCTAGTCGTTTGTTCGCTACTTTTAACATGGTATCAGAGGACTCGATCTTCTCCTCCTGATTCTGTGCGCCCTGTCCGCGCGGCTTGCCCCTTCTTCTCGCGACCTTTTCTCGCTGTTTGCGCCCTGTCCGTGCGTCCTCTTTCTCCTGCCTTTCAGTCGCAGCGACCTATCTCCTTGTTCGTCGCGACCTGCTGCTTTATTCGCCTTGTCCGTTCGGGCGGTCTATCTTCTAGCCGTTCGACCTCTTCCCCGTCTTGGACCTGCGGCTTAGTCGTGGCTTCTCTGGCCGCTGGTGTCTAACATCGTTACCGCCGCAGCTCTTCTTCTTTCTATCCGCATGACTTATATTCTAACCGCGCGGCTTCTCGCAGTTTTCTCCTATGGCCCTTTCTGAAACCTCCACCACCACCACTTCTATCGCCACTCCGGCGCCGCTTCCTACTCCCTCTGGCAACCTTGGCACGGTTTCTAAACTTGTTGGCTCCAACTATCTGGATTGGAGCGTCTCTTTCACATTTCTTCTCCGCTCTCAGCGCAAACGTCATCACCTCACCGATGACCCTCCTCCCTCAGACTCTGCTGAATTTGATGACTGGGATGCCAGTGATGCGCTTGTCCGCACGTGGTTGGCTAACAGCCTCTCCGATGAATGTCTTCCTGTCATACGCCATGATGAGATGGTCAAGACCGCGTGGCTTCACCTTGCTGCTCTCTACTCAAAGGGGGCCCAGACATCCCGCATTTATACTCTCTACGCGGATCTCTTCGCTCGCCCTTCATTGTCTCCTGCTGCGGCTTATCAGCAAGTTCAGGCTCTTGGAGCCGAAATCCTCCAGAATCGCCCCTTCTCCGCGGACTTGGCTGAACAGCACAAACACTTCCAGGAACTCCTGGTTGTTTGTTATCTTCTACGGCTTCCTGAATCTTTTGATATGATCCGCCAGCAGATCTTGGGCGAAGCCGAGTCTCCCACCTTGGATGCCACCGCGGCTCGCATCGCCGCTGTTACTTCACTGCTCCAACGTCCTCTATTGTCCTCCCCTCCTCCATCGGACTCCTATGCTCACCAAGTCCAGCGGGGTGGCAATAGTGGTCGCAGCCATTCTGGCACGCGCGGTCCGTCAAGATTCCTCTGCTCTCACTGTGGTCGTACCGGCCACTCTGTTGACCGCTGCTGGCAGAAACATCCTCATCTTCGTCCCTCCGGTGATACTTCTTCCTCAACCTCCGCCTCCTCTCGGTCGTCTGCTTCTGTGGCCACCACCTCAGGTAGTGCACACATCGTTACCCAAGGTAAATGGCTGATTGACTCTGGTGCTACAAATTACATGACCGGAAACCCTCACTGCTTCTCTCTCCTAGAGACGCATGATCGATTACCCTCGGTCCTCGTTGCGGATGGTTCGCCTTCCCCAGTTCATGGGACGGGCATGGTTTAAGTCACTCCCTCGCTTCGCTTAGCGGACACTCTCTATGTCCCAAAGTTCCCTTGCAATTTACTCTCAGTTACTACTTTATGCAAGCAACTTCAGTGCTCTGTATTATTTACTCCTACTTCTTGTTGTTTTCAGGACCCGAGGACCCAACGGACGATTGCTACTGGGACTGAGAGCGGCGGCCTCTACTTCCTCGACAATGTTTCCGCTCTGTCCGCCTTCTCTTCCTCGTCTACTAATCTGCTTCAATGGCATCTTCGCCTTGGCCATCCTCCTCCTCGGATTCTTCGGCAGCTTCTTCCTCACTTACCTCAAACCAGTCCTCCGCTCAACTGTGATGCGTGTCAGCTTGGCAAGCATCACCGCTCCTCCTTCCCGCAGAAGCAAGGCCGTGGTTCCTCCCGCCCTTTTGATCTCATTCATTCTGATATCTGGGGTCCTGCTCCTACTCCCACCGTTGGTCGGGGTAGTTTTTACTTTGTAACTTTTATTGATGATTTCTCCAGATGTACCTGGGTGTATCTATTAAAAGACCGCTCTGAACTCTTATCTGTATGGCAATCTTTTTATAATATGATTAAAACACAGTTTGCTATTTCTATTAAAGTATTGCGCTCCGATAATGCTAAAGAATATCTCAGTCATGAGTTTTCATCTTTTTGTATGCAACATGGTCTTATTCATCAGACCAGCTGTGTTTACACCTCCCAACAAAATGGGGTAGCGGAACGTAAAAATCGTCATCTCCTCGATATCGCTCGCACTCTGATGACACAGATGCAGGTGCCTCGCTCCTACTGGGGCTATGCTGTTCTTCTTGCCTGTTATCTCATCAATCGCATTCCCTCTTCTGTTCTTCACGGCAAGACCCCCTTCTCCATTCTCTACCCGAGCAAGGAACCCTTTCCTCTTCCTCTCCGTATCTTTGGGTGTACGGCCTTTGTGCATGCTCCGTCTGCTACCCGCGACAAGCTTTCCCCCTGCTCCACCAAATGTGTCTTTTTGGGTTACTCGACAACTCAAAAAGGCTACTGTTGCTTTGATCCCGTTCTGCGCAAACAGTTTGTTTCTGCAGACGTCACCTTCTTTGAAAATGCATCCTACTTTTCTTTCCCATCTTCACCTCCTCCTGCTGTCTCTGACTCTCCTCTATCTCTCTGTGAGCCTTCCACACATGTCGACGTCTCCCTTCCTATGCCGTCTCCTCCTCTCCCTATTATCTCCCCTCCTTCCTCTCCGCAGTCGTCTCTCTCTAGTCCCGGGCCAGCCTTCTCTGCCACGGATGCTCCGGTCCCTGAGGCAAAAGACGACCTGGATCTTCCCATTACCCTTCGCAAAGGGGTGCGGGCGTGTACCCAACACCCGCTTGCGGCTGTTGTTTCCTATGATCGGCTTACTCCCTCTCGTAGGTGCTTTGCTTTGGCCATCTCGGCTACTACCACTCCCCGCACTTACCAGGAGGCTCTTGTTATTCCTCATTGGAAATCTGCCATGGATGAGGAAATTGCCACTCTTACTGAAAGAGGTACCTGGACCCTTGTTCCTCCACCGATCGGTACTGATGTGGTTGGCTGCCGCTGGGTGTTCGTTGTGAAGTTTCGCCCGGACGGCACTATGGATCGTTACAAGGCCCGACTGGTGGCCAAAGGCTTTACTCAGACTTATGGAGTTGACTATTTTGACACTTTCTCTCCGGTTGCTCGCCTCAGCACCATCCGGGTTCTTCTTTCTGTGGTCGTCAACAGGGAGTGGGAAATTTCTCAACTTGATGTCAAGAATGCTTTTCTGTATGGGGATCTTCAGGAGGACGTCTATATGGAGCAACCTCCAGGGTATGTTGCTCAGGGGGAGACACGAGTATGCCAGTTGAAGAAGGCCATCTACGACCTAAAGCAGAGCCCTCGGGCGTGGTTTGATAAGTTTAGTGGCATTGTAGCTGCAATTGGATTTGCAAGAAGTTCCGCCGATCACTCATTGTTTATTCGCAAAACCGCATCTGGCCTTGTGGTTTTGGCGGTGTATGTGGATGATATCCTTCTTACCGGCGATGACCAGGCTGGGGTGGACTTGACAAAGAAACACCTCCGTCAACACCTTGTCACGAAGGATATGGGCTCCCCAAAATATTTTTTGGGGATAGAAATATCTCGAAAGCCCGACTCGTTGGTTCTCTCCCAACGGAAGTATGCGCTTGATCTTCTACAAGAGGCAGGATTAACCGGGGCCAAACCGGCCCGGTATCCCATGGCCACTGGAGAAGACAAAACATGGACAGATGACTCACCTCTTATATCCGATGCCACGAGGTATAGACGTCTGGTGGGCAAACTCATTTATCTCACGGTGACCAGACCCGATATCGCCTATGCTGTAGGCAAGGTCAGTCAGTTCATGCAAGCTCCCAGGGAATGTCATCTTCAGTCTGCCTTGAAGATACTAGAGTATGTCAAAGCAGCACCAGGGAAAGGGCTACTCTTTCAGAAGCATGGTCATTTGAGAGTTGAAGCCTACTCAGACTCAAGCTATGCGGATGATAAAGGTGACCGTAAATCTACATCGAATTTCTGCACATTTGTTGGAGGTAATCTTGTGAGCTGGAAGAGCAAGAAGCAGTCTGTTGTCTCAAGGTCCAGTGCAGAAGCCGAATACCGGAGTATGGCGTCAACCACGTGTGAGTTAAAATGGTTGCGGGCTCTCATGCTTGACCTAGGAGAGGTCTACAACTATCCTCTGCCTATGTTCTGTGACAACAAAGCCGCTATATACATATCCAAAAATCCGGTCTTCCATGAGAGAACGAAACATATAGAGGTCGACTGCCATTTCATCCGAGAAGAGGTCTTGAAGAAACAGATTTGCACTCCGTTCGTCACCTCCGACAAAGAGTTGGCTGATATCTTCACCAAGCCGGTTTCTACTTCCTTCTTTCACATTTGTGACAACCTGGGCATGATTGATATTTATGCTCCAGCTTGAGGGGGAGTGTCGAAGTATGAGACCGGGCAGTCTGCCGGTTTGAGCATGGCAGGTTGTTGACCGGGCGGTCTGGCGGATTGAGGTTGGCGGGTTGATTTCCAGACTGTTGCTGTGTGGTATCCGGCGGTCTGACGGCTTATCTCCGGCGGCTTGGAAACCGGCCGGTCTAGCGGTCTCCTACCGCATCTCTATCTTGGTTCTGGTATTGCCGAGCGGTTAGAACATTGTCTAACCGCGCGGCCTGTTCCGGTCTCTTATTCTAGCCGCCCAGATCTGTTGTATAGCTTTAGTCCCACATTGTTAGTTTGTATTCTTCTCTCTCTCCTCCATTCTATAAAAGGGAGGCCATACCTTTGTAAATGATATCTTTTTGGATAATAAAATTTCAATTATTCAAAGTTCCGGCTTGTTTTCTAGTCGTTTATTCTCTGCTCTAGTCGTTTGTTCTCTACTTTTAACAGGAAGATTTATCCCTTATCACACGGGAATTCAAGAAGTTCCTCAAGCTGAGGAATCAGAGAAAGAGAAACGGCTCCTCCTCAAGGGATCAGAAGAAGAACTATTCCTCTGACAGGTATGTTTCCAAACCGAACAAACACCGCTCTTCTAACATTATATGCTTTGGTTGCAACAAGCCAGGACACGTCGTGGCCGACTGCTATCAAGGAAAGAGGGAAAGGGAAAGGGAGAGGAGCACAGGTCCTCAAAAGACAAGAAGAAGGAGAGGAGTTACATCGCAAAGAAGCCAAAGACGCTGAGTGAATCTGACACGTCAGACACCAGCGATGATGAGGAAGCCTACTTTGGGCTAATGGGTCGCTCTGACTCAGAAGGAGAATGCCCCCCATTTACTGGGAAGGTAAAAGCTCACACCCCTCTCTCCAACTCTGACTCTGATCCTGAGTCTCAGGATGATGACCCTGAGGATAGCCCTTCTGCCCTTGAAGCTGAGCTCCTCGATAAGTATGAGCTTCTGCTCAATACATTCCTGAAATGTCGAAAGAAACTGAAGACTGAGAAAAAGGAAGTTAAATTCCTTAAAGGTGAGAGTGTATCCCCGAGGGAAGAGATCACCAGTTTGATCTCCCTCCGACAGGAGCACTTGGACCTGACTTCAAAGCATTCAGAGTCTCTTAAGCTCCTTGATCTTAAGCAGAAGGAAGTCGACAAGTTGGAAGAACTACTTGCGGCAGAAAGGAAGATCGTCAAGAGCTTCTCTATGCCAAAAACTGTTCTTCCATTAGTTGATACCTTCTCTGCTCAAGCCAAAGGAGCTGGCTTGGGGCATGTAGGGGTATCTAGCTCCTTATCCAGGAGAAACAGGAACAGGAGGAAGAATAAGGCTGCCAAGAAAGCCTCTGCTGATGAGAAAGGAAAGGCCCCACTTAGCCCTGTTGAGTTCAGAAAGCCTAGCTTTCCCTGTAACCAACATGACTTTGAGTCAACATATGGGCATCACTTCAGGCCCTCGGTTGCAAAGCCGAAGAGCCGATATGATGGGTGGACCTTTCCCCGTAACTTCAGTGAGAGTGTCTTCAAGGCACCTTATGAGGAAATCCACATGGGAAATTATGGTCAATTCTCTAGCGGCCATAATAGGAAGCAGGCACCTAAGGCCAAGCCTGTTACACTGAAAATCCAAGAGGTGAAGAAGTCATGTGACTGTGGTCATCATGTTGCCTCCACCTCCAGGTCTTCGGCCCCAGCTGAACCCCACGTTTCAAAGGTAAAGCAGGCGCCCAAGAGGAAGTATAACAGGTTTGACTGCTGGTGCTGTGGCAAAATTGGTCACTTTGCCGTGGATTGTTGGTTTAATCCAAGGTATAACGAGACTCCTTATGTTAGCAATGCGAGGCCGACCACTCGTAGAGTTAACCATTCGAGGGGGAGTATGCTAACAAGGAATCTAGGACCCAAGTTCGATTGGGTTCCTAAGGCAAATTAATTCTGTTTTGCAGGAATGTCCAAAGGCCAACAAAACTCCTATTTGGTATTTGGACAGTGGATGCTCCCGTCACATGACCGGGACAAGAAGCCTGCTGAGGGAGTACTCTCCAGTCGAGGATGGACCCAAAGTCATATTTGGGGGATCTGATCGGGGAGTCACCAGAGGTTACGGTACGATTTACAACGGTATACTCTCTATCACTAACGTAGCTTATGTTGAAGGGTTAAATCATAACCTGATCAGCGTAAGCCAGTTATGTGATAAAGGGTATGACGTTAAGTTCTGCAAGGATAAATGCCTAATAATATCATGTGACTCTTCGAAGACCGTATTAACAGGCATTAGGAGCAGAAATATTTTCTGTTTAGATTTTCTTAGTTTAGATTCTTCTACCCCAGTATGCCTCGTTGCTAAAGGCAGTGCATCTCTTTGTGAACAATGGCACAAGAGATTGGCACACATTAATTACAAGACAATTAATATGCTGTTTTCCAAAGACTTAGTAAGGGATGCTCCCATTATTAAGTGCATCAAAGATAGTCCATGTCCTGCATGTCAGATGGGCAAGCAGACTCGGGCTACCTTTAAGGGCATCCCAGACAAAGAATCCTCCAGATGTCTATATCTTCTGCACATGGACCTGTTTGGTCCAATGCAAGTTCATAGCTTAGGAGGGAAGTCGTATACGCTAGTGATTGTAGATGATCACTCTCGGTTTACGTGGGTGTTCTTTTTAAAACGCAAGTCTGATACGTTTGACATCTTCACCAGTTTTGTCAAGCAGATACAGAACGAACTTAACTGCTCAGTGGTCAAAATCAGAAGTGACCACGGAACAGAGTTTGAGTCTGGGGCTATGACAGAGTTCTGTGAAGAGCTTGGTATCTTTCATGAGTTCTCCTCCCCTCGCACTCCTCAACAGAATGGAGTGGCGGAGAGGAGGAATAGAACACTCATTGAAGTGTGTACGACAATGTTGAATGACGCTTCTCTCCCAGAATACTTCTGGGCCGAGACTGTCAATACGGCCTGTCATGTACAAAACCGGGCGTTGATTAACAAGAGCCATC
Source organism: Platanthera zijinensis (assembly GCA_039513925.1). NCBI lineage: Eukaryota > Viridiplantae > Streptophyta > Magnoliopsida > Asparagales > Orchidaceae > Platanthera > Platanthera zijinensis. The sequence goes on from CM077094.1 coordinate 98,221,046, forward strand.
GTAAGACTCCTTATGAGCTACTGAAAGGCAAGAAACCAACCATGTCCTATCTGAGGATTTTTGGCTGCAAATGTTATGTACTGAATAATGGGAAGTACTCGCGTACTAAGTTTGGTGAAAAATGCATCGAAGGCATATTCATGGGCTATAGTAGCCACAGCCGGGCTTATAGAGTTTTCAACAAGAAAACCCTAGTGGTAGAGGAATCATTAAATGTTGTATTTGATGAAGGAAGCTTGCTTAACTGCAAGACTTCTAGTTGTCTTCCTGAAGCTGCAGGTGCCAGACTCGAAAAGTTACAACTGGATGATCCCGAGAAAGATGCAACTCCAAAATATGTCAAGGTCTCCACATCAACGCCGATCGGAGAAGTTGAAGATGAAAATGAGGCAAATCCTTTAGAAGAAGGAGATGCCTAAGAAATAGTCGAAGCTCCTGATGCAAGACTTCTAGAGCTCAGACACGTGAGGGATCATCCCAGAAATCAAATCATTGGAGATCCCCGAGACGGTGTCAGAACTCGCCGAGGTACTCTTAACGAGATCTTGCATCTTAGCTTTCTGTCGCAGGTGGAGCCAAAGAAGTTCGACGAAGCGAACAAAGACGCATCATGGATTTTGGCCATGCAAGAGAAGCTGCATCAATTCGAAAGATGCGAAGTCTGGACGCTGGTTCCCAGACCGAAGACGCAAAATGTGATTGGCACCAAGTGGATCTTCAGAAACAAGTTGGATGAACATGGAGTCATCATCAAGAACAAAGCCAGACTGGTGGCTCAAGGATACAGACAGGAGGAGGGGATTGACTTTGACCAGACGTTTGCACTAGTTGCACGGCTCGAGGCAATCCGGCTATTCCTAGCCTATGCCTCTCACAAAGGATTCACAGTCTATCAGATGGATGTGAAATCGGCTTTCTTGAATGGAGATTTGAAAGAGGAAGTATACGTTGCTCAACCTCCAGGTTTTGTCAATCCTACTTATCCTAATCATGTATATTTTCTTAATAAAGCGCTATATGGCCTAAAACAAGCTCCTCGAGCTTGGTATGAGACATTGTCTAGTTTTCTTCTTGAGAACAAGTTCTCTAGAGGAAAAATAGATAAGACATTGTTTCTCAGGGAAGTCAAAGACAAGATTTTGCTGGTGCAAATCTATGTTGATGACATTATCTTCAGCTCAACGGACAACAATCTTTGCAAAAAGTTTTCCAAACTTATGCAAGGAAAGTTTGAAATGAGCAGTATGGGAGAGCTGAAGTATTTCTTGGGACTTCAAGTGAAACAATCTGAGGAAGGAATCTTCATTTCTCAGACGAAGTTCACAAATGAACTCCTCAAGAAATTCGGAATGGAGAATGCAACCTCTATGAGGACTCCAATGGGATCCACCATGTCTCTGGATAAGGATGAGAAAGGGAAACCTTTTGATGAAACCAAATACAGAAGCATCATTGGATCTCTGCTCTATCTTACTGCGAGTAGACCAGATATCATGTTCTCCACATGTGTTTGTGCCAGATATCAGGTGAACACTAAGGAATCTCATTATGTCGCTGCAAAGCGAATTCTCAGATACTTTAAAGGTACCCCTAATCTTGGCTTATGGTACCCGAGAAGCAATGATGTCGAGCTAATAGGGTTTTCAGATGCTGATTTTGCAGGAAGTAGGGATGACAGGAAAAGCACCTCCGGGACGTGTCAATTCCTCGGAAGAAGGCTTATTTCATGGAACAGCAAGAAGCAGAATTGTGTAGCAACCTCCACTGCAGAGTCTGAGTACATCTCGGCTGGCAGCTGTTGCGCACAACTCCTATGGATAAGAAACCAGTTAGCCGACTATGACCTCCAGTTCAAGGAAGTACCGATGTACTGCGACTCCTCCAGTACAATTGCTATTGCCAACAATCCGGTATCGCACAGCAGAACAAAACATATTGAAGTGCGTTACCATTTCATTTGGGAGCACGTGGAGAACAAGGAAATCTCTCTCTGCTATGTTCCCACTGACAAGCAGATTGCAGACATTTTCACAAAGCCCCTTGACGAGGCCAAGTTCAGTATGTTCAAAACTGAATTGGGGATGCTAAACTACGAAGAATGAAGACTACAGGAGCTCAAGGCTCATGCGTCTAGGGGGAGCCTCTGCTAGGAATTTAGTGAAAGCAAAGGTACAAGAACTGAGGGGGAGCATGGTGTCAAATGCTTCAGTCCCCGATTTGCAGAAGCCGAAAAGGGGGAGATTACCCTCTCGACTAAGGCTAAGGTGGCTCCAAGTTTGCTCTCAAGAAATTGGTAATGAATATCTCTCTCAACTCAATTTTAAGTTTATGATTTTTATTCCTATATGCTCTATTCACCTTAGCTTGTAGGGTTTAGGCTTCTTCAAATAGGGGGAGATTGTTGGGTATTGTATCAACAATGTACCTGATTTGAAGAAGCCCCTGTACAAGCTAAGGTAAATAGACAATGTATTTGATGAAATATTTCTAGTTGTGCTTGCAGTTATTCCATGCTAAGTACACACCAATGTCAGGGTGCAGTGGGTCAATATACACGGGTCTGTGCAACGTAATCCCTCGTTGAGCAGATCATTGTGTTGGCCTACGTGTACTCTCTCTATTGGGGTGTACTTAATTTCAAGTACAGGGCTATGATAAAGCAAGAGCAGACAAGGAGCAAGGATGGGCCAAAGACCATCTCACGGGTTGAAAGACGAGAATCGTATAAGTGTAAATCGTCGAGAATCACTTAGTGATTCTCACCGATTCGTCGAGAATCACCAGTGATTCTCGACGAGTCATCGAGAATCACTAGTTGATTCTTGCCGGGTTGGGCCGGCTGTCTCGACGCAGTCAGAAAAATCATCTAAGGCAGAATCGTCGAGAATCACCAAGTGATTCTCGCCGATTCGTCGAGAATGACTTTGCATTCTCGACGAGTCGGCGAGAATCCAAGGTGATTCCCACCGATTCTCCCCGGCCTCTATAACCTGTGCATCCAGAATTCTCTAAGTAGAATTCAGCGAGAATCGTAAGTGATTCTCGCCGATTCGTCGAGAATCACCCACGATTCTCGCCGAATTTGACTTGGGTATTTTTCCAACTCTGTCTGGACCGGTCTACGTTATCTGCGGGATTTTGAACCGGACTTTGGTCTTACTGCTGGTGGGGCACACAACGGTCATCTCTTGACCTAGTGTATAAATACTCTGTATTTATGAATAGTATACACACCGACGAGATACGAAACAAAGCGGCCGACTAACCCTAATCTCGCGAACTTGCTCCGCCTCCGTCGCCGCAGCCGATCACCAAAGCCGATCTCGATCTCCTCCAGATCCTCGGTGATAGAAGCCAAGTCCTGCACAGCATCTCACGTGTCTATCCAGAGATCTTTTGTCTCTTGATTTGAGATAGGGAAATCTTTCCCCGTCCGAATCGATCGAGACGATCGATCCTCGTGTGACCGTTGGTAGACCTTTCCGACTTCGCTAAGAAGATTGGATCTCCAGTGCTTTGCTGCTGTCTTCAGTTGTCGCCGCCAACACCGAGAGCCTTGCCGCCGCTCGTCGCTGCCGCCGGTCTCGGGGAGATTCTCTCCAAGTGAGATCTAGGGTTGTGGACTCTTCGTTGACTTCAAGAACACATCGTCGAACGAAGAGGGTGTAACACCCCAAAAAGACTCAAAATTGGAATTGAGGTGCAGGTTGCTTAACACGGCCTGGGACACGGGCGTGTCCCAGGGCGTGTCGGGGTACACGGCCTGGGACACGAGCGTGTCCCAGGGCATGTTCAGGATGGTCGACGATCGGAGGTCGACGATAGTCGAGCCTGGGACACGGCCTTCGACACGGGCGTGTCCCAGGGCGTGTCACTCAATAAAATGCCGTATCGAGTCAGAAATGTACACGGCCTGGAACCAAGCCTTGAACACGGCCGTGTCAGTTTCGACACGGGCATGTCTAAGGGCGTGTGCCTACCCGTGTACTACTCTAACTAGATTTAACGCTCGATGAGTACCGTGTAACAGGTGTGAAACGGGCGTGTCACATGACCGACACGGGCGTGTCAGGTTCGACACGGGCGTGTCGATGCCCGTGTTCTGGTAATTTTTAGTCGGTGCGATCGCCGCGTGTGCCGCTTAAGGGTACATAGCCTGTGACACGGGCGTGTCACAGGCCGTGTCGGCCAAAAAGTAAAATATTTTGGGCAGATCTTGGCCGTTCATTTTCCTTAAAGGAGATCCTGTGGCTGGGGCTCATTCCTGGGCTGATAAGGCCGGGAAAGGAGGAGAAGAGGGCTCATTTCTAAAATTCTACTCTCTTTCTAACTTTTAAGAGAGAGGTGAGAGCAAGGTGAAGAAGAAGAAGTGAAGTCCGGCTTCCGGTGGAGCTACGGTGGTCCAAATCGCGAGCCGAGTTCGGATTTGCGAAGGCAACGCTGCTGCGAAGGATTTCATCCGTCTCAAATTTCTCTCCATGGCTCCGAAGCGAGTTCCTAGGGTAACGATTTCCTGCTTGGACATGTGAAGTCCTTAATTCCTGCATTGCATAGGGAAAACCCTTCCCCGCGAGTGTGCGGTGGGTTGTGGCGTCCCTTGGGGTAGATATGTGAAGTCCCCCTTGTTAGAGTCCAGAATTGGAGTACGGATCTAGGCATGCTGTGTGAAGCCTATCTGGACATGATCTGGATTGGTGATGCTTGTTTGCATATCGGAGAAGACTCCGTGATTTCTTGCTTGTAGGCATGATGGATAAAGTAAAGTACTGGAGGAAGTCCAGGAAATTAAGAGAGTTGGACTCTCCTATAGCCGTAAGTTGCTACATTGTGTGAGGTTGAGCCGTTGAGCCGTGGGGCTGCAACTGGGCAATGCCTTGGTGGTGGAACGGGCAAGGTGAAGCTGTACCCGCGTTAGTCCAGGCGTGAGTCTGACGATTTGAGCAACGGGAAAGGTGGATCTATACCCGCGTTATGGTTGTCTAACCTTGGGTGCTTAAGACCCTGTTAGGATCACATAGCGAGAGTTGACGGCCTGTGAGCCGATCAGACTAGAATGCTCATATGGAACCGTTATGTCTGGGACCTCTGAACGGTGGTGTGGCCGTGGAAATACGGAACACCGATAATGTGCCCTGAGTGCACGGAGCGTCGGGCCGTCGTGCCGGCGTTTGTGATATGTGACTGTGCGGGCGTGCACGTCTTGCTTAAATTGCTATATATATATTATTGGAAGATTGCTATGCAGGGATGGAATTCCGCTGCCCCGTGCCAGGGGCAGGGTCGTTATAATTGGTCAGCTGAATGCTGACCGTTACCCTGTTTGCCACCGCTTGGTGGATTGGTTATTACAGGTACTGGAGGTGCTGGTCCGAGCGGCACTTAGCGGGCTGAAGCCCAAAGCTTCGCTGCTGCCCTCGAAGGCATTGCTTTGTTTCTTTTGTTCATGTGTGGCCGGCCTGCGTGCCGATGTCTGTAATCCACACTCTTGTTAAGAGAAACTGTTGTAAGGCCTTAAGGCCAGACTCTTGTGATGTTTATATATATTCCTAAGTTTTAGTGGACAATGTTTATTATCTTGAGTTCAATTATTCAACCGTGAAACTTCCGCTAGAATGCTCTGTGTTAGGATGCGTGGTTATGATATTATTTCGTAGCGTCTCCGCCTGTTTGTGGAGTATGGTGTGGGGCCCCGGCCGGACCCTCTATTATATTCTTCTTGACGGGTAGAGGTGTTACAATTTGGTATCAGCTTGTTGGTCGATCTCTTCCGAATTCGCGGACGAATTCTTTTGAGAGGTGGCGTGCACGTGTCAGTGCCGTCGTTATAACACTTAATTTGAACTCAAGATTGTCCACTTAGGAATTCAAATACACTTGTTTGTTGAACTTGTGTATTCTTTTGTATGGTTGCCATTTTCATTGGTCGTTAACCTGTGTATTTTACACATATAGGTGACCAGAAGTGTTGCGGGTCAATCCGAACCACAACGTTCTGCTGAGAGTGCGGCACCAGCCGAGGTGCCCACAACTCCTCCATCCGCTGAAACAGTCCGTCTCATCACGGAAACGGTACTTGCGGTGATGAATGCTCAGCAAGCGGGGCAGGCACGTCCTGAAGTGGTGCCAGCGCAAGCTGGGGTACGGCAAGAACCGGCAGAAGCCGAAGTTGATCCGCGGGTAGCAGATCAACAATGGAAGCAATTCTTGAGCTTTAACCCTCCGCAGTTTCATGGGGCGGGTACACCGGCCCAAGCAGACGATTGGCTTGCAAGAGTCAAGAGGATTATGAGAGCTATTAAAGTTGAGGAGGAACAGAAAGTCATGTTAGCCACTTTCCTACTGGAAGGAGAGGCGCGATTGTGGTGGGATGAGATTGAAATGCATCACTTGGCCGGCAGGCAATTGGCAGAGGTTACAATGGAAGAATTTTCTCGATTATTCTTAGCGCAACATCTGCCGATGCAACAAAGGATATCGATGGAAATGGAATTTCAACGGTTAACGCAGGGAGATCGAAGTGTGGATGACTACCTGCATGAGTTCACCCGTTTGGGAAGATATGCGGGCACGATCTTCGCCGAAGAAGAGCGTAAGACTAGTCGGTTTTATGCGGGACTGCGAGATGAGCTGCGGTATTTGCTCTCGAGTTCTGTGAGTCAGGGATTCCAAGCCTTAGTCTGTACGGCTCGTTCTTTGGAGCTGGACATGAAACGGGGGCAAGCAAAGGGAAACTTGGCGGTTGTGAAGCCGGAGTTTAAGCCGTCGCGTCCGGACAAGTTTGGATACCGAAAGAGATGGAATAAGAAGTCTAAGTCTTCTGGACAAGCTCCTTCTGCGACTGTGACGGATACATCTGGGTATGGATCTCGTGCTTGTTTTACGTGCGGGAAGGTTGGACACTTCGCACGTGAATGCCGATTTGGTCCTCCAAAGGGTGATAAGAAGACGGGAGCGTCTTATGCGGAGAAGGGGAAGGCTGTGGTGGAGTCTTCTGCCTCGCACGCGCAGCCCAGGGTCTTCAACCTTGGACAACAGGAGGCCATTAAGCAGGCGGATGTCGTCACAGGTGCGCGTAGATTTTAATGTTCTTGTTTTGATGTACTGTGCTTGTTTTAAATATAATGTTATAGGGTTTGTCCTTATACGAGAGTATCCGGCGCGAGCACTGTTCGACACAGGTGCTTCACATTCGTTTCTGTCTGAGGACTTTGTCTTTCGTGTCGGGGTGCCTATCCGGACCACGACAGACAGTGTAAAGGTGTTGTTGCCTAACAGATGTTTGATGTGCGCGGATCGATCTTGCGGTCTTGAGGTCATGATAGGAAGTCGGGAGTTCAAGGTGGAAACATTAGTATTGCCAATCAAAGAGTTTGATATAATCTTTGGTATGGACTGGCTTTCAGAGCAGCGTGCCTGTATAGATTGCACTTCAAAAGAGGTCACACTTGGGCAAAATACCGAACAAGAGACCAAGTTCATTGGTATGCAAGGGATGAGTGGGATGTTGTTATCCGCTCTCCAAGTTGTTAAGGCAGTTCGGAAGGGTGCGGAGTTGTTCTTCACACTCATAGAGGCGGTGGCGCCGAAGGCCAGTGTGAGTGAAGTGCCGATTGTGTCGGAATATGCGGATGTGTTTCCAAAGGACCTTCCGGGGTTACCTCCCCAAAGGGAAATCGACTTCGCTATCGAACTGGTGCCGGGTGCGAAACCTGTGGCCCGTTCGCCATATCGGGTAGCGCCAAAAGAAATGGCCGAACTGAAAGTTCAGTTGCAAGAGTTGTTGGAGCAGGGATATATACGCCCAAGTATGTCACCTTGGAGCGCGCCTGTTCTTTTTGTGAAAAAGAAAGACGGTGGTTTGCGACTATGTATTGATTATCGTGAACTGAACAAGCTGACGGAGAAAAACAAGTATCCAATCCCACAGATCGATGACTTGTTCGATCAGCTAGCAGGCTCAAACGTCTATTCGAAGTTGGATTTGAAGTCCGGCTATTACCAGTTGCGGATTAGGGAAGGTGACATTCCCAAGACAGCGTTTGGCACACGCTATGGTCATTATGAGTTCACAGTGATGCCGTTCGGCTTATGTAATGCGCCTTCGGTATTCATGGATCTCATGCATCGAATGTTCCGCGAATACCTGGATCTGTTTGTGATTGTGTTTATTGATGATATCCTTGTATATTCACAATCGGAGGAAGATCATGCAAACCACTTGCGATTAGTATTGCATACCTTGCGAAGGAATAAACTGTATGCCAAGTTCTCGAAGTGTGAGTTCTGGCTCTCGTCAGTGGCTTTTCTAGGCCATGTAGTAAGTGGAGAGGGCATAGCGGTGGATCCGGCAAAGATAAGTGCCATTCGTGATTGGCCAGTGTTGTCTTCGGTGCCCGAAGTCAGGAGTTTCCTTGGACTGGCGGGCTACTATAGACGGTTCGTGGAGAACTTCTCCCGGATTGCTTTGCCTCTGACTACGTTGACGAGAAAGGACCAGAAGTTCGTTTGGACGCCGGAGTGCGCACGAGCTTTTGATGAGCTGAAGAATCATTTGACCACGGTGCCCGTTTTGACGTCGCCATGTGGTACAGATGGATTTGAAATATACAGCGATGCGTCAGGAAGCGGCTTAGGCTGCGTTCTCCTGCAGTTTGGCAAGGTGATAGCTTATGGCTCACGTCAATTGAAAGTGCATGAGCGTAATTACCCCGTCCATGACTTGGAGTTGGCGGCGGTGATCTTTTCGCTAAAGTTGTGGCGGCATTATCTTTATGGAGTGAAAGTGGATATTTATACAGATCATAAAAGCTTAAAGTATCTGCTTGAGCAAAAGGAGTTGAATATGCGACAAAGGAGGTGGATGGAATTCCTTGGGGATTATACCTTCGACATCCACTATGTTCCCGGAAAGGGAAATGTGGTCGCTGATGCCTTGAGTCGTCGAACTCCGGTGCGGGCAGCTTGGTTGCGGATACATGATGAGCGGTTAATCCAGGAGTTAGAAGCTTTGGAGATATCTTGTGTGGAAAGAGATTCTTCAACTGTTGCATGCGTGAGCTGGTTGGAGGTTCAATATGACCTTGCTGACAGGGTTCGACGGGCAACGGAGTTGGATGAAAGTCTCCAACGCTATGCAAAGGAAGGGTCTGATGATCAATTCTCCTGGGATGATGGGTTGTTACGGAAGGATGGCCGATTGTGCGTCCCTAGTGCGGGTAAATTGCGAGAAGGATTGCTACATGAAGCACACTTTACAAAGTACTCAATTCACCCCGGGAGCACAAAAATGTACAAGGACATGAAGAAACTGTTCTGGTGGCCTGGTTTAAAGAAGGACATAGCCGCGTATGTGGCTAAATGTCGCACTTGTGCTTTGGTAATGACAGAATGTCAACGGCCGAGTGGTTTCCTGAAGTCGTTGCCGGTTCTGCAATGGAAATTTGAGGATATTTCTATGGATTTCGTGCACGGATTGCCGAGATCTCAGCGTGGCCATGACTCAATCTGGGTAATTGTAGACCGGTTGACAAAGGTGGCTCACTTTATACCGAACAAGCGGGACGATTCAGTGGAAACATTGGCAAAACTATATGTGGAGCAGATTGTTCGATTGCACGGTGTTCCCCGGAGCATCGTAAGTGACCGAGATGGGCGCTTTACCTCGAAAGATTGGAGATTAGTTCATCAGATGTTGGGCACGAAGTTAGCATTCAGTACGGCCTTTCACCCGCAAACGGATGGCCAAACTGAACGAACCAACAGAACGATGGAGGATATGCTCCGTATGTGCGCCCTGGACTTCGGTAAGAATTGGGAAGAACATCTTGTTATGGTAGAGTTTGCCTATAATAATAGCCATCAAGCGAGTATAGGCATGGCCCCGTTTGAAGCGCTGTATGGTCGGAAGTGTCGTACACCGCTAGCTTGGGCAGAAACTGGCGAGACTAAACTTTTAGGCAAAAAGGAAGTCGAGGATGCTACCTCAACAATACGCTCTATTCGAGAGAGGCTCCTAATAGCCCAGGATCGGCAAGCCAAATATTACAATGCTAAGCACCGGAACGTGGAGTTCGCGGTGGGTGACTGGGTCTATTTAAAGATTAAGCACTTCAAAGGCGTATCTCGGATTCGGCGGTTGAAAAAGCTAAGTCCGCGATACCTTGGTCCGTTTGAAGTGGTGGAGCGAGTTGGGGAAGCCGCCTATCGGCTAGCTCTTTCATTGGAATTGAGTGGATTGCATGATGTGTTTCACATCTCGGTGCTACGCAAAGCAGTCAAGGATCCAGCTCAAGTAATTGACAGTGATCGAGTGCCGATTGAGTATGGGCTAACGACAAAGGTGAAGCCTATACGGATTGAGGATCGAGCCGAGAAACAGTTGCGGAACAAAGTGATCGGGATGGTCAAAGTCCGGTGGGACAATTGTGGCCGAGAAGAGCTAACATGGGAGCGCGAGCAGACCATGCAAGCCGAGTTTCCCGAATTATTTTCGTAACTTGTTTGCTCGTTATATATGTAATAGAAACATATAAATGTTTTGTTATTTTCTCCCTATTGTCTTCAAATTTCGGGACGAAATTTTATTAAGGGGGGAGGATTGTAACACCCCAAAAAGACTCAAAATTGGAATTGAGGTGCAGGTTGCTTAACACGGCCTGGGACACGGGCGTGTCCCAGGGCGTGTCGGGGTACACGGCCTGGGACACGGGCGTGTCCCAGGGCGTGTTCAGGATGGTCGACAATCGGAGGTCGACGATAGTCGAGCCTGGGACACGGCCTTCAACACGGGCGTGTCCCAGGGCGTGTCACTCAATAAAATACTATATCGAGTCAGAAATGTACACGGCCCGGAACCGAGCCTTGAACACGGCCGTGTCAGTTTCGACACGGGCGTGTCTAAGGGCGTGTGCCTACCCGTGTACTGCTCTGACTGGATTTAACGCTCGATGAGTACCGTATAACAGGTGTGACACGGGCGTGTCACATGACCGACACGGGCGTGTCAGGTTCGACACGGGCGTGTCGATGCCCATGTTCTGGTAATTTTTAGTCGGTGCGAGCGCCGCGTGTGCCGCTTAAGGGTACACGGCCTGTGACACGGGCGTGTCACAGGCCGTGTCGGCCAAAAAGTAAAATATTTTGGGCAGATCTTGGCCGTTCATTTTCCTTAAAGGAGATCCTGTGGCTGGGGCTCATTCCTGGGCTGATAAGGCCGGGAAAGGAGGAGAAGAGGTCTCATTTCTAAAATTCTACTCTCTTTCTAACTTTTAAGAGAGAGGTGAGAGCAAGGTGAAGAAGAAGAAGTGAAGTCCGGCTGCCGGTGGAGCTACGGTGGTCCAAATCGCGAGCCGAGTTCGGATTTGCGAAGGCAACGCTGCTGCGAAGGCTTTCATCCGTCTCAAATTTCTCTCCATGGCTCCGAAGAAAGTTCCTAGGGTAACGATTTCCTGCTTGGACATGTGAAGTCCTTAATTCCTGCATTGCATAGGGAAAACCCTTCCCCGCGAGTGTGCGGTGGGTTGTGGCATCCCTTGGGGTAGATATGTGAAGTCCCCCTTGTTAGAGTCCGGAATTGGAGTACGGATCTAAGCATGCTGTGTGAAGCCTATCTGGACATGATCTGGATTGGTGATGCTTGTTTGCATATTGGAGAAGACTCCGTGATTTCTTGCTTGTAGGCATGATGGATAAAGTAAAGTACTGGAGGAAGTCCAGGAAATTAAGAGAGTTGGACTCTCCTGTAGCCGTGAGTTGCTACTTTGTGTGAGGTTGAGCCGTTGAGCCGTGGGGCTGCAACTGGGCAATGCCTTGGTGGTGGAATGGGCAAGGTGAAGCTGTACCCGCGTCAGTCCAGGCGTGAGTCTGACGATTTGAGCAACGGAAAAGGTGGATCTGTACCCGCGTTATGGTTGTCTAACCTTGGGTGCTTAAGACCCTGTTAGGATCACATAGCGAGAGTCGACGGCCTGTGAGCCGATCAGACTAGAATGCTCATATGGAACCGTTATGTCTGGGACCTCTGAACGGTGGTGTGGCCGTGGAAATACGGAACACCGATAATGTGCCCTGAGTGCACGGAGCGTCAGGCCGTCGTGCCGGCGTTTGTGATATGTGACTGTGCGGGCGTGCACGTCTTGCTTAAATTGCTATATATATATTATTGGAAGATTGCTATGCAGGGATGGAATTCCGCTGCCCCGTGCCAGGGGCAGGGTCGTTATAATTGGTCAGCTGAATGCTGACCGTTGCCCTGTTTGCCACCGCTTGGTGGATTGGTTATTACAGGTACTGGAGGTGCTGGTCCAAGCGGGACTTAGCGGGCTCAAGCCCAAAGCTGCGCTGCTGCCCTCGAAGGCATTGTTTTGTTTCTTTTGTTCATGTGTGGCCGGCCTACGTGCCGATGTCTGTAATCCACACTCTTGTTAAGAGAAACTGTTGTAAGGCCTTAAGGACAGACTCTTGTGATGTTTATATATATTCCTAAGTTTTAGTGGACAATGTTTATTATCTTGAGTTCAATTATTCAACCGTGAAACTTCCGCTAGAATGCTCTGTGTTAGGATGCGTGGTTATGATATTATTTCGTAGTGTCTCCGCCTGTTTGTGGAATATCGTGTGGGGCCCCGGCCGGACCCTGTATTATATTCTTCTTGACGGGTAGAGGTGTTACAGAGGGACACCTTAGTCTCCATACGTTGTTTGTATTTCTTACAAGCTATTTTCAATTCTTCGTAAAGGACCGATTGGTCTCTAGTTGTAGGGTTGGGTGCAACCCGTGTTGTGGGAGTGTTGACTCCTACGTGTGGAAGGGTTCCTTCCGTTAGTGCAAGGATTGGATTTCAATCCTGTTGGTGAAGTGACCGAGTCGTCCCTGGTTGGGAGATAGGTCGAAGGGGGAAAGTGGACGTACCCAAATCGGGGAACCACTATAAATTGCTTGTGTACTTTCTGTGCTGTGTTGTTTTGTTTTCTTGTGCAGGTAAAACTTTAATTCCGCAAATACGCTGCAAAGACACCTATCCCCCCCATAGGTGAAGCTAGTTGGCACTAGGTGGACTTTCACAGTGGATACCCTCGCTACTGATCAGACTGACGAGGAGGAAGTAGAGGAGGATATGGAGAATGCTGCTGCTGATGGTGATGATGTGGAGCATGCCGCCGCTGATGACCTTAACAATGAGCAAGCTGGAAATGAAATGGACATGAGGGAGATTGATGTTGACCTCCCCTCTGAGGAACATGGTCCGTTAAAAGTTACTAATGTATCTAGCGCAATAATTGAGGGGGAGACCTCTCGGCAGGGGATGATGAGTATATATGGAAAAATGACAGAGGCTGCCCCAATCCCCCCGCTGGAGACCGTAACTCTATCTAGCCCCACAAGTGTATCTAAAAAAGAGAATCCTGACTCACAGAGTCCTATCCCCCCTAAGCACGACCATGCCATTCATCAGGATCATCCGCTAGGACCTAGCCTGGTAAATCACATGGTACATATCATTCAAGGTATAATGGATGAACTGAAGACTGCCTTTGAACGATCTCACAACAAGGTACTTAAACGAATTAAGCAATCCGAGGATCTGATGCTAAAGAATGTTGTGGAGATAAATCATAAGCTGGATATGATGGAACAAAGATTTGAAGCTAAGTATGCTGAGGCCGGCACTGCCGTCAATCTTTTGATGCAATGGCTTAATAAAAATACAGCTTACCTGGCAGTGGTAAATCAAAATGCACATGTTGTGGCCAACAACATCAAATTATTCGATGCCAACATGGTCACACTCAACGCAAATTAGAAAACCTTGCTGAAAAACTTTACTCAGAATATAAAACATGTAGATGAGTCACTGCATTCCTATGCAAACTCCATTGCCCTAGAAGCAAAAAAGGGGGAGAATGAATATAAAGCTAATATGGAAGGGTTAGAACAAATCATGGTCGACAACTTCAAGCAGTCAAATGAGTATGTTTTTGAAAGCTGTCACTGGCTAGTTCAGCAAGCATCTGGTATACATATTCCGGTTACTCCTACTGATGAGGTTGCTACTGCTACTGCTGATGAGGTTGCAAGTGCTAAGGAGGTTCCCTTGAGTGAAGCTGATGCCAGAAAGGCTGCTAGGGCCGCTGCCAAAGCTGCTCACAGTGCTATGTTTGATCAAGAGGCCATTGCAAAATGGAAAAGAAAACTTCAAGAAGGAACTTCCAAAGAAACTCCAGCTGAGAGGAAATTAAGATTGAAGGAAAGTGAAGTTAAGAATGAACGATGGAGTCCTACGTCTAGGAGCATCATACTGGATACATTCATGCTACAATAGCGGGGAGAGCTTAATAGAAATGAAGTATATAGTCAGTATGAGTGGGAGATGCACAAAGAGTATGAGGCCAAAAGAAACATATTCTTCAGGACTAACACTGTGGAACAAAAAGCTCCTCCCCCCAGGTACTACCCGAAGCCAAAGGAGTACTTTGAAAGACAAAGCAAGAAGTTCCTGGCTAAACATCTAAGGGATGCTCAGGCAAAGGAGGGATAGACTTGGAATCTAGATTCTTTTTTTATTTTCTATATGCGTGTATATCTTTTCTTGTATTTAAATGAACAACCTTTGGATATATACATATATATATATGATCACATGCTGATTCATTTGTTGTTCTGAATGCGTGAAATTTTATTATTCTTAATTCTTGTCTCGCACATTTGTTATGTATATCTTTCTGGTTGGTGTAATTCATCTTAGCTAGTAGGATTTTGGCTTCTTCAAATAGGGGAGATTGTTGGGTATTGTATCCACAATTACCTAGATTTGAAGAAGCCTCCAGTCAAGCTAAGATGGATTCACAATGTATTTGACAATCTTCTATTAAGTTGTGCTTGCAGCTATTCCAATCTAAGCACACACCAATGTCAGGGTGCAGTGGGTCAATATACACGGGTCTGCGCAATGTAATCCCTCGTTGAGCAGATCAGTGTGTTGACTCACGTGTGCTCTCTCTATTGGAGTGTACTTATTTTCAAGTACAGGATTAAGGCAGATCATGAGCAGAAGAAGGAGCAAAGATGGGTCAAAGACCAAGTCATCAAAGGAAGGAAGAGAATATTCTTCCAAGTCAAAATCGACGGGAATCACTAAGTGATTCTCGCCGTCTTCGATGAGAATCGTTAGTGATTCCCGCCGATTCGGAGAGAATCAATCTGCATTCCCGCCAACCTCTTCCGGATGACTGTTTTCCTACAGAAATTCTGCTAAGGCAGAATCGACGGGAATCACCAAGTGATTCTCGCCGACTTCGACGGGAATCGTTCTGATTCCCGCCGATTCGACGAGAATCAGTTTGCATTACCACCGATTCCCACCTGCTGACAAGGTTTACAACTGGAATTCGGCTAAGGCAGAATCGACGGGAATCATGAGTCATTCCCGCCGACTTCGACGGGAATCACCAACGATTCTCGCCGATTTTGCCTTAGGCAATTTTTCTCGTTTGCTGGACCAAACCGCCTTGCAGTACGCTGTTTTGGCCAGGGGTAGGGTTTCTCCTTGTGGGCCCCACAATAGTCAATAAGGTTGGCTCTGGTATATATAGTCGCGTATTTTGAACATGAACTAAATCGATAAACGTGAAATTAAAAGGAGGCCGAGGGTGACCTAGCGGATCGTGGAAAACGCCGATCGCCGGTAGTCGCTCGCAAGCTAGTCGCCACCACTGATCTCAGAGGTTCTTTGATCTTCAGACGACATATCGAGGCAAGACGAGCGTATCACGCATCTCTCTTGAGATATCTTGTCTCTCGATTTATTGAACAAGAATAGTTCTTCACTCCGAATCGATTGAGACGACCGATCCGATTAAGATCGTTGGTAGACCTCTCTTGCTTCGTCAAGAAGTTTGGATCCACAAAGCATCGCCGCTTCAATCACTTGCCACTGCCGATCTTGACAAGATCCTCTCCAAGAGAGTACTCCGGTTATGGACTCTTCACATCTTTCAAGAAAGCTTCAACAATCGAAGAAGGACATCGGAAACTCCAAAAGTGTTGTTTGTATTTTCTTTTACATTCAACTTTGAATTATTGTAAAGGAATTTTTATTCCAAGTTGTAATGGTTGGGTGCAACCCGTGGTGGAGGAGTAGTGACTCCTTTGGTTGGAAGGGTTCCTTCCATAGTGGGAGGATTGGATTTCAATCCGGTTGGAGAAGTGACCGAGTCGTCCCTTGGTGGGAGATAGGTCGAAGGGGGAAAGTGGACGTACCCAAATCGGGGAACCACTATAATTTCTTGTGTGTTTTCTGTGCTGTGTTTGTTTAATTGTGCAGGTAAATTTAATTCCGCAAAAGACTACACGAAATCTATTCCCCCCCATAGGTGGACTTCATTGACACTAGAGACTTTCACGAGCCATTGCTTTATTTTGTTGAGAAGAAATCGCGTGGCTAGGATAAAAACCGAGGCCTTATCTGTAGAGGAATGGGATTCAGGAAATCATTATTTCCTCTCTCTCTCTCTTCCTTGTGTTCCCGTTCCAGAGCAGAAAACTCTCGGCTGGAGCTAGGGCTTGCTGAGGTTACTGGAGAAGATCTGGTGGTCGGAATACAGAGCCGAAGCTATAATCATGATGGGGAAAGTGAGGCAATCATTTCCATCCGCATAGAAAAGCTTAGCCATGGCTCCAAAGAAAACTGCACGGGTAATGATCTTCCTCCTTGGACATATGAAGTCCTTACTTTGGCATTTGCATGGATTTCCACCACCAAAAGGTGGAATGTTGAGGGATTACAGTTGGGTTGATTCTTGAAATCCCCAAGAAGTCTTGCATATAGATTCGAAAATGTGTAGTACGGAATAGGCATACTGTGTGAAGCCCATCTGAACAGGTTAGTCTGGATTGGTGTTGTTTTATTTTGCGCACCTGAGAAGAATCCGTATATAAATGAGTATTTTGTGAAGTCAGTGGGTTATGCATGTGAAGTGGAGTAACGAGAAGTACTGGAATGGAGTTTCAGGAAAATACCCTCGTAATTCATGTGCTGTATGCTATGGAAAGACCAGTTTTTTGGCACTGCAGGATGTTGCAGGGTTGGGGTTGAGTTTGGGTATAGAAAGAGAGCTTCTGTTGATCTTGCCAAGCGATCATGAAGAACGCTGACACTAACTCCCTTTTTGATTGTGAAGCCAGTCCTTAGAGGATAGTATGGCTATTGTGTGAGCTATGAGCTCTTAAAGGCCAGTGTGCCGAATGGGTAAGGGGAAAGCTTACCCACATCATTTTGACGATTTAAGCAACGGGCAAGGCTTAACTGTACCCGCGTTATGTCTGACCGACTGGCAGGCCTAAGTTATTGTTCTCGTTGGTGCGCATAATGAGAGTCTTAGGCCTGTGTGCCATCAAGACTAAAATGCTCAAACTTGTCGTTATGTCTGGGACCTCTGAACGGTGGTGGGACCCTGGTTTTCCGGAACAATGATAATATGCCCTGAGTGCAGGGAGCGTCGGGCCGTGTAGCTGACGTTTGTGATATATTGAACTGTGCGTGAGTGCACATCTTGTGATATATCTGCTTGTGAAAATGCTATGCCAGCAGGGAAGGAATACCATTACCTTGGGAAAGGGGTAGGGTCATTATAAATTGGTCAGCTGAATGCTGACCATTGCCTTGTTAACCACCGTTGCGGTGGATTGTCCCCATGCAGGTGCTGGAGAGCTGAGCAGAAAATAATGGGCCGAAGCCCTTGCGGCTGCTGCTATGCTGGCCCTCGAAGGCCTAATGAAGAATTTTACTATTTTCATATGTGGTCGGCCTGCATGCTGATATTTGTAATCCACAGTGATGAAATGTAACTATAAGGTCTTGAGGCCATAAATTTTGTGTATAGTGACATTCCTGTGCTTTTATATATAAATGGTGGTTTATATATTGTGGACATTCAAATGAGTTTGAGTTCAAATAACCATAAAGCTTCCGTTAGCATGCACTGAGTTAGGATGCGAATAAATTTTGGTATTAACCTGTGATCTTTCCGCCTATTTGTGAACTATGGTGTGGGGCCCAGGCCGGACCCTCTATTATATTTCATTTAATGGATGGGGACGTTACAGTGGGTGTAGTGTACTTTGTCTCAATCATGGCCCATACGTCCATGCTATAAGTAAGCAGAAATATTTTCATCCGAGTATTCCAGTGACTATAGTCACTCCCCATGAATAGTGGAGGTCTACTCATACCTTTACCCTCATTGAATGCGTGTAAATAGTTGGCCATTTTACTTCAGATTTTGTAAGCCTCTGTAAAGTAACCTGGCTCTGATACCACTTGTTGGATCTAGCGGCCAACCTTAGAGGGGGGGGGGGGGGTGTCACAACCCGTATTTTCTCCGTATTAAAGATATATCAGAGTAAGGGAAAATGCGCGTAATGATGCCACGTCAATAGGGGATAACTGTGGACGGCCAGGCAAGACTCCTACTTGACACATAAAGAAAGATTTTTAAGTTATTTAGAGTTCCACAAGGTACTAATAAAGGAAAACAAAACTTGCGGCGGTGGGTTCACCCACTAACACCCATAAAAAAAGAAAACCATGATATAAATCTCAAATAACGCGGAGTTGGTTACGTCCACTAACTCCCGTAACTAGAGAATCATGATATATCTCAAGACTCGGCACATCGGATTCTAATAGACATTTCTAGATTAAGAAGCGGTTGATCAACCTTCAGGAAGGATTTACAATCCTAGATAAACTCTAACAAGTTCTACAACAATAGTTAAGGGCGATTAAAGCCAATAATATAACATTTCATCAAATCACTACAACACTATGAAGTTGAATAGTCATGACAAGAACTTATAAATTCAAGTAGATTCTAAGAGGAATTAAACATATCTACAGTTGGAATGACAAAAGTACAAAAAGATTAAAGAACAAAAGTTAAATAGTTACCATCAAGATCAGGAAAAAGGGGAAAAAGAGGGAAAACCACCTCTTGCCTTGGTTTTTTTCCAGAAAAACTCTCCAAAACACTCCTTGTCGTAGATCGGGGATAAAGAAGGCGTGATGAGTTGAAATCTGAACAAAAATGACCGAAATAGAGGTTTGGCCAAAAACCCTAACAAGAAAAACTCAAGAAATGGGGAAAACTTTACCACAATGATGAAGCTCTCGCTGAGAGCTTCCAGGATCTATGATCGGTTCAATATTTCAAGCAACAAGCACCGTCGATGGCCATCAGAAGAATCACAGAAGAACTTTCTCTCTCTCGCTCACGCCGCTCTGGTTTGGGAGATGAACAGGAAGTCGGTCTAAAATGAAGGAGGAAGAAGAAGGTATATATACACTAAGTGTAAAATTAGAATAACTGCACTTAAGAAAACGAACAAGGAAAGAGGGTTAGCTGGACTAGACCTCTTGAGAAGAAGTCAAGGATTTCTCGAGTGGAAAGAAGACTTCTCGAGTACATCAAAACTTCTCGAGACAGAAAGCAGTTCTCGAGTACTAACATAAACTTCTCGAGTGCAGAGGAAGATTTTTCTTGATTATAAGAAGCATTACTCGAGAACAGGCTCCAGGGCTTCTCAAAAACAAGGTAAGACTTCTCGAGAACTAATGACATTCTCGAGAATAAGAAAGCAACTCGAGAGAACTAAAGCGTACTTATCGAGAACTAAGAAGGATTTCTCGAGTACTAAAAAGGCTTCTCGAGAACCAGCAAGGGTTTCTCGAGAACATTAAATCTGGGCTACTTGAGAAAAGACTATGGACTTCTCGAGAAGGGCTTCTTGACCTCTCGAGAACAAAGACATAATTTCTCGAGAAGAATTATAAAATTCTCGGGAACAACTCCTGGCTTCTAGAGAAATGAGAATGGTCTTCACGAGTATAAACATGGTTTTCTGAGAACTAAGCAGGAAAGTATCAGAAATTCAGATTTGACTAATATTCCGGGATAAAATGTCAACTCTACGGAAATAGCAGCGTGGAAAAACCCTAGAATCTGATGCACCATTCTTGAGATACTAACATCAAATGCTTATTCAAGCAAAAATCAGCACAAAGATCCAAACATGCGCCGAGACCCCAAAACGCTCGGATCGCAATTAAAACTGGACAAGTCCAAAAATCTCAAAACTTCACCCCTTTCAATCAAGAAAAACATTTTATCCAAATCAAAATCCAAAAATTTGGTCAAACAGACCCAACGGATGCGAAAATGCAGTAACGGTGCAGTGCCTTCAAGATGACGTAGAAAAAGTAACGCCTTGACGTCATAAATATGATAATACCAATTCAAATAATATTATAGAAAACATCGGGAGCGTTAAAATCACTCCCCTTAAAAAGAAGTTTCATGCCGAAACTTATCTTAACTTCAAAATCAAACCAAAACTAGAAAAACCAACATATACCGAAAATAGGGAGACATACCAGACACTAAGAGAAGAGATGCGGATGAGATTATCTCATTGCCGACTCCAATTGCCACGTCGCGCTCTCGACGTATTGATTTCTCCAAAGAACCTTGACGATAGGAATGGTCTTTCTCCGTAACACTTGATCTTGAGATTCCAAAATACAGATAGGCTCTTCCACATACGAAAGGTTGGGCTGAATCTGGGGCACCAAGTCAAGGACTTGACGATCACTACAAACACACTTCTGCAACTGGCTCACATGGAACACATCATGGACACCAGGGAAGGTAGCACGCATATCTAGCCTACAAGCTAAGACTCCGATGCGCTCTAGAATTTGAAAAGATCCCGCATACCCAGGGTCTAACTTGTGGTTCCTTCCAAACCTTTTAACACCTGACATCGGAGAGACTAGAAAAACCATGTCCCCAACATCGAACTCCAGATTGACCCTTTGTCGATTAGCATATTTCTCATAATGCTCTTATGCTATACAGAGCTTTTCTCAAATATGAGTCACAACATAGATCATCTCTTCAAGGACTTCCGGACCTAGCAACGGTCTCTTGCCAACTTCAGCCCAAAACAAAGGAGTCCTACAACGCATTCCGTACAAGGACTCAAATAGGGCCATCTACAGACTCTCTTGATAACTATTATTATAAGAAAATTCCATGAGTCTGAGGCGTTCATCCCAAGAAACACCATGATCCAATATGTAACACCTGATCATATCTTCCACGATCTGATTTACCCTTTCTGTCTGACCATTTGTCTGCGGATGATAGGCGGTGGAATAACTTAAATTGGTACCCAACCCCTCTTGTAAACTCTTCCAAAAGCGAGACGTAAATCTGGAATCTCGATCCGATACAATGCTAACAAGCACTCCATGTAATCAGATGACTTCATCAAGGTATAACTCAGCTATCTTCTTCATAGAATACCCAATCTTAAAGGGCATAAAGTTAGCACACTTTGTCAATCTATCGACTATCACCCAAATAGAGTCGTACCCACAGGGAGATCTCGGTAGACCGGTGATGAAATCCATTGAAATACTCTCCCATTTCCAACTTGGAATGTCAATCAGCGTCAATTTACCATCAGGCCTTCTATGATCTTCCTTAACACGCTGACACATGTAACATTCCGACACAAACTTTGCTATATCATTCTTCATTTCTGACCACCAAACAATTTGCTTTAAATCTTTATACATTTTTGTGGAACCAAGATGGTAGGCAATACTAGAACCATGAGCTTCATTACAAATCTTAGTCTGAATGTCACCAAAAGCAGAAATACAAAATCTACCCATATATTTCAGAGTATCTAACTTGTCCAAAGAAAAATCAGGTAGCTCTCCCTTCTCAGTTCTAGTCCAGAGATGCAACAAATCAGGGTCATCCTTCTGGTGCACTATGGTAAGGGAAATCCAAGAGGGCTCTTCTGCTTCCAAACTAGCAGGCACAGTCCTACTCCAAACTTTAATGTCCATTAACAAAAATTCTTCCACCAGGGATTGCACAGATAGATTGAAGATTTTGGGTGGTCTTCCCACTCAAAGTATCGACTACTACGTTAGCCTTTCCTGTATGGTAAAGGCTCTCCACTTCATAATCGGCCACATACTCTAACCACCTACGCTAGCTCAGATTCAGCTCCTTCTGAGTGAAGATGTACTTCAAACTCTTATGGTCTGTATAGATCTTATACAGTGCGCCATATAGTAAATGTCTCCAAAGATTTAGCACATAGATTACAACATTAAATTCTAAATCATGCGTAGGATAGTTTCTTTCATGGATCTTTAGTTGTCTTGATCCGTACGTGATCACCTTTCCTTCTTGCATCAAGACACAACCAAGTCCAATGTGTGATGCATCCACATACAAAACGTACTAAACTCCTTCAGTAGGTAAAGTCAAAACTGGGGCAGTACACAATCTCTTTTTCAATTCTTGAAAAGCTTCTTCACACTTATCACTCCAAATGAACGCAGTGTTCTTCTGAGTAAGTTTAGTTAGAGGAGTATACAACATAGAGAACCCTTCCACGAATCTTTTATAATAATCGGCAAGACCTAAGAAGCTCCTAATCTCTTTAGGAGTAGAAGGTCTCTCCCATTCCATCACCGCAGAAATCTTGGTCGGGTCTATGGAAATACCGCCCTTGCTCACAACATGGCCCAAAAAAGACACCTGGGGTAACCAGAATTCACACTTACACAGCTTGGCATAGAGTTTATGCTCCCTCAAGGTTGACAAAACTAAGCGCAAGTGTTGAGTATGCTCCTCAATACTGCGGGAATACACGAGAATGTCATCTATGAATACAATCACAAAATGGTCCAAGAAATCTTTGAACACTGTATTCATTAAGTCCATGAAAGCAGTGGGTGCATTTGTCAAACCAAAGGACATCACCAAGAACTAAAAATGCCCATGCCGGTAAAAAAAATCCGTCCGTGGAATATCTGCCTCACGGACCTTCAACTGGTGGTAGCCTGATCGAAGGTCAATCTTCAAAAACACAGTGCATCCCCACAACTGATCAAAAAGATCATCAATCCGAGGCAACAAATATCTGTTCTTGATGGTTACCTTGTTTAACTCTCGATAATCTATGCAGATCCTCATGGAACCGTCTTTCTTCTTTACGAACAAAACAGGGGTACCCCATGAGGAAGAGCTCGGCCTAATAAAACGACACTACAGTAACTCATCCAGCTAAGTGCGCAACTCTTCTAACTCATGCGGAGCCATACGGTACAGTGCCTTAGTAATAGGGCTCTCTCAGGAGGAAGTCCTGAAAGGCTATCAGGAAAAACATCTGGAAACTCTCGCACCACCAAGATATCCTCAAGATGTGGTGTAACAAAAGCTGTTTCCAAAGCAGAAATAAAAACGAGATACGCCTCGCAACCAGGCTCTAGAGCTCATTAAGCACATACAACAAAAATAATGAGCGAAATCTTGTCCTGAAATCCATAGACACTCATGGGTTGGACGTTGTCCATCTTGATGTCCAGTCGCTTTGCCTTGCACTGGATGACCACATCATATTTGGACAACTAGTCCTTGCCTAAAATCACGTCAAAATCCGCCAAATCCAATACCATCAGATCCGCAAATACTAGGAAGTCGCCAAGAATAATAGGGCACCTCTAAATTCCTTGATTGGATAAAACCAGATCTATAGAGGGAAGCTTGACGTTGAAGGAAACTCCTAATTGATCCATGTTCAAACGATGTTTATCTACGAAACTCCGTGCCACGAAGGAATGGGTGGCACTCGAATAAAAAAGAACGCGTGCCAACCCATTCTTTACCTTAAACTCCCCTAAAATCGTAGCACAAATAACTAAACGAACGAAAACTAGGACACACAATGGAGAGTAAAAGTTAAACTAGAGTCTGAGCTGATATCACTTGGGTAGAGGTCTGAGATTCCTCTCTGGTCACCACATTTAGCTTTCCTTTCCCTTTATACTAGTTTGGTGGCGGCGATAGAGCCTAGAGCAGGGCAAGCTGCAGTGGGGACTGAGCCTGGGGGCATGAAGACTTCAGGTGCCCCTTCTTCCGGCACTGGAAGCAATCCTTATCCTTTGACCAACAATGACTCACGTCATGACCCTTCCTTGAACAGAATGCGCACACCAAATCTCCCTTGGGTGCGCCTTGGATGGTGTGCACCTATTGCTGCTTCAGAGTGGCAGTCCTCTTGAAACATCTTTTGTAAGTGTGGCTGGATCGACCACAGAAGCTACATACTTCACAACTTTTCTTATTTGAAGAAGGGCCAGATGCCATAGGGCTTCCATCCTCAACACCTTTCCTCTTTTCTTTCCTTACTACGACACCTCGATTCTTGGCGTTTTCAATCGCCTCAACTTTCAGTGCGGCTTCCACTGCCTCAGCATAATTTTTAGCTTAAAAGAGCATGCCCACTATTTGATATTGCTTCTCAGTCCTCCTAGGAAACATTTCACTCTTCCCTTTTTTGAAGCTACTAAATCAGGAGCAAATCTTTTTAGCTTACTAAACTCGATCTCGCACTCGCTCACCGTGATTTGTCTCTGCTTCAGATGCAAGAAGTTATTCATCAGACGGTCCTGCTCGACCGAGGGTAGAAACTGTTCAGCAGCATCTTCTTAAAAGATTCCCACGAGCATCCTTCACTTAGGCTTTCCTTTTCCCGAATCCACCAACTCTTTGCCAGGCCATTTAGCTGATAGGCTACAATCATTACCTTATGGGATTCTATAATCCCCGAATACAAGAACATTTCCTCGATAACGATGATCCAATCATCCAAAACCATGAAGTCAGCTCTCCCATCGTAAGTGGGAGGTCCCAGTCGCTGGAAATGCAAAATAAAATTCATCTCTAGTGGTAGAGTCACTGGGGGAACCAGAGGAATAGGGGTACCAGGTACGGATTGACCTCTAACAGGATCTTACACCAAGGGTTACTGCGCAGGAGTGACAGACTATAAAGACTGAATTTGCGATTGCCTTGCAATTAATTATCTCGACAGAGCCTCATTGCTCTGACACAGACTCTTGATCAACACATCACTCTGCGCACCTGATGACTCACCCTCTGACTGGGGAGTCGACCTCGTCGCAGGACGCTTTGGAGGAATTTCTAAAATGGGAAACGAACAACTCATCAAAATCCTAGATTACGACTCGGCCGCACAACTTAGTTCAGACCATACTTAAAAGACACTTGCTTATGTTGTAACTTGCTCTGGGACTTTACAATGATGTTATGTCCTACTTAGAATGATATCCTCTCATCCTATTGACTCATGTGCCTATGATATGAATACATGTATTCTTTATTCTTATTTAAAATCTTGTGTGCACATGTGTCATCATGTAAACCTTAACTTAGCACACGTGCTTATGCGATGATATGCTATGTATGCAGTGCTATGCATTCTAAAAAGGCCTTAATGCATGCTATGAGCAGCATACACATGAAATGTTATGCATACCATACTACATAACATCACATGCAATGGGAAAAGAAAGTGTGCTAATGGGCATCTATGTGATTGTGGTTATGCATCCCATACTACATAACCGTCACATGTTGCCTCCTATGGTGGATCCATATACAAACACATATTATGCATCCCATACTATATAATATGCCCCATATACTTCTTATCATGCTATGAGTGTAGTGACTATGCTTCGCCTAAGACATACTGATGACACATCAATGTGTATATGAAAATGAATGAAGGAAAACAAAAACTATATCAGAATGGCTGGATTGACCAACTTGTCAAACCAACCTCCCTCTGATACCAACTATCACAACCTGCATTTTCTCCGCATTAAAGATATATTAGAGTAAGGGAAAAGGCGCGTCATGATGCCACGCCAATAGGGGATAACTGCGGACGCTCATGTAAGACTCCTACTTAACACATAAAGAAAGATTTTTAAGTTATTTAGAGAAAAATCCAGTTTAAGTTAAACGGTTTGTCGTATCCCTTGGCTTAGTGGCTCATCTAGTCCATGGGGGAAAATAATTTTACGCGACAAAAAAAATACTTCTTTTATGAGGTTAAACATCCTACATGAGTGTAAACGTCCCCAATGGACAACTCATGTTATGCAAGACCCTAGATTTATAATAAGTATAACTAAAAGTCTTTACGCTAACTGGAAAGTAATGAGTTCATTTTGAAAGAGATGACATGTATGATATACTAATAATAGGGTTTTATAAGTTGAAAAATATCTAACATGCAGTCCTAGCATAAAACATCCCAGAGAGGAAGTAATCCAATTCATCAAAAAGAGAACAACTTGCAGCTATCAAGGTATCCAAAATCAACTATCCTGTGGGCGTCAATAAGCTAACACGAACCCACATAAAACGAAAGTATGTCTGAACTAAGTAAGCAAACTAAAATAACAAATTATCTCGCAATGACGAGGTGAAAACCACAGCTAATACTACTGCCCAGGAAATCCCAAAACCAGCTCCACTACCTACTAAAGCTCCGAACCTGAGGCATTCCAAACATAGAACACCTCAGCAAGAAGGTATAAGCAGTGGCAGAAAAGTAAGCCAAAAAGTAAACAAAGGTCAAAAGGGGTACCAACCCAAGAACAAAAGTACTGAAGTAGAGTACAGAGGTAAAGTACCAAAATTAGAAACATAGAACTTACGTGAATCATCACGTACAACAAATCCCACCAGATGCACAAGGCTAAAAGTGTGGAAATCAAGATAAAATCATAAGAAAGAATACTCAAAACTTTATAAGCCATATGTGGTCAACTCTACCCAAAAACACAAGCGAGGTGGTCACTCATCTGAACACACCTTCACAGATATATAATATCTGTCTAACTGTGGGGGAGACTCATACACTCCACCATTCACTGCAAATGCCCAAACACCTGGTAGAGTTCCACAAGGTACTAATAAAGGAAAACAAAACTTGCGGCTGTGGATTCGCCCACTAATACCCGTAACAAAAGAAAACCATGATATAAATCTCAAACATCGTTGAGGTGGTTACGTCCACTAACTTCTGCAACTAGAGAAGCATGATATATCTAAAGACTCAATACATCAGATTCTACTAGACATTTCTGCGGTTGATCAAACTTCAGGAAGGATTTACAATCCTAGATAAACTCTAACACGTTCTACAATAATAGTTAAGGGCGATTAAAGCCAACAATATAACATTTCATCAAATCACTATAACGGCACAAAGTTGAATAGTCATGACAAAAACTTATAAATTCAAGTAGATTCCAAGGGGAGTTAATTATATCTACAGTTGGAATGACAAAAGTGCAGAAGGATTAAAGAACAAAAGTTAAACAGTTACCATCAAGATCAGGAAAAATGGGAAAAAGAGAGAAAACCACCACTTGCCTTAGTTTTTGCCAGAAAAACTCTCCAAAATATTCCTTATCGTAGTTCAGGGCTAAAGAAGACAACAGGAGTCGAAATCTAAACAAAAATGACCGAAATAGAGGTTAGGGCCAAAAACCCTAACGAGAAAAACTCAAGAAATGGGGAAAACTTTACCATGATGACGAAGCTCTTACAGATAGCTTTCAGGATCTATGATCGGTTCAAGATTTCGAGCACCGGAGCACCGTCGACAGCCACTGGAAGAATCACGGAAGAAAGTTCTCTCTCTCACTCACGTTGCTCTGGTTCTGGAGATGAATTGGAAGTTGGTCTAAAATGAAGGAGGAAGAAGAAGGTATATATACACTAAGTGTAAAATTAGAATAACTGCACTTAAGAAAAAGAACCGGGAAAGAGTGTCAGCTGGACCGCACCTCTCGAGAAGAAGTTAAGGATTTCTTGAGTAGAAAGAATACTTCTCGAGTACATCAAAACTTCTCGAGAAAGAAAGGCAGTTCTCGAGTACTAACAAAAACTTCTCGAGTGCAGAGGAAGATATTTCTCGAGTATAAGAAGCATTACTCAAGAACAGGCTCCAGGGCTTCTTGAAAATAATGTAAGACTTCTCGAGAACTAATGGACTCCTTGAGAACAAGAAAGCAACTCGAGAGAACTAAAACATACTTCTCGAGAACTAAGAAGGATTTCTCGAGTACTAAAAAGGCTTCTCGATAACCAGCAAGGGTTTCTCGAGAACATTAAATCCGGGCTACTCGAGAAAAGATTATGGACTACTCGAGAAGGTCTTCTTGACCTCTCGAGAACAAGGACATCATTTCTCGAGAAGAATTATAAAATTCTCGGGAACATTTCCTGGCTTCTCGAGAAATGAGAATGGTCTTCACGAGTAAAAGCATGGTTTTTCGAGAACTAAGCAGGAAAGTATTAGAAATTCAGATTTGACTAATATTCCGGGATAAAATGTCAACTCTATGGAAATAGTAGCGTAGAAAAACCTTAGAATTCGACGCACCATTCTTGAGATACTCACATCAAATGCTTATTCAAGCAAAAATCATCACAATGATCCAAACACGCGCTGAGACCCCAAAATGCTCGAATCACAATTAAAACTGGACAAGTCCAAAAATCTCAAAAGTTCACCCCTTTCAATCAAGGAAAACATTCTATCCAAATCAAAATACCAAAATCTGGTCAAACATACCCAACGGACGAAAAAACGCACTAACGGTGCAGTGCCGTCAACATGACGTAGAAAAAGTAATAGCTTGACATCATAAATATGACGATACCAATTAAAATAATATTATCGAAAAAATCGGGGGCGTTATAGGGGGTGAATAAGGTTTTATGCGTTAAATGGAATTTAAAATATTTCGTCCCAGGAATTCGAGTTCTGGAAGCTACCGTGGGGCGTTAGGTAGCGAACCCGCGACAGTAAGTCTATGAACTCGTTTCTTGTGTGAATTTGCTCGTACACAACACACAAGAAATTAACCTAACGTTCACAGTAGAATCGTAGAAGCAATAATATAGAAAATATATTTGAAAGTCTCTAGTGTCGACTAAATCCACCTATGGGGGGGGGGAATAGGTGTCGTGCAGTCTTTTGCAGAATTAAATTTACCTACACAAATTAACAAACAGAGCACAGAAAACACAAAGAATTATAGTGGTTCTCCGATTTGGGTACGTCCACTTTCCCCCTTCGACCTATCTCCCACTAAGGGACGACTCAGTCACTTCTCCAAACGGATTGAAATCCAATCCTCACACTACGGAAGGAACCCTTCCAACAAAGGAGTCATAACTCCACCACCACAGGTTGCACCCAACCCTTACAACAAGGAATGAAAATTCTTTTACAACAAACCAAAATTGAATGTAAAAGAAAATACAAACAAAGCTTTTGGAGATTCCGATGTCCTTCTTCGTTCGTTGTAGCTTGCACAAATAATACAAAGAGTCCACAATCGGATTTCTCTCTTGGAATGGGTCTTCTCAAGATCGGCGGTAGCAAGTGATTGCGTAGGCGATACTTTGTAGATCCAAACTTCTTGACGAAGCAAGCAAGGTCTACGAACGATCTCAATCGGATCAGTCGTCTCAACAAATTTGGAATGGAGAACAAATCTCGTTCAACGAATCGGAAGACAAGGGATCTCAAGAGAGATGCGTGAGATGCTCAGCTTGCCTCGGTACTGTCGTCGGAAGATCAAAGAAGATCAGAGTTCAGCGGCGATGACGAACTTGTGAGCGGCTACAGACGATCAGCGGTTTCCGCGATCGGCTAGGGCACGACGTCGGCTGCTTTCGTTTCTGTGTGAATGTCTGTATGTAGAGGTTCAAAATATGCGTATATATATACCAGGAGCCAACCCTAATGACCATTGTGGGGCCCACAAGGAGAAACCCTAGCCCCGAACGAAACAGCGCACGACAAGTTAGTTCGGTCCAGCGAACGAGGAAATTTGCCTAAGGAAAAATCGGCGGGAATCGTTGGTGATTCCTGTCGATGTCAGCGAGAATCACTCACAATTCCCGTCGATTCTGCCTTGGCAGAATCCCTTTTTGAAAACTGTCAGCTGGAAGAAGTCGGTGGGAGAGGCTAACTTATTCTCGACGAATTGGCGGGAATCACTAACGATTCCCGTCGAAGTCGGCAGGAATCACTAGCGATTCCCGTCGATTTTGACTTAGAAGAATTTTATCTTCCTTCTTTTGATGACTTAATCTTTGACCCATCTTTGCTCCTTCTTTTGCTCTTGATCTACCTTGACCCTGTACTTGAAAATAAGTACACTCCAATAGAGAGAGCACACGTGAGTCAACACACTGATCTACTCAATGAGAGATTACGTTGCGCAGACCCGTGTATATTGACCCACTGCACCCTGCCATTGGTGTGTATTTAGCATGGAATAGCTGCAAGCACAACTTGATAGAATTGTCAAATACATTTTCAATTAACCTTAGCTTGACTGGAGTCTTCTTCAAATCAAGGTAATTGTGGATACAATACCCAACAATCTCCCCCTATTTGAAGAAGCCTAAACCCTACAAGTTAAGGTGAATAGAACAGATGGGAATGAAAAACAGAAATAGAAAATTCAGTTGAGAGTGAAATTCATTACCATTTTCCTGAGAGCATACATAACATTGGCAGCCACCTTAGTCTTAGTCGAGATGGTAATCTCCCCCTTTTCGGCTTCTGCAAATCTGGGATTTTACTTGGAGCAAAATGCTCCCCCTCAGTTCTTGTATCCGTGCCCAATCTTGAGTTCCTCGCTGATGCTTCCCCTTGATCCATGAGCCTTGAGCCCTTCAGTCTTCAATCGTCATAGTTCAGCATGCCGAGTTCAGTTTTGAAGAGACTGAACTTGGCCTCGTCTAGAGGCTTTGTGAAGATATCTGCAATCTGCTTATCCGTGGGGACATAGTAGAGAGAGATATCTTTGTTTTCCACATGCTCTCGAATGAAGTGGTAACGCACTTCAATTTGCTTTTTTCAGCTGTGCGACACTGGATTGTTCGCAATTACAATTGTGCTCGAGGAGTCACAATACATAGCAACTTCTATGAACTGCAAGTCATAATCTTCGAGTTGATTTCTGATCCATAGAAGTTATGCGCAACCGCTGCCTGCTGAGATGTACTCAGATTCAGCCGTAGAGATTGCGACACAGTTCTGCTTTTTACTATTCCACAAAATAAGCCTTCTTCCGAGGAATTAGCACGTCCCGGAAGTGCTTTTCCTATCATCCCTGCTTCCTGCAAAGTCAGCATTTGAAAAGCCTATCAGCTCGACATCATTGTTTCTTGGGTACCACAAGCCAAGATTTGGTGTACCTTTAAGGTATCTAAGAATTCGCTTTGAAGCGACATAATGAGATTCCTTAGTGTTCACCTGATATCTGGCACAAACGCATGTGAAAAACATAATATCCGGTCTACTAGCCGTAAGGTAGAGCAGGGATCCAATTATGCTTCTGTATTTGGTTTCATCAAAAGGTTTCCCTTTCTTATCCTCGTCAAGAGACACAGTTGATCCCATTGGAGTCCTCATAGAGGTTGCATTCTCCATTCCGAATTTCTTGAGGAGTTCATTTGTGAACTTCATCTGAGAAATGAAAATTCCATCCTCAGACTGTTTCACTTGAAGTCCTAAGAAGTACTTTAGCTCACCCATGCTGCTCATTTCAAACTTCCCTTGCATAAGTTTAGAAAACTTCTTGCCCAGGTTGTTGTCCATTGAGCCGAATATTATGTCATTGACATAAATTTGCACTAGTAAAATCTTGCCTTTGACTTCCCTAAGAAATAATGTCTTATCTATTTTTCCTCTCGAGAACTTGTTCTCAAGAAGAAAACTAGACAGAGTCTCATACCAAGCTCGAGGAGCTTGTTTAAGCCATATAATGCTTTATTAAGAAAGTAAACATGATTAGGGAATGTTGGATTAACAAAACCTGGGGGTTGTGCGACATATACTTCCTCTTTCAAATTTCCATTTAGGAACGCAGATTTCACGTCCATCTGATAGATAGTGAATCCTTTTTGAGAGGCATACGCCAGGAACAATCTGATCGCCTCGAGCCTTGCAACTAGTGCAAAGGTTTGGTCGAAGTCAATCCCCTCCTCTTGTCTATAACCTTGATCCACCAGTCCAGCCTTGTTCTTAATGATGACCCCGTGTTTAATTATCCAGTTTATTTTTGAAGATCCACTTAGTGCCGATCACATTCTATTTCTTTGGTCTGGGAACTAGCGTCCAGACGTTACATCGTTCGAATTGATGCAGCTCTTCTTGCATTGCCAATATCCATGACGCATCTTTGTTCGCTTCGTCGAACTTCTTTGGCTCAATCTGTGACAGAAAACTTAGGTGCAGAATCTCGTTAATTGTACCTCTGCGAGTTCTGACACCGTCCCGAGGATTTACTATAATCTGATCTCTTGGGTGATCCCTCACGTGTCTGAGCTCTAAGAGTCTGGCATCTGGAGCTCCAACAGCTTCTCGGGCTCCTCCCTCTTCTGGGAGAATTTCTCTATCCTGACCTTCATCTTCTCTAGGTGGCGTTGAGGTGGAGACCTTGATGTACTTGGGAGTTTCATCTTTAGCTTTCTCATCTAGACTTAGCTGTTTTAGCCTTGCACCTGCATCTTCAAGAATGCCACTAGAAGAATTTCTATGAAGCAAGCTTCCTTCATCAAATACAACATTAATGGACTCCTCTACCACTAGGGTTTTCTTATTGAAAACCCTATATGCCCGACTATGGCTACTATAGCCCAAGAAGATGCCTCTGCCCAGAAGTACTCTAGGAGAGAAACATCATTCAACATTGTCGTACATGCCTCAATGAGCGTTCTATTCCTCCTCTCCGCAACTCCGTTTTGCTGAGGAGTACGCGGGGAGGAAAACTCATGAAAGATACCATGTTCTTCACAGAATTCTGTCATAGATCCAGACTCAAATTCTGTTCCATGGTCACTTCTGATTTTGACCACGGAGAAGTTAAGTTCGTTCTGAATCTGCCTGATAAAATTAGTGAAGATGTCAAACGTATTTGTCTTTCATTTCAAGAAGAACTCCCATGTAAACCGAGAGTGATCATCAACAATCACTAGCATATAGGATTTGCCTCCTAAGCTATGAAATTGCACTGGACCGAACAAATCCATGTGCAGAAGATAAAGACATATGGAAGAGTCTTTATCTGCAATGCCCTTAAAGGTAGCTCAAGTCTATTTTCCCTTCTGACATGCAGGACAAGGGCTATCTTTTATGCATTTAATAGTAGGGGCATCCCTTACTAAATTCTTAGAAAACAACATACTAATAGTTTTGAAATTAATATGTGCCAATCTATTGTGCCATTGTTCACAGAGAGATGCACTGTATTTTGCTACTAGGCAAACGGGGGTAGAAGAGTCTAAGCTAAGAAAATCTAAGCAAAAAATATTTCTGCTCCTAATGCTAGTTAATACCGTCTCCGAAGAGGCACATGATATTATCAAGCACTTTTCCTTGCAGAACTTAACATCGTATCCTTTATTACATAATTGGCTTACACTGATCAGGTTATGGTTTAACCCTTAAACATAAGCTACGTCTGTGATAGAGAATACACCGTTGGAAATCATACCATAACCCCTGGTGACTCCTCGATCAGATCCTCCAAATATGACTTTGGGTCCATTTTCGACTGGGGAGTAATCACGCAACAGGCTTCTTATCCCGGTCATATGCCGGGAACATCCACTGTCCAAGTACCAGATAGGCGTTTTGGTGGCCTTTGGACATACCTTCAAAACAGAATTAGTTTCCCTTAGGAACCCAATCGAACTTGGGTCCTAGATTCCTTGTTAGCACACTCCCCTTCGTTTGGTTAACCCTACGAGTGGTCGGCCTCGCATTGCTAACAATAGGAGTCTAATTGTATCTTGGATTAAACCAACAATCCATGGCAAAGTGACAAACTTTGACACAGCACCAACAGTCAAACCTGTTGTACCGTTTCCTAGGCTCCTACTTCACCCTTGGAACGGTGGGTCTAGCCTGGGCCTTGGATCTGGAGATGGAGGCATCATGATGACAGCAGTCACATGACTTCTTCACTTCCTATTCCTTCAGTATAATAGGCTTGGCCTTTGGCGCCTGCTTCCTATTATGGCCGCTAGAGAAGTGGCTATAATTCTCCACTTGGATTTCCTCATAAGGTGCCTTGAAGACACTCTCACCGTAGTTGCGGGAGAAGGTCCAACCATCATACCGGCTCTTGGGCTTTTCAACCGAGGGCCGGAAGAAGTGGCCATAGGTTGACTCAAAGTCCTGCTCATTGCAAGGAAAGCCAGACTTTCTGAATGAAACAAGACTGAGTGGGGCCTTTCCCTTTTTTGCAGCAGAGGCATTCTTAGTAGCCTTATTTTTTCACCGATTTCTATTTCTCCTCGATGATTTACCAGGCATAGCCACATGCCCTAAGCCAGCCCCCTTAGCCTGAGCAGAGAATTCATCAACCAGAGGAAGAACGGTCTTGGGCATAGAGAAGCTTTTGACAATCTTTCTCTCAGCCGCAAGCTATTCTTCCAGCTTGTTGATTTCTTCCTGTTTTTGGTTAAGGAGCCTTAGAGAATCTGAGTGCTCAGAAGTCAGGTCCAGGTGTTCCTGTCAGAGATAAATTAAGCTAGTGATCTCATCTCTTAGGGACACACCCTCAGCCTTAAGGAATTTGACATTCCTTTTTCTGAGCGCTCAACCTCTTTCGACACTCTTCGAAAGTTATTGAGCATGAAGCTCATACTTTTCGAGGAGTTCAGCCTCACAGGGCAGATGGACTGTCCTCGTGGTCATCTTCAGGAGACTCAGAGTCAGAGTCAGAGTCAGAGTCAGAGAGGGGGGTGCGATCTTTTACCTTCCCAGTAAATGGGGGACAGTCTCCATCTGAGTCAGAGCGACCCATTATCCCGAAGTAGGCTTCCTCATCATCTATGGAGTTTGAAGAGTCAGATTCACTTAGTGTCTTTGGATTTTTAGCAATGTAGCTCCTCTCCTTCTTCTTATCTTTAGAGGACTTGTGCTCCTCTTCTTTCCCCTTATCTCTCTTGCTTTGGTGGCTGTCAACAATAATGTGACCTGGCTTATTGCATCCAAAGCAAATAATGTCAGTAGAACGATGTTTGTTCTGTTTAGACTCATACCTGTCAGAAGAGTAATTCTTCTTCTGATGTATAGAGGAGGAGCCATTCTTTTTTCTTTGATTCCTCAACTTGAGGAACTTCTTGAACTCTCGAGTGATGAAGGAGAATTCTTCCTCAGATAGCTCTGAGCCGGATGAGCATGGCTCATAGTCTTCTTCTTCAGCCTTTCTCCAAGAGCGGGACGAGGCTGCACCCTTGCCTTTCCTTGAGTGATTAGCTTTCAGGGCCACAGTATTTTCTTTGGTTGCGGCCTTATCGGCTTCTTCTTCAGCTTTTCTGGTGTTCAGCTGAAGCTCGTAGGACGTTAGCTTTCCAAATAGAATCTAGGGATCAGTTTCTGCCAGCTTGCCAAATTCTTTGATGACGCAGATCTTGGTGTCCCATTCCTTAGTAAGGGATTTAAGGAATTTGTCATTTTGTTCACCATCGGTGGACACTCTGCCATAACCCTTCAAGGCATTGACAATCTTCAGGAAGTTCTCGAATGTCACTACGATTTCTTCCTTGGGACCTTGCCTTAAGGCCTCAAACTTTTGGTTCAGAAGGGATCTTCGATCATCCCTTACTTCATCTGTGCCTTCCATCAGAATGATCAGGCAGTGCAATATGTCCTTGGCAGTCCTGCAGTTGCTGAAATTCTGCATCATTGAATCATCGACGACGCTTACTAAGATGTTTTGAGCTTTCTTGTCTAGTCCGACAAGCACCATCTCATCCTTATCCATTTCGGAGAGCTTCTTGGGCACCATCATGGTCGGATCAATGGTGGAGGCCTTAGTGGGGATATAAGGGCCCTCCTCCACTATCATGAAGAGTCGGGGATTGACTGCTTCCATGTAGAACCTGATCCTTTCCTTCCAGATGGGAAAATTCAGCTTGGTGCATACTAGAATCTTTCCTGAATACTTGAGTCCATCCATTCCTGAGATCTTCTTTCTTCTTGACACTAGACACAGGATCTTACTCAAGGTGTTAAACTTATTGACGAGTAAACTTCCTCTGATACCACTTGAAAGTCTCTAGTGTCGACTAAATCCACCTATGGGGGGGGGGGATAGGTGTCATGCAGTCTTTTGCGGAATTAAATTTACCTGCGCAAATTAACAAACAGAGCACAGAAAACACACAAAGAATTATAGTGGTTCCCCGATTTGGGTATGTCCACTTTCCCCCTTCGACCTATCTCCCACCAAGGGACGACTCGATCACTTCTCCAAACGGATTGAAATCCAATCCTCACACTATAGAAGGAACCCTTCCAATAAAGGAGTCACAACTCCACCACCACAGGTTGCACCCAATCCTTACAACAAGGAATGAAAATTCCTTTACAACAAACCAAAATTGAATGTAAAAGAAAATACAAAAAAAGCTTTTGGAGATTCTGATGTCCTTCTTCGTTCGTTGTAGCTTGCACAAATAATACAAAGAGTCCACAACCGGATTTCTCTCTTGGAATGGGTCTTCTCAAGATCGGCGGTGGTAAGTGATTGCCGCAGCGATACTTTGTAGATCCAAACTTCTTGATGAAGTAAGCAAGGTCTACGAACGATCTCAGTTAGATCAGTCATCTCAACCAATTCGGAATGGAGAACAAATATCGTTCAACGAATCGGAAGACAAGAGATCTCAAGAGAGATGCGTGAGACGCTCGGCTTAACTCGGTACTATCGTCGGAATATCAAAGAAGATCGAAGTTCAGCGGCGACAACGAGCTTGCGAGCGGTTACAGGCGATTGGCGGTTTCCGCGATCGGCTAGGGCACGGCGTCGGCTGCTTTCGTTTCTGCGTGAATGTCTGTATGTAGAGGTTCAAAATACGCGTATATATATACCAGGAGCCAACCCTAATGACCGTTGTGGGGCCTACAAGGAGAAACCCTAGCCCCGGCCGAAACAGCGCACGGCAAGTTAGGTTCGGTCCAGCGAACGAGGAAATTTGCCTAAGGCAAAATCGGCGGGAATCGTGTGTGATTCCCGTCGATGTCGGCGGGAATCACTCACGATTACCGTCGATTCTGCCTTGGCAGAATCCCTGTTTGAAAACTGTCAGCTGAAAGAAGTTGGCGGGAGAGGCTAACTGATTCTCGACGAATCGGGGGGAATCACTAACGATTCCCGTCGAAGTCGGCGGGAATCACTAGCGATTCCCGTCGATTTTGACTTAGAAGAATTTTCTCATCCTTCCTTTGATGACTTGGTCTTTGACCCATCTTTGCTCCTTCTTCATGCTCTTAATCTACCTAGACCCTATACTTGAAAATAAGTACACTCCAATAGAGAGAGCACACGTGAGTCAACACACTGACTTACTCAACGAGGGATTACGTTGCATAGACCCGTGTATATTGACCCACTGCACCCTGACATTGGTGTGTACTTAGCATTGGAATAGATGCAAGCATAACTTTATAGAAATGTCAAATACATTGTCAATTCAACTTAGCTTGACTGGAGTCTTCTTCAAATCCAGGTAATTATGGAAACAATACCTTACAATATTTCATTGCAAGAATTAACAGTAGATGGTTTTACAATTACAAAATTGTGATCCCCGTGACGCCGGGGATCGAAGGTGGTGAAAATAAAAACTCTTTTGTTTTCTATACTGACTTGCTCCACGGACCCGGTTGGCTCTCTCCTTTTCCCTCCAAGAAAAGTCTTCGAGCCGGCTCTTCACCTCCTCATAAGGAAGGGTCTTAGAGCCCCGCTAGATCCTCCGATTTAGACGTCCCTATCCAGAGGACGATTTACTGTGGAATCCTACCTGGATTCTGACGACCCTTACCGGTCGATTTTCCTCTCCACACGGTTTAGAGACAAAGGAAAAATAACAAGAATAAAAGTGTAAATGATCTAAAGGATGAAGTTCTCCCTCTTGATGACTTCTCCATTGAGCGATCTACGAACTGGTGCTTGAGATCTTCGTTTGCTTGCCACCGGTCAGGTTCTTCATAGTTGATGTAGATCTTGGATCGCCGAAGTTCTTCGTTCACTAACAGGAGGGAGAAAACTTTATTCTTATATGACAGAGACTTTTGGAACGGTCCACAAGAAGGCGACCGAACCCTAGAATTCACATACTCCCATCGTTCTTCAGTCCTTCAATCAGAATCCTTGCTTAGGCACAAAAACCAAGGCGGCCTTTTATACGTCTTCATGAAAATAGGCTACCGTCAGCGGTAAGACTAGCGCCCGACGGTAGGTTCGCGTGCTTGTTGTGCCAGCTGTCCTCTAAATCTGGAAAGAAATATTCAAAAACAAATATTTGCCATTTCATTTGTGCTAGCGCCGAACGGTTACAACTTCCACCACACGGTAATGTTGGACGTAACGATTCGAGAATAGTGCGTCGATATTCGCTGATCGACAAGCGCGGCGCGGTAGGGCTAACACCAATTTCTTCCCGAACACTAAGTCCAAATAATTAATTGCATTAGCGCCTGCGGTAGTAATAGCATCAGGCGGTAGGCTAGTGTCTCGATGAATCTGGCTCAACGTTCGTCGAAAGGCTAGCGCGGCGCGGTAAGACTAACGCTGATTTCTTCCCGAGCGCTAAGTCCAAATAATTCATTACGGTAT
The DNA here is from genome assembly GCA_039513925.1 of Platanthera zijinensis. Classification (NCBI taxonomy): domain Eukaryota; kingdom Viridiplantae; phylum Streptophyta; class Magnoliopsida; order Asparagales; family Orchidaceae; genus Platanthera; species Platanthera zijinensis. The sequence continues at coordinate 98,259,670 of CM077094.1, forward strand.
CACTGCGGTAGGACTATCGCTAGGCGGTAGGCCAGTGTCTTGATGAATCTCTCTCAAAGTTTGTTTAGAGGCTAGCGGGGTGCGGTAAGTGATAGCGCTTGGCGGTAGCATCCATAGGAGCCTTTTTACTTTTCTTGCATCTGTCAGCCTGCACACTCTTTCAACACACGACATGATCAAATACAACATGGGAGTTGATATTCTCAAACATAGGGAATGTGAAACATCGGTTCCAACAAGGGTCAGGTAGATCATGGAAGCCTCTGATTCTAGGATCTTTGTAACAGTTCAAGAAGGACCCTTTATCCCCATGAAGGTCTCTGTCTTAGATATGGAAGTCCAGACTCCAAAGAGTTATGCTGAAATGACGGAAGATGAAATCATCTTGGATACCTTGGAAAAGAGGGCACAAAACTTCATTGTAAGTGCCATGAATGACTCCACATTCTAGAACTTGGTCTACTACAAAACTGCCAAAGAAATGTGGGACACTTTGATTGTCTACATAGAAGGCAAAGAGGAGGTTGATAAGGAAGAAGGTGCCATCAGTCCATCATATGGTTCCTATCCGGATTCAAGAATAGAGATCAGTGCCCCTCTATCACTTTCAGATAGTGATTCAGAGGATGATGATGATAAAGTAGACGACTATAGAAGTTATGGGCTAATAGCCATAATAGAAGAAGAATCATGCCAGGATTATCCTAGTACCAAAAAAGGTACATTCTCTATCTAGTTCTTATTGTTCAGATTATGAGACCAGTCCAGATTCTGATGTATCCTCATCCAATGATGAAGAGACTATGATTCTGAGGTATATGTCAATCAATTGATTGACAAGTAAGGTGAAATTTTGGATGCTTTGAGAAGAAGCAAGAAGTTGGCCAAGATGCAGACTGAGGAGATTATCTCTCTACTGCTTGCTGCTGCCCAGTAGTCTGAGACAACATCCCTGCTAGATCAGAAAGTTAGGGAAGTCAGCCAACTAAATATCATCTCAATCATCTAAATTGAGACCATAAGCCAAAAGAACAAATCATCTTGGATCTTGAAGAGAAGCTCCTAAAGGAGAGAAAGGTTACAACTTAATTTAATAAGTCCAAAATTGTGATGCCACTGATTGACTCCTTTACCACTAAAAAATATGAGTAAGGCTTATGGTCTAAGTGGAATTTTAGAGTTGGCCATTCCAAAGGGAAAGGCAAGGCTCCTGTAGTGCCTTAGGCCACCTTTCACAAGGTAATCCTCCCTTCCAACCAGTATAACCAAGACTGTATGTATGGTCATTGGAAGAATGAGATTTCTCCTTATAAGAGTACAAGTGTACCTTTCAATGAAAGAAGGAAGGGCAAGGGTTTGAGTGCACAAAAGACTCCCCATGAAGAAGTTCAAATGGCCCATCATGGACCATTTGTATTTGGTGCTTCAGCCCCTACACTCAAAGAGAAGGCAATGGCCTACTCTCCGTGTCTTCCAAGCAATAATCCAGACCAAGGGTAAGTCAGTTAGTAAGGCTGACTTGGCCAGCTCTAAGGCCATTAACAACATGTGAACTACAAAGAAGACTGCTAATAATAAAACTCAGAGTAAGCCAAGTACTTCTACTAGCAGACTCATATTTAGTCAGATTCTTGCTGAGAGAAACAAGAAGGCTACAACACTCCCCTCTGAATAGGCAACTAGTGATGGCTTGCACTTTTCAAAGACTGTTTAGAAGAGAAGATATAACATCCATGAGTGTTGGTGTCGTGGTAAAGTGTACCACTTTGCCATAGATTGTTGGCACAACCCTAATGTGCCAAGGGCAAGGGTAAGTGTTCATGACAGAGCTAGTGTTAGTCTTCTTGTCAGAAAATCTACAGGAAGACATGTCCATTTTTATGCTAATCAGAACCTAGGACTCAATAATTATTGGGGTCCTAAGGTAAGGTAAACTCTATTTTGCAGGATAGTCCAAGTTCCCATACCCCCATGTGGTATTTGGACATAGATTGCTCTAGGAATTAAACTAGAACAAGGAGCTAGCTTGAGGATCATACTCCAGTGAAAAATGGACTTAAGATCTTCTGTTGAGAAGTTGAAGATGGATAACTTGACCATCAAGTTCCTCCTATTGCCCAAAAGGAAGAGGATGGTGTGATGCCGTATGCATTCCTGAAATTGGATAAAGCACATATATGTTGGGTAAAATCCTTCAAGTGGTATTTGACTAGATAATCAGACTAGCAAAATCCAGCCATTAAAGCCCTAAGATTTCTAACTGATGGGACATAGTACTGGCTCCACTTCAGTAAAACGGTGAGGAGAAGAACAAGTAGGCTGTACTCATCACTGAGGAAAGCACTAGAAGTAGCTCTTCTAATAGCAGCAAGGAAGGAGCACATAATGCTCAGCTGAAAAGTTTCTCAAGTGGTATCCTCAACTGTTAGACTCTTCTGAGGAAACAATAAGAAATGTATGCTCAGGGTTCAGTATCATCTGAACCTGCAATAAGGGCTATCCATTTCAGTGGCTACCAATTAGAAAAAATCTAGCTGAGGTAGCAAAAATGGAAATTGAGAGTAAGGTTATACAAGATCAGTGCAAACACTAAGGGAAAGCTAGTACAATCTAAAAAGATAGAAAGCTTAAGTCTTGCCTAGAGAATTGGTGTCAAATAATCTACTGCACCAAATAGATCATCAATACTGCTGAAGTTTAGCAATATCTCTATGGACAATGCTAAGATTGAGGGGGATATTCCAACAAATCTCACTGCTTAAGATAATGAGAGTGTCATTGAAATGACAATAGATGCTTCAAAGGATAGTGATCCATCTGGATGAAGAGATAGATCATGCCAAGATCTCCCTGTCCTATTTGAAGTCATAAAGTGGGAAAAGGTAATGGGAGATGGCCATGATCAAGATGGAGTATGTTGTGCAAGCAAAGATGGTATACAAAAGAGACAAAATAGTCCAAGTGGTATACAACCAACTCAAACAGTCAGGTAGCTAGAGCCAAAGACAAATATATTGCTAAATAAGTGGAAGAGGTCTAGCTCAGCTAAAAGTGATTGCAGTGAAAGAACACAACATCTGGTAAGATGCTCTCCAATGGAGACAGGTATGATCCTAAACCCAAAAAACATACTTCTCTAACATAATATGTTATTATTGTAGCAAGGCTGGGCATGTTAGAGCTGACTACCTAGTTAGATGAAAGGAGAACAGGTGAGAAGAAGCACCTCCACCACAAGGTGCAAGGAAGATAAGATAAGCATGGATGGAACCTGTCAAATCCTAGGAAAAAGATTGACTACTTGGTGCAGCAAAAAAGAAACCAGTCTTGCAATCTCAGCCCAGTAAAGGGAATGACAGCAGATTCTCCTATTGAGGGGAGATCAACCCTAGTTTAGCAGATGTTGAGGGGAATGACAGCAGATGTTGCAGGAATAAAGCTTCTTGTTTTGAGGCAGTCAGCAGCTGCAGTGGATCAAGGATCATCACAAATAATTAGCAGGTCCTTAGGACTATGCACAGTCTGAGGGGAGATCAACCCTAGGGCTTGACTACTGCTGTGCAGTTACTACTATTACTGTAAAGATATGTTGCTGCAGGTCAAGAGAAAAAGCCATCACCTCCCTTACTACAGCTCCATTCTGCAAAAGCTTTAAGTGGTATATGGAGTGTCATTGGCTCAAGTAGAACTATGTTAGCAGCTAGCTCAAGTGCTGTAGTGATGTGTTGTATCAATGTATCAACACAAAAGGTATGACTCCTAATAAAGTGGTTTTATCTCTAGGCTAATTTCTTTAGTGGTATCAACATGGGACTTTGGCTAGGATCAAGAGATAAATTCTCCCATGATCCTTTCACCTCTCTCAATAGATATATATACCTATTGAAGAAACCAAAAAGGGAGAGAGGTGTGTCAATACTTGGAATGAGGGAGATTGGAGACGTAGAAGCAATAATTGACATGAATAGGTCATGTCGAGTCAGTTCATATTACTTGGAAAGATTCAGGCAGTATAAGGAATGCAATGACTACATGTTGAGCCATGATTGAGTCAGTGCATATTATGAGGTAAGTGCTTTTAGTGGTGCTCCATTTAAGCATTAAGTGGTATAAAGGAGAGTGCATATTACTTGAGCAATTGTTCAAGTGGTATGAGAATGCATTGACTTGACATGTTAAGTCATGCAGTGAAATAGAGTACATTGAATTGATATGCTAGAAATTCATGTAGTATAAACTAGAAGATGTAGCAGACATAGCTTATAGCTACATTATATTAATATGATTTTTATGATAATACTTTTTAGTATTGCTGGGTGTTCTGCCTTCTTCAAATAGGGGGAGATTGTTGGGAATATTGCTCTCAATGATCCCTAGAATTGATTTGAAGAGGCATCACCCACAATACAAAGAGCATAGTTGTATTTGATGTTTTTTAAGCTCATCATGTGCAGGATGTTCCTTGGAACAAGGTCAGACAAGTTGTTTAAGTGATGGTGATAGGTGGTCATAAGGTAGGCTGGTGAAGAAACAGAAAATCGGTCTAAGTTCACATGCGTTGAGTGAAGCAAGCTCACTCAACGCTAGATGCAGAGAAATGTGACATCCTATGGTGGATCCATATATAAACACACATTATACATCCCATACTACATAATATGCCCTGTATACTTCATATCATGCTATGCGTATAGTGACTATGCTTCGGCTAAGATGTACTGATGACACATCAGTGTGTGTATGAAAATGAATGAAGGAATACAAAAACTACATAAAATTGGCTGGTTCGACCAACTTGTCAAACCAACCTCCCTCTGATACAAACTATCACAACTGACATTTTCTCTGTATTAAAGATATATAAAAGTAAGGGAAAATGTGCGTCATGATGCCACGTCAACAGGGGATAACTACGGACGCTCATGCAGGACTCCTACTTGACACATAAAGAAATTTTTTCAAGTTATTTAGAGAAAAATCCAGTTTAAGTTAAACGATTTGCCATATCCCTTAGCTTAGTTGCTCACCTAGTCTACGGGGGAAAATAGTTATACGCGGCGGAAAAAATACTTCTTTTATGAGGTTAATCATCCTACATCAATGTAAACGTCCCCAATGGACAACTCATGTTATGCAAGACCCTAGATTTTTAATAAGTATAACTAAAAGTCTTTACGCTAATCGGAAAGTAAAGACTTCATTTTGAAAGAGATGACATGTATGATATACTAATAATAGGGTTTTGTAAATTGAAAATATCTAACATGCAGTCCTAGTATAAAACATCCCAGAGAGTAAGTAATCTAATTCATCAAAAAGAGAAAAACTAGCAGCTAGCAAGGTATCCAAAATCAATTATCCTATAGGCATCAACAAGCTGACATGAACCCACATAAAACAAAAGTATGTCTGAACTAAGTAAGCAAACTAAAACAACAAACTACCTCGCAATGGTGAGGTTAAAACCACATCCAACATTGCTGCCCAGGAACTCCCAAAACCAGCTCCACTACCTGCTAAAGCTCCAAACCTGAGGCATTCCAAACACAGAACACCTCAACAAGAAGATACAAGCGGTGGCAGAAAAGTAAGCCAAAAAGTAAACAAAGTTCAAAAGGGATACCAACCCAAGACCAAAAGTACTGAAGTGAAGTATAGAGGTAAAGTACAAAAATCAGAAACATATAACTTACGTGAATCGTCACGTACAACAAATCGCACCAGATGTACAAGGCTAAAAGGGTGGAAATCAAGATAAAATAATAAGAAAGAATACTCAAAATTTTATTAGCCACATATGGTCAACTCTACCCAAAAACACAGGTGTGGTGGTCACTCATCTGAACACACCCTCACAGATATATAATATCTGTCTAACTGCGTGGGAGACTCATACACTCCATCATTCACTACAGATGCCCAAACACCCGGTAGATTTCCATAAGGTACTAATAAAGGAAACAAAACTTGCGGCGATGAGTTCGCCCACTAACACCCGTAACAAAAGAAAACCATGATATAAATCTCAGACATCGCGGAGGTGGATACATCCACTAACTCCCGCAACCAGAGAATCATGATATATCTCAAGACTCTGCACATCAGATTCTACTAGACATTTCTAGATTAAGAAGAGGTTGATCAACCTTCAGGAAGGATTTATAATCCTAGATAAACTCTAACACATTCTACAACAATAGTTACAGGCGATTAAAGCCAACAATATAACATTTCATCAAATCACTACAATGCTACGAAATTGAACAGTCATGACAAGAACTTATAAATTCAAATAGATTCCAAGGGGAATTAAACATATCTATAGTTGGAATGACAAAAGTGCAGAAAGATTAAAGAACAAAATCTAAACAGTTACATCGAGATTAGGAAAAAGGGGAAAAAGAGAGAAAACCACCACTTGCTTTGGTTTTTGCCAAAAAAACTCTCCAAAACACTCCTTGTCGTAGATCGGGGCTAAAGAAGACGAGAGGAGTCGAAATCTGAACAAAAATTACCGAAATACAGGTTAGGGCCAAAAATCCTAACGAGAAAAACTCAAGAAACAGGGAAAACTTTACCATAATGACGAAGCTCTCGCTGAGAGCTTTAAGGATCTATGATCAGTTCAAGATATCGAGCACCAGAGCACCGTCGGCGGACACAAGAAGAATCAAGGAAGAAATTTCTCTCTCTCGCTCACGCCGCTCTTGTTCGGGAGATGAACAGGAAGTCGGTATAAAATGAAGGAGGAAGAAGAAGGTATATATACACTAAGTGTAAAATTAGAATAACTGCACTTAAGAAAAAGAACCAGGAAAGAGGGTCAGCTAGACCGGACCTCTCGAGAAGAAGTCAAGGATTTATTGAGTGGAAAGAAGACTTCTCGAGTACATCAATACTTCTCGAGACAGAAAGGCAGTTCTCGAGTACTAACAAAAACTTATCGAGTGTAGAGGAAGATATTTCTCGAGTATAAGAAGCATTACTCGAGAACAGGCTCCAGGGCTTCTCGAAAACAAGGTAAGACTTTCGAGAACTAATGGCCTTCTCGAGAACAAGAAAGCAACTCGAGAGAACTAAAACGTACTTCTCGAGAACTAAGAAGGATTTATCGAGTACTAAAAAGGCTTCTCGAGAACCAATAAGGGTTTCTTGAGAACATTAAATCTGGGCTACTCGAGAAAAGACTATAGACTTCTCAGGAAGGGCTTCTTGACCTCTCGAGAGCAAAGACATCATTTCTCGAGAAGAATTATAAAATTCTCGGGAACAGCTCCTGGCTTATTGAGAAATGAGAATGGTCTTCACGAGTACAAGCATGGTTTTTTGAGAACTAAGCAGGAAAGTATCAGAAATTCAGATTTGACTAATATTCTGGGATAAAATGTCAACTCTACGAAAAATAGTAGCGTAGACAAACCCTAGAATCCGATACACCATTCTTGAGATACTAACATTAAATGCTTATTTAAGCAAAAATCATCGCAAAGATCCAAACATGCGCCGATACCCCAAAACGCTCGTACCACAATTAAAACTGGACAAGTCCAAAAAATCTCAAAACTTTACCCCTTTCAATCAAGGAAAACATTCTATCCAAATCAAAATCCCAAAATCCAGTCAAACAAACCCAACAGACACAAAAACGCACTAACGGTGCAGTACCGTCAACATGCCACAGAGAAAGTAACGCCTTGATGTCATAAATATGACGATACCAATTCAAATAATATTATCAAAAAAATCGGGGGAGTTATACGAGGTGAATAAGGTTTTATGTGTTAATTGGAATTTAAAATATTTCATCTCAGGAAATCGAGTTCTAGAAGCTACCGCGGGGCATTAGGTAGCTAACGCGTGGTAGCAAGTCTATGAACTCGTTTCCTGTGTGAATTTGTTCGTACACCACACACAATAAATTAACCTAACGTTCACAGCAGAATCGTAGAAGAAATAATACAGAAAATATATTTCATTACAAGAATTAACAGTAGATGGTTTTACAATTAAAAAATTGAGATCCCCGTGACGCCGGGGATCAAAGGCAGTGAAAATGAAAACTCATTTGTTTTCTAAACCGACCCTCTCCATGGACTGGTTGGCTCTCTCCTTTTCCCTCCAAGAAAAGTCTTCGAGCCGAATCTTTACCTCCTTACAAGGAAGGGTCTTAGAGCCCCGCTAGATCCTTCGATCTAGACATCCTTATCCCCATGATGATTTATCGCGGAATCCTACTCGGATTTCAACGACCCTTACCGACCGATTTTCCTCTCCACACGGTTTAGAAACAAAGGAAAAATAACAAGAATAAAAGTGTAAATGATCTAAAGGATGATGTTCTCCCTCTTGACGGCTTCTCCGTTGAGCGATCTACGACCGGTGCTTGAGATCTTCGTTTGCTCGCCACCGGTTAGTTCTTCATAGTTGATGTAGATCTTGGATCGCCGAAGTTCTTCGTTCACTAACAGGAGGGGGACAACTTTATTCTTCTACGATGGAGACTTTTGGAACGGTCCACAAGAAGGCGGCTGAACCCTAGAATTCACGTACTCCCGTCATTCTTTAGTCCTTCAATCAAAATCCTTACTTAGGCACGAAAACCAAGGCGACCTTCTATATGGATTTCTTAAAATAGGCTGCCGTCGGCGGTAAGACTAGCGTTCGGCGGTAGGTTCGCGTGCTTATTGTGCCAGCTGTCCTCCAAATCTGGAAAGAAATATTCAAAAATGAATATTTGCCGCTTCATTTGTGCTAGCACCGCACGATTACAACTTCCACCGTACGATAATGTTGGACGCAAAAATTCTAGAACAGCGCGTCGATATTTGCCGATCGGCAAGCGCAGCGCAGTAGCGCTAGCGCCGATTTCTTTCCGAATGCTAAGTCCAAATAATTCATTGCATTAGCGCCTGCGGTAGTACTAGCATCAGGCGGTAGGCCAGTGTCTCAATGAATCTGGCTCTACGTTTGTCAAAAGGCTAGCGCGGCGCGTTAAGACTAATGCTGATTTCTTCCCGAACGCTAAGTCCAAATAATTTATTGCAGTATCGCGTGCGGTAGGACTATCGCCAGGCAGTAGGCTAGTGTCTCGACGAATCTGTCTCAAAGTTCATTGAGAGGCTAGCATGGCGCGGTAAGTGATAGTGCTTGGCGATAACATCCATAGGAGCCTTTTTCATTTGCTTGCATTTGTCAACCTACACACTCTATCAACACACGACATGATCAAATACAGCCTGGGAGTTGATATTCTCAAACACAGGGAATGTGAAACATCGGTTCCAAGAAGGGTCAATTAGATCTGGAAGCCTCTGATCCTAGGATCTGTATAACAGTTCAAGAAGGACCCTTCATCCCCATGAAGGTCTCTGTCTTAGATACAGAAGTCCATACTCCAAAGAGTTATGCTGAAATGACAGAAGATGAAATCATCTTGGATACCTTGGATAAGAGGGCGCAAAACTTCAGTGTAAGTGCCATGAATGACTCAACATTTCAGAACTTGGTCCACTGCAATACTGCCAAATAATTATGGGACACTTTGATTGTCTATATGGAAGGCAAAGAGGAGGTTGATAAGGAAGAAGGTGCCATCAGTCCATCAGATGGTGCCTATCTAGATGCAAGAATAGAGATCAGTGCCCCTCTGTCACTTTCAGATAGTGATTCTGAGATGGACCCCACTAGTAATATAGTCAGCAAGAATTCAAATGTTGCGGGAAGTCTACAATACTTGAAAAATGACGCTGCATTCCAACTATACAACAATTAATGTTAAAGTATTGCTATTGCCAACAACTACTGGTGGACCCCACTAGTAATATAGTCGTTGGACAGTGAAAGATAAAAAGGACTGATTAGACTAAAGTTAAGTAACTTTTTGGGAAGAAAGTTTTGAACTTCATCTTCTTCCTCTAGCCAATGTTGCAGAGCCAGAAGGAAAAGTTCAATCTTCTAATCTAAGAGTTCAACCAAATAGCTATTGTAATCACTATCTTCAACATCAAGTTCAGAGACATTCTCTGAGGAACAAGAAGCAGGCAAGGCCTAAGCCAAGTTGCAGCAGATCTGAAAACCATAAGAAAGATAGCTGTTGTAATAAACATCTTCAAAAATAGGATTAGAGAAAATCTCTGAGTACAAAGGAACATCAAGTTGTTATCCAAATTGCAGCAACAAGAAGATAATAAAGTTAGTTGTTGTCATCTCCATAATCAACAACAGTTCAATGTAAATCTCTGAGAGAGAAGGTGTAGTAAGGGATAACCATATTGCAGCCACTACACAGTTCCAGCTACACATTTCTGAAGAACATTCTCTGGAAGCTGAGAAGAAGTTAGGACTGGACTTTTGGTTCAGTATAGTAGAAAAGAAGGAGTGGTGGAAAGTTCTACAGGTTACTTCCAACACAGTCAGCTACTTATTACAGAACTATACTTATTACTGAGAAGAAGTTAGGGCTGAGGTAAACTCAGCTCAGGAGTCAGACTCAGAGACATATTCTCTCGAGTCAAATCAAACTAACCAACCTTTCTCCCTGTAACATCCATTCTTAGATCTAAGTGTAGGATCCTTTTTGGATTTGAGTTGTAAGCCTATTTGATATATGTTGAGGTAGGATTCCATTTTGGATCTGAGTGTAGGATCTGGTTATAGATCTGAGGTAGGGCTGTTTAGCCTGAGGTAGGATTCTATTGAGAATCTGAGGTAGGGACTGTGTGCTTGAGGTAGGGCTTTGTCCTGAGAGTAGGATCCAATTTGGATATGAGGTAGGGCTCTTGATCCTGAGGTAGGAGAGTCATTCTCTCTGAGTTGTAGGGTACTTGTGCCTGAGTTGTAGGATCCTTTGGATCTGAGGCAAGGCCTTTGTGCCTGAGCTGTAGGAGAGTCATTCTCTCTGAGGTAGGGTTGTCCTCCCAGCCTGAGTTGTAGGGCTTTTGGGCCTGAGGTAGGTGATCTTTGAATCACTGAGTTGTATGGTCTTGTGCTTGAGCTGTAAGTCTTGAAGGAGACTGAGTGGTCCTGTGGGATCATGTTGTAAGCTCTTAGGAGCTGAGATTGGAGAAGTGTCTTGTCTAGCAAGTTGTTAGAAAGGTGGGAGGGAAAGTGGACGTACCCATAATCTGGGGAACCACTATAAATTCTATATATGTTCCTTGTGTTATTTCTTTGTTGTAGGTTGAGTGTGTCCTGAAAGCAGAAAACTACTAACTCACAAAGCACTTAAAGAAATAAAATTAAAGATTGTCACAAGAAACTAAGAAACCTATTCACCCCTATAGGTGATTTAGCTATCCTTGAAATTAAAGACTTTCAATGCATTAGGATCCAATTCTCATGAGTAGAAGTTTTATATATGGTAATAATGTGTACAAAAGTGATTTGATAAAATATACAAATATATTAATCAAAACAAATGACATATATAATGAAATAACACGTCATTAAAAATACACAAATAAAATTACTTCCACGATATTTCAATGCACATACAAAAAAAGTACAACTACCAATGTGTTTCACACACACAATGCTCATTAAGACTTATTAGAGAGTGAAGTAGTGCTTTGGGATCACTTTTTTTTCTTTTTAACTTTGTTTTTATTTTTGTGATCTAGTGCACTTAGAGAAGTGATGAATACTTTAATATGCTACAAGACACTTTACAATCCTTTCCAAGGTGCTTAACCTCATAATGCTCATTAAGACTTATTAGGAGGGTGATTAGTGCTTGGTGGAGTTTTCCTTGTCTTTTATTATATGCTTTTTATGCTTGTGACCAAGGACTCCGAATTCACTTATTTTGTAGACAATATCATTTAATTTTTTAAACCACTTTTTTCTAATGAATAAGTGCATGAAAAACAAAGAATTGAAATAAACAATTCAATATAGTGTAGGTAATCTATTTATGGTTTTTAATTATTATGTTATTATACTACACAACCATGCAAGTATAAGATTAAAAACACATGTAGGTTATCAAAATAAGTGAGTGTGTAAAGTCATTATCAAACACAAAACATTACTCATACTTAGAGGCATGCTAAACAATTTTACATATATTTTTTACAATTAATTTCATTGCACATAATAAGATAATATTCAAGGCATGACATAATCAAAACAATGTTTTAAGAAACATGAAAACTAAATTAAACATTGTATTAATCATTAATTGATAGAATTAATCATCCTTGACAATGACAATGAATAACAAGCAGTTTTTATAATTTTTGTTTTTTTAAATAAAATACAAAATAATAAACACACAAAGTAATAATAAAAAAATATATTTTTGTATTTTTGGATTCATTTTGTATTTTTGTATTTAATTTTCAAATATTTTTTGAATAAATAGTTTTCTAGAAAACATAGAAGTATATTAATAACACATCAGTAAAATGACCTTCTATGCCAGAGAAAATGTAAAAAGAAAGACGAAATAACAATTTTATGCTATCGTTAGCATTAGTACTAATGCGTGTGCTAGCCAAAGAAATATGTTATATTGTATAGAAATCATGATTTTTAATAATTTTTCTTTCTAATTTATCTTGATTCATGTTTTTTAATATAAGTGACACCGAGTACCACAAATAATTTTGAATAATAATGAAAATATTGCGGATACAATTTTTGGCCTATGGTGTAAAAAACGTTATTTTTCAAAATACTTATGTTTTTTAAAATCATGAATGCCCAAATTGTATATAATATATAAAAACACAAGATGATATGTTCGAACAAAAGATATAATATGCATGACATAAATAAAAATAGATTTTATAATAATATTCATGCAGTGATAGTGATGTAGTATGTCCTAGATAAAAAATACACAAGCTATATATCTACACACTGGCCCCGTACTAAGTGACAGATGGGCATGAGGAGCTGCACACATGCTATAGGTTAGAGTGTTAATCCCATATACATATAAATATGACTCTCTACCTAACACTCTTTCCCCCAGTGCCTCTCAAGTCCCCACTAGAACCTTCCCCAGTTAAGGACAAGACATGACTTAAAGGTTAGGTCTCTAATGAACACATTCCTACACCCTTGCTAATGTGAGACACAGACGATGGGTAAATAATCATGGATATACTAAGCGTTTAATCCTAAGAATGATTTCATAAACTATGGGTTTATTTGATATTTAAAATTATAGTAGATTTTAAAACCATATGGTTATTATGAATTTAACTTTTAATCTTTCAACTTTTAATTTGTTTTATCATGACAATATGAAATAACTAGCATGGATAATAATATTCAATATGTGTGGATAATAATATTCATTATGTGATAATGTTAGAATTTTGAGTTCAATGTTAGGCCATAATACTAATAAGTGATAATGCTGCATGTATTCAAAAATTGAGTTTCAATCATAATAAACCTAGAATTAAGTAATTATGTTTTTTATTTTATTCTATGGTCTACAAAGAAATATGATACAAGCAAACATAAAAACATAATACATTCACAATATGATTTTTGAAATTAATAATATTTATTTCAATTAAATTTATAGATCATTGATTTTTCAATATAATACTATATGATCTTTTTGAAAATATGACTATAATTGAAATAAATTATTTTTTGCATCATCACAAACATATAAATACCATAATATAATAAGATTCAATATATATAATTTGTTTTTCATAGAACTAAAATTAAATCATTGAACTTTTTTGAATTTTTTAAATATGATTGATCCTAAGGTCTAGATATAAGTAAGATGCATGCAAACAATAGTGAAATATATAAATACACCAAACATAATATCAATATCCAATCATATGATTCATAATTTCTAAGTGTGGTAAAAATAGTCATTTTATGATTAATTCTTGATAGATCATGAATTATGATATATGATTAGAACATATTTAAGAATATGATATTAGTTTAATTGTAAAAGATCATTGTGGTGTATGTGATATTAAAATTTATTCTTTTTAATTTATTATAATGAATTCCTTAAATATGAACATATTTTGGCAATTTTTAAATTATTTGGCAAATTTTTGATTTTGTTTTATTTTTAGAAATAAGCCAAAATATATATAATATATCTGATAGTAGAAGATAATGATACTTAACATAGTAAAATAACTTTTTTGGAAATTGATTTATTAAAGAATTTTAGGTTTAAAATGAGATGTCCTATAAAAATAATTATAAAGTTAACATAAAACATGTAGGCTCAAAGGTAAATCCAAAATAAAGAAAAATAAAATAGATATTAGGTATATCGTGAAGTAGAGTTTTTTATATTTCATTTTGATTTGATTCTACTTCACACATTTGATTTGATACTAATGAATAAGAGATTTAGGTATCCAAAGGGGACCGAGTGTGACGACTCCTTTGGGTACCCAAATATAATGTGTTCACTTATGAGAAGAAAGAAATGAACAGACCCTTTCAAGAGAAGTTAATGTATCATTTTTAATTATGGGTCTCCATTCACACTTTAGTTTAATTTCATTTTTACATTTCAAATTTCCATTGTAATTATTTTTATCTTGAGTTTTCATGTGATGATATTTGTTTGAAAAGCAATGCGTTGAGAATTTAAAAATATTGACATTGTTTTTCAAGTTAGAATTATGTTGTTTAACATAAAGACTCTTAGGATAGTGATTTTTTGAAAGTTTTGTACATTAAATTTTATGTTGGGAGTGGATTGATTTTGTAAATCATATTGATAATTATTTGAAATTTGATTTACAAATATTTGATGTTTTCCAACTCCTTTGTTTTTCTTTGTCAAAATATCAAAATTTATATTCAACTTGATTTTGGATTTAACTTGATATTATAGATTTATGTTTTGTGAATTTCTACTTATAATATCCTTTAGCAAGTTGATTTTAGTTTCCAATTCTTTTTTTTTTCATCTTATGATTTTCTCTAGATTTTGCATAGGCAATTGTATTATTTTTAAGAGTAGTGACTATAGAATCAATATGAGTTTTATAATTATTTCTCAATTCTTCAAATGTTTCATCCATTTCCATAATTTCAATTTTATAGTTTTTGCACATAACACAATCACTTTTCAAAAAGGAATTTTCTAAACATAATTTTTCTTTTTGTTCTTTTATAGAAGAAAGCTCATTTCAAATACCTTGACTTTTTCTTTAAATATATTACAATCAATACAAGGCGTAGACATTTTAACTTACGAGAAAGAGGGAGAACTAGACACATCAAAATTTTATTCTACATTAGCACTTGCTTTTAAACTTATATCTTCTAAACGTAATTTTGAATTAGCATTTTTACATTTCATAATTCTACATTTAGCAATTTCAAGCATGTGATATGTAGAAATAGAATTTATAACAAAAAGAGAAGAATTAGATTTTCTTACAACACTTTTGGATGAGGTATGATTTGAACATATAGTTCCTTTAACATCTTCATTGTCCCCTTCCATTGATGAGATTTCATTTCCTGTTTTGCACAATGTGTTTTCTACTTCTAATCTATTTGACGTGCACTCAATGGATCCTTTAATGGAGGAGCTTTCTTGAATACTTATGCAAGCATTTATATTCTCCTTGTCTAGCACTTGTTTTGTTACCGTGGATGGAGCATCATAAGTTTCTTTAATAAATTTACAAACATCATAACTAGTAGAAAAAAGATATATTTGTTTAAAAATATTTTGGTCTAGTGCAAAAAATAAACTATTTAAGGATTTAGCATTTAAAACCATTTCATTTCTATTTAACATACTTGGGGGCTTTTCAATAGTAATATTCCAAACTTTTTCATCTGAAGATTTAAGAAAATTTTCCATTAGAATTTTCCATCCTTTATAGTTTTCACCCATAAATAATGGTGGTGCTAAAGATTTTTCAATTAATAAAATTTCATCCCCTCTAGTGTTGAGAGATCATGAAGCGCCATTATTCCCGGTTGTGAAGTTATTTTGGAATAACTTGCCTCTGATACCAAATGTTGGATCTTATGATGCCCTTAGAGGGGGGGGGGAGTGAATATGGGATTTATGGAATTTTAATTTTAGATAAAAATATTAGAGTTAATTAATGAAGTTACGAAATATATTGTAGAAAATTTTATTTTAATATATCAGATATTATTATATTGAAGATTACTATTAGAAAAAGACAAAATTCAATATTTCTTCACTACCGCTGGCGTTAAGTGTTCCCATCAGGTGCTAGTTCATGAATATTTAATTCAAGCATTTATATTTAATAAAAATGAACCTTGCAATATATTTTGAGTTTAAACTTTTGAACGATATATTTCAAAATATTTTATAACATGAAAATAAAATCAATATAATTAGACAAAAAAATATGATTTTATTTCATTAGAAGTTGAATACAAAAAAGTTTGATTTCTATAATGCTAGAAATCGAGGCGAATAGAAAAATCTCTTTTTGATGATTCATCGGTCCCTCTCCCAAGGACCGGCTGGCTATAACATATCTTACTCCAGATATGACCTCTAGCCTCCCCTAGATCTAACCTCGACCTAGTCACTGCACACAAGGCGTCGAATTTCTCCTAAGCCACACATAGACCTAGACGCCATGCATAAGGCGATGATTTCCTCCTAAGCATCACAAAGACCTAGATGCCACACACAATGCGACGATTTCCTCCTAAGCCACACACTGACCTAGACGCCACGTACAAGGTGGCAATTTCTCCACTGAATACAAAGATGATAAGATAAGTTACAAAATAGAAATTCAGAATAAAAACTCCCTCAAAATGAAGCTCTGAAGACGATTTCGAATTCTTGCAAAGGTTTCCTGAGATGCTGCGCACGAATCATCTCTTCTTCGCTCTTGAACATTCTTAGGAAAGTGGGAGTTTTCTGAAGGCTGGAGCTCTGTGGATGAAATGCACGGGAAATAATACTCAAGGTAATGAAATTGGTTATCTCCAAAAAAATGAGCCAAATATATACTTTGGAGCTATCGCCGGCTATACTGGGTATCGCCTGCCAGCGATATCATATCTAGCTGGCTTGTGTCCCCTAATTCTGAGGTTTTCGCAGGATGATTAGATCATGGGGCTATTGCCGACAATATCTGATATCACATGGCGATACCTTTAAATAGTGTGCTTAGTAGCTGGATCGTGTGGAACATGGCCTTCGTCTCACTAACGTCATTTTTGCTATCACCTGGCGATAGTGGCTATCTCCTGCGATATCTCCTTTTCACTTTTGCCATCCAAACCATTTCCAGATTGTAGATGACTTCATTCTCATTATAAAATAGGGTGACAAGTTCCGTAACTCTTTCTGGAATGAAAGTTATGATCGTTTGAAATTTAGCACACAGAACCCGTCCTTTTGTTTTTTTTTTTCTAAAGTGAACACACCCGGATCATGCTCATGACTGAGGAATTGTCTCCTCATTTAATATGTACAACTTGAATACTATAAACACACAAAATACTAGATCAAATACATCACAATATTAGTTATTCTCAAACCAAGAGATGCGGAATGCTTGCTCCAACAATGAACACCCACGCAGAAGAGAGGCAAGACTCCCAATCAAGGACCCGCACAGGTGTGCATTCTGAGTGCGTGAGCACCATGCTGCTCACACTCGGGCACCCGTGATCCCCTGATGGGCCCAGGTGTGTACGAACCCTCGCACACAACCAAGTGGGCTCACGAATGCACGCACTAGATGCACGCTCACCCCCGCTCGTGCCGAGGTGCACGCGCACCCCCGTGCAAGCCCAAGTGCATGCGGTGGTGTGCGCATGCACCCCCGTGCGTGCCTAGGTGAACGCTCGGGTGCATGCTCTAGGAGAGAATGCGCACCCCTGCACCTGCCCTTGTGCGCACTCCAGGCGTGCGAGCGCACCCCCGCCCGCGCCCAAATGCGTGCGCGGGTGTCCGCTCCAGGCACGCGCGTGCACCCCTGCGCGCTCCCAAGTACATGCATAGGTATGAACTCCCGGCATGAGCGCACCCCTACATGCGTCTAGGTGCGCGGGCGGATGCCCGCTCCCAAGCGCGCGCGTCATCATTCGTATGCTGTCTCGCACTCTACCATACCCACTGCACGGGGCCGATCGATGCCTTCACGTTTCCACCTTCATTTTCGCATGTCTCCGCCTCCGAGCCCCTCTTACAAACAAAACAACTATAACATACCTTTGCTTGTGCATCATCACTCGGTGCTCCCCCGAGTGCCTTTCTATTGAACGCCGTCATAGTCACCATCAAAAGAGACACACAAGAATGCTCGCTCTTCTCAGGCTTCGGTTCTAAGCACCGAAAATTTTGTGGCATATGATATGACCATCTTTATATTTATAGAAGTTAGGGGTACACTTAGCCCACTCCCCCATGATCTCCACCATGATCTCCACCAAATTAGTGGAGATCATGGGTTTGACCGCCGTGCACGCGATCGCCACACACGATCACCTCATGTGATCCCACTACACACACACCGCCACCACAACTAACTGCTAGTGTCATCCTGCCGGTTTCATCCTGCCGGCGTGGTGTCTACTAATCGTGAAGAGAATAAGAATCGAACTAGCAATCCAACTAGGCAAGTATACCTATCGAATTGTAGCTAGAGTACACAAGTGTCGTATTAATATCTGGGAACTGTTGAGTAATCTTACTCACACAAAGACTATTATCTTATCGAAAGATTATTTTAGGGTTTGTTAAGAGAAAACTAATTGCAATTAATAAAAGATATATTGCTCTAAAAAGAGAACTACTTGTGGTTAAATGAAGAGCTACAAAAAGCAATTACAACGAGGGGTTGAAACGATTAAATAGAAAAGCACTCGATCGAGAATCACCTCGGCAAAAATTGATTAATAATGCTATAATAAACCCTAACTTAATAAGGTAAGGTACTTGATCGTGGAGGTTCCTAAAGCTTGAACACACTTCTCTCGAAGTCATGCCTAACTGAGTTTAAGAAGGTCCGATCGAAGTCTCGTCCAAATCGGAGACCTAAAGCCCGCTTTATGCGGTGAACCCCTCTATTGGATTTCACTCTAATCCGGGAGATTTAACGTCTGCCTCTCTCGAGGGATGCATACAACTCTCTTTACTCTTGAGTGTTCACTTCAAACTACATGCCTCTCGGCTAACTAAGAGTGAAAAATAATATTGAAATTATATATCGATGATATAACTCGAACCATGATTTTTCAAGAGTAAATCGAAGGCCTAAACCCTAAAAAGAAAAAGTAAACTTAAAGAATCATAACTTAATCAACTCGAACCTCAGATCATCAAGATCAAGTACAAGGAGGATTAGTTAATCATGGAGAAGTGGAAGAAGAGAGATGGGTAGAAGAACATTATGAAAACAAAGTAAATGGGCACTTTATATTAATGCTAAGAGGAGAGCTATAACTTTGAAATAAAAGATTACAAGTGCAATGAAATTAAACCTAGGCTAGCATTAACATAAAGCTACTAAAGAAATTATAAGAACTATTACAAAAGGAGTACACTAAGCTAGAATTAAGATAAGCTTAAAATGAGAGAGAGAGAGAGAGAGAGAGGAAGAACACATGAAAAACTCTAAGAAATAAAAGGGCAGCACCTCCCATCTCACACCAAAACTACTGCTGGACACAAGGGGGGCCTGAATTTATAGATTTTTTCGTGGTCGGTCACGCCCCCCTGTCATGCCCGGGGAGGGCATGTCAGGTACGGGGTTGACTTCGGGAACTGAATTTTGGCAGAAATGATGATTTCACCTATACAATGGTGGACACGCCTGTGTAGGGGGAGGGCGTGTAAGGCACGTCACAACTATTGGTCAGAAATTCGTAAATCGTCGAAAGGGTGGTACACGCCTGGTGACACGCCCGTGTAGGGGGGGGGGAGTGTTTGTACTATTGACATACAATAATGGAAAATCTTTAATGACAGCAGCAAGCTTCGGGATCGGGGTTACATGCCCAGAGACATGCCCAGGGACACGCCGGGGGGGGGGGGCGTGTAAGGGGGGCGTGTCAGGTGTTTTTCTCTGGATCTGGCTTCTGGATGACTTCTGTCTTGGGAATAGGTTGCACGCCCCAAGTACATGCCTGGGTAGGGCGTGACCCGGGGCATGTAATAGCAAAATTGGCTGAAAGTTGTGAAAACCTGCAAAAAGAAGAGAAAACATTAGTGGCAATAATATATACAAAAGGAGGTCAACATATAAGCTTATAAGACATGATTTGTGTATTAAAAATTGTAAAAAACCTTAATAGTTTAGACTATAAAATGCACAATCAAATTCCCCTAAGCTTAAGCTTTGCTTGTCCCTTGCTTGTCCCCAAACAAAAATATAAAAACTAGCTAACATAAAAAGTGATTAATAAAAAAGTTCTAATTATGCTTACACAAGTACTATGTGGAATTCTAAGTAGGGAGAAGGTGAAACTGTTGGATCCCTAGTTGGATTTGGTCTAGGTTCACTAAATTAGGTTGAGTCTAACCCACATTGTATAACCAGGGTCAAGTCTGGTAGACCTAGAGTTTTGGGCTTGTCATTAGGTTCAACCTTTATGGACCAGCCAACAGAGGACATCAGTAGTCTCAAGACTAAGAAGATTCAGAAAATAGAATTATCAGTTCGAAGTTCTTCGAACTCAGCTCGACGATCATCGATATCAGATCAACGAACTCAGAGTTATTTCTCTGAGTTGAGCTCGATGATATTCGTGATCAGGTCGACGATCAATTTACTCAAACAGATTCTCAGCTCAACGAACTCAGAGCACATAATTGACAAGTTATCCCTTGAATGCAGTTCGCAGAGCTCAGGTCGAAGAACAGGAATTCTAAGGTCGACGAACTTGGAGCTCTGGTCGATGAACTCAGTTCAGAGGTCGACGAAATCTGTCCCGAGCCAGAATGAGATGTTTTCCATACTTCTGTCCCCTTACTTTCTATATTATTTAGCAGTAATATTCCTGAGTAATTAATGCTTATATTCCCCTGAATATAGCCATTATTGGCAACATTAATTATGGATTTCATAAGGATAATTACTTGCCTATCTTAATGGGACAGTTGGGGGAAACTCATTAAAAGAAAATATTCCAGCCGTTTCCTTCTCCAGGGCAATCAACATTTATTGTAGGAATTCAAATTTCAAAGGAGAAGTAATTGACTGCAGAATATAAAAGAGTTTTTCTCTTTTCAGTCAAGTACAACATACCCTTGAACAAAATAGAATACACAAACACTCAGAGAATATACAGCACATAAAGAATACATAGAGACACAGACTGAACATTCAGAGCTCTCTCACAGTGCAGAAAATAATCTATTTTCTACCTTATCATTTCTGAAGACTGAAGAAGAACATTCATCACTATCAAGAGTCTTCTTCAACCTTCTCCTCCAGGAACATTCAAGGAAACCAAATCTTGATTCAGTCAGAAAGCTCCAGGACTATTTTCAGATAAGGCTGAAGACCTATACCCTGAAGCAAAGCTTCCAGTCTTCCTGAACCATTCAACATCTCAGGGGGAGCTTTGACAACATCAAGATCCACTAGTCTTCTCTATTGATTTGAGAAAGAGAAGACACCATCACCTCCTCTCACCTCCTGTAAAAGGGTTTTAACTCTCTTCAAAAGTTAACCACTTGGTTGTCAAGTCTCCTAATCAAAAGACTTGGGTTGGTTTTTGGGAACCTGATCAAAAGCCTAAAGGGTTGTGAGATCTCCCTGGAAATAGATCTTTTGGTGGCAGTCACCTGATCAAAAACCTGTTAGTGGATTTATATCAGGGTGGTAGAAGAGTGGATGTATCCAGGTTGGGAAACCACTATAAAATTTCTTGTGTTGTCTGGCTGTATTCATTTTCTTTCTGTTCTTGTTGTGCTATGATAGATAGGTTAGTCTTTTATCTCCATCTATAGTATTATTGGTATCACCTATTTTCAACTCTAATATTAAACTTAAAAATAGCCAAAAGTTTTAATAATCTATTCACCCCCCTCTAGAGTAAATCAGGTCTAACCCCCATCTTTCAATTGGTATCAGAGGGGTGTTCCTTTTATTGTACAAGCTAACACTTGAACCAAAAGATCCTTGCTAGATCTGATTTTCCTCTCCTAGTTTTTTATTATCACATAATGGCACAGAATAAAGATTATGCAAGCACCAGACCTCCAGTTTGCAACTTAAATAAGTTTGCTATCTGGAAGGCAAGAATTAAGTTGTATATGAACTCTATTGATGAGGACATCTTTAATTCTATTTTGATAGGACCACCAACTCTAGTAGTTGCAATGACTACAACTTCCAGTACACATGCTGTTCCATCACCTGAGTTGAAAAATGCTCAAAAGAAGGCCAAGGTAGCTGATGCCAGGGCCATGAACATTCTAGCTCAGACAATGTCTGATGTTATTTTCCAGAAGGTGGCTGAATGCAAATCAGCTAAGACAATATGGGACTCACTTAACCAGATGGTTGCTGGTTCAGCTTATGAGAGAAAGGATAGGAGATCCAACCTCATCTCATAATATGAGAACTTTAAGAAGGATGAATAAGAGTCTGTTGGTGGCATATACAACAGACTGAGCTCAATAATTAATGAGCTGAAAATTCTAGACAAAGACATCACCCTTACTGAAGTAAATGTTAAAATCCTCATGTGCTTCCCCAGCTCATGGGATTCAAGAATCTATCCTATCAAGGAAGCCAGAAGTCTGAATGAGATCTCCATAGAACTTGGAAAGCTCAAGTCCTATGAGCAATTGATAAACTCCAGAGATGCTGCAGAACAGAAGACTCCTTCATCAGGTAGAAAGGAGCAAAGTATTGCATTTAAAGCAAATGAAGAATCAAAAGCCCCAATAGTAAATGAAGAATTTCTGAGTCTCTTAGCCAAGAGATTCTACAAGATGGGCAAGAAAGACTTCAGGAGGAAGCCATTAAGGCAAGATGATAAGCCTAGGTATGACAAGACTCACACTAAAGAAGTTGTTTGTTTTGGCTACAAGAAACCTGGACACTTCATCTCAGAGTGTCCAGAGAATCAATAGAAGGAGAGAAGAAGAGAAAAAGAAATAAGGTAGCAACACTACAACAAGCCCTCCTTTAGCAAGCATAAAAGGAAGGAGAAAGGCTTTGTGGCTGAGACCTGGAGTGATACTGAAGAAGAAACTTCATCTTCCAGCTCCAGTGAAGATGAAGAGGAAATAAGGGCAAAAGAAGTATGTTTGATGGCCATCAATGCATCAGGCAGTTGCTTAGAAGCAGAAGCTGAACAATCAGACAATGAAGACTCTTAATCTGAAGAAGATTAGGTACACTCTTCTTTTGATTTTGATTTAGCAGAATTTAGAACTGAATTTCAATCTTTATGTCTTGATTTAATTAACTCAGAAAAAGTAATTAATAAACTTAGAGAGAAATTAAATGAACAAGAGAACCTACTTTCAGAAAATAATAAGTTAAAGGATTAAATCACTTTAGCTAATGAACAAATCATTAAATTAAAGACTGAATTATCTGAGGCAGGCAACTTTAAGAATCCCTGAATAGGAGAAGTATCAAGCTGATAAACATCACAAGCAAAGTGAATTAAAGGCTCAATGGAAAGCTGGGCTTAGGTGCTTCATCAAACCAACCCCCACTGATTTAGAAGAACATATTAACAACCCCTATAAAATTTGTCTCTGAAAAGGGTAAAGAGAAAATATAAGATAATAATGTTAATTAAACAGAACTTAAACACAAGAATAAGAAAAGGAGTAAGAGTAATAAGAAATCTAACTACAACTATGTTCAGCAGATTTTATCGAACTCAGATCGAAGAAATGTGTACAGTTCGTCGAACTCAAGTCGACGAACTCCGAATGCAAACTATTACTATAATTATTCTCTGAACTATGATCGGTGAAACCAGTATGGTTCGTCGACCAGAGATCGATGAAATTGGGGCCCAAAAAAATGAATACCTTCATTCTCTGAGTGGAGTACGACGAACTCATCCCCGTTCATCAACCTCAGATCGATGAATGTACCATAATTCATTGACACCAGTATGTAATTATAAAAAATTTAATTTCAACATACCTTTTAATCAACCAAGACAAAACTTTTATCCCTTTAACCAATGGATAATTCCACCCAGAAGATATCATCCCTTAGGTTACAAAAATCAACCAGAATACTCATACATTTCCAGCTTAGTTATGTAAATCAACAAGGACTCAAGGTAACCAGGGTCAAGAAAAACTAACTCCTATTTATACAGGTGAAGAGTTGTCCAGCTTTTAATCAATAATGGTATCTGGACAGTGGTTGCTCCAAGTATATGACTGACAGCAAGGAAAATTTAATTAATTACATATCCAAGCTGGGACCAAAGGTTATCATTGGTGACTCTAATTGTGGCCAGACTGAAGGCTTTGGAGAAGTCATGGTTGGGGAAGTAACTTTCAAAAAATTACATATATAAGTGGACTAAAGCATAACCTCATCTCCATAAGTCAATTATGTGATGAAGGTTATCAGGTATCATTTTACTCTAGGTCTTGTACTATTTCTACTAAAGAAAACAAAATTGTTTTAATTAGAAATAGATAAGGCAACATATATACATAGTAAATTTTCAATTAGCTATTTCAGATATTTGTCTTTTTAATCAGGTCAGCAATCAAAATGCTTTGTGGCATAAAAGACTCGGACATGTAAATTTGAAAAACATTGCTAAGCTATCTAGGGACAACCTTGTTAGAGAATTGCCTTCTGGTTTCTATAAGAAGGAAGACCTCTGCAGGACTTATCAATTAGGCAAGCAACCTAAATTTAGTTTTAAATCTGTAAATAAAAGTGATTCACCTAGGATCTTGTACTTGCTATATATGGACCTCTTTGGCCCTATTACTATACAAAGCCTAGGAGGGAAATATTATACTCAAGTTATTGTAGATGACTTCTCAAGATTCACTTGGGTGTTCTTTCTGAGATCTAAGTCAGATAACTTCAAGGTTCTTACAGATTTTCTCAAAACCATACAGACTGAGTACTCTACTCCAGTTGCATTGATCAGAAGTGATCATAGTACTGAGTTTGAGCCTCTTTTTATGCAAGAGTTCTGTGAGAAAGAAGGTATCAGGCACTACTTCTCAGCTCCTAGAACTCCTCAATAAAATAGGGTAGCTGAAAGGAAGAATAGAACCCTAATTGAGGCTGCAGGCACATTACTTACATATGCTTACATGCCACTCTCTTTTTTAGGCAGAGCCTGTGAGCACATCAAACTATGTACTGAATAGAAGTTTAATACATAAACTTAAAAATAAAACTCCCCATGAATTGCTTAAAGGGTAGAAACCTAAAATCACCTATTTTAAAGTATTTTGATGCTTATGTTATATTCACAATAATGACAAGAAATACACTAGAAAGTTTGAAGCAAAAGCTACAGAGAGAATTTTCCTAGGATATTCCCAAGTCAATAAAGCTTATAGGGTGTTGAACAAATCAACTTTTAAAAAATGAGGAATCAGTTCATGTGACTTTTGATGAAGCTAATATGTATTACAAGGAGAAAGAAATTTCTACTAGTAACTCCTTGCAGGTACCTCACTCGTGTAAGAGATTGGATGATATAAACCTCACCCAAGAGGTGCCATCTAATCGCTTTTCACAAGTCGTTGAAGATGATAGTGAAGAAGATAGCTTGGATGTTGCTGACACTCTCCAAACCGCTAACCCAATTTCACAAGAGGAATTAATCCCACAAGCTGTCGATCAACCAACTCCTCCTACTGAATTTATCACACTTAGAGATCACCCTGCATCTCAAGTGATTGGAGACATATCAGTGGGTGTGAAGACAAGGAATCAACTCCACTAGGACTTGATGCATGTCTGCTTCATATCTCAAACTGAGCCCCAATCCATTAAAGATACTGAGCAAGATCCACACTGGATCATTGCAATGCAAGAGGAGCTCAACCAGTTTGAGAGATATAGAGTTTGAGATTTAGTTCCAAGACCAAATGACTACCAAGTCATTGGAACTAAATGGGTATTTAGAAACAAACTATATGCTCAAGGTACTATCATAAGAAATAAAGCCAGACTAGTTGCTCAAGGATACAGACAGGAGGAAGGCATAGACTATGAACAAACATTTGCACCTGTTGCAAGGCTTGAAGCAATCAGGATATTCTTAGCCTATGGTGCCTACAAAAAGTTCACAGTATACCAAATGGATGTCAAGAGTGCATTCCTTAATGGTGAACTTAAAGAAGAGGTCTATGTGGAACAACCACCAGGTTTTATCTCTTCAACTCATCCCTCCTATATTTTCAAATTGTATAAAGCTCTCTATGGTCTAAAGCAAGCTCCAAGAGCTTGGTATGAAACCTTAGCTAGCTTTCTTTTAGAGCATAATTTTTCTAGAAGCATAGTAGATAGGACTTTATTTTTTAAGCATCATTATGATAAAATCTTGTTGGTAAAAATATATGTAGATGATATTATATTTGGTTCTACAGATCCCAAACTATGCAAAAGGTTCTCCAACCATATGCATTCCAAGTTTGAGATGAGTAGCATGGGTGAGCTTACCTACTTCCTTGGTCTCCAAGTGAAGCAGACCCCTGATGGCCTCTTCATATCCCAATCCAAGTATGCTAAGGAGCTGATAAAAAGATTTGGGATGGCAGATGCTTCAACAAAGAAAACACATATGGCTACAAATGCTGTGGTTGATTCTGATGAACATGGAAAACCTGTTGATCAGAAATTATATAGGGCCATTGTTGGGTCCCATCTATATCTCACAGCAAGTTGACCAGATATTATGTTTGCTACTAGTCTTTGTGCTAGGTTCCAAGTGAACCCTAAAGAATCTCACCTTATTTTCCTAAAAATAATTTTGAGATATATAAAGAGTTGTCCTAGTTTAGGACTCTGGTATCCAACTGAGTCAGAATTTGAGTTAATTGGATACTATAATGCTGACTTTGCTGGATGTAGAGTGGACAAGAAGAGCACATCTGGAACATGCCAGTTCCTTGGTGCAAGACTTGTTTCATGGTTTTGCAAAAAGCATACATTTGTGTTTATATCAATAGTAGAAGCTGAGTACATGACAGCTTGTAGTTGCTGTTCACAGATATTGTGCATTCAAAACCAACTCCTAGACTATGGTTTCAACTTAAAAAATTCAACTCTACTTTGTGATAATACAAGTGCAATTTCTATTGCACAGAATCCAGTGCATCATAGTATAACAAAGCATATAGAAATAAGGCATCATTTCATTAGAGAGTGTGTGGAAAAAAAGAAAATTAATCTTGTCTACATCTACACTGATTTGCAAAGGGCAGACATTTTCACCAAACCCTTGGATGAAAGAAACCATCTGTTCTTTCTAAATCAGCTAGGCTTGATGAATGGAGAAGCATTAATTTTATTTCTGTTTGAGGTCGAAGAATTTTCCACAGTTCGTCGAACAGAGATCGACGAAATCTCTGTATGAAGTACTTTCGTAGACCAGAGATCGACTATCTTACTTTAGAAAATTTTCGTTGACCTGAGAACGATGAAAAGCTTTCCCTTCTTCGAACTGAGATCGACAAACTCTTTTGTCAATAAAATATTTCGTCGACCTCAGATCGAAGAATGTTTTATCTTTTGCAGGACGGAGTATGACGGTTTATATTCTGAAAACCTTATAACTAGGTTTTCTTCGAGCTCCATCCTACGCTTTCTATGCCCCTTGCACTTAATCTCTCTATTTCTCTTTTGCAGGCAATTTCAGAAAGCAATGGCGATTCTAGCAAGCATTCTCTCCGGCATGAAGTATGACACTGGTTTCGACATCGATTTTGATTCCTTTGGTCACTCATACAAAATATTCACGGATATTCTTCAGTTGTTTGAAGATCAGAAATTGAAGCAGTTTATGACTACAAGGATCAAGTTGCCAGCCGTCGAGATCGAGGAATGAGTCTACACATCAACTTCTTCTGATATAAAGATGATAGGATCAATGTCTTGAACATAGGTTTCTCTCTCTCCTGCTGTTCTTTCTGATATATTTGGATTTGAGAATAGGGTAGATGATCTTGAAATGGATTGTTCTGATTTTGATGAGATGCTGATAAGAATGGGTCACTCCGAGGGACACCCTTATAAGCTGTTGAAGAAGAACTTGTCTGCTGAATACAAGTTCTTGGCTAATGTAGTAAGAAAGGTCCTACTGGGCAAGCACACTGCCCATGACTACATCACAAGTCACAAGTTTTTGGTGATGAGTGCCTTGGTTGATAAGAAAAAGATTAACCGTGGATAGGTTCTATTTGACTTGATTAGGAAGAAAAATTCTAAAAAGGAAGTTTGTTTTGCAAGAGTATTAGGAATTTTTCTACAGGCCAGGGCTAATGACTTACTGGTCTCCCCGACAATATTCATTAATGCCTCTAAGAGGTTGACATCTGCTCTCTTTGGCAGATGGGAGAGGACAATTTCCAAGCCATCCAAGGCTTCCTCCTCTTCCTTAAGACTTTCTGAGAGTACTAGGGCTGCTCCAACAACTCCCCACCTTGCTGAAGATGTTTCCACTCCACCTCCACCTCCTCATGTTCAAACACCTTCAACAACCCTCCAACAAACATCCACATTTCCAGCTCATACTCCAACACCCCCTGCTTCCCCACTCTAACATTCTTCACCAGTTCATACTCCTGAACATCAACCAACTCAATCTCTAGTGCATGCAACTCCACCTCATACTCCAGAGCATGTCACTCCCCCTCAGTCCCCTCTTCCTCCACATCTTACTGATATCCCCCTACACACCTTATCATCCATACCATCCTTTAATCTGCTATCATCCCCATCCATACTCCATCACCTCAAGATGAGCCCATGTAAGATTCCACTCCCTTCCCTTCAACCTCATACCTCAATCCTCCTATATCAACTCAGACACCCTCTGAGTTCCTGCAAATAGATCCCTCTTCCATTTCCTCTTTTCTGCAAATCATCACTCCACTTCTGAAATAACTCATAGTAGAGGCAATTAAACCTCTTGCTGACTCCATTTCCTCCCTCACTGCTCTTCTGCCTACTGCACTTTCTATCCCTTCTTCTGGGGGCCTGGCTATTGGACCCTCTACAGCCAGGCAGGGGGAGATATTCTATGAAGAAGCTCCAGTGCCTTCTCTAGCAGCAATAGTAGTAGAAGAAGCAACAATAGCAGAAGAAGCAACAATAGTTTTACAGACAGTTGAGTCAGATGTACATATGGTTTCAGAGGCTGAAACAGTTAATGTAGATATACTGATTGCAAATATTGTGACTGTTGGTGATTGTTTCATCAATCCGATAGTAGATATCTTTGCTTTGTTAGATTCTTTCAGTACAATTTTTCTGAATTCTTTTCTTCCAACAGTAAAGCCATCCTTGGCTATAGTATGCTACACTACTCCCATAAGTCTTGAAGTTATAAATCAACTGAAGGCAAGTTTTGCTGTTAACATGGTTATGGAACCCTCAAGCCAAACCTATATGATAGATGATAGTCCAATCCCCAATTTATATTATTTAATTACTCAAGATGTAGCTCAAGAAATTGCACATATTCAGAATGATCCTGAGCTGAATGAATTCCTGCTTGCTGACAAAGATATAAAAGAATGTCAGATGATCACTGAGAGTATTGATCTACCTGCAGTTGCTGAACCTCAAGTACTTCCTCAGGCTGAAAGACAAATCTCAAAGGAAACTTTGAAAGAGATAGATGCATTATATGATAACCCTCAAAGTTCTTCTAATGATGACATAGATGAATACTCTGATGGATCTGATGATCCTAAATCTAAAAAGAAGGCTGCAAAGAAGAGAAAAGTGGTTCCAAAGGCTGCTCCAAAGCCTAACCCAACTCATGACACACCTTATTACATCCTGAACAATATTGCTCCATACCGAGGGATGCCACAGTGGATGTGGTTATGAAAAAATGAACAGAAAGAAAGGAAGAAGAGAAGGAGGTACATATCTCCTCCTAAGCAATTTAGGAAAGACCCTCCTCCTCCTCCTCCTCCGTCTTCAGGTGCCTCTGGCAATATATCTCAAAGATCAGCTCCAGTTACCAAAACGTATCAGAGA
This sequence comes from Platanthera zijinensis, assembly GCA_039513925.1. Taxonomy (NCBI): domain Eukaryota; kingdom Viridiplantae; phylum Streptophyta; class Magnoliopsida; order Asparagales; family Orchidaceae; genus Platanthera; species Platanthera zijinensis. Next base: position 98,289,819 of record CM077094.1, read on the forward strand.
TATTCTAGGCAGGGCAGTCAACAACATTCTTCTCTAAGTCATCCTCCTCCAGCTTCAATCAAGAGAAATCCTACAGTCTTAGTTGATGATTCACAGAAGGACTCAACTCCAAAAAGGCCAGAATCTCCTCCAATTCCCTTTGTAGATCCAGAGCAGGAGACCTCAGCTAAAATAGCTAGATTTCATGAGCTGTTAGGACTCTCACAAATTAACAAAGCCAAAGTTGAAGGAAAGGATCCTTCACAATTCTCAACCATGTATGCATATAGAAAGGAAGAACTTAAAAGGTATGCCAAGGAAAATAAATTCTTTAATGTTGATGATTATATGAAATTGCATTCAGAAGCTGTAGTTCCCAGAGCAATATCTCTCAACATCATTGGTGCATCAGACATGACAATGTTAAAGAGAGAAGCTGCCAATCAAAAAAGAGAAATCATTTTCAAACAACCTTCTAAGAAGCAGAGAAAGCAAATACAAAGCAGAACAAGTGATTTAGTTTATGTTTTATTCTTGTTTTTGAACTCTGTATGTTTAATCATGAAGTACCTTCTATAAATATCTGTTGAATGTTTTATTTCTGTAAGATATTTGTTCTTATGCTTTATGATTGTTTCTGTTATTTGTTTTTTAGTGACCTCATCCAAATAGGGGGAGATTGTTGGATCCCTAGTTGGTTTTGGGCCAGGTTAACTAAACTAGGTTGAGTCTGACCCACATTGTATAACCACGGTCAAGTCTGGTGGTCCTAGAGTATTGGGCTAGTCATTAGGTTTAACCTTCATGGACCAGCCAGTAGAGGACATCTATAGTCTCAAGACTTAGAAGATTCAGAAAATAGAATTATCAGTTCGAAGTTCTTCGAACTTAGCTCGACGATCGTCGATCTCAGATCGTCGAACTCAGAGTTATTTCTTTGAGTTGAGCTCGACAATATTCATGCTCAGGTCGACGATTGATTTATTCAGACAGATTCTCAGCTCGACGACCTCAGAGCACAGAATTGGCAAGTTATCCTCTGAATGCAGTTCGTAGAGCTCAGGTCGAAGAACAAGAATTCTAAGGTCGACTAACTTGGAGCTTTGGTCGACGAACTCAGTTCAGAGGTCCACGAAATCTGTCCCGAGCCAGAATGAGAAGTTTTCCATACTACTGTCCCTTACTTTATATATTATTTAATAGTAATATTCCTGAGTAATTAATGCTTATATTCCCCTGAATATAGCCGTTATTGACAGCATTAATTATGGCTTTCATGAGGATTATTACTTGCCTATCTTAATGGGACAGTTGGGGAAACTCATTAAAAGCAAATATTCTAGCCGTTTCCTTCTCCATGGCAATCAACATTTATTACAGGAATTTAAATTTCAAAGGAGAAGTAATTGACTGCAGAATATAAAAGAGTTTTTGCGAGTACAACATACCCTATAATAGAATAGAACACACAGACACTCAGAGAATATCCAACACACAAAGAATATATAGAGACACAGACTGAACATTCAGAGCTCTCTCATAGTGCAGAAAATAGTCTGTTTTCTACCTTGTTTTATTTCTGAAGACTGAAGAAGAACATTCATCTTTATCAAGAGTCTTCTTCAACCATCTCCTCCAGGAATATTCAAGGACTACAAATCTTGATTCAGTCAGAAAGTTCCAGGACTGTTTTTAGACAAGGCTGAAGACCTACACCCTGAAGCAAAGCTTCCAGTCTTCATGAACCATTCAATATTTCAGGGGAAGCTTTGACAACATCAAGATCCACTAGTCTTCTCTATTGATTAGAGAAAGAGAAGACACCATCATATCCCCTCACCTCCTATAAAAGGGTTTTAACTCCCTTCAAAAGTTAACCACTTGGTTTTCAAGTCTCCTGATCAAATGAATTAGGTTGGTTTTTGGGCACCTGATCAAAAGCCTAAAGGGTTGGGAGATCTCCCTGGAAAGAGATCTTGTGGTGGAAGTCACCTGATCAAAAACCTAATAGTGGATTCCTACCAGGGTGGTAGAAGAGTAGATGTACCCAGGTTGGGGAACCACTATAAAATTTCTTATGTTATCTGGTTGTGTTCATTTTCTTTCTGTTCTTGCTGTGCTGTGATAGATAGGTTTGTCTTTTATCTCCTTCTACAGTATTATTGGTATCACCTATTTTCAACTCTGATATAAAACTTAAAAATAACCAAAAGTTTTAATACTCTATTCACCCCCTCTAGAGTAAATCAGTCTAACCCCCATCTTTCAGAAACGTAAACCTAAAAAAGTTACTTAGGCATGTAATAGCAATTTATAAACTTTACTAACAAAAATAAATCATCCAAAATTTTAACAAAATTCTTTAAATAAATTTAAGCAAAGCAACCAAATGAAAAAGCACATTGAGTTGTTACTAGATCCAAGAGACATAATATAACTATTTCAATCAAATAACAAAAATCTAAATTCAAATCCAAAACTTTATTAATTTACTTTTCTTCTTTACTTAGCTAAAAAATAAATTCAAAAACATGAATCAAAAGGGCTTATTAGGACCGAAATGTTTGGTTTAGGATTATGATTAAGAGTTGAATTTAAAGATAAACAAGGAGGCTTTAAAATCACACTAAACCAAAATAAAGAGTTTCAAAAATTTCATCATAAAAAAAAAATATATTTTTTCAATTTTCTTTTCTTTCCCTTTTTTTAAACAAAGACCATAAATAATTTTTCTTTTCATTTTGAAATTGGCCAAACAAAAGTAAACACTTCTTTTGTGCATACTTTTGAAAAAAGTTCTCCAAATATATCACAAAACAACCATATCATAATCATGAATTTTTTTTTATGAAACTCAAAAGGTTAGTGTGATTAGATTGGTTGGAAAATTTTAGCTTTGGTGAAAATGAAATGATAAGTGGAGCTATCAATTGAAATCAGAAAAAAGCTCAAAAGTGGCTCACTAGGGATAAAAATTTTTAGGTTGACAAGATGGCTCAAACAAAAACAAAAATGTCCTAAATCATTTTCATGTTTTTAAATTTATCTAAAGCATTAGCTTTGAAAAATTTCAAAAAGCAAATTCTAGATAATAAATGAAGACTAATGAAATTATCTTGAAAATAGAAATAATAAGCGACTTGGATCGTTCACATCTACTATGCTAATCAAAAGTTGACATTACAAAAATTATCCAAAAACAAAAAGGAAAATAGTGGATGAATTATTTTTAAGAAAGTAAAGAAAATAAAGAACAAAAACCATAATAAAAATGCGAGTTTTAGAAAAACGTTTCACATTAACATGTACAGTGAATTAGAAACACAGCATGACCAACATTTTACTTGTGAAACATAATTAAAAAGAACGATTAGAAAGATCATAATTAGTTAAGTTGTTATAGGGAATATTGAGAAAAACAAAATAAAAAGCAAGGAGTACTATTGAAATACCAAAATTCATTTAAACTATTAAAGTAAAAAACAAATAGTATATATATATTTGAGTTTGAAATATTCTCTATTTTTGGATTTTTAAGATATTCTCTTTTTTGAATTTTTAAGATATATATATATATATATATATATATATATATAATATAGACAAGAGAAGGAGGAAATCCTCCCCCAAGCTAAAAATGGACAATGTCCTCAATGGAGAAAGGAGGGGAAGGAGAGAGATGGCGATTTTATACGCTGTTCGGTAGGCCCACATGGCATCGTCTAATTTGGTTGACTAGTCTTTTCTAGAAGTGGAAATAGTCTTTTCTAAAATATGTTTTATCTCTCTGTTCACAACTTCGACTTGCCCGTTAGTTTGGGGGTGATAGGCAGTTGAAAGCTTATGCGTAACGCCATATTTTATAAGAGTTTTAGAAAACTATGCGTTATAGAAATGTGAACCCCTATCACTAACGATGGCTCGTGGAGTGCCGAATCGAGAAAATTATATTTTTAAGAAAGCAATTACGACTCGAGAGTCATTAGTAGGAAGAGCTTGGGCCTTAGCCCATCATGAAACATAGTCTACAACAACTAAGATGTATTTGTTCCCGAACCTATGAGGAAGGGGCAAACAAAATTAATTCCCCAGAGGTCGAAAACCTTTGCACTCGAGGAAATAATTTTGTGGCATTTCATTTTTATTGGATATATTTCCCGACCATTGACAACTATCACACCTACACAAAAAAGTTTGAGCATCCTTAAAGAGGCTAGGCTAGTAAAAGCCTGCACAAAGCACTTTGTGAGTGGTGTGAGCAACTTGATAGTGACCGCCAGTCAGTCCTTCATGTAAGTGTTTTAGAATATCTTGTCCTTCTTCAAAAGAAACACATCTCCTTATCACCTGGTCTGCACAAACTCAGAAAAGATGCGGGTCCTCCCAAAATAGTTCTTCAACTCAGAAATGAATTTCTTCTTTTGCTGAGAGGAGAACTCCTTCGGGAGGATACGGGTCACTAAATAGTTGGCAATGTTTGCAAACTAGGGGGAAGGATAAGTGTTAATAGAAAATAGTTTTTCATCTGGGAAGAAATCATTAAACATTTTTTCATCTAAATTTTCTACATACGGATTATCTAGGCGAGAGAGATGATCGGCGGCCAAATTCTCGGTCCCCCTCTTATCATGGATTTCTAAGTCAAACTCCTAGAGGAGTAAGACCCAGTGTATTAGGCGGGGCTTGGCATCCGTCTTAGCAAGTAAGTACTTGAGGGCCGAGTGGTCCATGAAAACTATAATTTTTGAAAGCGTAATATACGACCGAAATTTATCGAAGGCAAAGACAACAGCTAGGAGATCCTTCGCCATAGTGGTGTAGTTTTCTTGTGCAGATGTGAGTGTTTTACTCGCGTAATAAATGGGGTGGAAGTTTTTAGATATTCATTGACCTAATACGGCTCCCACCGCGAAACTACTCGCATCACACATTATCTCAAAGGGAAGGTCCCACACTAGAGCTATCATAATTGGTGCATTAATTAATTTATCTTTAATTATGTCAAAAGCAGATAGACAAAGGTCATCAAAAATAAATGGGGCATCTTTTTCTAAGAGGTGAGTAAGGGGTTTGGTGATTTTAGAGAAGTCTTTTATAAAACGGCGGTAAAAGCCAGCATGAACTAGAAAACTTCTTATAGCTTTAACATTCATAGGTGGCGGCATCTTTTCAATTTCTTCTATCTTAGCGATATCTACTTCAATCCCTTGGGCAAAAATCTTATGTCCTAAGAGTAACCCCTCTATCACCATAAAATGGCATTTTTCCCAATTTAGGGCGAGGTTAGTTTCTTCGCATCTTTCAAAGACTTTTTCTAAGTTTTCTAAACAACTATTGAAGGCATCAACAAACACGGAGAAATCATCCATAAATACCTCCATAATACTTTCTACGTACTTGTCAAAGATAGATAGCATACATGTTTGGAATATAGTTGGTGCATTGCATAACCCAAACGACATTCTTTGGTAAGAGAAGGTGCCGAAAAGACAAGTAAACGTAGTTTTCTCCTAATCCTCGAGTGAGATAGGGATTTGAAAATATCCCGAGAGGCCATCGAGAAAATAGTAAAAGCTATGGCCGGATAATCACTCTAAGATTTGATCGATGAAAGATAAGGGAAAGTGGTCCTTGCGGTGATGTCATTTAACTTACGATAGTCAATACACATTAGCCACCCCGTCACGGCCCGTGTCAAGATTAAATCATTATTTTCATTCACAACTATAGTTATCCCTCCTTTTTTTAGCACTACCTAAACAGGGCTAACCCACATACTATCTAAAATAGGATAGATAATTCCTGCATCTAAGAGTTTCATAACCTCACCTTTTACGACTTCTTTAATGTTCAGATTTATACGGTGCTGTTGTTGGATGGAGTTATGCAAATTATCTTCCATTAAGATTTTGTGGGTGCAGAAAGATGGACTTATGCCCTTGATATAAGATATCTGCCAGGAGATGGCTCGACGATGTTTTTGTAAAACTAAAAGGTTGTTTGTCATTTTGTAATTAAGTTAGGTAGGCCGAAACTATCACTGGAAGTTTAGAATTTTTTTCTAGGAAGACATACTTGAGATGTTCAGGTAGTTCTTTTAATTCTAGGGTAGGGGGTTCTTCATAAGATGTTTTGGAGGATCTTTCTTTTTCAAAAATAATATCTACGTAGACTTTTAACTTATACATAAAATTTGAAGGGGGTGAATCAATGGCAATGGCGGTTTCTTGTAGACTTTCAGTAGGAAAAGTTGAGGAAGAACAAAAATCAGAAAATTCATCATCAGAAATGCTGTAGGAAGATTCATCACTTAAGGTATCTAAAAAGAAACAGGAGTCGTCATTCTCCAGGGTATATTTCATCGAAGGGGTGATAGAGAAGGTCACTTCATCATCGCCTACTCGTAGGAGTAGCTTGCTTTTGCTTAGGTAAATGATAACTCAGGAGGTGGCAAGGAAGGGCCGGCCAAGTATCAGGGGAACCTCGATGTCTTCTTCGATGTCCAATATGACAAAATTCACTAGGAAGATGACTTTGTCATTTGACTAGAACATCCTCCACTATTCCTAATGGGTAATTAACGGATCTATAAGTGAGCTGGATAATCATATGCGTGGGGTTGAGGCTACCAATTCCTAACTTCTTAAATAACGAAAAGGGCATTAGGTTGATGCTTGCACCTAAATCGGCCAATGCATGCTTGACAAAGAGATCACCCAAGACACGCGGTATAGAAAAACTACCCAGATCACTGATCTTCTTTGGTAAACCATTTGTTAAGAGAGCAGAGCACTTGGCATTGAACGTGATGTGCGATAAGTTCTCTAACTTCTTCTTATTAGTAAGGAGGTCCTTTAGGTACTTTACGTACTTCGGCATTTGGGAAATCGCTTCATGAAAGGGTATATTTATGTGGATTTTCTTAAACATTTCTAAGAAGCAGGTATACTGATCATTAAGATGTTGTTTGTTAAGTTGGGAAGGGTATAGTGGAGTTGGATCATTTTTAAAAATGGGTGGTGGAGCGAGATATTTTTATAAAGTAAAAAGCAGAGTGATAACTTTTTTTAAGCAGGTGGTGGAATATTCAAAACGGGGGCGGAGCTTGCCTCGGGCTCTTTTCTAACCATACCAGAAACTTGCTTCCCACTCCGAAGAGTTATAGCTTTCGCTTGATCTCTCGGGTTGGGCTTGGTATTGGCGGGAAGAGACCCGGTGGGTCGCTCAGATATAATTTTAGCTAGTTGTCCTACTTGATTCTCTAGATTTTTAACGGATCCAGTTAGGCTTCTTATAGTCGCGTCATTAACATTCATATATTTTGAAAACAATTCCTCCAAGCTTGGAGGTTTTTGATAATTTTGAAGAGGTGGAGGTGGTGCAGAAAAATCATTTTGTGGTGGCGGGCGCATCGTGTTCGAAGGGTTACTCCACGAGAAATTTACAGTAGAAAAATTGTTAAAAGCATTCCTAGGCATATTGTTAACATAATCTATTTGTTCGGGGGCAGCAGTTGCAGATTCCTAAACCTGAGGGGCGGAGGCACCAGACATCTCCGTTATCATTTTGCTTAGTATTTCCACTTGTAGGGCCAGCTGGGAGACATTGTCTACTTTTAATATACCTGTAGGTTTGTTTGGGCGAGGTCTACGCACATTCCACTGATATGTGTTCATGGCCATGTCCTCGAAAAGCTCAAGAGCCGCTTCCGGGGTTTTGTGGTTTAAAGTACCACCGGAAGCTGCGTCTATCATTTGCTTTGTATTTTGATTTAGCCCGTTATAAAACACCTGCACTTGTAACCATACATGCAGCACGTGATGGGGGCATTGTATTAAGAGTTCTTTAAATCTTTCCCAGGTTTCATATAGAGATTCAGAATCTATTTGACAAAAGGCAACAATATTGTTCCTAAGTTTTGCAGTTTTAGCTGTCAGAAAATATTTTGTCAGAAATTTTTCGGTTAGTTGTTCCCAAGTGATGATGCTACCTCTTGGCAGAGTCATCAACTACTGTTTAGCTTTGGTTCTAATTGAGAAGGGGAAGAGTCTTTGCCTAATAGCATCATTTGTAACACCATTGATTTTAAAGGTGTCACAAATTTCAAGAAAGCTAGCGATGTGCACATTCGGGTCTTCATCTTGAAGTCCGTCATATTACACATACTGCTGCACCATTTGAATTATGCTGGGCTTTAGTTCGAAGTTATTATTAGCTACAGCAGAGCGTAATATGCTTGATTTTGTACCCTCTAGATTCAGCCTTGCATAATAGGACATAGGCCTTTGCAGGGCTTCCTCTACGTTGGGTTCTTCCATTCTTAAGGTAGAAAATGACTCGGAATCCTCAACCGGTATTTGGAGAGTAGGGCCATGAATCGCGATCTTCTCCAAAGAGTACGCTCAATTTCGTGGTCCAAGTCCAAAATAACTGACGGATTTCCGCGGGTCATGCACTAGAAGAAGAGAAGATAAAGGAAGAGACAAAAAAACTAGAAAAAAGAGTTAAATTTTTTTTGAAATAGATTTTTTTTAAATGTTTTAACTCCCAAACTTCCTAAGGACTACCCGATAAAGGGTTTGCAAGGTACTAGACAAGATAGTGGTATTTAAGCCACATTACCCTTTTCGAGAGAGTTAGGTGGTGTAGAAAAATTGTTATGCGGGTTTCTATTAAGAGCGTTAATATGTTTTTTTTGAATTTTATGAGTTTTTTTTTATTTTTTGAGAAAGAGGGTGAGAAAGAGAAATGATAAAAGTAATAGGTTTGTGATTTTGAATTATCAACAAAAGTTGGTCCCCGATAAAGGTGCCTTGGTTTCTACTAATCGTGAAGAGAATAAGAACCGAACTAGCAATCCAACTAGGCAAGTATACCTATCGAATTGTAGCTAGGGGACACAAGTGTCGTATTAAGATCCAGGAACTGTAGAGTAATCTTACTCACCCGAAGACTATTATCTTATCAAAAGATTGTTTGAGGGTTTGTTAAGAGAAAACGAATTGCAATTATGAAAAGATATATTGCGCTAAAAAGAGAACTACTTGTAGTTAAATAAAGAGCTACTAAAAGTGATTTCAACGAGGGGTTGAAACAATGAAATAGAAAAGCACTCGATCGAGAATCACCTCGGCAAAAGTTGATTAAAAATGTGATAATAAACCCTAACTTAATAAGGTAAGGTACTTGACCGTGGAGGTTCCTAAAGCTTGAACACACATCTCTCAAAGTCGTGCCCAACTGAGTTTAGGAAGGTCCGACCGAACTCTCATCCAAATCGGAGACCTAAAGCTTGCTTTACGTGGTGAACACCTCTATTGGATTTCACTCAGATCTGAGAGATTTAACGTCTGTCTCTCTCGAGGGGTGCGTATAACTCTCTTTAATCTTGAGTGTTCACTTCAAAGTACGAGCCTTTCAACTAACTAAGAGTGAAAACAAATATGGAAATTATATATCAATGATATAACTCTAACCAGGATTTTTCAAGAGTAAATCTAAGGTCTAAACCTTAAAAAGAAAAAGTAAACTTAAAGAATCGTAACTTAATCAACTCGAACCTCGGATCATCAAGATAGAGTACAAGGAGGATTAGTTAATCATGGAGAAGTGGAGGAAGAGAGATGGGTAGAAGAACATTATGAAAACAAAGTAAAAGGGCACTTTATATTAATGCTAAGAGGAGAGATACAACTTTGAAATAAAAGAATACAAGTGAAATGAAATTAAACCTAGGCTATCATTAACATTAAGCTACTAAAGAAATTACAAGAACTATTACAAAAGGAGTTCACTAAGCTGGAATTAAGATAAGCTTAAAATGAGAAAGAGAGAGAGAGAGGAAGAACACATGAAAAAAATCCAAGAAATAAAAGGGCAGCACCTCTCCCTCACACCAAAACTATTGCTGGACACATGGGGGGGGGGACTGAATTTATAGATTTTTTTTTGGTTCGGGCACGCCCTCCTGTCACACCCGGGGAGGGCGTGTCAGGGGGAGTGTCAGGTACGGGTTTGACTTCGGGAACTGAATTCTGGCAGAAATGATTATTTCATCTGTACAACGATGGACACGCCCTGGGACATGCCCGTATAGGGGGGGGGGGCGTGTAAGGCACGTAACGTCACAATCATTGGTCGGAAATCCGTTAATTGTCGAAAAGGCAGTACACGCTCGGTGACACGCCTGTGTAGGGGTGTGTGTCATTACTGTTGACGTGCAGTAACGAAAAATCTTTAATGGCGGCAGCATGCTTCAGGATCGGGGTGACACGCCCAGGGATACGCCAGGGGGGGGGGGGGGGGCGTGTTAGGTGTTTTTCCCTGTATTTGGCTTCTGGATGACTCTTGCCTCGGGAATAGGTTACACGCCCCAAGTACACGCCCAGGTAGGGCGTGACCCGGGGGCGTGTAATAGCAAAAGTGGCCGAAAGCTGTGAAAACCTGCAAAAAGAAGATAAAACATTAGTGGAAATAATATATAAAAAAGGAGGTCTCCCACAGCTGCCTCCCGCGGCCATGAGGCTCCGCCTGCTCGGGCGACCGTGCCCTACTGCCTCTCCTCACAGCCGTGTCTTACTACCACGAACTCTCCTGCCATTGCCGGGCATCTCATCGGCTGTGACTTCCTTTGTTGGCAGACGTCACCGGCGGGTTAGTTACCCTTGCATGGCGGCCCTTCCCCACCGTCTGATCACTCCGGTGTGATCGTCACCATTTTTTTATGCGTAACCACCCTCTAACCACTATGATTAGTGGGGGAATATTTTTTTTATTAAGATATCAGTCTGAAAGTTAGGGTTAGATCTGATATACTCTAGAGGTTGTGTGTTATTTTAAAATTTTCTTCTTTAACAATAAACTATCTTTACCTTTAACAACTATATCTAACTATCACAGATTAAAGTAAAACAAAGATCACAGAATATCTAACTAACACATCCACAATAAGAACAAAAGAGAAAGAGTTACCAAACAACACAAGAAATTTATAGTGGTTCCCCAAACTGGGTACATCCACTCTTCTACCACCCTTGGTAGGAATCCACTACAGGTTTTGATCAGGTGACTATCGCCAATGAGCTTTTGATCAGGTGCTCAAAAACAAACCCAAGTATTTTGGAAGGAGACTTGCAACCAGAATAATTTTGAAGGGAATTAAAACCCTGTACAGAGGTGGGAATGAGAGAGTGATGTAAGTCTTCTTTTCTCAAGTCAAAATAAGAAGACTGTGTGGATTCTGGTTTTTTGTCAAAGCTCCCCCTGAGATCTTGAATGGTTCAGGAGTGGAAGCTTTGTTCAAGGGTGTAGGCCTTCAGCTTTTGATGATTGCTCGATAGCAGGCTTCTAGACTGATAAGGATGTTTGTCACTTGGAAAGCCTTGGAGCAGACTGGGGAAAGATGAAGAAGAACAAGATTTTTGTCTCTGTGTATTATTGATCTCGTGTATCTTCTTCTTTCAGCAGAATAATGACTTATTGGTTTGTCGATGACCATTTTAATTTTCAAATTCCTCCTGTAATCAATGCTGATGACGCTGAAAATTACACGACATTGATTACTTTCCCCAACTGTTTCATTGAAAAAATGGCAGGCAATAATCCTGATGAAGACCATAATTAATGCTCTGTCTAACGGTAATATTCCGAGAATGTTAGAGCATTAATTACACAGGAATTACTGCAATATAATAGAAACAGAAGGAAGGAAATAACTTAGTCTGGAATCGTAGACCAGAAGACATAATTCGTCGAGCTGAGTCCATAGTTCGTCGAGCTAAGTATTACTGTTCATCGAGCTAAGTATTGCTGTTCGTCGAGCTGAGTTACAAGATCGTCGACCTCTGAATAGCTAACTGCTGCTTGATGAAATCTTCTTGTTCTATGCTCTAAGTTCGTTGACCTGAGACCGTGGCGTTAGTCGACCAAAGAACTTGGTCAATCTATCAGCGTTGAGTGAATAACACATTTGGCGTTGAGTGTTCTTTGTATCTGAGTCAGCCTTGGCTTTGAGTGAATTATGGCGCTGAGTGATGAAGAGTTAGTCGATCTGAGAATGAAGTTCGTTGAGCCCAGCTCAGAGATTTTAGCTCTGAGTTAGTTGAGCTGAGCATGAAGTTCGTCGAGCTCAGCTCAGAGATTTTAGCTCTGAGTTAGTCGAGCTGAGCATGACTATCGTCGACCTGAGTTCGACGAATGTAGATCTCTTTCTCTAAATCTTGATTTCTCCAAGTCTTGAGTCTCTGGCAGTGTTGTAGGTTAGTCCTTTGATCTGTTGACTATAAGAACATGGCCTAGACTCTAGAAACACATAAAGTTTTGACCCTTCTATACAATATGGGTCATAACCTAAGAAGAGAACCTAGCCCAAATAACCTAGGGGTTCCAACAATCTCCCCCTATTTGGGTGAGGTTACTTCAAATAAACAAAAAAGGATCATAAGACAAAATGTAGTAAACATAACATGAAAACTGAGATAACTGATAGAATAAATAAGCTATCAGTACCTTTATAAAGCTATGTACCCAGATTGTTCACAGAAGACACAAAAAATAAACAGTTTAAATGTTCTTGTGAGAATCAAAAGGCTTATCAAATTTGATTATCCTGTTTGGATCATGAACTTGCTTCATAGTCATGGTCATATCAGCATCACCAAGAGTCTTTTGTGAGGTAGTTCTTGGAACCACTGCTTCAGGATGTAGACTCATGTATTCATCAGCATTGAAAATTTTTCCTACTTGATATCTTTCAAACTCTTTCTTCCTATAGCTAGACATAGTAGAGAACTGAGAAGAGTCTTGACCTTTTTCTTTGGCTTTCCTGATTTGTGAGAGAGCCACAGATTCCTTGAATCTAGCCATTCTTATGGTTGGACTAGTTTCAGGATCATAAGCTGGAATTGAAGGTTCTTCAGGTTCATTAGCTTTGCCAGGAGATGGAGGAGGGGAAAATGTTGGCTGAGAGATAGGCTGTTGAGTTGACTAATATCTGGGATAAGACTGATGTCTCTGTTTGTGCTGACTGTCTCCATAAGAATGAGAGGGTCTTGCCTGTCTCTGATAAGTTTTAGTGAGAGTAGGTTTAGTGAATCCTCCTGAGCTCTGAGATAAGGTTCCTGAGGCACCTGCAGCTGGAGGAGGAGGAGGAGGATGATCTCTTCTGAACCTTTGTGGAGGAGGAGAATACCTCCTACTTTTCTTCCTTGCTTTCTGTTCATTTTTAGATAGCCACATCCATGCTGGCATACCATTATATGGAGTTATGTTTTGTAGGATATAATATGGTGTATCATTGGTATTTCCAGGTTTGGGAGAAGGTGGAGGAGGTGGAGCTTTCCTTTTCTTGGAGATTTGTTTCCTCTTTGGAGCATCATTAGAATCATCATCATCATCATTATCATCAGACAAAGGATTGTCATACATTTCATCAATTTGACTATTCAAATCCTTGGAAATTTCTTTGCTAGATTGGGTGGGAACAACTTCAGCTTAAGCTTCTTCTGCTTCCATAGCAATGTCCTAATTTATTAGATCATCTAAACTAGGAATAGTGCTATTATCCATGGTATAAGTTGGCCCAGGAGAGCTAGATCTTTATTCATATAGTACTACTGGAGGAGCTATCAGACTTTTATTTATAATGTCTAATACTTCTGAACTTGTAGGGGAGGTGTAGCATACTATTGCTCTGGATGACTGAGTGGGAAAGGAGAGGCAGAACTGAATATAATATCCAAAGATCTTCAGCAGAATATGTAGATTTACTTTAGATTTAATGAAGTAGATCCTTCAAGGCAAAACTTCTGGCAAGCTGGTCTCTTAAGCATTGGATACTATAATATCTGTACATTGATTATCTACATATGCCACTGAGTTAGTTATCTCTATATCATCTGATTCCATATCAGTATCAAGAAAATTTAGAAAATCTTTTTCTATGTCAACATTTGTTCCTGCTGCTGCTGGTTCTGCTGCTGCTACTTCATCATTAAGTATCTCCCCCTACCTGGTTTCAGTATGTACTGAAGCTAGGCCCCCAGATGTAGAGAGGGTAGATGTGAGGGTAGAGAGTTGAGTAGAGAGAGATGATATGGAAATAACCAAAGGGGAAATAGCCTCTGTAATGATGGTTTTGAGGACAGGCTTGAGGAGCTCAAGAAGTGGTTGGATGATAGAGGGATTTAAAGGTGTGGAGTCAGCAATTTGGGCAGGAGGAGGTGGAGAAGGGATAGAGGTAGTGAAGGTAGTTGCTGGAGGATATGGTTGGTTGGAAGTGTCTGCAAGGGGGTCTTGTTGAGGAGATTGGTGAGGAGAAGGAGTGTTCAGAGAAAATGAAAGTAAATTGAGAGATGGGATTGAAGAGAGAGTGGAGAGGGGGATATCAGCAAGATGGGATGGAAAAGGAGATTGGGGAGGTGTAGGGATGGATGTATCAGCCCTAGGAGAGGGAGGATTTGATGGAATATTGGTAGGGGAGGAAGGAATTGGAGAAGCTGGTGGTGTAGGGGTATGTATTAGAATAGAAGTGGAGGCTTGAGTTTGTTGAACTTGAGGCTGAGATAGAGCTTGAGAATCAGGAGGAGGTGGAGGGGTGGATGGAATCTCTATAGAGGGGTGAGGGGTGGCTGATGTAGCCCTTGTACTTTCAGAAGATTTGGTGGAAGAGGAAGGAGCCTTGTTTGTCTTTGTAATGGTCCTCTCCCACTTTCCAAAAAGAGCACAGGTAAGTCTCTTTGAGGCATTAATGGATATGGTCGGGGAGACCAGGGATTCGACAGCCTTTTCTTTAAGGAAGATCCCTAGGATCCTTCCAATACAAACCTCCTTTTTATTATTTTTCTTTTTGATAAGATTAAACAGAACTTGAGCCCAGTTAATGGCTTTCTTGTTTACTATTGCACACATAACCAGGAATTGATGCCTTGTAATGTAATCATGTGCAGAGTTCTTTCCGAGCAGCACTTTCCCTACAATATCTGCAAGGAACTTATATTCAGCAGATAAATGCTTTTTAAGCAGTTTCTATGGGTTTTCTCCTGAATAACCCATGAGGCTCAGCATTATATCAAACTCTTCAGTTTCAATTTCTAATTCCTCCTCACCATTATGCAATCCAAATACTTCAATTAAAACTGCGGGAGTGAGGGAGATGGCATTACTAGTGATTGTCCCTGTCATCACATTCTCCTCCGTGGTAAATGTATAGACCCATTCCATGGTCTCTGTTCCACAGATTTTGATGCATGTTGATAGCAGAGTCTTGAGATGTTGGTCTTCTAGAGTTTGCATAATGTTCATGAATATAGGGTCAGAGTATTGGAAGGATTCGAAATCCAGATCGAATCCTATATCAAACTTCATCGCTGCAAGAGATCCTGTGAGGATTGCCATGAGAATACCTGCAAGAAAAGTCGAAGATCAAGTGTAAGAGAACTGAAAGCGCGGGATGGAGGTCGAAGAAAACCTAAATATAGTGTTTTCCTGAATTTGAATAGATAGACTCTGTTCCACGAAATATGAATAGATCTTCGATCTGAGGTTGACGAAATAATTTGTACTTAAATGATTCGTCGATCTCAGTCTGAAGGGTTGAAGACATGTCGTCGATATTTGTTCGACGAAAGTTTTCTGAAGTAGGTTCATCGATCTTAGTTCGATGAAACTAACTCCACACAGAGAGTTCGTTGATCTCCGTTCGACGAATATCTCACAAACTTCTCCCAGTTCGTCGATCTCCGTTCGATGAACTTTGAAAAATTCGTCGAGTGCAGATAGAAATTAAACTAATTCTTCTCCATTTATCATTCCAAGCTGATTTATGAAGAACAAATGATTTCTTTCATCCAGAGGTTTTGTGAAGATATCAGCTCTTTGTAAATCAGTGTAGATATAGAAAAGATTAATTTTATTTTTGTCTACACACTCTCTAATGAAATGATGCCTAATGTCTATATGCTTAGTTCTGCTGTGATGAACTGGATTTTGTGCTATGGCTATAAAACTTGTATTATCATATAGTAATGTTGAATTATTTAAGTTGAAACCATAGTCTAGTCGTTGGTTTTGAATCCACAGCATTTGGGAATAACAACTACCAACTGCAATATATTCTGCTTCAGCAGTTGATGTAGACACAAATGACTGCTTCTTGCAAAACCAAGACACTAATCTCATACTAAGGAACTGACAAGTTCCTGAGGTACTTTTTCTGTCCACTATGTATCCAGCAAAGTCAACATCTGAGTATCCAGTTAACTCAAACTCTGACTCAGTAGGATACTAGAGACCTAGACTAGGACAACCCTTTATATATTTCAAAATTCTTTTTTAAAAAACTAGATGAGATTATTTAGGGTTCACCTGGAACCTAGCACAAAGGCATGTAGCAAACATAATATCCGGTCTGCTTGCTGTAAGGTATAGTAGGGACCCAACAATGCCCCTATATAGTTTCTGATCCACAGGTTTCCCATGTGCATCAGAGTCTATTACAACATTAGTAGGCATGAGTGTTTTCTTTGCTGAGGCATCAGCCATCCCAAACTTCTTTATAAGCTCTTTGGCATATTTAGCCTGGGAAATGAAGATGCTATCAGGGAGTTGCTTTACTTGGAGACCAGCTCACCCATGCTACTCATCTCAAATTTTGAATGCATTAGATTAGAAAATCTCTTGCATAATTTGGGATCAGTAGAGACAAATATTATATCATCTACATATATTTGTACTAATAGTATTTTATCATGATGCAATTTCATAAATAAGGTCCTATCAACTATGCCTCTTGAAAAACTATGCTCTAATAGAAAGCTGGCTAAGGTCTCATACCATGCTCTTGGAGCTTGCTTTAAACCATAGAGAGCCTTGTGCAACTTAAACACAAAAGAGGGATGAGTTGGAGAAATAAAACCTGGAGGCTGTTCAACATAAACCTCTTCTTTAAGTTCCCCATTCAAGAAGGCACTCTTCACATCCATTTGATAGACTTTGAAATTTTTGAATAAAGCATATGCCAGAAATATCCTTATTACTTCTAGCCTGGCAACTGGAGCAAAGGTTTGATCATAGTCAATCCCTTCCTCTTGTCTATACCCTTGAGCAACAATCCTAGCCTTGTTCCTCACAATCACACCTTGGGCATCAAACTTATTTCTGAATACCCATTTGGTTCCAATGACTGGGTAGTCTTTTGTTCTTGGAACCAAATCCCAAACCCTGCATCTCTCAAACTGATTGAGCTCTTCTTGCATTGCAATGATCCAGTGGGGATCTTGCTCTACATCAGATATCGATTGAGGCTCAATTTGGGAGAGGAAACAGGCATGCATCAAGTCCTGGTTAAGTTGATGCCTTGTCTGTACACCTACTATTATGTATCCAATCACTTGGGATCTGGGATGATCCCTCAGTGTGACAAGATCAGTAAGTGGAGTTATTTCTGCAACAATATTTGGGAAGGATTCCTATTGTAGAATTACTTCTGTTGCTGTGGGGGGGTTCAATTGCATCTAGATTTTCTTCATCACTTTCTTCATTGGCTTGTTGAGAAGACTGGGATGTAAATTTTAATTTATCCAATTTTTCACACAAGTTGTTTACCTACAAGGGGTTTCTGGTAGAAATTTCTTTCTCCTTATAAAACATGTTAGTCTCATCAAATGTCACATGCATGGATTCTTCTATTTTCAATGTGGATTTATTAAAAACTCTATAAGCTTTGCTAATTTGGGAATATCATAGAAAAATTCACACTGCAGCCTTTGATTCAAACATTCTAATGTGTTTTTTGTCATTATTATGAATATAGCATACACAACCAAAAACTTTAAAATAGTTAATTATTGGTTTCTTCCCTTTGAGCAATTCATAGGGTGTCTTATGTTTTAGTTTGTGTATCAAGCTTCTGTTCAGGATATAGTTTGCTGTGCTCACTGCCTCTGCCCAATAGGATAGGGGCATGTAAGCATCTGCAAGTAATGTGCCTGCAGCTTCAATGAGTGTTCTATTTTTCCTTTCAGCTACCCCATTTTGTTGAGAAGTTCTAGGAGCTGAGAAGCAGTATCTTATACCTTCTTTACTACAGAACTCTAGCATAAGAAGAGACTCAAACTAAGTGCCATGATCACTTCTGATCAATGCAACTTGAGTAGAATACTCAATCTGTATGTTCTTGAGAAAATCTGTAAGAACTTGAAAAGTATCTGACTTTGCTCTCAAAAAGAAAACCCAAGTGAATCTGGAGAAGTCATCTACAACCACTAAGGTATAAGACTTCCCTCCTAGGCTTTGTACAAAAATAAGGCCAAAAGGTCCATATGTAGTAAGTAAAAAATCCTAGGTGAATCACTCTTATTAATGGATTTAAAACTAAATTTAGTTTGCTAGCCTAGTTGACAAGCCCTGCAGAGGCCTTCCTTCTTATAGGGGCCAGAAGGTAAACCTCTCACAAGGTTGTACTTAGATAGCCTAGCAATGTTTTTCAAATTTACATGTCCAAATCACTTATGCCATAAGTCATTTTGACTACTAACTAAGTTAAGCAGACAGATATATGAAGTAATAGACTGGAAATTAACTAAATATATGTTTCCTTGTCTACTGCCAATTAAAACTGGTTTGTTTTCTCTTGAGGTAATAGTACATGATTCAGAGTTGAATGATACCTGATAACCTTCATCACAGAGTTGGCTTATGGAGATGAGATTGTGCTTTAGTCCACTCACATATGCAACTTTCTTGAAGGTTATAGCTCCAATCTTGATTTTGCCATAGCCCTATGTTTGGCCACAATTTGAATCACCAAAGATGACCTTTGGTTCCAGCTTGGACTAATAGTCAATTAAGTTGTCCTTGCTGCCTGTCATGTGCTTAGAGAAGCCACTATCCAGATACCAGTGTTTATTATATGCTGGAAAGGTCTTCATCTGCAAGTGTAACACTTAGTTGTTCTTGACCCAGGTGACCTTGGGTCCTTGTTGATTTACATAGGAATAACTGGAAATATATGAGCATTCAGGTTGATCTTTATAGCCTTTGGGATGATATCTTTTGGGTGGTATTATCCATGTGCTAAAGGGATTAAAGTTGCTCTTAGAATTTGGATTTCTGTTGTTAAAATCTGGGATCGACGATTTCTGGTTGGATCGTCGAACTGAGCTCGACGATGTTGGATGAGATCGTCGATCTCTACTTGAAGAATGAGAGTATTCATTCTTGAAGTACCAAAATCATCGATCTCTGTTCGACGAACCATACTGATGTCATCGATCATAGATCGAAGAATGATTATTACTTAAGTTTGCGTTTAGAGATCTTCGTTCTGAGTTCGATGATCTATTCATATATCGTCGATCTGCGTTCGACGATAATTGCTGAACATTGTCATTTTTGTTTTTCTGGTTATTGGGGTTATTTTTAATTTCAATCAGTTCAAGAACTTTATTAACCCTATTGACCTATTCAGTATTTTTCTTTCCTTTGTCGGATATAAACTTTACTGGTTTGGAAAGATTGTTTTTCTGAATTATAGGTGGATTACTAGGGGAGGCACCTAATCAAAGTTTGCTATTGTTAATCCTAGCATTTACAGTACTAGTGATATATAATAATTGTAGACTTCTCCCATTTAAGGATTCTTCTAATATCTTGGCCTTGCTGTTGGGTACATTGTAAAATGTGTACCTGATCTGGACAAGTCAAACTTAGATCAATGATATAAATCAAGGTGTATTTGATGTTATTTTAAGTTTATATGTGTAGGTTAAGAATGTGCTAAAATGCAAAGAAAAATTTCTAAGTCCATGTGTCGACACCTGAGGAAGCTGTGTCGACACTTCAGCAAGAGTGTGTCGACACTTGGAAATGCCTGTGTTGACACCTCAGTGAATTTGTGTCGATATCGGGAGGCAGTGTCGACACAAAGAAAAAGTTAGTCGACATCAACTGTGTCGACACCGGGAGGCAGTGTCGACACACAGAAGCAAAGTCGACATCAATTGTGTCGACACCTGGAGGCAGTGTTGACACACAAATTCTGTGTCTACAATAACTGTTTCGACACACAGGACTTGTGTCGACACACAGCTGAGTCTAGACCAAGTTGATTGCTGATGAATGATGAAGTGTTTGTGTCGACACAAATAATTAGTGTCGACAGATTCTAAAGTTACAGTATCAAGAAGCTGTGTCGACATCAAGGCAGCTATGTCGACACCACCAAAGTCTGTGTCGACACTTAAGTCAATTGTGTCGACACATATTGACAGATGGTCTCGACACTTTATGACAGACAGACTCGATGCTTTGCTGACAAAGACAAAGGCTCAAGATCTGTTTGATGACTTGACAGTTGTGAGTTACAACAGGTTTACTGAAGCTGTCAGACTTGTCAGAAGTTAGTTATAAACCGGATCAGACGGTTACCATGGATGAAGTCTAGAAATAGATGGATCCAGAAGAAGGATATATAATTAATTGTCACCACTAACACAATTAGAGATTGATCTCTGATCAAGAAAGTACAAGTCACAAAGAAGAAGATCTTCGTGAGAAGATCTAAGAAGACATTCTGAAGTGATCATCCACTTAGTTTCAGTCTAATTTAAATTCAATCAAGAATTCTGAAGTATCTTAAAGAGGTTTGGAAAGAGAGAGTTCCAGCTATTTGAAGTCAAGAAGGAGACAATCACTGGTCTCTCAAGAAGTAGATACTGAACTATTCTGTCAAGAAGATTCAGATCTATTTCTTGAATCTAAGGAGGAAGCTGCCAGTCAGTTATATACAAAGGAAATCAACCCAACTAAGTTCAGATTCAAGAAGCTTTGAAGAAAGCTAAGATCAAGTTTATTTCAGCCATCAGCCTCTTCAAGAAGCTGATCAAGAAAGTTCTTATCCCTTCTCTCTCAATAGGGGTAAGAGATTATAAAAATTCCTTATCAATTTCTGTAGGACCTATACATAGATCTGAGCTATAAGCCTATTTTTATAAAGGCTGAGTGTAGGAGATTTGTTCTCTGAGTGGTAGGGCTATTTATGCCTGAGTTGTAGGAGAAGGTATTCTCTGAGTTGTAGGCCTTGTGGCAAGGATGAGATAGGGCTTGTTAGCCTGAGTTGTAGGAACCTTATAGGGTTCTAAGTTGTAGGAATCCTTCTGGATTCTGAGCTGTAGGATTTTAGGATCTGAGTTAAAGGAAGAAGTTAGGCCGAATCTAGCACACTGCTAAATAGGTGAAGGGGGAAAGTAGATGTACCCAGACCTTGGGGAACCACTATAAATTCTGTGTGTAATCTGTGAATTGTGTAGCTATGGAATCTGTGATTGTGTGTGCTGAGTTTGTTGCAGGATTTTCTGTTCTATATTATAGCATTGTAGTTATATTCTGCTTTAAGTTAAAATAAGAATTAGAACCTATTCACCCCCCTCTAGGTGTTTAGGTAGTCTTGAAAGTAAAACTATCAAGTGGTATCAGAGGGAGGTTGCTCAAAGAAGGACTTAACAGTCTAAGTTAGATCCCTAAGGCAGAATCAAGAATCAAGAAAATGGGTTCTGGAGAGAATCACAAGGAACTAGGGTCAATGAAATTACCTATCTGCAGGAAAGAGATTTTTGGAATCTGTAAAGAAAGGGTTAGGTTGTTTATGGAGGCCTCTGACCCAAGGATATATATCACAGTAAAAGAAGGTCCATATATCCTAATGAATGTGTCTGCTCTAGATGAAAATAAGAGAACTCCCAAGGATTTTTCTTAAATGACTAAGGATGAGATTATACTGGCAACAATGGATAAAAGAGCTCAGAATATCATAGTGAGTGCCATAAATGATTCTACTTTCCAAAATTTGATTCATTGCAAAACCTCCAAGGAAATGTGGGACACTTTGATTGTGTACATGGAGGGTTCTGAAGAAGTTAGACAAGACAGAAAGTCCATGCTCAATCAAGAATATGAGAGTTTCAGACAAGGGAAGTCTGATAGTATATCTGAATGCTACAAGAAATTCATACAAGATAGTGAATGAACTGATGTCCTATGGAAGGGTCTTCAGTACATATGAGCTGAATGACAAATTCTTAAGATCCCAAACAAAAGAATTGGGATACCAAGATTTGTGCCATTAGAGAAGTGGCCAAACTAGCAGACATTTCTCCTCCAACCTTATTTGGAAAGTTGCTATCATATGAAATGCAACTAATGGCTAGGAAGGAGGAAGAAAGAAATACAAAAGGAGAGCATAAAGAAAGGTCTGTGGCCTTCAAGGTTGAAGCCATTAAAAAGAATAGAAGGATAGCTCCATCACCTCCTAAGGAAGTTGCTAAAGTTATCTCAGAGAATTCAGACAATCAGAACTCAGATAACAGTGATTCAGATGCAGATTTTGCTGCCTTTACAAGGCAGTTTCAGAGGTTCTTGAAGAAGAAGCAGTGGAAGTCAAGGCCCTCCACATCACAGCCAGTTGATGACTACTATCAAAAGAGAAAATCATCAAGAAAGGAAAAGAGCAGGTCTAAGCCCAGCAAAGCTACAACATCAAAAATTGTTTGCTATTGCTGTAATAGGCCAGGACATGTGGTGGCTGAGTGTCCAGAAAAGAGGAAGGAGTCAGCAGACAGGAAGAAGACTCAATAAAAGGGCAAGAAGGAGAAATCCTTTGTTGCTAAGAAGGAGAAGAGTCTTACAGATCAATCCTCCTCAGAATCAAAATCTGAAGCAGAAGCATACATTGGACTGTATGCAGCTAGTGAAGAAGATGAGTTTATGCAATTGCTGAACTCCATCTATGAATAAGAAGACCATCAGTGCATAGGACTGATGGCTGAATCAGAAGACAATAAGTGCCAGGATCAGCCTGGTCCTAGTAAGGTATAATGTCTGTCTAGTAATTCAGTTTGTAGTACTAGCACAGAGTCAGATACATCTGCATCAAGTGATGTGGATGGATTTGAATCTGAAGGAGATATTCATCAGTTGATAGATGAATATGGGGACTTGTTGCAGGCTCTAAAGAAAAGCAAGAACCTTGCCAAAACTCAGGCTAAGGAAATTGCAGATCTTAAGATGACTGCATCTGGCTTAGAGAAAGAATTGGATCAGAAAATGAATGAGGTTGCCAAGCTGAAAACAATTACTGTTATTCAGATGGGTACAATCACATATAAAAATGATCTAATTAGAAGTCTGGAAGTCAGACTTCAAAAGGAGAAAGATTTGGTGGCTAGTTACTCCAAGCCAAAATCTGTCTTACCCTTAATAGATGAGTTTGTTGCTCAAAAGGGTAAGGCAGGAATAGACTTTAAAGGTAACACCAGGGATGCCCATTTCTAGAGAAAAGGCAAAGCACCAGTCCAGCCAGTAAATTTTAAAGTACCTGTAATGTTTAGAAAGGTACAAGTGCCTTCTAACAAATATGATCTTAAAAATATTCATGGTCATAATAAGACTGATGTTCTGAATAACAAGGGTGTTAATGCCAATAAGTCAGCCCATGTTCATAAACCCCATAGTTATAAGAAACTAGTGGGTGTAGCTGCAGCAGCACCAGCACAAAACAGAAATTCTTCTGTTAAAAATGTATCTAGACCTAGATACAACAAGTATGAATGCTGGTGCTGTTGCAAGACAGGACATTTTGCCTTAGACTGCTAGCATAACATAAGTGTCAGGAAGAACAACAGTCTACTAGTTAGAAGAGCTGCTGGTAGATTTGATATGAAGGAAGCTAACTTGAACCAAGGACCCAAGACTTACTTGGGTTCTAAGGGAAAGTAATTCTGTATTGCAGGAAAATCCAAGTTGCCATGCCCCTATATGGTACTTGGACAGTGGATGTTCCAGGCACATGAATGGAATAAAGGGGCTACTGAAGGAGTACACACCTATCAAGGATGGGCCTAAAGTAATCTTTGGTGGATCTGAAAGAGGAATCATCAAAAGATTTGGTAACATCTCTTCCAACAAAATTACCATCACTCAAGTGGCTTATGTAAAAGGTTTGAAACACAACCTGATAAGCATAAGTCAGCTGAGTGATCTAGGATATGAAATTTCATTTGTTAAGAATGGATATCATATCAAAAGATCAAGTGATCAAAAGATCATTTTGACAGGATACAGAAAGAGAAATGTTTATTGTCTTGATTTTGAGTGTGAGAACAAAGGTTCTCCTATTTATCTTGTAGCTGATGAGAAAGCATCTCATTGTGTCAAATGGCACAAGAGGCTGGCTCATCTTAACTATAAAACAATTGGCCAACTCTTTAGCAAAGAGTTAGTGAGGAATGGTCCTCAAGTTAAGTGTATATAGGAAGGGATATGTTTAGCTTGTCAAAAGGGCAAACAGACAAAATCCTCCTTTCATAGCCTTGAAAACAAGGATTCAGTGAGGTGTCTATACCTCTTACATATGGATCTTTTTGGTCCTATGCCAGTTCATAGTCTAGGTAGGAAGGTCTACACTTTTGTGGTTGTAGATGACTATTCTAGATATTCCTGGGTGTTCTTTCTAAGACAGAAATCTGAAACCCCAAGTGTTTTACACAGTTTTGTTAGACAAATTCAGAATGAACTGGACAGTACAGTGGTCAAAATCAGAAGTGACCATGACACTGAATTTCAATATGAAAGTATGACAAGATTGTGTGAAGAGTTTTGGATTTTTCAAGAATTCTCCTCACCTAGAACACCTCAGCAAAATGGTATTGCTGAAAGAAAGAATAGGACATTGTTTGAAGCTGGTAGAACTCTATTGAGTGACACTTCTCTCCTAGAATATTTCTGGGCTGAGGCAGTAAACACTGCATGCATGTGCTCAACAGGGCTTCTATCACCAAGTACCACAAAAAGACTCCCTATGAGATCATGAAAGGAAGAAAACCAAATCTATCCTATTTTAGAATCTTTGGTTGCAAGTGTTATATCCTTAACAATGGCAAGTCTTATCTAACTAAGTTTGCTGCCAAATCCCAAGATGGGATATTTGTTGGGTACAACAACAATAGTAAGGCTTATAGGGTCTACAACTTGATTACATTGGTTATAGAAGAATCTGTACATGTTGTATTTGATGAAACTAGATTAATCAATAGTGAGTTGCCTTGTAGTTCATGAAGTCCAATAGGTATAAGCAATAGAATGGACAAGCTTTCCATTATAGAAGGCTCAACTGCAGATGAAGGATTTGAAAATGATGGCTACTGTCCAGGGGAGTACAAGACTCTCTAGAAGCTGATGAAAACCAAGAGGTGCAACCTAATGATGAAACTGGAGGTGTTCAGCCAGAAAGAATTCTACCTCCAGCTGTAAGACATCTAAAGGATCATCCAATAAATCAGATAATTGGTGATCCAAGACATGGAGTGCAAACCAGAAGTAGAAATCTGAATACAATCCTGCACTCAAGTTTTCTATCTCAACTGGAGCCAAAGAAATTTGAAGAAGCTATCCAAGACCAACACTGGATTAATGTTATGCAAGAGGAGCTTAATCAGTTTAGAAGATGCAAAGTCTAGGAGTTGGTTCCTAAACCAAAAGACCACAACATCATTGGTACAAAGTGGATTTTTAGGAACAAGTTGGATGAGAATGGAGTTATTGTGAAGAATAAAGCAAGATTGGTTGCTAAAGGATACTGGCAGGAAGAGGGAATAGACTTTGATCAAACATTTGCCCCAGTAGTAAGACTGGAAGCAATCAGAATGTTCCTTGCCTATGCAGTATATCAAGGCTTCAAGGTATACCAAATGGATGTGAAATCAACATTCCTGAATGGTGATCTAAAAGAAGAAGTCTATGTAGAGCAGCCATCAGGTTTTGTAGATTCTCTTAAACCTGGTTATGTCTGTAGACTTAGGAAAGCATTGTATGGGTTAAAGCAAGCCCCAAGGGCTTGGTATGAAACCCTGTCTACTTTCCTTATTGAGAACAAATTCTCAAGAGGTAAAATAGACAAAACTCTATTCCTAAGAGAATCTAAAGGGAAGATAATCTTAGTTCAGATCTATGTAGATGACATAATTTTTAGGTCTACAGAGAATAACCTTTGCAAGAAGTTTGCCAAACTTATGCAAGGGAAGTTTTTAATGAGCAGTATGGGGGAACTTAAGTTCTTCTTGGGACTCCAAGTAAGACAGACTGATGATGGCTTGTCCATATCCCAGTCTAAGTTCACCAAGGAGTTAATTAAGAAGTATGGTATGGAATCATCCTCCACCATGAGAACTCCTATGGGAACAAGTATGCCTATATGCAAAGATAATGCAGGTAAACCTGTAGATGAGCCTTTGTATAGAGGAATAATTGGCTCTCTATTATATCTCACTGCTAGTAGACCAGACATTATGTATGCAATATGTGTCTGTGCTAGGTACCAAGCATGCCCTAAAGAATCACATTATACTGCAGTCAAGAGGATTTTAAGATATCTAAAGGGCACACCTAATCTAGGCCTTTGGTACCCTAGGAATGGAGATTTTCGACTAACAGGTTATTCAGATGCAGATTTTGCAGGCTGTAGAGAAGATAGAAAAAGTATTAAGGGTACATGCCAATTCTTGGGAGGAAGATTGATATCTTGGAGCAGTAAGAAGCAGACAAGTGTGGCAATATCCATAGTTGAGTCTGAATATGTGGCAGCAGGAAGTTGCTGTGCACAGCTGTTGTGGATTCAACATCAGCTAAGGGACTATGGTATTCAAGTAAGTAGAACACCTTTATTGTGTGATTCTAAAAGTGCCATTTCTATTGCAAACAATCCTGTTTCACATAGTAGGACTAAGCATATAGAGATAAAATACCATTTTCTTGGAGAACATGTAGAAAAAGAAGACATCTCATTAGAATTTGTTAAAACTTATTATCAAATTGCAGATGTATTTACTAAGCCTCTGGATGAAACTAAATTCAATAGATTTAAAATTGAATTAGGAATGCTGACCATAGGTTAGTTTACCAAAAATTGGCTAAGTAAAATAGTGTCGACACATTCAGGAAAATTATGTCGACATAGAAAAGTTATGTCGACAATTCAGGAAAATTGTGTCGACACAGATTAAAAGTGTCGACACCTCAGGGACAAAGAGTCGACACATCCAGAAATGTAGTGTCGACACAACCAGAGTAATGGTGTCGACACTTACAGATTTTGTGTCGATACTTGTAATAAGAGTCGACACAGAATTTCTGATGAACTACTAAGTATCTCCTGTGTCGACATATCATCAATTGGTGTCGACACATAGTAGTCAACGCCGTGGTCGAGACAATAAAAGTTTGTGTCGACACTTTTTAACAGTGTCGACACTTTTAGACAGTTTTTGCCCGCCTTTTGACCTTCTTTGATTTGAAGGGTATAAATAGGTCAAGAACTTATTCTGTCGACACGCTCACCAGGGTTTCAAGACAAAAACCTTGTGTCGACAATCTCTTTTCTCTCCAACCATGCTTTATCTTCATTCCAATGGCGCCCAAGGTTGAAGACAACGTCAATGAAGGATATGAGTTGGTTAGGCATTCATTCGACGATGCCGACTCAGAGATCAAACAGGTCATTTCACTTCTTGCAGAAAACGGATTTGAATATCTTGTCTCTGAACCTACTAAGATATGGAAGAAAGAAGTCTTCGAGTTCTATACTGCTGCATCACTGGACTGAACTGGGTTGAAGAACAAATCCACTATACATTGAGAAAAAGTCAAGCTATCTCAGAAAAGGTTGAGCAAGATTCTCCATCTTCCTAGAATACATGAGGAGGAAGAGGTGCAAGCCTCAAGGACTAGGGAGACGCTTCAATGGAGTGGATTGGATCCAACCATAAAAATAGGATCTGCCATCAACAGGAAGGGCATGAATCATCAAGGGAAATTCCTGTCTGAAATAATAGGTAAAGTGATCTTATGTAAATAAGGTGGCCATGATAGGATATCAGCCTATATGTTCAGCCCGATGACTAGGGTGATCTTTAAGATTCAAACCAATTGGTCTGCAGTGCTGTTTGATAAGATTAAAGAAGGAATCAAGAAGCCAAACTTGGCTAGGATCATGAGTCTGTACCTGGCTGGAATAATTCCAGTGGTAATGCAACAGATTCATGGATCAAAAATAAACCGCATGAGGAGAATGGACATAAGGTTATTCTCCAGATGGGATAGAGTTCTTTCCAAAGAGATGCCTGAGCATGGTCATGAAGATGCACAAGAACAGGAAGAGCAAGTTAGAGCACAAGTTCAGGATCTGACTGTGACTACCCAAGTCCAGGAAGAGACTATATCTGCACAGGTGCAGGGGGAGCCAATTACTGCATATTTGCAGGGGGAGACACATTCTGAACAAGTGCAAGAGGAAGAAAGAATCAATTTATCAGAGGACATTGTTCCTCAAACTGATCTTGATATTTCTGGAGTTGCTGCTACTGCTGAGAAAGTACAATCTCCTGCTCTCACACAACAAGAATTCACTCTTGAAGAGTTGTTTCCTAATCTTGGAGGATAAGCAGATAAAATGGAGACACTAAGATTTGAGGGGGAGTAAGTAAGGGTTGAGGAGGAGAAGGTTGATATAGAGGAAGAGCAACAAGTAGCTGAAAAAGAAATTCCTTCCACTCCTCAAGATAGAGTTAATATTGAAAGTTCTTCAGAGTCTGAGCATAAAGAAGTAAGGGAGGCAAAGAAGAGAAAATTAATGGTCTTTAAGAGAAGAAGTCAAAGATATAAGCAGGCTTTACAAGCTACTTCTTCCCAACCAGCACCTACAATTGATTACAACAAACTTTTGGTGGATTTACAAGTTAAAATGGATGAGCAGAGATTGGCTCTTGAAAAGTTTGTGGATGAAAGCCATAAGGCTCTTCAATTTGATCTGGCTCAAGATATAAAATCTATCAGATTTGAAGTTAATCAAAATTAAAAAGAGATGACAGATTGCTTCCACGAGGGAGGCAATGCTGTGGTATTTCTTGCAAAGCAACAAGCAGAAATAAAAAAGCAAGTGGATTAGATGGCTATCAAACAAGGCTATGTCCTTGAAAATCAGATAATAATGAATGACAATCTCACAGAATCTCAAAATGTCATAGTCACTGAGTTTAAAAATACTGTTGTTGCAATGACTGAAGTTAGGAATATGGAAAAAGAAGAATTTGATCAGAAGCTAAAAGAGGCATTGGATTCTATTAAGTCAGCTATTTCAACATCTCAGAAAACTATCTCTGATCAGCTCCTAAAATTAAAGCCATTCTTTAAAGATGGAATCAACTATCTGGATAGACAAGTCAAATTTCAGAAAGATGACTTGAGAGAGCATGTGTCTAGAGAAGTCATAAAGGGGGAGAGGGTGTTAGTCTATGCTGGATTTGCTCATGCCAAATGGGTAACCAACAGCATTAGAGCCACTCTTGGATATCCACCCTTGTGTGATGATGATAATATGGCTGAGTTAGGGGTGCAACCAATTCTACTTGAAGGTAATCAACCTGAGGTTGCCCAAGTTATTTACCCCCTACAGATCTTGACATGATTCATCAGCAAGTACAGACTATGTACATCCCTCCACAGGAAGTTACAAATGTTATTCTTGAAAAGGTTGATATGTCAGGAGCAGTTATCAAAGCTCAGCAAGATGCTCAGTTATCAAAGAAAAGATTCAGAGAGCAAGCTGAGCTAAAGCCAAACTTTGAGATGTGGAGCCCCACATCAAGGAATATCAAATTAACTGCATGGAAAGATATCAAGGACCAAGTACATGAAAGGGGTAAATGGTACAATGGGAAAGAATGGAAAAAGTATGAAGCCAGACAAGAAGCCATACTTCAACACAGGAGAAAGGCTAAGAGTGGTAAGCTACCTCCTGATACTCAGGAGCCTAGCAAGTACTTTCCCAAGCCTTTTTCATTATTTTGAAAGGCAAAGGATCAAGGCTGAGGCACAGAAAAAGACTGATTTGAAAGGCAAGAAGCCCATGGAAGATACAGAACCTCATGTTCAGGCTCAAATAATATCTGGAAAAGGGATAGTCATCAAGGAGCCAGCCCAGCCTTAGTCTTAGCTTTATTAGTTTTTTGTTCAAGAACTATGTAATTGTTTGTTTGTTAAAGCAATCAATGTAAACAACTTGTAACAAACATTTTTGAGTTAATATACATAATATTATTCTGTGATCATTTACTTTTACATCTTTATTCTGTGATGTAACTATGATATGCGTTTTGTTTATATAGTTCCCTGTAATATAATGCTTATATACATCATCATGTTTATTTTCTAAGTGGTGTATATCATTGGCTAAAGGGTTATGACTTCTCCAATAAGGGGAGATTGTTGGGTACATTGGAAAATATGTACCTGATTTGGACAAGTAAAACTTAGCTCAATGATATACATCAAGGTGTATTTGATGTTATTTTAAGTTTATATGTGCAGGTTAAGAATGTGCTAAAATGCAAAGAAAAATTTCTAATTCCAGGTGTCGACACCTGAGGAAGCTGTGTCGACACTTCAGCAAGAGTGTGTCGACACTTGGAAATGGCTGTGTCGACACCTCAGTGAATTTGTGTCGACACCGAGAGGCAGTGTCGACACATAGAAAAAGTTAGTCGACATCAACTGTGTCGACACCGGGAGGCAGTGTCGACACACAGAAGCAGAGTCTACATCAATTGTGTCGACACCTGGAGGCAGTGTCAACACAAAAATTCTGTGTCTATAACAACTGTGTTGACACACAGGACTTGTGTCGGCACACAGCTGAGTCTTTACCAAGTTGATTGCTGATGAATGATGAAGTGTTTGTGTCAACACAAATAATCAGTATCGACACATTCTCAAGTTGTAGTATCAAGAAACTGTGTCGACATCAAGGCAGCTATGTCGATACCACTAAAGTCTGTGTCGACACTTAAGTCACTTGTGTCGACACATATTGACAGATGGTCTCGACACTTTATGACAGACAGACTCGACGCTTTGCTGACAAAGACAAAGGCTCAAGATCTGTTTGATGACTTGACAGCTGTGAGTAACAACAGGTTTACTGAAGCTGTCAGACTTGTCAGAAGTAAGTTATAAACCGGATCAGCCAGTTACCATGGATGAAGTCTATAAATAGATGGATTCAGAAGAAGGATATATAATTAATTATCACCACTAACACAATTAGAGATTGATCTCTGATCAAGAAAGTACAAGTCACAAAGAAGAAGATCTTCGTGAGAAGATCTAAGAAGACATTTTGAAGTGATCATCCACTCAGTTTCAGTCTAAGTTGAATTCAATCAAGAATTCTGAAGTATCTTAAAGAGGTTTGGAAAGAGAGAGTTCTAGCTATTTGAAGTCAAGAAGGAGACAATCACTGGTCTCTCAAGAAGCAGATACTGAACTATTCTGTCAAGAAGATTCAGATCTATTTCTGGAATCTAAGGAGGAAGCTGCCAGTCAGTTATATACAAAGGAAATCAACCCAACTAAGTTCAGATTCAAGAAGCTTTGAAGAAAGATAAGATCAAGTTGATTTCAGCCATCAGCCTCTTCAAGAAGCTGATCAAGAAAGTTCTTATCCCTTCTCTCTCAACAGGTGTAAGAGATTATAAAAATTCCTTATCAATTTCTGTAGGATCTATACATAGATCTGAGTTATAAGCCAGTTTTATAAAGGCTGAGTGTAGGAGATTTATTCTCTGAGTGGTAGGGCTGTTTACGCTTGAGTTGTAGGAGAAGGTATTCTCTGAGTTGTAGGCCTTGTGGCAAGGCTGAGGTAGGGCTTGTTAGCCTGAGTTGTAGAAACCTTATAGGGTTCTGAGTTGTAGGAATCCTTCTGGATTCTGAGCTGTAGGATTTGAGTTAAAGGAAGAAGTTAGACCGAATCTAGCACACTGCTAGATAGGTGAAGGGGGAAAGTGGATGTACCCAGACCTTGGGGAACCACTATAAATTCTGTGTGCAATCTGTGAATTCTGTAGCTGTAGAATCTGTGATTGTGTGTGCTGAGTTTGCTGCAGGATTTTCTGTTCTATATTACAGCATTGTAGTAATATTCTGCTTTAAGTTAAAATAAGAATTAGAAGCTATTCACCCCCCTCTAGGTGTTTAGGTAGTCTTGAAAGTACAACTATCACTTGCTAAGTTCAGATTTCAAAAAGGATATTTGTTGATTAGCAGAGATAAGTTCATTTGTTAGGTTAGCATTTTCTACAGTAGTTTTATCTAGGTCATTTAATTTTTCTCTGAGGAGTTTGATTTCCTTCTCAGAGCTAATTAAGTCTAAGCACAAAATTTTAAATTCAAGTTTAAATTCCTATGATTCAAAATCATAAGAGGCTATTACCTGATCCTCAGCTGATAAGAGCTCTTCATCTTCAGACTCATCAACATCTGATCTGCTACTGCCTGCCTAAATAGCCATGAGGCAAACTTCTTTGGCCTTCTGCTCTTCTTCATCCTCACTGGAGCTGGAGGAGGTTGACTCTTCTTCAGTGTCACTCCATGACTTAGCAATAAAGCCCTTGTCCTTCCTCTTGTGCTTGCTTGAGGAAGGCTTGCTGTAGTGACCCTTCCTTGAGTCATCCTTATTTCTTCTACCCTTCTTCTGAACTTCTGGGCACTCAGAGAAGAAATGCCCAGGTTTCTGTAGCCAAAACATACTACTTCTTTAGATGGTGTTTTGTCATACCTTGGCTTGTCTTCATGCTTGGATGGTTTCCTTCTGAAATCTTTTCTAGCCATCTTAAAGAATCTATTCGCAAAGAGACTCATCAAATCTTCATTCACAGGAATGACTTCAGAGTCTCCTACAACTTTGAAAGCTATGTTGTGCTCTTTCCTAGTTGGTGTAGGAGTCTTGACTTTAGCTACTGCTTCCCTTGATTTTATCAGCTGCTCATAGGACTTTAGCTTTCCTAGTAGATCTTTAGTTGAGATCTCTATTGTGCTTCTGGCTTCTCTGATGGGCCAAATTCTTGAGTCCCATGTGCTGGGGAAGCACATGAGGATCTTGTCATTCACTTCAGTCAAAGTGATTTCCTTATCTAGAGTCCTCAACTCACGGATAATGGAGCTGAGTCTGTATTACATCACTTCCACTGTTTCAGCTTCATCCTTTTTCAAGTTTTCATATTGAGTGATGAGGTTGGATCTTATATCCTTCCTCTCATCTACTAATCCAGCCACCATCTAGTTCAGGGAGTCCCAAATGGCCTTGGCTGATGTGAACTCAGCAACCTTTTGAAATATCTCATCTGACATTGTTTGAGCCAATATGTTAATGGCTCTGACATCAGCTATCTTTGCCTTTTTCTGTGCATCTGTCCATCCAGGGGGTAGAACTGCACTCATGTCTGTTGAAGTTCATGGGGTTGAAGCCACTGGAACTGGTCGTCCTGTTAAGATGGAATTAAATATATCCTCATTAATAGAATTCATATAGAGTCTGATTCTTACCTTCCAGAGTGTGAACTTGGACAAGTTGCATACTGGAGGTCTGGTGCTTGCATATTCTTTGTTCTGTGCCATGCTGTATATATCTAGAAGATGTATAGAGAATAGATCTAACTTAGGATCTTTGGTTCAAGGGTTAGCTTGTACAACCAAAAGAACCTCCTCTGATACCAATTGAAAGTTAGGGTTAGATCTGATATACTCTAGAGGGGGGGGGGGTGAATAGAGTATGTCTGCGTGTTATTTTAAAATTGTCTTATTTAACAATAAACTATCTTTACCTTTAACAACTATATCTAACTATCACAGATTAAAGTAAAACAAAGATCACAGAATATCTAACTAACACATCCACAGCAAGAACAAAAGAGAAAAAGAAACCATACAACACAAGAAATTTATAGTGGTTCCCCAAACTGGGTACATCCACTCTTCTACCACCCTTGGTAGGAATCCACTACAGGTTTTGATCAGGTGACTGTCACCAATGAGCTTTTGATCAGGTGCTCAAAAACAAACCCAAGTATTTTGGAAGGAGACTTGCAACCAGAATAATTTTAAAGGGAATTAAAACCCTGTACAGAGGTGGGAATGAGAGAGTGATGTAAGTCTTCTTTTCTCAAGTCAAAATGAGAAGACTGTGTGGATTCTAGTTTGTTGTCAAAGCTCCACCTTTGATCTTGAATAGTTCAGGAGTGGAAGCTTTGTTCAAGGGTATAGGCCTTCAACTTTTGATGATTGCTCGACAGCAGGATTCTAGACTGATAAGGATGTTTGTCACTTGGAAAGCCTTGGAGCAGACTGAGGACAGATGAAGAAGAACAAGATTTTTGTCTCTGTGTATTATTGATCTCGTGTATCTTCTTCTTTCAGCAAAATAATGACTTATTTGTTTGTCGACGACCATTTTAATTTTCAAATTCCTCCTGTAATCAATGCTGATGACGCTGAGAATTACACGACATTGATTACTTTCCCCAACTGTTTCATTGAAAAAATGGCAGGCAATAATCCTGATAAAGACCATAATTAATGCTTTGTCTAACGGTAATATTCAGAGAATGTTAGAGCATTAATTACACAGGAATTACTGCAATATAATAGAAACAGAAGAAGGGAAATAACTTAGTCTGGAATCGTCGACCAGAAGACAGAATTTGTCGAGCTGAGTCCATAGTTCGTTGAGCTAAGTATTGCTGTTCATCGAGCTAAGTATTGCTGTTCGTCGAGCTGAGTTACAAGATCGTTGACCTCTGAATAGCTAACTGCTGCTTGATGAAAACTTCTTGTTCTGTACTCTAAGTTCGTTTACCTGAGACTGTGATGTTAGTCGACCTAAGAACTTGGTCAATCTGTCGGCATTGAGTGAATATCACATTTGGCATTGAGTGTTCTTTGTCTCTGCGTCATCCTTGGCTTTGAGTGAATTATGGCGCTGAGTGATGAAGAGTTAGTCGATCTAAGAATGAAGTTCGTCGAGATCAGCTCAGAGATTTTAGCTCTGAGTTAGTTGAGCTGAGCATGAAGTTAATCGAGCTCAGCTCAGAGATTTTAGCTCTGAATTAGTCGAGCTGAGCACGACTATCGTCGACCTGAGTTCGACGAATGTAGATCTCTTTATCTAAATCTTGATTTCTCTAAGTCTTGAGTCTCTGGAAGTGTTGTAGGTTGGTCCTTTGATCTATTGACTCTAAGAACATGGCCTAGACTCTAGAAACACATAAAGTTTTGACCCTTCTATACAATATGGGTCACAACCTAAGAAGGGAACATAGCACAAATCACCTAGGGGTTCCAACACAGTCTACGAACATCGAATTTAATGATCGAAATGCACACCCCTAACTATATTAAAAATTGTTATGTTAGTGGTTATGGTGTGCGCATAGCCACATATCCACCGTAACCACCTTGTGGATGTTATAAAAGTAGCCCCAGGCCTCCTCATTTCTCAACATTTTTCCTCTATGCTTTCTTCTTCCTCTGGCCAGAGCTCTGTCGGATTCCTCCTATGATCCACCTTCAAGCTTCCGTTTCTCCACCAAAAATCTGTTTAAGTCTACAATTGAGCGATGAGAAGAAGATTCCTGTGACAGGAAACACTCGTTCATGCACAACACCCCATAAGTAACCTCACATAGAGTAGCCTATTGCTTACCGTGAGCCTGAATACCTCTCTCATCCCCCAAAGTATAACGAGGAGCAGTCTGTCGCCCTCGATTCTTCAAGAAAGTTGTAACCTGAAGCAAATAGTGGAGTTTGACCAGCACAAAATCGGTCACGTGGTTTTTTAACCCAGTTGAGCTGTTTTTTGACAACAAAATATTTTGTACAACATCTCTCTCTCTCTCTCTCATTGAAACATAAGAAAATTTGTGGTTATGAGATAATCGAGCACCTAAAGAAAATATTTCAAGGACAAGTGAAAGTCTTGTTTTCATGGTCAGCTAAACACCTAGAGGAGGGGGGGGGGGTGAGTAGGTTTTTGGTCTTACTTCAAGTCTTTTTTATTTTTACCCAATAGCTGTACTTAATGATTAGGTTATTTTTTGCTTTCAAGATAAATCACAAACGACACAGCTGTTTATAGTGGTTACCTGATCTTGGGTACGTCCACTGTCCCTCTACGCCTTTCTAATAGTATATTAGATCAGGATATTCCACCAAAACATGGCTACAAGGAGCTTATAACACGATCCCACAGGACCACGCAGTCTCCTACAAGACTTACACCTCAGACAATATGCCATACTACTCAGATCCCAACTGGATCCTACCTAAGCCTTTATATCACAAGCCTACACTCAGATTCACTCAAGAATCCTACACTCAGATCTACAATAGATCTTAACTCAGCCTTTATAACATATGCCTACTGTTGAAACCAAAAACTCGATCTTTGTGGAGTTCACCCTTAGGGAAGGGGTGATCATACACTTACTTCTCTCTCATGAGCTAAACAACTATGGAAAAAGAACAGGGGACAGACCTAAGGGCTCGGCGTGGAGGTACCACCACACACCCGGAAGATCTTAGAGCACTTCCCCTCCCTATCCAGATGCCGAGCTAAGGATACCTCAGAAAGTGCAAGAAGACTGGTGCACCAGTAAGCATGCCTTCTTAGGTACCCCCATGGGTCTATTTATAGTTTTCTAAAAATGGCCTGCAAATAACCAACCTCTGCTATTTTGAACAGCTATGTGCATCCCAACTGTGTCTGCCAACAGTGTACCTTCGATGTTCCAACAGGCTATAGACAGACCAACGGGGGTGAAACAGTAAAAATACACCACAGGAGACTGGCCGAGCAGCCTTATGGAGCCTCTACTCACCGAGGGCGGCGAGTACTCGATGGAGCTAGCACTTACCGCCTCTGCAAGCCTTTGGCGAGTGTGGGCCTGGCCTGTCCCACTCGCTCGTTGCACGGCAAACCTTCGGGGCGAGTGGGAGCTGACCAGCTCCACTCGCCCGCTGCTCGCTGACCCCCTGAGGCGAGTACGAGCCGACCCGCTCCACTCACCCCTCCAATGATTAACCCCCATTTGGGTGAGCCGGGCTGCTGATCTTTGGCCGATTTGGCCCCTGTAGACCCATTCCACTCGCTGGATATGGGATTGTACACAATCAAGACTCTTTGCGAGGTTGATCCAAGCTCGAAAAGAAACATCCAACCCCGCAATATGCGGCGAGTGTGACAGGGCCAGAGAATCTTTTGGTGTGCTCCACAAGTGGCTATATATATAGGTCCGCATAACTAGGCGAACTTTTCCATTCCCTCTTAATTGAGCCTTGCCGAGATGCCTCTCTCCAAAGAACTCCAAGAGAAGCTCAGCCGTGCCCGCGAGCTCAACACCGCTCGTGCTGACGCGCTAGTAAGCCTGCCTCCCATCATTGCATTGCGCGAGCTGATAGAATCTAATCCTACCAAGAAGGCCAAGTCCATTCCAAAGGATGCTGAGTCCATATTTTACGAGCTGGAGTCCACCTTGACTCCTGGGCTTGCCTCCTCCAAACCAACTGCTGACCTCAAAGGAAAATTAGTGGTCAACATTCCCCCTGACCCTGAGGACCATCAATCCAATGCCAAGACCTCCACGCCATGAGTCCATACCACGCACGATAATTCAAGGCCTCAGACTCCCCACGACACACGCCTACAAAGTAAATCCCCCCTTTTGGGACCACGGGACTGGATTCGCTGAAAATTAGATCGCGAGCTCGCATTCCTCCTCAACAGCCCACAAATACTCCTTCACTCATGGGGGAGAGAGTCAGGGGCATCCCTATTCCCAGCTTTAATCTCATATCCTTGAGAGTCTATCCTCTGGGTCATTGCAAGAACATGGCCCTTCCTCCCTCGCACAGCTTCCAAGAACTGCCAAGCACATCCCGTTAGACCTGCTTTCTAGGGAGTATTTTGCCTAGGCCTCTTTGCTGCTCGCACCCTCTTTTCCCCTGAGTTAATTAATTTTTGCAGGGCTCCCTGCTCCGTCTGAGGTTCAAGAGTATTCATAACAAGCTCTCCGCTCTCCACCCCTTGAGCCTGGGATGGAGATCTTCCTGGATGACTCACTTGATCCTGCCGAGCTGAGGAGGCTAGTAGTGGAGGTGTTGAAGAAGCAGGATGCTGCCCTACGCCAAATTTGAGCAGACAACACATATAATGAGCAGAGGCTGCTGGCGCTAGAGCGGGACTACGTGTTGCTCGCGGACAGCATGGATCAAGGATCAACGAGCGAGATGATGTCCCCCACCCTAATTATGAAGAGAGTTGATGAACACCTGCAAACTCTCGGCAGGGACCTGAACATGGTCCGCGAGTTCCTCAACCCACATCGACCTCCGAGGATGGGGGCGCAAGACCGGGGTGGATGGAAATGGCTCCCTATCTGAGCCAACTGGCCCTCTTCCCCAGCTCTCCAGCTCGCGCGTGTTGGAGGGACTTTCCTCTGCTTGCAATGAACTTTTTTAGGGCTGTGAATGTCCCTGTCTGTAATAACTTAACAATTTTTTAGATCTCAATTCTATTTGAAATAACAGGATGTACTTATCTGCACTTAGCTTGCTCAAGGATAGGTGAGACCATCAGGTGGTGAGCTGGGATCAGCGAGCTGGGGCTGGCGAGCTAGACCGATCGGTCAGATCGGCCATAAATACAGTTTTCTATAAATAGTCCCCCTCACCAACCCACCGGCTATCGACTTAATTGCATTCATACCCCCTTTGCTGCTCTGCTCACAACGTGCTCTCGCATCCCCACCTTTACCTGCTCTCGCGCTCTAAGTTTTAGCACATATGGGCAAGACACGACCTAACACAGACTGGTGCTCCAAGTGTGCTCGAAAATTTGCCGAGTACCTATTCTTTGACGGGAACACCAACGAGCGCGAGCTCACCACCTTCAAGACTAAATACCCGCCCCCTGGCTATGAGGCATGCCGGCCCAGGGAGGGTGAGGCCATCAACACCTTTTATCGAGACGAGCTCCCCTTCCCCATCTCGCATTTCAAGGTGGGTTTGCGCCTCACCCTATGGCCGGAAATCCTCCAGATCCTCAAATACTTCGGCGCGGTGCTTGAGCAGCTGAACCCGAACGCGATCGTTATGATGGTCGCGTTTGCCTGTCACCTCCACCACGAGTGGATTGAATTCAACTTCACCGTCTTCCTGAAGCTCTTTACTTACCGCGCGACCAATGATGGGGTCGCCTAACTGATGGGTTCGCACATCAAGGTTTGCGAGACTGCGAACAAAAACCACAACTGGGTATCTAAGATCGTTTTCATCATGGGCGACTTGGGCAATGTACCCTTCTCCCCCCATCAAAAGAGAGAGGAGTTATATCAGCCTCCAACGCTATCCGGTGACGACATCGAGCTGTACAGGTTCTACCTGGAGAAGGACTTCGAGGTCTCCTTCCTTTGAAGGGGCCTCGACTCGCTTTCCCCTGTCCTCCCTAGCAAAGGTATACTCTTTTCTCCTTCCAGACGGCTCGCTTTCAAACATAAATTTTCTAACTCCATGTTTTTCTCTACTGGGGAGCGATCTATTCCCGAGCGTCCGCCTCATGCGGACTCGAGAGTCAGTCCATACCCGCTCGCATGCGAGCAGGCAGTAGCGGCGACCTGCCGAGGCGACCTGGGGTTTGACAGGCCCTCCTCCAGCTTGAAAAGACTTGGCATCGAAGGGTGCGGCTCACCTCGCCTCCCCCTTTAACCAAAGAAGTTGAATGCGACGGTGTTCTCCTGGGGAGGACTAAAATAAAAACAACAAGCATGGGGGAGAACACAACAACAACAAGTTTACATAAGCTCACCGGAGACCATGCCAGAAGGGTCACCAAAGAGCTCACCGAGGTTTGCGAGAGAAGGTACTGGAGGGTGGCGAGCCCTCTGCCTCCACTGCTACAGCAGTGACTGCGGCCTGCAAGCCAGGCCTGCCGAAGAGCCATCCCCTCTTCGGCTTTGGGGGAAAGTAAAAAGATCCGGCTGATGAGCCGATAGTTTAGTGGTATGTCGGAGGGTCAGCTCGCCTCCGAGTATGCTTATGCACTAGGATTCAACCTATATAGATGTGAGGACACCGAAGCATACAAGAGCCCGACTCTCCGTCAGCTCAGCTGAGAGGGTCTGCAGGTCCAAATGCGGGCCTTAGAGCTACACCACATGGTTGTCTGCCGAGGCTTCAACCTCAACCACCGCTGCTAAAGGCGAAGCAGGAGCGCGACCTTGCTAAGGACAAAGCTGCTGACCTGGCGGGGTGACTGTAAGTCGCTAAAAACCTTCTCGCAAAAACCACCGGTGGGATGGTAAGCGCCAACTACCCCCTTCCTTTTTCCCTTGGTGTTTTTCAAACATTTTAATCCTACCTTGCCCTTCTCTCCAGGATGCCGAAGTCGCGGACAAGCTGCGTGCTTGCGCTACCAAGCTGGAGGCTCGCACTGCCGAGCAGGTGGGTTGCTTTGTCGAGCTGGAGAAGGAGGTCAGCGGCTTGAAGGAGGAGAATAGAGGGCTTAAGGGAGAGCTGATTCGACAGATGTAAATATTCCTCCTAAGGATGGAGGCGAGTCGAGCATCCCTCCAAAATGGTCAAGGGTCTACAGTGAGGTCGAAGTCACCGAGAGGCTGCGAATCAACTCCATCAGCACCGTTGACTATACACTCCAGATGATGAAAGACATGGAGGTATTGGTGGAGGGATGCGAAGATGAAAGTGAGGAAAAGATCTACCTTAACTCTAGAGGGGGGGTGAATAGAGTATTTTTAAAATAATTTACAATTAAAACTATAAAGCAGTGGAAGACTTAATTTATGTATATGTGTAAGGTGCTTGTGATGAAATAAAAACTAAAGCAAGAACTAAGAAATCACACAGCACACAGCAAAGTCAAACACACAGCAACCAGATAACACAAGAATCTATAGTGGTTCCCGAACAACCTGGGTACATCCACTCTTCAACCATCCTAGGTAGGAATCCACTGCAGGAATAGTTGATCAGGTATGCTGGGCACCAATGAGATTTTGATAAGGTGATCAAAAACCAAAACTAGATTTTTTGATAAGGTGTCTTTCCACCACTGAGTTTTGACAAGGTCTCAGAAACCAGTCTCAGAACATTTGAAGGGAGTTTTGAAAAACCCTTTTATAGGAGGGAAAGGAAAAAGAAAGAAAGAGTTGAGTTGTTCTTCTCTGTCAACAGTCTGAGAGAAGACAAGTGGAAGATGAAGCTAAAGCTCCCCCTGAGATCTGTAAAGGTTCAGGAAGGTGAGCTTTGCTAGGGTGATAGGTCTTCAGGTGCTTCAGATCTCCAGTAAAAGATGATTTCAGCAGATGCTGAAATGTGTGATGTCTGGAGTCCTTGATGTTAAAGCTTGTGAACACTTGAGGATTTGGAGGAGTAGAGTAGCAAATGATTTCCCCCACAAAAATCTTTCTTGTGTTCTTGAAGATTTTGACTCAATGAATTTGTATGTTCCAGAAGATGAGTTCTTGATTAGAGTATATTTTGATCTCTCTTCTGTAACTCTTTTTCTCAATCCAATGATCCTGTATATCTCTTTCCTATATTATTGTATTGATCTGTTATGTTTTTTTTTCAAAAACATATTCTATAGGAGTATATCAGATTCTAACTTAGACGACCATTACTCAGTCATAAATGACTTCCATAAGTGACAATTGTCTCTGGGGAAAGTCCTAAGTAACATTCCTTTTAGCCTTCCTTGAAACTTGATTACTTGAAACGATTACATAATCCTTTGCAATAAATGCAGGAAATAACTCTGAAAGAATTCCAAAATTGTTCTTGAATTTGAATTCTGAAAGCGTCAATCTCTCACAAAAATCATCGACCTGAGCTCAACTATCGTCGACCTGAGCTCAGAGATTGGATTTATACTAGAGACAGAAAACGTCGACCTGAGCTTTACGATCATCAATCTGAGCTCAGCGACTTGGAAAATAGCTGAAGACAAAACGTCGATCTGAGCTCGAAGATCGTCGACCGGAGTTCGACGACTTACAGAATTGAGCTCAGAGAACGTCGAGCTGAGTTCTACGTTTTGTCGACCTGAGCTCGACGAAAATTGCCTTAGTCTCAGCACTGAATCCTGATCTTTAAATGGTCTTGGGGCAGCTTCAAACCTAAGTTCTAACCCTTAGACTCATTCTAATTTGAACTTTTCAACTATACAACTAGATCAAACCAATTTCCTAAAAACATAGTGATCCTTGTCTAAATTAGTAATAGGGTGTTCCAACAATCTCCCCCTATTTGGGTTTGGATTACTATTTACAAGATAAAATGGGAAATAAATAAGCATACATACAAAGCAAAAGCTAAACTAACAAGGCATAGCAGCATTGCAGGTCACAGATAGAATATCAGCAAATATTCAGAGATAGGTGTTTGTTTAGCTTACAGAAATCACTTCTTCTCATTTCCCTTTTTAAACAGAATTTCCCTATTAGGATTGAGGGCTTCTTTCTTTGATCTTCTGTCATCATCTGCACCTAAGGAGGTTTGGGATCTAGGCCTTGAAACTATAGCCTCAGGGTGTAGCTCCATGTAATCTTCTGGATCAAAGAATTTTCTTGAAGAATATCTCTCTAACTCTGTCTTTCTTTGATCTGATAGGGTTGTAATGTTGGAAATGTCTTTGCCTTGCTCTTTGGCCTTTTTAATTTGATCTAGTGCAGTAAGCTCTTTCATTCTGGCAGTCCATGACATTGGGTTGTTTTCAGGATCTTCAAAAGGGACTGGAGGTTCATATCTATTGATAGATTCTGAATCAGTAGGAGTCCTGGTGACAACTGAATCTTTAAGCTTGTAAGGGAAAGGACCTTGAGTAGAATCAATAGGACCTTGTCCTTCC
The DNA here is from genome assembly GCA_039513925.1 of Platanthera zijinensis. NCBI lineage: Eukaryota > Viridiplantae > Streptophyta > Magnoliopsida > Asparagales > Orchidaceae > Platanthera > Platanthera zijinensis. The sequence goes on from CM077094.1 coordinate 98,332,594, forward strand.
CTTTGTTGTCTGGAATAAGTTCTGTACTCTCTCTGATTTCCTCTGTACTAACCTCTTCTAGAATGATAGCCTCTTTGATGTTGACCTCTAGGTTAATATCTTTGAGAAGATTGAGAAGAACTGTGCTTTGAAGCAGATGATTGAAAAGCTGAGCCTCCACCGGATCCTGAGTCTGGAGGAGGAGGAGGAGGAAACTGGGAAGATCCTTTCTCATATTTATCAAGCTTTCTTCTTTTCTTCATAGCCTTTAGCTGATTCTTAGAGTATTGCATCCAAGGCTCTGTTATCTGACAATCATGCAAAATGTAATATGGTATATCATTTACATCTTTGGCTTGAGCAGGAGGGACTCTCATCATTGCTTTGCTTCTGGCTTTCCTTTTCTTGGCAATGTTGCCAGCAGAATCATCAGAGTCAGTGTTGAATTGATCTCTTTCTGAACTCTTGGGTCTGTCATATAGATCATCAATGCTTTTGATATACTCTTCTCTTTGTTTAGACTTCTCAGCAGACAGAACAGGAGAAGAAATAATTGTAGTAGCAACAGGAGCAGAAGGAACTTCAGAAACAACAGGTTCTTCTAGAAAAACATCAAGTTCAACAGCAGCAGCAACATCAACAGGATCAACAGGCAACATATCAATATCAGTAGATTCAGTAACTTCAGCAGCAGCAGCAGCAACACAAGCAGAAACTTCCACAGCCTTAAGAGAATTTATATAAGAGATAATCAAGCTGGGATCACAGACAGTAATAGGCACAATGGCCTTAGTAAGGTCTTTAACTCCCTGAGTTGATAAGCAGCTTCTGGGAAGAGAATCAAATTCAGACAACAGTGACCTGAAGTCCACTGTGAGTACTGGTACTGGGGCTGGAGTAGAAATCTCTGGCAGCAGCAATTCCTCAGGAGGCACAGGCACTACCTCAGCTTCATAGGGCATCTCCCCCTGCCTTGATTCAGTGATAACTGGATCAAGGCACCCCATAGAAAGGATTGCCTGAGGAGAGGAGGGAGAGTTTAGCCTGTCAGATAGCTCCTTTATTGAGTTCAAGAGTGGAGCCATGGAGGTCTCCAGCAGGCTTACTAGCTTGGGGGATAGTATCCCATATAGCTTATCTGCCAAAGCTGATAGATCAACTTGCTAAAGTGTGACTTGAGTAGAGGTGGAGGAGGGAATGTTTTGGGCTGGTGATGGATGGACTGTGGTAGATGGTATTGTGGATGGTAGGATGGTTGGTTGAGAGATTGGGATGGTGGAGATAGATGATATGGGTATGGAGATGGATGGTATGAAGGATGGTTGAGTAAGAATATCATGCAGGAGTTGTTGACATGAAGAGGTAGAGGGAAGCTCAGCAGGTGAGGAAGTGGAAGCATCCATGAAGGAGTCTTCCAAGATGTTGAAGGATGGAATGTCAAGAGGTGGATAGTAGTGGAGTGGATGGAATTGTTCTGAGGTGGCTGGAGGTGAGATTGGTGATGAAATGGTAATGGGGGAAGAGATGGATGTGGAGATGGTTGATGTGGAGGTGGAGGTAGAAACAATAGGAGGTGGAGAAGGAGGAGAGGAGGTGGAGGCAGGCAATTCCTAAATGAGGGCAGGAGCCTGAGGGGAAGAGACTGCAATAGTCCTTGTGCCTGAAGCATTGGTAGTCCTGGTAGGCTTGATTATCTGCCTGTCACATTTCCCAAACAGGGCATAGGATAGCCTTTTTGATGCATTGATGTGCATCCCATTAGAGACTAGCAGTTCAGGGCACCTGGAGTGCAGGAATACCCCTAAGATCCTCCCAAAGTTCACAAAGCTTTTGTTTATTTTCTTCTTTATCAAATCAAAGAAAATTTCTCCCCAATTCAGGTGTTTCTTATCTACCAGGGCTCCCATCAAACAGAACTGATACCTGGATATGGTATCATGAGCTGAGTGCTTTGCCAGAAGCACTTTCCCAACAACATCAGCTAGAAATCTAAACTCAATAGATAAGTTCTTTTTCAATATCTTGCTAGGGTTAGCGGTAGAGTGTCCCATTCTATCTAACATATTCGCAGATTCTTCTCCCGACATTTCAACAGAGTCATCTCCAGTACTCAGATGAAATACTTCACTTAGAAGAGTAGGTGATAATGATACCTGAGTCCCGCCAATAGTACCAACGAGGGTATTCTCATCCAAATTATGTGCTGTAAACACCCATTCCTTAATCTCATCTGCAACAATCTTCATCCTGGTGGACATTATGTGCACTAACTATTATTCTCAGAAGAGTTCCAGAATGTCTTTAAAAACCTGATCGCTGCCATCAAACGAGTCCATATCTATATCAAATCATGTATCAAATTTCATCTTGGCGAGAGCGGCAACATTCACGGCCATTGTATACCTGCAAAAAGTAACAAGCATAACCAAGTGCAGTAGAGTTTGGAGGGAACGAAAAATTTTGTAGAGAATATGAAAGCGCAAAAGAAAAACGATGGCCGAAAGAATGATTTTATATTAGGGTTCGACGCCAAAAAGGAAGGATCGTTGAACTCTGTTCGACGATCTGGGCTTCTAGTGGAATCTTAAGAGTCTTCAATATCGTCGATCTCCATTCGACGACATTGGAGAGCGTCGATCTCCGTTCGACGATCACTGACCAGAAGAAGATAGCCTAGCGCTTCCTAGAAAACGCTGAACTCCGGTCGACGCTATTGGAAAGCGTCGATCTCCGTTCGACGCTTTTTGGGAAAAACGTCGAGCGCAGTTCAGAGACAAAACAGAACTTACAGACACTAGAAAATACAAGTTTTTAGCCTAGTCTTGGTCTGTTTTTAGATTTTCAAAATCTTGGGATTTATTTTAAACTTCCTCCATCTAATATTCCTAACTGATTTAGGAAGAAGGTGTGCTTCTTTTCATCCAAAGGTTTGGTGAAAATATCTCCCCTTTGCAAATCAGTTGGGATATATTGAATTTCAATTTTATTTTTCTTCACATTGTCTCTTAGGAAGTGATGCCTAATCTCTATATGTTTTGTCCTACTATGGAGGACTGGATTTTGTGCTATAGAGATAGCACTAGTGTTATCACAAAATATTTTTGATCCTTCTAAGTTGTAGCCATTGTCTAGGAGCTGGTTTTGAATCCACAGAATCTGTGAGCAAAAACTGCCTGCTGCCATATATTTAGCTTCAGCAGTTGAAGTTGACACAGATGTCTATTTCTTACAGAACCAGGAGACAAGTCTGTCACCAAGGAACTGGGAAGTTCCACTGGTGCTTTTCCTGTCTACTCTACATCCAGCATAATCAGAATCTGAAAATCCAGTTAATTCAAATCCTGAGTCTTTTGGATACCATAGTCCTAGATTTGGAATACTTTTCACATACCTAAGAATCCTCTTAACTAATTTTAGGTGTGACTCTCTAGGGCTTACTTGGAACCTAGCACATATACATATAGCAAACATTATATCAGGTCTACTAGCTGTAAGGTACAATAGAGAGCCAGTCATTGCTCTATATATTATCTAATCAACATGTTTACCATGTTCATCAGTATCTAATACAGCATTGGTAGGCATAGGTGTCTTCATAAAAGATGCTTCAGACATACCAAATTTCTTAACCAATTCTTTTGCATACTTGGTTTGAGAAATAAATATGCCTTAAACATGTTGTTTGACTTGCAATCCTAGAAAGAAGGAAAGCTCACCCATGCTACTCATTTCAAATGTAGAATGCATTAAGTTAGAGAACCTTCTGCACAAATTTGAATCAGTAGAACCAAATATGATATCATCTACATATATTTGTACTAGTAGGGTATGGGACTTATAGGTTCTAATAAAGAGAGTTTGGTCTACTCTACCCCTTATAAAATCATTTTTCATAAGAAAGCATGCTAAGGTCTCATACCATGCTCTAGGAGCTTGCTTGAGACCATATAAAGCTTTATGTAATTTGAAAACATGGTCAGGATAAGTTGGAGAGATAAAACCTGGAGGTTGTCTAACATAGACTTCCTCTTTGATGTCTCCATTGAGAAATGCACTCTTAACATCCATTTGGTAAACCTTGAATCCTTTGTGAGCTGCATAAGAAAGGAATATTCTTATGGCCTCTAGCCTTGCCACTGGTGCAAAGGTCTGGTCATAGTCTATCCCTTCTTTTTGAGAATAACCTTGAGCAACTAGCCTTGCCTTGTTCCTTATAATAACTCCTTGATCATCCAACTTGTTTTTGAACACCCACTTTGTTCCAACAATTGAGTGATCCTTAGGCCTTGGTACTAGCTCCCAAACTTTGTTCCTCTCAAATTGATGTAGTTCCTCTTACATAGCAATGATCCAGTGTGGATCTTGTTCTGCATCTTGAATGGATTGAGGCTCAACTTGAGATAAAAAGCAGGTGTGCATTAGGTTCTGGTTGACCTGATTTCTGGTTTGCACACCAGCTGAGATGTTTCCAATCACTTGGGAGATTGGGTGATCTCTTGTTGTTACTAAATCAACAGGGGGTGTTGATTGTTCACCAACCTGTGTTGTTGTTTCCTCTTGTAGAACAACAACTGGCTCTTCAAAATTGTTTTCTCCAAGATGTTGAACATCAAGATGTTGAGTATCCTCTTCATCTTCACTGACTTCAGCTCTTTGTTGGATAGGTGAATGTATTGAATCCTTTTCTACAATGTGTAACCTGTCCAAATTTTCTGAAAGACAGTGTACTTGCACTGGTTCTATGGTAGAAGTAGACTTCTCCTTGTAACACATGTCAGTCTCATCAAAAGATACATGAACAGATTCTTCAATTTTAATAGAAGTTTTATTATAGACCCTATAAGCTTTACTGATCATGGAGTATCACAGAAACACTCCTTCATCATCTTTAGCTTGGAATTTTGCTAAATACTTCTTGTCATTATTGTGAATATAACAAATGCAGCCAAAATTTTTGAAGTAGTCTACTTTAGGTTTCTTCCCTTTGAGCAATTCATAGGGAGTCTTGCCCTTCAGTTTATGTATCAAACTTCTATTCAACACATGGTTGGAGGTGTTCACTGCCTCTGCCAAAAAAGATAGAGGAAGGTGAGCATCTGTCAACAATGTAGTAGCAGATTCAATTAGGGTTCTATTTTTCCTTTCAGCTACCCCATTTTCTTGAGGAGTTCTAGGAGCTTAAAAAAGTATGCCTGATCCCTTCACTCTGACAGAACTCTTGCATAAGAAGAGAATCAAACTCTGTCCCATGATCACTTCTGATCAGGGCAATGTGAGTATTGAACTCAATCTGTATGCATTTGAGAAAATCTGTCAAACATTTAAAGTTATCAGACTTCTTCCTCAGAAAGAATACCCAAGTGAATCTAGAGAAGTCATCTACAATCACTAAAGTGTAAGATTTCCCTCCTAAGCTTTGTACTGTAATGGGTCCAAAAAGATCCATGTGTAACAGATACAAAATCCTAGGAGAATCACTCTTATTAAGTGACTTAAAACTGTTATTAGTTTGCTTGCCTAATTGACAAGCCCTGCAGAGTCCTTCCTTCTTGTAGGGGCCAGAAGGTAGTCCTCTAACAAAGTTGTCCTTGGACAGCCTAGCAATGGTTCTAAGGTTTAAGTGTCCTAGTCTATTATGTTATAAATCATTTGGTTTGCAGACTGAATTAAATAAGCAGATATCTATGTTGTTTGAAAGGAAATCTACAAGATAAATGTTACCTTTCCTTTTACCTGTTAATACTGTTATGTTATCCTCTGACTTGATCTGGAATAAGGATTTGTTAAATATCACTTGATATCCTTCATCCCAGAGTTTACTGATGCTGATTAGGTTGTGCTTCAGTCCTTCCACACAAGCCACCTTCTTGAATGTGACTGAGCCAATCTGAACAGCACCATATCCTTTTGTTTGACTAAAGTTTGAATCTCCAAAGATAACTTTGGGTCCAAGTTTTGCTTTGAAGGATGTGAGATTGTCCTTACTCCCTGTCATGTGCTTTTAGCACCCACTATCCAGATACCATTGTTGGTTCTTTGCTGGATAGGTCTTCACCTGCACATAAACAATTTATATGTTTTTGACCCAGTTTACCTTGGGTCTAGGTTGATAACCTTTAAATTCAGAAATGAAAGACATCCCTGGCTGACTCTTATATCCTTCAGGATGGTATCTACTAGGAGGTACTATCCATTCAGTATAAGGGTTGAAGCTTTGGGATGAGGGACTTCTAGGATTGACTTGAGATTTACCTCTGAAAGAGGGTTCAAAGCTCTGAGCTCCGTTCGACGATCGTCGACCTGAGTTCGACTATCTTGGGTCAGATCATCGAGCTCCATTCGAAGATCGACTATACCAGATTTCAGAGTTCAGAAGTCGTTGATTTGAGTTCGACGATCCAGCCTTGGATCACCGAGCTATGTTCGACGATCGTCGAGCTCTGTTTGACGTTTTCTATTGAACTTGATTTTCCATAGGTAAATCTGGATTCTTCCTAGCTACCTCTACAACACCCTTTCCTTTATCAGAAATAAATTTAATTGGGGTTATTAATACTATAGGTTGGCTGGATGAAGCACCCAAGCCCAGTGTACTGTTGAATCTTGAGTTCACTGTACTTGTGATGTCCATCAGTCTGATGCTTCTCCCATTAACGGATTCTTCAAACTTCTTTTCCTGGGATAACTCACTTTTCAGTGAAGCTATCACCTCTCTACAGCATTCTAACTCCTCAGAGAATTTGAGGTTGTCTGATTTTAAAGTGCTATGTTCAGACAATTGATTTCTGAGAGAGATAATCTCTTTCTCAGATTTTAACAGGTCTAAACAAAGTGCCTTAAATTCAGACCTAAAGTCCTCTGAGTCAAAGTCAAAGGAGTCTATTAACTGGTCTTCTTCAGTTTGAGTTTCAGATTCTGAATCTGATCCTTGTTTTGCATCAGAATTTTGCTGAGAGGCATTGATAGCCATCATGCAGAATTCCTTTTCTTCAGCATCATCCTCATCATCACTTGAGCTTGATGAGGCTTCTGATTCCTCTTCAGTATCACTCCAGCTTTCAGCTACAAACCCCTTCCTTGTATGTTTATTTTTGTTGGAGGAGGATTTGTTGCTGTTGTTTCCTCTCGAGTCCTTGTCTTTTCTCCTATCTTTCCTGTCCTTCTTGTCCTCATTCAGATTTTCTTGACAGTCAGACATAATATGCCCTGGTTTCCTGCATCCAAAACAGATTATTTCTTTATTATTTGACTTGTCATACCTTGGCTTCTCATGTCCTCTGGATGACCTCTTTTTGAAATCTTTCCTGGCCATCTTATAGAATCTTTTGGCCAGCAAACTCATCAATTCTTCATTGCCTGTGACCTTGTCTTCAGGCAGATCTTCTGCAGCTTTGAGTGCTATGGTCTTCTCCTTTCTGATGGATGGAGAAGCAGTCTTTTGTTCTTCCTCTCTGTTCTTGAAGAGCAGCTCATAAGACTTGAGCTTGCCCAACAAAGCTTTAGTAGTAATCTCAGTTAGGCTTCTGGCATCCTTGATTGGCAAGATCCTTGAGTCCCAAGTGCTAGGGAAGCACATTAGGATCTTGTCATTTAGTTCAGTTAGAGAGATCTCCTTGTCTAGTGTTTTTAGTTCACTGACTATTAGGCTGAGTATGTTGTACATGTCAGCCACTAATTCAGTTTCTCCTTTCTTGAAGTTCTCATATTGGATTATGAGATGGGATCTCCTGTCTTTCCTTTTATCAGCAGATCCTGAGACAATTTCAGATAACTTGTCCCATATCTATTTTGCTGAACTGCATTCAGCCACATTTTGGAATATCTCATCAGACATGGTCTTAGCAAGGATATTCATAGCCTTTGCATCTGCAACTTTCCATTTCTTTATTTCTGCATCTGTTCCTGAAGGAGGTGGAACAATACTTGTACTTGTGATCACTGGGGGTCTTGGACAAACTGTCAAAACAGAATTAAAAATGTCCTCATCAATAGAATTCATGTAAATCTTAATCCTTGCCTTCCAAAGTGCAAACTTAGAGAGGTTGCACACTGGAGGTCTGATGCTAGCATAATCTTTGTTCTGTTCCATGGTTTTGTATAAAAATAAATATAATATAAAAAGTAATAACTATCCTCTATAGAAGGTTTATCTTATCAAGGATCTTTTGGTTCAGGTGTTAGCCTGTTCAACAAATCTGTTGAAGATTCAGATGTTGAATAACCAACCTCCCTCTGATACCAATTGAAAGTGAGGAAAAGATCTAACTTAACTCTAGCAGGGGGGGGGGGTGAATAGAGTATTTTTAAAATAATTTACAATTAAAACTATAAAGTAGTGGAAGACTTAATTTATGTATATATGTAAGGTGCTTGTGATGAAATAATAACTAAAGCAAGAACTAAGAAATCACACAACACACAACAAAGTCAAACACACAGCAACTAGATGACACAAGGATCTATAGTGGTTCCCCAACAACCTGGGTACATCCACTCTTCTACCACCCTAGGTAGGAATCCACTGCAGGAATAGTTGATCAGGTGTCCTGGGCACCAATGAGCTTTTGATAAGGTGCTCAAAAACCAAAACTAGATTTTTTGATAAGGTGTCTTGCCACCACTGAGTTTTGACAAGTTCTCAGAAACCAGTCTCAGAACTTTTGAAGGAAGTTTTGAAAAACCCTTTTACAGGAGGGAAAGGAAAAAGAAAGAAAGAGTTGAGTTGTTCTTCTCTGTCAATAGTCTGAGAGAAGACAAGTGGAAGATGAAGCTAAAGCTCCCCCTGAGATCTGTAAAGGTTCAGGAAGGTGAGCTTTGCTAGGGTGATAGGTCTTCAGGTGCTTCAGATCTCCAGTAAAAGATGATTTCAGCAGATGCTGAAATGTGTGATGTCTGGAGTCCTTGATGTTGAAGCTTGTGAACACTTGAGGATTTGGAGGAGTAGAGTAGCAAATGATTTCCCCCACAAAAATCTTTCTTGTGTTCTTGAAGATTTTGACTCAGTGAATCTATATGTTCCAGAAGATGAGTTCTTGATTATAGTATATTTTGATCTCTCTTCTGTAACTCTTTTTCACAATCCAATGATCCTGTATATCTCTTTCCTATATTATTATATTGATCTGTTATGTTTTTTTTCAAAAACATATTCTGTAGGAGTATATCAGATTCTGACTTAGATAACCGTTACTCAGTCATAAATGACTTCCATAAATGACAACTGTCTCTGGGGAAAGTCCTAAGTAACATTCCTTTTAGCCTTCCTTGAAACTTGCTCCAGATTTCTTTAAACAGCTACATAATCCTTTGCAATAAATACAGAAAATAACTCTGAAAGAATTCCAAAACTATTCTTGAATTTGAATTCTGAAAGCGTCGATCTCTCACAAAAATCATCGACCTGAGATCAGCTATCGTCGACCTGAGCTTAGAGATTGGATTTATACCAGAGACAGAAAACGTCGACCTGAGCTCTACGATCGTTAATTTGAGCTCAGCGACTTGGAAAATAGCTGAATACAAAACGTCGATCTGAGCTCGAAGATCGTCGACCGGAGTTCGATGACTTACAGAATTGAGCTCAGAGAACATCGAACTGAGTTCGACGTTTCGTCGACCTGAGCTCGACGAAAATTGCCTTAGTCTCAGCACTTAATCCTGATCTTTGAATGGTCTTGGGGGCAGCTTCAAACCTAAGTTCTAACCCTTAGACTCATTCTAATTTGACCTTTTCAACTATACAACTAGGTCAAACCAATTTCCTAAAAACATAGTGATCCTTGCCCAAATTAGTAATAGGGTGTTCCAACAGAGGAGATCACAACGAGGGACCTTGTGCCGAACTTGTTCCCACCGGCCACCCCTCCCAGCGAGATGGAGGAGAGCTTCGAGTCTTTGTTCAAGGATGTAAAGGGCTACAAGGATGTCCGCGCATCCGGAGGGGAAGGCAAGGAGGATCACCCGTCTGGAGGGGAGGGCGAGAGCTGACTCGCATCCCCTTCCCATTTTTGCTTTTCTTTCATTGTAATTCTCCCCCCTCCCCTTTTGTAACATGTACTATTTACTAATGAAAAAAATACTTAGCTTGAATTTTCCTATTTCCTCTCTTTTTTTTGAATCTACTGTGCTGTATTCTCCAGCGAGCTGTGCTCTTCGTTGGGCGACCTTGCTAGGATATAACTTGCTGCTAGAATGTGTTCGAGTTAGTATTCGTGCCCTCAGAGAGGCCCTAAGAGATCGCGGACCCTAGATAATTAGGGGGTAGATCATCCGCCGAGCCAAGCTCGCGAGTACTCAGCTCGCCCATGAGTTCCCCCTTTTATTTTTGTCAAGCTGAAATTGTTAGAAAATTTCCAAGTAAAATTTTAAGAGGGTGGTAATGTATCACCGAGGACCGCCTTCTCTCGCCTTCCTTAGTGGATGTCGAGACCTTTGCTCACCGTACTCTCATCTTGTCATGGGGTGATGTTACCCCCAGGGTAATAGGCCCGAACGACTTGCCGAGTCGATCTCGCGAGTGCTCATCTTGCCTGTGGCAGTTCTTCCTCCTTGAAGCTTCCTATAGTAGCCTCGACTGGCTCGGCCAGTGATGAATGGATCCAACCATTTATCACCTTTGTGTTCTGCCTCTTTAGTCTAACTAGCTAATTCCTGAATTTAGATATAGCCCTATCCACCGAGAATCTCAGCCTTGTTAGCTAGGTGAGAGCCTGACAACGGGTGTGGAGCATCAACTGGGTTAAGCCCTCCAGGGTCATAATAATGTCACTTGAAGATCTCGACCCTGCCAGCAGGTGGAAGCCTGGTAATGGAAGCATCTCAGGACCAAACACTAGAGCAAGAAAACTTTCCATCACTTATCCTCTAGGCGCTACCACCGACCCAATCAGCTAGGTGGGAGCCTAACGGAGGGTGTTGAGCATCAACTAGGCTTAGCCTTCTAGGGTCATAACGACGTCACTCGAGGATCCAAGCACTACCAGCTAGGTGTAAGCCTGGCAGCAGGAGCATCTTGGGACCTAACCCTAGAGCGAGAAAACTTTCCATCACTTATCTTTCGGGCACTACCACTGGCCCAAACAGCTAGGTAGGAGCATGACAGTGGGTGTTGAGCATCAACCGAGCTCAGCCCTCCAGGGTCATAACTACATAACTCGAGGATCCAGGCCCTGCTAGTTAGGTGGAAGCCTGACAGTGAGAGCATCTCATTACCTAACCCCAGAACGAGAAAACTTTCCATCACTTATCCTCCGGGCGCTACCACCGACCCAATCAGCTAGGTGGGAGCCCGACGGCAAGTGTTGAGCATCAACTAGGCTCAGCCCTCTAGGGTCATAATGACGTCATTTGAGGATCCCGACCCTGCCAGCTAGGTGGAAGCCTGACAGCGGGAGCATCTCGGGACCTAACCCCAGAGCGAGAAAACTTTCCATCACTTATCCTCCGGGCTCTACCACCGGCCCAATCAGCTAGGTTGGAGCCTGATAGCTGGTGTTGAGCATCAACCGGGCTCAGCCCACCAGGGTCATAATGATGTCACTCGAGGATCCCGACCCTGCCAGCCAGATGGAAGCCTAACAGCAGGAGCATCATAGGACCAAACCCCAGAGCGAGAAAACTTTCCATCACTTATCCTCTAGGAGCTACCACCAGCCCAATCAGCTAGGTAGGAACCTGACGGCTTGTGTTGAGCATCAACCGGGCTCAGCCCTCCAGGGTCATATTGACATCACTCGAGGATCCTGGCCCTGTCAGCTAGGTGGACGCCTGGCAGCGGGAGCATATCGGGACCTAACCATAGAGCGAGAAAACTTTCAATCACTTATCCAACCTCTGGCCCCTGCCAGCTAGGTAGGGGTTTGACAACGGGGGCATTTCGGGACTTAGCTTGATAAATACAACTTGCCATAACTTGATCTGCAAAAGAGTTGGAGCATCAAAAGACTTTATATTCATTGAAGGAATGGACGAACATATTTTCACGGATAGAAATGCTTCAAGTCATCACCACTCAAGGTGTGACTTAGGGTATTGCCCTCAACATTTTGGAGATGGTACCCCCCTGACCTTAGAGCTTTCTGGACAATATATGGGCCTTCCCAGTTAGGGTTGAGCTTCCCCACTGCCACTGACCTCCCTGCTGCATCCACCTTCTTCAGGACCAAGACTCCTTCCACGAACTATTTTACCCTGACGTGCTTGTCAAAGTACTTAGCCATTCTTCACTTTACCTTATCTTGTTGGATGGCAGAGTGATCACGTAACTCTTCCACCATGTCAAGGGAGAGCCGTAGCTCCTCCTCGTCTTCAGCTTGCCACTCTTCCCTTCCTTCCTCTGCTTCGACCACCTGAGGCATCAAGACCTCGAACTCTACTGGAAGCACGGCCTCACATCCATGGGAGAGTGTTGGGTATCGTATCCACAATAACCTAGATTTGTATGAAGTCACCCTTAAACTAAGATGAATTAAGTTGTATTTGATGTTTTATTTAAGCTATGTGTTTCCAGGATAAAATTGGCAAGTGTAGATCAATGTTAGTCTACAATGAGTCACCAAACACAAGACCATGCAATGTAATCCCTCATTGTGTGATCCATGGTGTTTACTTATGTGTAGCTTTTCTATTGGTATAAACTTCATTTTCAAGCACTAAAGGAATAGGAGAAAGACTAGTTGCTGAATTCCTTGAAGAAAGAAAATTCTCAGAATGCAGAATTTTTATAAGTGTTCTACTCGAGTAATAACTTGAGTACTCGAGTAGAAGTGTAGACAGTTCTCGAGTAAGCTAAGTCTAGCACTTGAGTAACTGAAGTAGTTCTCGAGAAGATTTCTTGTTCGTTCTCAAGAAGCGAAGTTGTACTCGAGTATACCTCTTCTTGTTCTCGAGTCATCAGAAATATCTAGTCCAGAAATTTTTTAAGTATTGTACTCGAGTAGTTGAAATGATTATTCGAGTATTACAAGACTTTGTCTCGAGTAACAGAAGTCAAACACTCGAGAAGTATATCTAGTTCTCGAGTAGTGAAGCCCTTGTACTCGAGAAGTCCAACTACTTCTCGAGAAGTCAAGTTAATTACTCGAGTAGCCAGAAATTATTTCCATATTTTTCTCTAAGGATTGTTCTCGAGAACTTTACACTCTCTTCTCGAGAAGTCAAAGTGATTTCTCGAGTAGTCATATTCCACTTGAGTAATGCAGAAAATTTTCTCTGAAAATTCGTTAAGTTTGACAGGACCAGATTTCAAAATTAATCTTCATGACTATCGGTCCATGTGTTATGTCTTTATGATGATGACTGTTAGACGATTCCTATAAAAGGACAAATCATTTCGACTAACCCTAAGAAGATTATCAGAATAAAAATCCAAGAAATACAAGTTTTTATGAATCGTCAAAAATTCTAAATCGGGAAGCTGATAATACGTTTTATAGCGTAAACTATTATCGTATTTTCTAGTTTATAATGTACAAATCATGTATTATTAGTTTATTTTGTATCGTTTTTATGTAAATATTATTGCCACTAATATTTTATTGTCTTTTTGCAGGTTTCCAGAAGTTTTGCCAAAAATGACCTATCACGCCCCCCTGTCACGCCCTCCCTAGGCGTGACCTAGGCTGTGTCGCCCGATCCTGATGAAGCATGATGACAGAGACAAAATACAAGGAAAAACGGCTATCACGCCCCCCTTACACGCCCTCCTCGGGCGTGTCCCAGGGCGTGATATGGGGCGTGTCGCCCTCTGCCTGAAGGCTGCCGCTGCATTAAATGCTATTTCGTCTCAGCATGCCAACAGTACTGTAACGCCCCTTGTCATGGGAGTGACAAGGGGCGTGACCCCTCCTTTTCTGATGACTAACGGATTTCCGACCAATGATTTCGATGCGACGTGCGTGTCATGCCTACCCTATAGGGGAGTGACCCAGGGCGTGTCCACCGACGTACAGAAGCAATCATCCTTCCCGCCAGAATAAAGAGCTCGAGGTTTACCCCGTACCTATCATGCCCCTCGACACGCCCCTGACACGCCCCCCCTTAGCGTGTCGAAGGGCGTGACCAACCTGAGAAATTTTCCTATATATTCATACCCCCCTTCCATTTCAAAAAGCTTGGGTTGAGAGGGGAGGTGCTGCCCCTTTGTTTCTTGTTCTTTTTTAGTGTTCTTCTCTCTCTCTCTCTCTTTCTTATTTTGTAATTTTCTTAACCCTAGCTTAGTGCTTAGTTTATTTAAGCTTTTATTGTAATTTATGCACTTGTTTTAGTTTATAATTGTAGGGCTAGAATAGGATTTTAATTTCGTGCAAGTGTAATTTTCATTTCCAATTAGTGTAGCTCTCTTTCATTATTAATAAAAGTGCTCCTCTTTCCCTTTTGTTCTTATGCTTTACTACTCATCCCCCCTCCTCCATTTCACCATGAGTAACTAATCCTCCTTGTACTCGATCTTGATGATCCGATGTTCGAGCGATTAAGTTATGATGCTTTAATTTACCTTTTCTCTTAGGTATTAGGCCTTGAATTACTCTTGATTTTTCATGGGTTTGAGGTATATTATCGATATATACTCTCCACCTTTGCTTTCATTCTGGGCTAGCCGAGAGGTCGATAGTTTGAAGTGAGCATTCAAGAGTAAAGGGAGTTGTATGCACCCCTTGAGAGAGGCAGACATCCAAATCTCCCGGATTGGAGTAAAATCCAATAGTGGGGTTCACCGCGTAAAGCGAGCTTTAGGACTTCGATTTAGACGAGAGTCGGTCGGACCTTCCTAAACTAAGTTGGGCACGACTTCGAGAGAAGCGTGTTTAAGCTTTAGGAACCTCCATGGTTAAGGACCTTTACCCTATTAAGTTTAGGTTTTTATCGCATTTCTTAGTCGACTTTAGCCGAGGTGATTTTTGATCGAGTGCATTTCCATTTCATATTTTCAGCCCTTCGTTGTAATCACTTCTAATAGTCCTTTAATTAACTGCAGTAGTTCTCTTTCTAGCATAGTTTTATTTCCTTAATTGCAATTAGTTTCTCAAACCCTAGTTTTCCGTCGATAAAATAATAGCCTTCGTGTGAGTAAGTTTACTCAACAGTTCCCGGATTTCAATACGACACTTGTGTCCCCTAGCTACAATTCGATAGATATACTTGCCTCATTGGATTGCTAGCTAGTTCGGTTGCTTTTATTTTCTTCGAAGCTTAGCGACCACCAAGTTTTTGGCGCCGTTGCCGGGGAGCAGCTTCCGTTGATATATTGAAAACACGAACCTATTAATTTTATCTCTTATCTATCTCATCCTCTTTCTTAAAAATTTTAAAATAATAATTTTTTTTATTACCGCTCTTAATATTAACCCACTTCACAATTTTTCTATGCCCCCTAATTATCTCGGATAGGGCAAAGCGGCTTTAAGTGTTGCTATCTTGTCTAGTACCTTGTGAACCCTTCAACGGGTAGTCCTTGGGAAGTTTGGGAGTTAATCTATTAAAAAAATCTATTTAAAAAAAATCTAGCTTTTCTTTCTAGTTTACTTTATTTCTCTTTCTTCTCTTCTCTTCTTTTAGTGCATGACCTGTGGGAGTCCATCGATTATTTTGGACTTGGACCACGAAATTGAGCGTACTCTTCAGAGAAGATCACGATTTCAAGATCCTACTATCCAAGTGCTGGTTGAGGACTCCGAGTCATTCTTTACTCTAAGAATGGAAGAACCCAACGTAGATGAAGCCTTGCAAAGGACTATGTCCTATTATGCACGACCGAATCTTGAGGGAACAGAATCAAGCATAGTCCGCCCTGCTATAGCAAATAATAACTTCGAATTAAAGCCTAGCATAATTCAAATGGTGCAGCAGTATATGCAATTTGGCGGACTTCAAGATGAAGATTCGAACGCACATATAGCAAGCTTTCTTGAAATTTGTGACACCTTCAAGATAAATGGTGTCACAAATGATGCAATCAGGCTAAGACTTTTCCCATTCTCTCTAAGAACTAAGGCTAAGCAGTGGCTGAACACTTTACCTAAAAATAGCATAACCACCTGGAGCGAATTAACTGAAAATTTTTTGGCGAAGTATTGTCCGCCAGCTAAAACTGCAAAACTTAGGAACGACATTTCCGCTTTTGGACAAATAAACTCTGAAACCTTATACGAAACCTGGGAAAGATTTAATGAATTATTAAGATGATGCCCACATCATGCGATGTCTGTATGGTTACAAATGCAGACGTTCTATAACGGGCTAAATTAAAATACAAAGCAAATGATAGACATAGCTTCTTGTGGTACTTTAAATCATAATACCCCGGAAGCAGCTCTTGATCTTTTCGAGGACATGACCATGAATACTTATCAGTGGAATGTGCCAAGGTCACGCCCAAACAAACCTGCAGGTATCTTTGAAGTGGGCAACGTCTCCCAGCTCGCTCTACAAGTTGAAATATTAAGCAAAAAGATAACAGAGATGACTGCTGCCTCCGCCCTTCAGGTATGGGAATCTGCAATTCCTGCCCCATTAGATTTTGTTAACAATATGCCTAGAATTGCTTTTAATAATTTTTCTATTCCGAATTTTCATCCTCCCGGTTTTAATTTTCCGAATAGTTATAATCCTACTTTAAGAAATCACCCAAATTTTTCGTGGAGTAATCCATCGAACGCAATGCGCCCGCCACCTCAAAATGATTTTTTTGCACCACCTCTACCTCTTAAAAATTATCCAAAACCTCCAAGATTGGAGGATTTACTTTCCAAATATATCGCCACAAATGACGCTACGATAAGAACCTTAACTGGAAGTGTTAAAAGTCTTGAAAATCAAGTAGGACAGCTCGCTAAAATTATTTCTGAGCGACCCACAGGGTCTCTTCCTTCCAATAGCGAGCCCACCCAAGAGAGCAAGCGTAAGTTATAACTCTTCGGAGTGGGAAGCAAGTTCCCGGTACGGTAAATGAAGAGCCCGAGGCAAGCTCTGCCCCCGCTTTAAATAATAAAAGCTCCGCCCCTGTTTTAAAAATTCCACCCTCTGCTGAATAAGCTATCACCCCGGTTTTAGAAAAAGATCTCACTCCACCACCCATCTTTAAAAATAATCCAAATCTGCCTTACCCTTCCAAACTTAATAAACAACGTCAGGATGATCAGTACTCTCATTTCTAAAGAATATTCAAGCAAATCCACATAAATCTGCCTTTCCACGAAGCCATCTCCTAGATGCCGAAGTACGCTAAGTATCTTAATTACCTCCTGACCAACAAAAAAAGTTAGATAACCCCTTGCATGTCACGTTAAACGCCGAGTGCTCTGCTATTTTGACAAAGGGTTTGCCGAAGAAATTCAGTGACCCGGGTAGTTTTTTTATTCCGTGTGTCTTCAGTGATCTTTTTGTCAAGCACACATTAGCCGACTTAGGTGCGAGTATTAACCTAATGCCCCACTCATTGTTTAAGAAGTTAGGAATGGGTAGCCTCAACCCCACACACATGAGTATCCGCTCGCCGACAGATCCATCAAATACCCATTAGGAATAGTGGAGGAAGTCTTAGTAAAAGTCGACAAGTTCATCTTCCGGGTGGACTTTGTCATTTTGGACATCAAAGAAGACGTCGAGGTTCCCCTGATCCTTGGCTGGTCCTTCCTTGACACCTCCCGAGCTATTATTTACGTAAGCAATGGTAAAATCTTCCTTCGAGTAGGCAACGATGAAGTCACTTTCTCTATCACACCTTCGATGAAAAACACCTTAGCAAATGATGACTCCTGCTTTTTCGTAAATGCCGTGAGTGATGAATCCTCCTATTGCCTCTCTAATTTTGAAAAAGAATTTTCTGCTTTTTGTTCCTCTTCTACTCGTCCACTGAATCGCTGCAAGAAGCCGCCTTGGCCACCAGCTTCACACCTTTTAATTTTCCGTCTAAAAAGATCTATGAAGATATAGTATTTGAAAAAGAAAGAATTTCTCAAACCTCTTATGAAGAACCCCCTACCATAGAACTAAAAGAACTTTTTGAACATCTCAAGTACGCCTTCTTAGAAAAAGACTCTAAGCTGCCAGTTATAGTTTCGGCCTACCTCACGGATGTCCAAAATGAAAAACTTCTTTCAGTTCTACGTAAGCATCTCCGAGCTATTGCCTGGAAAATTTCTGATATCAAGGGCATAAGCCCATCTTTCTGCACTCACAAAATCTTAATGGAAGATAATTCACGCAATTCAATACAACCTCAGCGCCGCATAAACCCGAATATGAAAAAAGTAGTTAAGGGCGAGATTATGAAACTCTTAGATGCAGGAATTATCTACCCTATATCCGACAGTAAGTGGGTTAGCCCAGTCCAGGTAGTGCCGAAGAAGGGGGGATACCAGTATTTAGTAATGAGAATAATGAGTTAATCCTGACACGGACGGTGACCGGGTGGCGAATGTGTATAGATTATCATAAGTTAAATGATGCCACCCGCAAGGACCACTTTCCCTTACCGTTCATCGATCAGATTTTAGAACTATTATCCGGCCATAGCTTTTATTGTTTTCTCGATGGCCTATCAGGGTATTTTCAAATCCCCATCTCCCCCGAGGACCAAGAGAAAACTATGTTTACTTGTCCCTTCAGGACCTTCGCCTACCGAAGAATGCCGTTTGGATTGTGCAATGCGCCAACTATATTCCAGCGATGTATGCTCGCTATCTTTGAAAAGTACGTAGAAAGCATTATGGAGGTATTTATGGACGATTTCTCCGTGTTCGGCGAATCCTTTGATAGTTGTTTGGGAAATTTAGAAAAATTCTTAGAACGATGCGAAGAGACTAACCTTGCCCTAATTTAGGAAAAATGCCATTTTATGGTGAGGGACGGGTTAGTTTTGGGTCATAAAATTTCTGCGATAGGTATTGAAGTAGACGTTGCTAAGATAGACATTATCGAGAAGCTGCCGCCCCCTACAAACATAAAAGCTATAAGAAGTTTCCTAGGGCATGCTGGCTTTTACCGTCGTTTCATAAAGGATTTGTCCAAGATCACCAAACCTCTTACTTCACTCTTAGAAAAAGACTCCCCATTCATTTTTGATAACTCTTGTCTTTCTGCCTTCGAATTAATTAAAGAAAAGTTAATTAACGCACCCATTATGATAGCTCCGGTGTGGGACCTTCCCTTTGAGATAATGTGCGAAGCAAGAAGTTTTGCGGTGGGAGCTGTATTAGGTCAACGCATATCTAAAAACTTCCACCCCATCTATTATGCAAGTAAGACACTCACATCTGCACAGTAAAATTACACCGCGACCGAGAAGGAGCTCCTAGCTGTAGTATTCGCTTTTGATAAATTCCGCCCTTATATTACTCTTTCAAAAATTATTGTTTTTACAGACCACTCGGCCCTCAAATATATTCTTTCCAAAACGGATGCCAAGCCGCGCTTGATTTGCTGGGTCATACTCCTTCAGGAGTTTGACTTTGAGATTCGTGATAAGCGAGGAGCCGAGAACTTGGCCGCCGACCATCTCTCCCGTCTTGATAACCCTTTTATAAAAAAGTTAGATGAAAAATATTTTAATGATTATTTTCCTGATGAGAAGCTGCTTTCAATTAGCATATCTACTTCTCCTTGGTTCGCACACATCACCAACTATTTAGTGGCCCGGGTGCTCCCAAAAGAGTTCTCCTCTCAGCAAAAGAAGAAATTCTTTTTTGAGCCGAAAAACTATTTTTGGGAAGACCCGCATCGTTTTTGAATCTGTGCGGACCAAGTGATAAGGAGATGTGTTTCTTACGAAGAAGGAGTTGATATCTTAAAACACTTACATGAAGGTCCGATAGGTGGGCACTATCAAGCTACTCACACCGCTCACAAGGTGCTTTGCGTGGGTTTTTACTGGCCTAGCCTGTTTAAAGACGCGCAACCTTTTGTGAGTAGGTGTGATAGTTGCCAATGATCGGGCAACATTTCCAATAAAAATGAAATGCCGCAAAATTATTTCCTTGAGTGCGAAATTTTCAACCTCTGGGGGATCGATTTTGTTGGCCCCCTTCCTTCTAGCTTCGGAAATACGTATATTTTAGTTGTCGTTGATTACGTTTCTCGTTGGGCCTAAAGCCCAAGATCTTCCTATGAACGACTCTCGAGTTGTAGTTACCTTTTTGAAAAAATTATTTTCTCGATTCGCTACGTCACTAGCAATCGTTAGTGATAGGGGTTCTTTTTTCTGTAACGCACAGTTTTTAAAAATCCTTACTAAATACAGCGTTACACATAAGCTTTCAACTGCCTACCACCCCCAAACAAACGGACAAGTCGAAGTAGTGAATAGAGAAATAAAAAGAATATTAGAAAAGACTGTTTCAACTTCTAGGAAAGACTGGTAAGCCAAATTTGACGATGCTCTATGGGCCTACCGGACAGCGTACAAAACTGCCCTCGGATGTACGCCGTATTGACTGGTTTTTGTAAAATCATGCCATTTACCTGTAGAACTAGAACACCACGCTTTTTGGGCCTTAAGATTTTTAAAATTCGATCCCCATTCAGTCGGCGACCTTAGAAAATTTCAACTCAATGAACTCGACGAGTGGCGCTCTTACGCATATGAAAATAATAAACTTTATAAAGAGCGGACAAAGCGTTTGCATGATAAACACTTAAGGCACCCTAAAACCTTTAAGCCGGGAGACCAGGTTCTTCTTTATAATTCTCGTTTACGTTTATTTCCTGGCAAGTTAAAATCACGTTGGTCTGGGCCCTTTACTGTTTTAGAAGTTTTCCCGTATGGAACTATTTTAATTTCGCACCCTGATAAGGGTAATTTCAAAGTGAATGGTTAGCGTCTTAAAATTTATTTCTTTGGTGATGATGATGTCAGTCCAAATATTGTTAAGTATCTGCTGCACGAACTCTAACTTCGAACTTTTATTTTTTTTGTTAAAAACTATTTTATTTATGGACAACAATATTTTTGAACAATATTGTTTTTGATGCGTCGAGCTCAAACGATGCTTTAAACAAAGGGCGCTCTTGGGAGGCAACCCAAGTTATCTTTTTTGTTTTCTTAATTTTACATTTTTTGCCCCAGACGGCTCCGACAAGCTGAAGCTTCTGCGATCGCCTGCTACAATGTTGTTCAATCCATTACGAAGTCCAAAGAAGACATTTGGGGGAGCGACATCACTCAGCTTTCGCAGCGAATAAATCCGGGGAAGTACCTGTTTTTCAATTCTGTCTTTCAATTCTTTACTTTAATTTTCTCTCCTTCTCCAATCCACTTCTCTTGCCATTGAGGACAATTTCCATTTTAAGCTTGGGGGAGGACTTCCTCCTTTTTTGCTTAGTTTAAATATTTTTGCTTTTTGTGTATTTTTTTTGAACCCCCCCCCCAAAAAAAAATGAATATCTTAAAATTCCAAAAAAGAAAATATTTCCAAAATAAAAAAAAATAGAAAATATTTCAAAAATTTTAAAAAATATGCTTTTTGTTTTTGCTTTAATAGTTTAGACATTTAGGTATTTTAATAGTACCCCTACTTATTATTTTGTTTTACTCAAAATTTCCTATAAACAACTTTGTTAATTATAATATTTCTAATCGTCTTTTTTAATTATGTTTCACAAGTAAAATATTGGCCATGCTGTGTTTCTAATTCACGGTAGCATATTAAGGTGAAATGTTTTTCTAAAACTCAAATTTATATTATGGTTTTTCGTTCTTTATTTCCTTTACTTTCTCAAAAATTCATCATCCACTATTTTTCTTTTCGTTTTTGGATAATTTTTGTAAGATCAACCTTTGAATAGCGTAGTAGATGTGAACGATCCAAGTCACCTATTATTTCTATTTTCAAGTCAATTTCATCAATCTTCTTTTATTATCTAGGACTCGTTTTTTGAAATTTTTCAAATCTATGTTTTAAATAAAATTAAAAAGCATGAATATGATTTAAGCCGTTTTTTTTTCGTTTGAGCTTTCCTGCCAACCTAAAAACTTTCACCACTAGTTAGCCGCTTTTGAGCCTTTTTCCAATTTCATTTGATAGCTCCTCTTTTCATATAATTTTCACCAAAGCCAAAATTTCCAACCTATCTAATCACACTAGCCTTTTTGAGTTTCATAAAATATTTTCATGATTATGATAAGATATTTTGTGATATTTTTGGGAAAAGTTTTTTTAAAAAAAGTAGTGCTCAGAAGAAATGTTTGCTTTTGTTTGGCCAATTCAAAATGAAAATAAAAATAAAAATATTTATGACCTTGTTTTGAAAAAGAAAAAGAAAAAAAATGGAGAGGAAAAAAAGAAGAGAAAGAAAAATATTTTGTTAAAAATGAAATTTTTTGAAACTCTTTGTTTCGGTTTAGTGTGATTTTAAGACTCCCTGTTTATCTTTGAATTCCACTCCTAATCATAATCCTAAACCAAATGCTTCGGTCCTATTAAGTCCTTTTGATTCATGCTTTTGAATTCTATTTAATAACTAAGAAAAGAAGAAAAGTAAATTAGTATTAGTTTTGGATTTAAACTTAGATTTTTGTTATTGAATCGATATAATTATAATGTGTTGCTTGGATCTAGTAATAACTCAATGCATTTTTTTTCATATTCGTTGCTTTGCTTAAATCTATTTAAAGAATTTCGTCAAAATTTTGGATGATTTTTTTTCGTTAAGTAAAGTTTATAAAAGTTATACCATACCTAAATAATTATTTTAGATTTACGTTTCACCTTTTCCCTACTTAGAATTTCGCATAGTACTTGTGTGGGAATAATTAGAACTTTTTGATTAGTCCTTTTTATATTATCTAGTTTTTATATTTTTGCTTGGGGACAAGCAAAGCTTAAGCTTGGGGGAATTTAATAATAAGTTTTGTAGCCTAAACTATTATCATATTTTTTAGTTTATAATGTTCAAATCATGTTTTATTAGTTTATTTTTTATCGTTTTTATGTAAATATTATTGCCACTAACATTTTCTTGCCTTTTTGCAGGTTTCCAGAAGTTTTGCCAAAAATGACCTGTTACGCCCCCTATCATGCCCTCCCTAGGCGTGACCTAGGGTGTGTCGCTCGATCCCGATGAAGCCTGATGAAAGAGAAAGAATACCAGGAAAAATGGGTATCACGTCCCCCTGACACGCCCTCCCCCGGCGTGTCCCAAGGCATGACACGGGGCGTGTCTCCCTCTGCCCAAAGGCTGCCTCCGCATTAAATGCTATTTCGCCTTAGCACGCCAACAGTACAGTTACGCCCCCCGTCACGGGCATGACAAAGGGCGTGACCCCTCCTTTTCTGATGACTGACGGATTTTAGACCAATGATTTCAACGCGACGTGCGTGTCATGCCCACCCTACACGGGCCTGACCCAGGGCGTGTCCACCAACGTACAGAAGCAATCATCCTTCCCACCATAATCCAGAGCCCGAGGTCAACCCCATACCTGTCATGCCCCCTGACATGCCCCCTCAGCGTGTCGAAGGGCGTGACCAACCCGAGAAATTTTCCTATAAATTCAGACCCCCTTCCATTTCAAAAAGCTTGGGCTAACAGGGGAGGTGCTGCCCCTTTGTTTCTTGTTCTTTTTTAGTGTTCTTCTCTCTCTCTCTTTCTTATTTTGTAATTTTCTTAACCCTAGCTTAGTGCTTAGTTTGTTTAAGCTTTTATTGTAATTTATGCACTTGTTTTAGTTGATAATTGTAGGTCTAGAATAGGATTTTAATTTCGTGCAAGTGTAATTTTCATTTCCAAGTAGTGTAGCTCTCTTTCATTGTTAATAAAAGTGCTCCTCTTTCCCTTTTGTTCTTATGCTTTACTACTCATCCCCCCTCCTCCATTTCACCATGAGTAACTAATCCTCCTTGTACTCGATCTTGATGATCCGAGGTTCGAGCGATTAAGTTATGATGCTTTAATTTACCTTTTCTCTTAGGTTTTAGGCCTTGAATTACTCTTGATTTTTCATGGGTTGGAGGTATATTATCGATATATACTCTCCACCTTTGCTTTCATTCTGGGCTAGCCGAGAGGCCGATATTTTGAAGTGAGCATTCAAGAGTAAAGGGCACCCCTCAAGAGAGGCAGACGTCCAAATCTCCCGGAATGGAGTAGATTCCAATAGTAGGGTTCACCGCGTAAAGCAAGCTTTAGGACTCCGATTTAGACGAGAGTCGGTCGGACCTTCCTAAACTCAGTTGGGCACGACTTCGAGAGAAGCGTGTTTAAGCTTTAGCAACCTCCACGGTCAAGGACCTTTACCCTTTTAAGTTTAAGTTTTTATCAAATTTCTTAGTCAACTTTAGCCGAGGTGATTCTTGATCGAGTGCATTTCCATTTCATATTTTCAGCCCTTCGTTGTAATCACTTCTAATATTATTTTAATAAACTTCAGTAGTTCTCTTTCTAACATAGTTTTTTTTCCTTAATTGCAATTAGTTTCTCAAACCCTAGTTTTTTTGTCGATAAAATAATAGCCTTCGTGTGAGTAAGTTTACTCAACAGTTCCCGGATTTCAATACGACACTTGTGTCCCCTAGCTATAGTTCGATAGGTATACTTGCCTCATTGGATTGCTAGTTCGGTTGCTTTTATTTTCTTCGAAGCTTAGCGACCACCAGAAGCTGCCGCCGCTCTTCATCGACGAACTCGCTGCCGCACTTCTTCGATTTCTGTGATTTAGAACAAGATTAGATCAACAGATCAAGGCATTCTTATTCTCACAGATTCTCATCTTGATCGGGCTGATCTAGGTTTTCAGATCCATAATAATTTTTGTCTTGTCTTCTTCGATCAATTTCTGAGAAAGCTTCAAAGTTCAAGGAAGAAGAAAGTCTGAAGATTCCAGATCTGAGATATTCTGTTTGTATAATTTCTATTTACAAAAACTTTATTCTTGTAGGAGATTTTTTTTCTGAGTTTGTAGGAAGTTTTTCTTCCGAGTGTAGATCTATTTTTGTGGATCGAGTTGTAGGGGCATTGCTCCGAGTTGTAGGAATAGTTTTCAATCTGAGGCAATAGTGAAGTATCCGAGTCTAGCGTATTGCTAGATCGGTGAGGTGGAGAGTGGACGTACCCAAGATTGGGGAACCACTATAGATCTGGTGTTCTCTGTCTTTGTACGCTTATTTTCTATGCATCGTTCGTTCAATTTTTTATTTCTCAAAAAGACGCAGACCTCACCTATTCACCCCCCTCTAGGTGATTTAGGTAGACAACTAATAACATCAATTGGTATCAGAGGGTCGTTGTTCATCAAAAGGTTAACACCTTGAACATATCTCCTCCTAGGTTTCTTTAGAGGATTTAAGCATGGACAGAGCCAAGGATTTTGCCAAGCTTCCTTTGTGCACAAAGAACAATTTTGCTATGTGGAAAGAAAGGATAAAGTTCTTCATGGAAGCTGTAGATCCAAGGATCTTCATGATTGTGGAAGAAGGTCCTCATGTACCAATGATAGCCTCTACCATTGATCCAACTAAGCTAGTTCTTAAGAAATTGATGGATCTTTATAAGGATGAGATTGTACTTATCTCTTTAGACAAGAAAGCTAAAAATATCATCGCAAGTGCAGTTGATGATTCTATGCTGTAGAACTTGATTCACTGCCAGTATACTAAGGAAATATGGTAGTCTCTTATCATCTTGATGGAAGGCACTAAAGAAGTTAGGGATGACAGAAGATCCCTTCTAAATCAGAAATATGAAGCGTTCTGACAAAGTTCCAAGGACTCCATTGTAGACACCTTTGAGAATTTCTTCAAGATTGTCAACGGCCTAAGAGTCTACGATCGTGTCTTCACAAATAGGGAACTGAATGATAAGTTCTTGAGATCCCTGATGAAGGAATGGGATAACAAGGTTTGTGCTATCCGAGAATTTGGAAAGCTAGCAGAGACTGACTCGCAAAATCTCTTCGAAAAGCTTATGTCATATGAGCTGCAAATCAATTCAAGAAAAGCTGAAGAAGAGAAGAACAAGTCTTCATCCAAGGAGAAGTCTGTAGCTCTTAAGGCAGACACCTCAAGGAAGTCTAAGGCTGCCTATCCTGCCCCAGCACAAGAAGAAAGTGAATAAGAAACCTCAGAGCCAAGTACCTCAGGCTCAGAATTATCTAAAGGAGAATTTTCCCTTCTTTATTTGCAGTTCAAGAAATTCTTGAACAAGAAGAAACAATGGAAAGACAAGGATTCCTTATTCAGAAGATCACATCACGATGGTTAATTCTACAAGAAAGGCTCAAGTAGAGAAGGCAGGTATCATTCTAAACAGAAAAAACATAATTCTACTGACATTGTTTGCTATTATTGCAATAAACCAGGACACATCATAGCTGATTGCCCTCATAAGAAGAAGGAGGGTGGAAGAAGAGAGGAAAAGAAAACTTCTTACAATAAGAAGAAGACCGAAAGGAGCCTGATAACCAAGAAAGGCAAGACCCTCAGTGATAAAGACTCATATGAATCTAGTGATGAGAAGGAATCGTAATTTGGGCTTATGACACAAACAGATGAAGAAGAAGCACCCCAGTTCACTAGGTAGGTAAATTCTCATACACCTCTTTTGGAATCTGATGTTTCTGACTACGATAATGAGGAATGTTCTTCTGATGAGGAATCTGAACTCATGTATCA
Source organism: Platanthera zijinensis (assembly GCA_039513925.1). NCBI lineage: Eukaryota > Viridiplantae > Streptophyta > Magnoliopsida > Asparagales > Orchidaceae > Platanthera > Platanthera zijinensis. Next base: position 98,359,176 of record CM077094.1, read on the forward strand.
ATATAAAGAGTTGATGAAAGCCTATGACAAATGTCGTAGAGTCACAAGAACTCAGGCTAAGTAGATCAAATCTCTTAAGGCTGAAGAGAGCAATCTGAAAGAGGAAATTGTAATGATGGACTCACTCAGGAAAGACTTCCATAATGCAATGTAAGAATACAATAGGGCTCTCGAGCACCTAGATCTGAAGGAGAAAATCATTATGGGACTGGAAGAACAACTTGCAGTTGAAAAGAAACTTGTTGAAAGTTTCTCCAAGCCCAAGACAGTTCATCCGCTTGTTGCTGAATTCTCTGCTTAGGCAAAAGGTGCTGGCTTAGGCCATGATGTTGGTCCTAGTAAATCTTCTAGGTGAAATAAAGACAAAAGGAGAAATAAGGTTACTAAGAAAGCTCTAGCCAAGAAAAAGGGGAAAGCTCATCTAGAATAAATGTCATTTAGGAAAGTTATCTTTCCGACAAATAAGTTTGATCTGGATTCGTCCAATGGTCACCTTGCTAGGCCTACTTATATAGAGCCCTTTTCTAAGTACCAAGGATGGACTCGTCTCCAGAACTTTGGCGAGAGTGTCTTCAAGGTACCTTAAGAGGAGATCACTCTTCAGAGCTACGAACCTTATAATCATGGTCAAAACATTAAGAGAGCTCCAAGAGCCAAACCTGTTGTTGAAAAGCCTATTGTGGAGAAAAATTCATGTGAATTTTATCATCATGAAGCTTCTACTTCAAATTCTACTGCCCCTGCTAGACCACAATCTCAAAAGGTCGAGCAGGAGATCCTTAGGCAAAGATATAACAAATTTGGCTGTTGGTGTTATGCCAAGGTTGGTCACTTTGCCATAGATTGCTGCTTTAATCCCAGAAATTATGAAACTCCTCGAGTTAATAATATGAGAAAGACAGCTCACAATGTTAACATATGTAGGGGGAGTGTGCTAACTCGAGACCAAGGGCCCAAAAAGGTTTGGGTTCCTAAGGCAACTTGATTCTACTTTTGCAGGAATGTCAAAAGGCCACCAAAAATCCCATCTGGTATTTTGTCACAACCCGCATTTTCTCCGAATTAAAGAATTATCAGATTATGAGAAAACGCGCGTCATGATGCCACGTCAAGAAGGGGATAACTGCTGACGCTCAGGCAAAACCTACTACTACACTTTGTGAAAGAAATTTATAAGTTTAATGATTAGAAAATCAGTTATACATTAGAGGCCGTATCCCTCAGCTCGATGGATCACCTAGTCCACAGTTAAAAACTATACTTATGCGCTGCGAAAAAATACTTTATTCAGGTTTGACTTCCTAAGGAGTGCATAAGAGCCCTAAGAGGACCACTTATGCCATGCAAGACTCTACATTTAATTTATATTATATATAAGGAAACGATCTTTATACATTGTTTGGAAAATAGTGATTTACTTTTATAAAACATGCTGATCATGAGATGTACTTCTAATAATAATAATTGTAGTTTTAAAATAACTAGCAACCTAGCATAAATCCTCCCCAGAGCAAATAGACTATCTCTAGAAAATGGTAGCAGCAAAAGTAATATATCTAGTACAAAGGTAAAAACTACCAGTGGGCACTAACAACCTGACACGAACCCACAGGCAAATATGTATGTCTGTAAGAAAAGTACAGAAAAACTACCTCACTAACAAAGCAACATGATCTCCAAAGTCCAAGAGACCACCAGCAACACCACCGCAACTTAGCCACAAAACTGGCTACTGCTCAGAACCTGAGGCATTCAAAAGAAGAAAGAATACCTAAGCAAGCAAAACAAGGAAAAACTGCATGGAAGTGTCAACTAGGGAAATAAATAAAAGAGGAAAACACACAGCAGTAAAAGTCACATCTGCCCAAGGCAAGACAACAAAGAATGCACTATATGCGAGGAAACAGCACCAACCCTGCCCAGAAACTACATCCCGTATGGTCTACTAGACTACCAAGAGCCCAAAGTGCTGCAATCTACCAAGGAAGAAACTTCTAACACCCTAAGCTGTGGGAGATGGTAGTAGCAAAAACAAACAGCATGGATCCGGGTTGGAGGCAAACTCAGTCCCCCAACCACCATTTCCAAGCCAACAAGCTCAAGGGTCTACATGTGAAAGCACAAGGGACCTTCCACCCCCTTGCCCAGCCCGTACCTGGAGCAAGATAGAAGAATAAGGGTGGCCTTGGCTAAATTACACAACACCTCCGCCATGAAGAGCTTAAAACCACCACTACTAACCACGACCCATGATTCGGCCATTAGGAAAGAAAAAACATGGCCGACAAGGAAACTACAAATACAATCAAGGAATTCACTCGGGAACGAAAATCGAGGTAAGGGAAACAGTGTTGAAGTTACTCAACACGGCTTGGCATTGAGTAGGACCCACTCAATGCTTAACCAAACCTTGGCGTTGAGTGAGTTAGCCTCACTCAGCGCCAGAACAGCCATGGCATTGAGTGAGAATCACTCACTCAACGCCCTCCGCAAGAACAGCTCTGGCGTTGAGTGAGCTATCCTCACTCAATGCCAAAACAGCCATGGTGTTGAGTGAGGTCCACTCCCTCAATGCCTTCAGCAAAAGAGGCAGCGGAGTTGAGTGAGCTAACCTCACTCAATGCCAAAACAGCTATGGCATTGAGTGAGGTCCACTCCCTCAACGCCTTCAGCCGAAACCACAAAACCCAACAGTGGCGTTGAGTGAGTCCACCTCCCTCAATGCCAAAGCAGCTTTGGCATTGAGTTAGGTCAACTCACTCTACGCCAAAGTTCATTCCCGCAGGAATACCCTAAGCCAATGCCAACAAGAGGAGGTCGGCAGAAATGCCGACTGATTCTCGCCGAATCGGCGGGAATGCAGGATGATTCTCGCCGAATCTGCGAGAATCCAGAATGATTCTTGACGATCGGCGGGAATCCAGAATGATTCTCGCCGAGTCGGTGGGAATCAAGGATGATTGTCGCCGAGTCGGCGGGAATTAAGGATGATTCTCACCGATCGGTGGGAATCATGTCGAAATCGGCGGGAATCACTTGGTGATTCCCGTCGATTTTTGACTTATATGAAAACTCTCACTCAATCACCCCACCACTCAGCCGCAACGAACAAACCGAACTATGGCTTTGAGTGTGTGCACCACACTCAATGCCAAGTCCGGGCGGCTTTTGGCTTTGAGTGTGTGCACCACACTCAACACCAAAACCCGAGAGTCTACCAAGACTGGTTCTAACCAGAGCCCTACCACAACAACCTCCCTCACTCTCTCTCTCTCAGCTCCACCCGCAAAAGCACCCAACTAGAACTACAAATCTGGAGTCTAAATGGTTATAACAACCATCGGGTTGAGCAAAACAGCACAAGGAGGGGGCTCATAGGCGAATCTAAGCCCTAAATTCAGCAAGGTAAAAGAAAATATGCTTGGTTTCTACCCTAGGGCTAACCGGGAAACATTCTAGAATATCAAAAGAACAATAATGGCAAGGGCAAGAATACCACTTGCCTCGATTTCCGGCGAAGCTTGGTCGGCTTTCCCTCCTCTTCGTTCTGCACTAGAAGGAGCAGCACCTATGAAGCAAACCCGCACTTTAATGGCAGAAAACCACAAGAAATCGAAAATCCAAGTCTCCCAAAACTCCACGAAAATCAAACCTCTTACCGTCGAAACGTAGATCTAAGCGAGAACAAGACAACGCCGCTTTCTAAATCGAAATCGGTCTACGAACACTCCCGGAATCGCCGCCCGAAGGCTAGGGCTAACCGTCGCTTCCGCCTCTACTTTCCGCGAAACAGGAACAGCGGTTTCGGGAAGAAGAAGAATGGGCCGCTGATTCTAATTAAGGCTTATATATAAGCTTAGACATGACGGTTCAGCCTAACTGCCTCCTAAGCCACCGGTTCACTTAATTTAAAAAGGTTTTTAATTAGATTTTACTAATGGCACACCCAAAACGACACGAAAATTGAACTGCCTCGGAATTCGATGAAATTTACACCGTAGCTAAATATCCACGCTACGAACACAACGACGAAGTCAAAATTAACTTTCGACGAACATAACTCGAGTTATTCCCTTCCTAAGCCAAAACACAAGCATCCCCCGAGAGGCCACACCGGGTCACCCAAAACGACTCGGCTCGCTAGGGAGGTCTTGCCAACAGGCTACAAAATAGGGCACCCAGTTCCAAGGAGTTAAGACCACACCCCAGAGATGGCACAAGCCAAGAAAACGCGTCAACGTAATGCCGAACGAGAATTAAATAATCGTAGAAAAATCGGGGGCGTTACAGTCACTCCCCCTAAAAGAAAGTTTCGTCCCGAAACTTTACGCCCAACACCTCTACTATAGAAGGAAAGTAATAATCCAAACATTACAAGAAGAAAAACAAACCAAACTAATCAGGGAAACAGCTGAGGGTAAGCCTCCCTCATAGCCGACTCTAACTCCCAAGTCGCGCTCTCCAAATCCTGATTCCTCCAAAGAACTTTCACCATCGGAATAGACTTCTTTCGCAGCACCCGCTCCTGAGTATCCAAAATACGCACCGGCACTTCAACAAAAGAGAGGTTGGGCTCCAACAGGGGCACAACGTCCAAGACTTGCCCACTGCTGCGCACGCACTTCCGCAATTGGCTAACATGGAAAACATTATGAACACCTGGGAAGTTTGCTGGCAAATCCAACCTGTAAGCTGACACGCCAATCCGCTCCAAAACCTTAAACGGGCCTACATACCTCGGGTCCAATTTCCGATTCTTACCAAACCTCTTTACACCCACCATCGGGGAAACCTTAAGAAATACAAGGTCCCCAACAGAAAACTCCAAGGCAGACCTACGTCGATTGGCGTTCTTCTCGTACCTCTCCTGAGCTATACGAAGCTTCTCTCGAACAAGCTTCACTGCGAATTCCATTTCTTCGAGAGCGTCAGGACCTAACAATGGCCTCTCACCTGCCTCAGCCCAAAACAACGGAGTTCTGCTGCGCCTCCCATATAAGGCTTCGAACAGAGCCATCTGCAAGCTCTTCTGATAACTATTGTTGTATGCAAATTCCATAAGTCGCAGCCGCTCATCCCACGCTCCATCATGGTCTAAAATGTAGCATCGAATCATATCCTCAACTATCTGATTCACCCGCTCCGTCTGCCCATTAGTCTGTGGGTGGTACGCAGTAGAATACCTCAGATCCGTACCCAAACCCTCCTACAGACTCTGCCAAAAACGAGAAGTAAACCGAGAGTCTCGATCAGAAATGATGCTAACCGGCACACCGTGCAGTCGGATGACTTCATTTAAGTACAACTCTGCTATCTTCTTCATAGGGTAATCTTTCTTATATGGCACGAAGTGAGCACACTTTGTCAGTCTATCCACTATGACCCAAATGGAATCAAATCCCCTCGGGGATCACGGTAAACCCGTGATGAAATCCATAGATATACTTTCCCACTTTCAAGTCGGGATCTCTAACAGAGTCAACTTGCCACCAGGCCTTCCATGATCGGCCTTTACCCGATTGCAAGTGTGGCACTCCGCAACAAATCGGGCTATATCTCCTTTCATGCCATACCACCAGGCAATTTGCTTTAAGTCACGATACATCTTCGTAGATCCTGGATGGTAGGTAACGTTGGATCCATGAGCCTCTCTGCAAACCATACCCCTAAAGTCCCCAACTGCGGGGATGCAAAATTTGCCGCGGTACTTCAAAGTTCCCGCATCATCGATGGAATAATCCGGCAACTCTCCTCTCTCAGTCCTGAAGAATAAGTGTAGAAGATCCGGGTTGTCCTTCTGGTGAAGTCTGGTCAAATAAATACAAGACGGCTCTGCCACTGACAAACTACTCTGCAGGCCACAACATCCCACTGATATATCCATAAGGAGGAACTCCTCCACTAAACGGTCGGCGAAGAGATAAAAGATTTTCCCCATCTTCCGACTCAGGGCATCGGCCACCACATTGGCCTTGCCTGGATGATACTAGATCTCTACATCATAATCAGCCACATACTCTAGCCACCAACGCTGGCGCAGATTTAACTCCTTCTGCGTGAACACGTACTTCAGGCTCTTATGGTCGGTGATGATCTTGCACTGAGCCCCATAAAGTAAGTGTCTCCACAGCTTCAACGCATAAATAACCGTTGCGAACTTGAGGTCATGCGTAGGATAATTCTTCTCATGAGTCTTCAGTTTCCTTGACCCATAGGCAATCACCTTACCAACCTTCATTAATACGCATCCCAGACCTACATGCGAAGCATTTATGTATACATCATAATCCACACCCTCAGTAGGCAGGGTCAGAACGGGAGCAGTGCACAATCTCCTCTTTAACTCCTGGAAGGCTTCTTCGCACTTCTCGCTCCAAACAAAAGCCACATTCTTCTGAGTCACCTTAGTCAAAGGTGCATCTAGGGTAGAGAAACCCACCACAAACCTCCTGTAGTAGCCGGCCAACCCTAGGAAGCTCTTGATCTCCTTGGGCGTGCCCGGCCTACTCCAATCCATCACTACTATGATCTTTTCCAGGTCAACCGAGATCCCATCCTTATTCACCACGTGGCCCAGAAACGAGACCTGAGGCAACCAAAATTCGCACTTGCTTAACTTGGCGAATAACTTATGGTTCCTCAAATCCGATAGAACCAAGCGCAGATGCTGCTCATGCTCCTCAGCACTGCGAGAATAAACCAACACATCATCGATGAAGACCACCACGAACTTATCTAGGAAATCCTTGAACACCTAGTTCATCATATCCATGAACGCTGATGGAGCGTTGGTCAATCCAAACGACATCACTAAGAACTCAAAATGTCCATGCTTCGATCTAAATGAAGTCCGTGGAATATCTGCCTCACGGATCCTAAGCTGATGATAGCCTGAACGAAGGTTAATCTTGGAGAAGACCGTGCTACCGCACAACTGGTCAAATAAGTCATCGATCCTCGGCAGAGGATACCTGTTCTTAATTGTGACTTTGTTCAGCTCCCTATAGTCGATGCAAAGCCGCATTGACCCATCTTTCTTCTTCACAAATAGAACAGGAGCACCCCAAGGCGACGAACTCTGCCTGATAAACACTTTCGCCAATAACTCATCTAACTGAACTCGCAACTCCTCTAGCTCTCAAGGGGCCATCCGGTACAGCGCCTTAGCAATAGGACGCGTACCCGACTCCAAATCGATCACAAACTCAACATCCCGCTCGAGAGGAAGACCGGGAAGGTCATCAGGAAAAACATCGGCGAAATCACGAACAATTGGAATCTCCTCTAAGCGCGGTACACTAACAGCGGTCCCAACCACCGAGACCAAACAAGCAAAACAATCCGAAAGAAAAAGCTTCTGAGCATATACCGCAGAGATGACAGGAGAATCCTAGCTCAGGTTTGCATACACGCTTCCGGGCTGACCGTCGTCCCTGATGAAGTCCAAGTGCTTCCCTTTGCACTGAATGACTGCATCATACCTAGACAGCCAGTCCATGCCCAAAATAACATCGAAGTCCTCCAGATCAATCATCTTCAGGTCTGCCTTCGCAAGGAAGTCCCCCAACAAAATAGGGAAATCCAACACGCCCAAATCTGACAACACAGATTCGCTAGAGGGGAACTAGACACAAAAGGTATCCCGAACTCGATCTAAAGTAAACTGATGTCGCTCTACAAAGGCTCTAGCCACGAACGACTGGGTAGCGCTGGAGTCAAACAGAACACGTGCCCAACGGTTCTTCACCTTAAACTTACCTATAGGAACATATATAACTAAGGAACTACCACAACAATACTACAAATATTCTAGCAAGACAAGAACAAAACATTCAGGCTGGAAAGACAACTAACCTGAGATGACCTGAGTCGAAGCTTCAGCCTCCTCGGAAGAGATCACGTTTAGCTTTCCCTTGCCCATATGCTGAGGTGGAGGTAACGCCTGAAGAGGAACTGCAGGAAGAGCAGGCTGAACCTGAGGACACCTAGACTTGATGTGTCCCTTCAGCCTATACTGAAAACAGACCTTATCCTTGGACCAACACTAGGCAGCATCATGCCCGGGTCACTTGCAAACAGAACAGGAGACATCTCTCCTCGGAGCACCCTGAATCGCATGAACCTGCTCCTTCCTCTGAGTTGCTGCTCTCTTGAAACATCTGCCGACAGGGTGGCCTGACCGGCCACAGAAACTGCACACCACTTTGCTATTCTTTCCCGAAACTGTATCCGATACCTGGGGTTTCCTTTCCTCCACAGACTTCCTCTTATCCTTCCTACTTTGCTGTCCTCTGCTCTTCACGGTCTCAATAGCCTACACCTTCAGAGCAGCCTCCACCTTCAGAGCAGCCTCCACTACTCCTGCATAAGTCTCTAACCCATAAGCATTGGTCATCTGCTGCACCTCACTCCTCAAACCACCGAGAAATCGCTTAACTCGATTAGCCTCAATGTTGACCAATCCTGGGGCAAAATGGCTCAGCTTGCTGAACTCTATCTCATACTCACCCACCATGAGCTTCCTTTGCTTCAGATGGAGGAAGTCATTCATGAGGCAGCCACGCTTGACCGAGGGTAAGAACTTCCTTAATAGCATCTCCTTGAACACTTCCCAAGAGCCTCAAGCTACCAAGCTCTCCTTCTCTCTCAGCCACCAACTCTTAGCCAAACCTTTAAGCTGATAGGTGGCTATCATCACCCTCTGATCATCTGCAATCCCTGAGTACGAGAACAACTCCTCCATGGAGATCAGCCATTCGTCTATCACCATGAAATCTGCCTTCCCATCATAAGTGGGAGGGCTCAGCCTCTGAAACTGCGAGATGAAGGCCATCTCCGCTGGCACCACCACTGGAGGTCTTAAGGGTGTAGGAGGGGGAGGAACAACAATCCCCCCTGCAGGGCCTTGCACTCCCTGAGTCTGACCTACCACAACTGCTACCAAAGACTGAATCTGGGCTCGCACCACCACAACCTGCCTGCTCAAGGAATCGCTACTCTGCCGCAAGATTTTGATTACCGCATCATACTGAGCTCCAGATGACTCACCCTTAGATAGGGGAGTTGATCTAGTTGAAGGACGTCTCACCATCCTAAAGTTATAGCAACACTAGTTAGATCCTAGTACAACGGCTAGACCCAACTACTAGTACAGACAATACATATATAGATATGAACTTAAAGCTGCTAAACTTACTCTGGGAGTTTATCTTTTTTTACAAAAAATTGATGTTATGCCCTAACCTAGGATGGTTAACCACCACCATACTAATTCTTGTGCCTAGATCGGGAATGCATGACTTTATATTATTTTTGACTCGAAAACTTATATGTGTACATATGTCATCCTGCCAGTCTTTAGCTTGGCACGTTGTGCTTATGCCATGTTATGCTATGCATGTTTGTGCTATGCATTCTAAAAAGGCCCTAATGCATGTTATGAGCGGCATACACATGAAAATGTTATGCATCCCATACTACATAACATTCGCATGCAACGAAAAAGAAAACGTGTTAGTCACAGCCATGTGGTGAGGTTATGCATCCCATACTACATAACCCTCATATGTTGCCCCTATAGTGGATCCATATACAAACACATATTATGCATCCCATACTACATAATATGCCCCATATACTTTATGTTATGCTATGAGTGTAGTGTTCGTGCTTCTGCCAAGACGTGCTGATGACATATCGGTGTGTGAATGACATGATACTGAACTACTAATGCAATCAAAAGGGAAGGTTGCCCGACTAACCCATCAGGAAACCTCCCTCTGATACAAACTGTCACAACCCGCATTTTCTCCGAATTAAAGAATTATCAGAGTATGAGAAAACGCACGTCATGATGCCACGTCAAGCAGGGGATAATGTCTGACGCTCAGGCAAAACCTACTACTACACTTTGTGTAAGAAATTTATAAGTTTAATGATTAGAAAATCAGTTATACTTTAGAGGCCGTATCCCTCGGCTCGGTGGATCACCTAGACCACAGTTAAAAACTATACTTATGCGCTGCGGAAAAATACTTTATTCAGGTTTGACTTCCTAAGGAGTGCATAAGAGCCCTAAGAGGACCACTTATGCCATGCAAGACTCTACATTTAATTTATATTATATATAAGGAAATGATCTTTATATATTGTTTGGAAAATAGTGATTTACTTTTATAAAACATGCTGATCATGCGATGTACTTCTAATAATAATAATTGTAGTTTTAAAATAACTAGCAACCTAGCATAAATCCTCCCCAGAGCAAGTAGACTATCTCTAGAAAATGGTAGCAACAAAAGTAATATATCTAGTACAAAGGTAAAACCTACCAGTGGGCGCCAACAACCTGACACGAACCCACAGGCAAATATGTATGTCTGTAAGAAAAGTACAAAAAAACTACCTCACTAACAAAGCAACAGGATCTCCAAAGTCCAAGAGACCACCAGCAACACCACCACAACCTAGCCACCAAATGGGCTACTGCTCAGAACTTGAGGCATTCAAAAGAAGAAAGAATACCTCAGCAAGCAAAACAAGGAAAAACTGCATGGTAGTGTCAACCAGGGAAATAAATAAAAGAGGAAAACACACAGCAGTAAAAGTCACAACTGCCCAAGGCAAGACAATAAGGAATGCACTACGTGCGAGGAAACAGCACCAACCCTGCCCAGAAACTACATCCCGCAGGGTCTACTAGGCTACCAAGAGCCCAAAGTGCTGTAATCTACTAAGGAAGAAACTTCTAACACCCTAAACTGTGGGAGATGGTAGTAGCAAAAACAAACAGCATGGATCCGGGTTGGAGGCAAACTCAGTCCCCCAACCACCATTTCCAAGCCAACAAGCTCAAGGGTCTACATGTGAAAGCACAAGGGACCTTCCACCCCCTTGCCCAGCCCGTACTTGGAGTAAGATAGAAGAATAAGGGTGGCCTTGGCTAAATTACACAACACCTCCCCGATGAAGAGCTTCAAACCACCACTACTAACCACGACCCACGATTCGACCATTAGGAAAGAAAAAACATGGACGACAAGGAAACTACAAATACAATCAAGGAATTCACTCGGGAACAAAAATCGAGGTAAGGGAAACAGTGTTGAAGTTACTGAACACGGCTTGGCGTCGAGTGGGACCCACTCAACGCTTAACTAGACCTTGGCGTTGAGTGAGTTAGTCTCACTCAGCGCCAGAACAGCCATGACGTTGAGTGAGAATCACTCACTCAACGCCCTCCGCAAGAACAGCTCATGCATTGAGTGAGCTATCCTCACTCAACGCCAAAACAGCCATGGCGTTGAGTGAGGTCCACTCCCTCAACGCCTTCAGCAAAAGAGGCAGCGGCGTTGAGTTAGCTAACCTCACTCAATGCCAAAACAGCTATGGCGTTGAGTGAGGTCCACTCCCTCAACGCCTTCAGCCGAAACCACAAAACCCAACAGTGGCGTTGAGTGAGTCCACCTCCCTCAATGCCAAAGCAGCTTTGGCGTTGAGTGAGGTCAACTCACTCTACGCCAAAGTTCATTCCTGCAGGAAAACCCAAAGCCAACGCCAACAAGAGGAGGTCGGCGGAAATGCCGACTGATTCTCGCCGAATCGGCGGGAATGTAGGATGATTCTCTCCAAATCGGCGAGAATCCAGAATGATTCTCGACGATCAGCGGGAATCAAGGATGATTCTCGCCGAGTCGGCGGGAATCAAGGATGATTCTCGTCGATCGGTGGGAATCACGTCGAAATCGGCGGGAATCACTTGGTGATTCCCGTCGATTTTGACTTAGACGAAAATTCTCACTCAATCACCCCACCACTCAGCCGCAAAGAACAAACCGAACTATGGCTTTGAGTGTGTCCACCACACTCAACGCCAAGTCCGGGCGGCTTTTGGCTTTGAGTGTGTGCACCACACTCAACACCAAAACCCGAGAGTCTACCAAGACTGGTTCTAACCAGAGCCCTACCACAACAACCTCCCTCACTCTCTCTCTTGGCTCCACCCGCAAAAGCACCCAACTAGAACTACAAATCTGAAGTCTAAATGATTATAACAACCATCGGGTTGAGCAAAATAGCACATGAAGGGGGCTCATAGGCGAATCTAAGCCCTAAATTCAGCAAGGTAAAAGAAAATATGCTTGGTTTCTACCCTAGGGCTAACCGGGAAACATTCTATAATATCAAAAGAACAACAATGGAAAGGGCAAGAATACCACTTGCCTCGATTTCCGGCAAAGCTTGGTCGGCTTTCCCTCCTCTTCGTTCTGCACTAGAAGGAGCAGCACCTATGAAGCAAACCCGCACTTTAATGGCGGAAAACCACAAGAAACCAAAAATCCAAGTCTCCTAAAACTCCATGAAAATCAAACCTCTTACCGTCGAAATGTAGAACTGAGCGAGAGCAAGACAACGCCGCTTTCGGAATCGAAATCCGTCCACAAACACTCCCGGAATCGCCGCCCGAAGGCTAGGGCTAACCGTCGCTTCCGCCTTTGCTTTCCGCGAAACAGGAATAGCGGTTTCGGGAAGAAGAAGAATGGGCCGCTGATTCTAATTAAGGCTTTTATATAAGCTTAGCCATGACGGTTCAGCCTAACTAGATTTTACTAATGGCACACCCAAAACGACACGAAAACCGAACTACCTCGGAATTCGACGAAATTTGCACCGTGGCTAAATATCCACGCTACGAACACAACGGCGAAGTTGAAATTAACTTTAGACGAACAGAACTCGAGTTATACCCTTCCAAAGCCAAAACACAAGCATCCCCCGAGAGGCCACACCGGGTCACCCAAAACGACTCGGCTTGCTAGGGAGGTCTTGCCAACAGGCTACAAAATAGGGCACCCAGTTCCAAGGAGTTAATACCACACTCTAGAGATGGCACAAGCCAAGAAAACACGTCGACGTAACGCCGAACGAGAATTAAATAATCGTAGAAAAATCGGGGGCATTATATATTTGGACAGTGGATGCTCTCGGCATATGACCGGGACTAGAAGCCTTCTTCAAATTACTAAAGGGTATGGTATGATTACCAATGGCAGTCTATCCTTTTCTGATGTAGCTTATGTTGAAGGATTGGAACACAATCACATAAGTATAAGCCAACTATGCGATAAAGGATACATCATAGAATTTCATGCAGCCAAGTGTTTGATAAAATCGGTTGATATTTTAGAAACGATTTTATCAGGCACTAGTAGTAGGAATATCTTTTGTTTAAATTTTATTTGCATAGACTCTTCTATGCCAGTGTTCTTTTTAGCAAAAGATAGTGCGTCTCTTGCTTACCAATAGCATAAGAGATTAACACATATTAATTTCAAAACTATTAATAAACTATTTTCTCTTAATTTGGTACGTGATGACCTAAATGTCAAGTGCGTTAAAGATAGACTTTGTCACGCATGTATAAAAGGCAAGCAAACAAGTGCTACCTTTAAAAGCATTATCGACAAAGATTCTAATAGGTGTTTACACCTACTTCATATGGACCTGTTCGGTCCACTACAAATTAGAAGTATGGAAGGTAAGGATTTTACATTGGTAATTGTTGATGATTACTCTCGCTTTGCGTGGGTGTTATTTCTAAAACCAAGTCAGATACCTTTGATATCTTACGAATTTTATCAAGCAAGCCTAGAATGAATACAGCTGCTCCGTTATCAAAATCAGAAGTGACAATGGAATAAATTTCAAATCTGGGGCCATGACAGAATTTTGTGAAAGCTTTTGTATCTTTCATAAGTTTTCCTCTCCTCAAACTCCTCAACAAAATGGAGTTGTTGAGAGAAGAAATAGAAAACTCATAGAGGCTTGTAGGACCATGTTGAGTGATGCCTCACTACCGGAATATTTCTTGGCTGAAGCTGTCAACACTGCATGTCCCGTGCAAAATAGAGCACTCATTAACAATAATCTTTGGTAGTAAATGTTTCGTCCTTATCAATGGTAAGTATCACACCACTAAATTTAGTGAAAAGAGCTTTGAAGGTATTTTCATAGGATATAGTAACCAGAGTAGGGCATATAGGATTTTCAATAAGAAAATCCTGGTTGTAGAAGAATCTATTCATATTGTATTTGATGAGATGAGCTTGTTGTAAATCAATTCTTCTAGTGTATTCATTGAAGGTGCAGGTTCACGACTGAAGGAATTGAGCTTGGATGAGCAAGATAAGGAAAAAGATAAAAAGTTCATCACGATCACCACTCCAACCCTTATTGGAGAAGATGATCACCATGATAAAGATATCTTTCAAATTGATGAAGTCACTCCTGTGATAGAAGAAGCTCAAGATGCAAGGAACCTAGAGCACAGATATATGAAGGATTACCAAATTGATCAAATCATCGGAGATCCCCATGATAGTGTCAGAACTCGTAGAGGTACAATTATTGAAAATTTATATTTGAGTTTCCTCTCGCAGGTTGAACCAAAGAAGTTCAAGGAAGCAAACTCAGACGCATCTTGGATAATGACAACGGATGAAGAATTAAACCAATTCAAGTGTTGCCAAGTTTGGAAGCCTGTTCTAAGTTCCAAAGGTAAGAACGTCATTGGTACAAAGTGGGTTTACAGGAACAAGATGGATGAAGAAGGAATAATCATAAAGAATAAGGCCAGACTCGTCGCCAAAGGATACCAACAAGAAGAAGGAATCGACTTCGACCAGACGTATACTCCAGTGACAAGACTGGAGGCAATCAGGTTGTTCCTAACCTTTGCTGCACTTAAGGGCTTCACTATCTATCAGATAGACATGAAGTCAGCCTTCCTTAATGGTGACATAAAGGAAGAAGAGTATGAGGAACAACCCCCAGGTTTCGACGATTCTAACTTTCTTGATCATGTTTATCTTTTATTTAAAGCTTTATATGGTATGAAACAATCTCCTCGAGCTTGGTATGAGACGCTGTCTAGCTTTCTTCTTGAGAACAAGTTCACAAGGGAAAAGCTAGATAAGACATTATTTCTTAGGGAAATAAAAGACAAGATTTTGTTAGTGCAAATCTATATCGATGATATTATTTTTGGCTCTACTGACGACAACCTCTATAAGAAGTTTTCAAAACTTATACAAGGGAAGTTTGAAATGAGCAGCATGGGAGAGCTGAAGTATTTCTTAGGACTTCAGGTGAAACAATCTGAAGATGGAATTTTCATCTCTCAGACAAAGTTTACCAAAGAGTTAATTTAGAAATTCGGAATGGAGAACGCAACCTCTATGAGGACTCCAATGGGTTCAGCTACGTCTCTAAACAAGGATGAGAAAGGGAAACCTTTTGATGAAACCAAGTACAGAAGAATAATTGGATCCTTGCTCTATCTTACTGCTAGTAGACCAGACATAATGTTCTCAACATGTGTATGCGCTAGATTTTAAGTGAACTCTAGGGAATCTCACTACACTGCTGCAAAGCGGATTTTGAGATACCTTAAAGGTACAGCAAATCTTGTCTTATGGTACATAAGAAGTAATGATAGCGAACTAATTTGTTTTTTAGATGTAGATTTTGCAGGTAGAAAAGATGATAGGAAAAGCATTTTCGGGACTTGCCAATTCCTAGGAAGAAGGCTCATTTCTTGGAGCATCAAGAAGCAGAACTGTGTCGCAATTTCAACAGCCGAGTCAAAGTATATCTCTGCAGGAAGTTATTGTACATAGCTGCTATGGATAAAGAACAAGTTTGAAGATAACAACATCAAGTTTCAGAACATTCCAATATTTTGTGACTCATCCAGTGCAATTGCAATCGCCAACAACCCAGTCCCTCACAGCCGGACAAAGCGCATAAAGCCGAGGTATCACTTCATCAGGGAGCATGTGGATCATGGAGACATCAACCTCTAGTATGTCCCAACTGACAAGCAGGTTGCAGAAATCTTCACGAAGCCACTGGACGAGGCCAAGTTCTCGTTCTTCAAAACAGAACTCGACATGCTCAACATAGAAGAATGAAGAAGGAGGTCTCACTAGAAAGATCAAGGATCAGATAACAGTTCAAAAATTCATAAATTCTTAAGTCTGGACTTCACTTCTCGAGTAAGAATAATACTACTCGAGTTCATGATAGAACCTCATGAGAACAAGTCTGCTTCTCGAGTACTTCAAGTATACTACTCGAGAAAGCAAGGTAGTATTCGAGAACTATATATACTTCACTCGAGTAATGACGTTCCACTTGAGAAGTCAGAAGAAGATTTTAGTCTTCAAGTTCAAATTTCTATTATTCGCACTCGCGCTTTATACTGCCATATTTTCAGGTATGTCATTATTTATTATTTCCTAAATAAGTATAAATTGAGATTTATATAAATATAAAAGTCCTTAAATTCCAAATAACTCAATCTCTAAACCCTGACTCAAGAGAAAAGAAGAAAACTCTTCGTCTTCTTGCCGCCGTCGCAGACTTGCCGCCGATTCAACTCCTTCACTCCAAGCAGAATTTTCCGATCATTTCTCATACAATGGCTCCTCCATCCAAGATCAGGATCATAAGCGAACTTGTTTCGATAGGGATTGTAGAGATTTTCGATGAATTTCAGAATCTTCTACTGCTTCTAGAATCCACCGATCTGTCTTTTGTTTTAGAGAAACCGTGTAAATTTTTGTTTCCAGAAGTTGAAGAGTTCTTCAAGCACGTCAAGGTAATAAGAAATGACAAGTTTTTTAACACTAGAGTTCGTGGTATTAAACTCAAGCTTTCTACTCCAGTCATTTCCAAACTTCTTCGATTACCAGTCATTGACGAAGAAGACATCTAACCGAGGAAGATTATGACAGAGCCTATAATTTCTTTGGTATTTCTGCTAAATTTATCTCCATTCATCGACCTGACCTTAATCCAGAAAGCAAGCTTCTAGTTGATATTCTTGGAAAGATACTTCTATGCAAGACAAGTTCTATAAGCTTCATCACAACCGACTTCTTTGATATGATGACAACAATAATATGTAGTAAGAAATTCCAGTTTGGAATGATGATCTTTCATAAGATAAAAGAAAGCATCAAAGCACCTAACTGTGCAAGGATTATCTCCTTACTCCTGCATGAGTTCAAGCCTAAAATCATTGACTTATCCAAAGGTACAACTCTTCACCACATGAAGAAAGTTTTAATATCTTCCATTCAAAGATGGGAACTTAAACTAAAGAATCTTGCCCAAGCTGCCAATGCTCATAACCATCCAGAAATTGAGGATAGGATTCAATCTCCTCCTCTACCTCACGTAGCTGGCACATCTAGTGCAGCTGTTGAGGGGGGGGGGGAGCCTATTTCCTCAATCTAAGAGGAAAGAGTCCCTACTCCTACTTCGGCTGGTGAACTTCACCCTGACACCCCTAAAGAGGCAATCTCAGATGCTCAAGTTCAAGAAAACATTCTTTCTACAGATGATGACATAAATCAAATGATAGAGGAATTGTCTTCCAAAGATCCTCTTCCTCCCTTCCAACCAGAGAAACCTCTGTTAGGTATTGTATCCACAATGTACCTGATTTGAAGAAGCCCCTGAACAAGCTAAGTTGAATTGACAATGTATTTGATGATCTTCTATCAAGTTATGCTTGCAGCCATTCCATGCTAAGTACACACCAATGTCAGGGTGCAGTGGGTCAATATACATGGGTCTGTGCAACGTAATCCCTCGTTGAGTAGATCAGTGTGTTGACTCACGTGTGCTCTCTCTATTGGAGTGTACTTATTTTCAAGTACAGGGTCGAGATAGATCAAGAGCAGAAGAGGAGCAAAGATGGGTCAAAGACCAAGTTCATAGGAGGAAGATAAAAATCATCTAAGTCAAAATCGACGGGAATCACTAAGTCATTCCCGCCGACTTCGACGGGAGTCACTTGTGATTCCCGCCGATTCGATGAGAATCAGGTTGCATTCCCGCCAATTCCCACAGGCTAACAAGATTTACAACTACAAATCGACCAAGGCAGAATCGACGGGAATCTTGAGTGATTCCCGTCGACTTCAACGGGAATCACCAACGATTCTCGCCGATTTTGCCTTAGGCAATTTTTGTCGCTCACTGGACCAAACCGCCTTGCCATGCGCTGTTTTGGCCAGGGCTAGGGTTTTTCCTTGTGGGTACCACAACTGTCATTAGGGTTGGCCCTGGTATATATAGTCGTGTATTTTGAACATGAACAGTAATCCATTCACAGAAAATCTGAAGTAGCCGACGTGTGCCCTAGTAGATCGCAGAACGTCGCCGATCGCTGTCGTCGCTCGCAAGTTAGTCGCCGCCGTTGATATCAGAGGTTCTTTGATCTTCCGACGACAGTACCGAGGCTAGCAGTGCATCTTACGCATCTCTCTTGAGATCTCTTATCTCTTGATTCATCGAATGAGGTTGTTCTTCATTCCGAATCGATTGAGACGACTGATCCAACTTAGATCGTTCGTAGACCTTGCTTGCTTCGTCAAGAAGTTTGGATCTACAAAGCATCGCCGCCACAATCACTTGCGGCCGCCAATCTTGACAAGATCCTCTCCAAGAGAGTTCTCCGGTTGTGGACTCTTCGCATCTTTCAAGAAAGCTTCAACGATCGAAGAAGGACATCAGAAACTCCGAAAGTTTGTTTGTATTTACTTTACATTCAATTTAAGTTTATTGTAAAGGAATTTTGATTCCTAGTTGTAAGGGTTGGGTGCAACCCGTGGTGGAGGAGTAGTGACTCCTTTGGTTATAAGGGTGTAACGCCCCGTCTTTTCAGCGATTATTTTTATTCTCGTTTGGCGTTACGATGACGCGTTTCCGTGGCTTGTGCCATGTGTGGAGTACGGTTTAGCTCCTTAGAACTGAGTGCCCTGTTTGGTAGCCTGTTGGCAAGATCTCCCTAGCAAACCGAGTCGTTTTGGTGACCCGGTGTGGCCTCTCGGGGGGATGTTTGTGTTTGGCTTTGTTTGGGTATAACTCGAGTTCTGTTCGTCGAAAGTTAATTTCGACTTCGCCGTTGTGTTAGTAGCGTGGGTATTTAGCTACGGTGCGAATTTCGTCGAATTCCGAGGTGAATCGGTTTTCGCGTTGATTTGGTGCTTTATGTAATTTTGTAATTAATAATATAATTATATAATTATATATATATATATATATATATATATATAGTATTAGAATGAAAGCCATCATCTTCCTCACGATAGAAACCGCCGGTCCTGTACGAGGAAACGGAGTAACCGCCTACCTTGCCTTCGGACGCCGATTCCCGGAGCGTTTGTGGACGGAATTCGATTCCGAGAGTGGATTCGGATTGCTCTCGTCGAGACCTTCATTCCTGCGGTAAGAAATTCGATTTTCGTGGAGTTTTGGAAGGATTGGAATTTTCAGTTTTGGACAGTTGTGACTCTTTCTACTGCATGTTTTCTGTTATTTTGTCCTTTTGGTTGACTCTTTCATGCAGTTTTACCTTGATTTTTGCTTGCTGAGGTATTCTGTTTTCTTTTGGAATACCCCAGGTTCTGAGCTATAGCCAGTTTGGTGGCTAGTTAGAGGCGTTGTTATTGGTGGACTCCCGGACTTTGGAGTTTTGTTTACCTTGTTTGTGAGGTTGTTTTCAGTACTTTCTTACAGACATATATGTGTGCTGGTGGGTTCGTGTCAGGTTGTTGGAGCCCACTAGTAGTTTTTTTACCTTGTACTAGATATATACTATTGCTGCTACCATTTATTTTCTGGAGATAGTCTACTTGCTTTGAGAAGGTTTTATGCTAGGTTGCTAGTTATTTTTAAACTATAAATACTATTATAAATGAAGCTCATGATCAGCATGTTTTTATAAACTTAATCACTATATTCCAAATCACGTACGAAAACCGTTTTCTTATATATATTATATAAACTAAGTGTAGTGTCTTGCATAGTATGAGTGGTTCTCTTGGGACCTTTATGCGCTCTTTAGGGTGTAAAGCCTAATTAAAGTATTTTCCGCAACGTTTAAATATAGTTTTCTTTTGTGGACTAGATGATCCACTGAGCCGAGGGATACGGACTCTAAACATAACTGATTTTCTATTCATTAAGCACATGATTTTCTTGCATAAAGATTGTAGTTGGATTTGCCTGAGCGTCAGCAGTTATCCCCTGCTTGACGTGGCATCATGACGCGTGTTTTCTCTCACTCTGATAATTCTTAATTCAGAGAAAATGCGGGTTGTGACAGTTGGTATCAGAGGGAGGTTGCTTGACAAGTTAGTTGGGCAACCTTCCTTGGATGCTGTTAGTAGTTCAGCATCATGTCATTCATACACCGATATGTCATCAGCACGTCTTGGCAAAAGCACGAACACTACACTCATAGCATAACATGAAGTATACGGGGCATATTATGTAGTATGGGATGCATAATATGTGTTCGTATATGGATCCACCATAGGGGCTACATGTGAGGGTTATGTAGTATGGGATGCATAACCTCACCACATGACTGCGACTAGCACGTTTCTTTTTCGTTGCATGGAAATGTTATGTAGTATGGGATGCATAACATTTTCATGTGTACGCCGCTCTTATCATGCATTAGGGCCTTCTTTTTAGAATGCATAGCACAATCATGCATATCATATCATTGCATAAGCACAACGCGCCGAGCTAAAGATTTGCAGGATGACATATGTACACACATAAGTTTTCAAACTAACATAAGTTCATGCATCCGATCTAGGCACAAGAGTTAGTGAGGTGGTGGTTAACCATCCTAGGTTAGGGCATATCATCTAAATATTGTGAAGAAGATAAACTCTCAGAGCAAGTTAGCAGCTTTAAGTCTATATCTACATATGTATTGTCTGTACTGGTAGTCGGTTCTAGTCGTGGGATTTGGTTCTGATTTGCGTTGTATTGATTTTTAGGATGGCTAGGCGTCCTGCGACCCGATCGACTCCCCTGTCTGAGGGTGAATCTTCTGGAGCTCAGAACGATGTGGTGATCGAGGGTCTGCGTCAGAGTAGCGAAGCTATGGGGAGGCAGTTGGAGGAGGTGCAAGCCCAGATTCAGTCTTTGGTGGCAGTTGTGGCAGGGCAGGCTCAGGGTGCGCAAGTTCCTGTAGGGGGGTTAGCTATTCCTCCTCCTCCTGCACCCTTGAGACCTCCAGTGGTGGTGCCAGCAGAGATGGCCTTCATCTCGCAGTTTCAGAGGCTGAGCCCTCCCACTTATGATGGGAAGGCAGATTTCATGGTGATAGACGACTGGCTGATCTACATGGAGGAGATGTTCTCGTACTCAGGGATTGCAGATGATCAGAGGGTGATGATAGCCGCCTATCAGCTTAAAGGATTGGCTAAGAGTTGGTGGCTGAGAGAGAAGGAGAGCCTGGTAGCCGGATGCTCTTGGGAAGTGTTCAAGGAGATGCTGTTGAGGAAGTTCTTACCCTCGGTCGAGCGTGACCGCCTCATGAATGATTTCCTCTATCTGAAGCAAAGGCAGCTCACGGTGGGTGAGTATGAGATAAAGTTTAGTAAGTTGAGCCATTTTGCCCCTGGATTGGTCAGCGTTGAGGCTGATCGAGTTAAGCGATTCCTCGGTGGTTTGAGGAGTGAGGTGCAGCAGTTGGCCAGTGCTTATGGGTCAGTGACTTATGCTGAAGTTGTAGAGGCTGCTCTTAAGGTTGAGGCCATTGAGACGGCGAAGAGCAGAGGCCAGCAGTTGAGGAAGGATAAGAGGAAGTTGGTAGAGGAGAAGAAACCCCTGGTACCCGATGCTGTTCCGGGAAAGAGGAGCAGGGTGGTGTGCAGTTTTTGTGGCCGGTCAGGCCATCTGTAACACCCCAGAACTCAAAATATGTTTGTACACATTTTTGAGTAGCAGGCTGGTAGACACGGCCTGGGACACGGGCGTGTCCCAGGGCGTGTCGGGGGTACACGGCCTGGGACACGGGCGTGTCCCAGGGCGTGTTCGATTTAAATCTCAAAGTTGGCCTATTCGGGTCAGAGCCGTACACGGCCGTGAACACGGCCATGAACACGGGCGTGTCAGGCTGGATACGGGCGTGTCGGCTGCCGTGTTCCGACCCGTGTACTGGTTTTGGAAGTCGATGGGTACCGTGTAGCAGGGGACACGGGCGTGTCTCAAGACTGACACGGGCGTGTCAGGTTCGACACGGGCGTGTCGAGCCCCGTGTTGTTCAGTCGGTTCCAAACCGCGTGTGCCGCTTAAGGGTACACGGTCTGTGACACGGGCGTGTCACAGGCCGTGTCAGGCAAAATTTGGGTTTCTTGGGCAGATCTCGGCCGTTCGTTTCCTTCTATTTGGATCGTGTGGTCCATAGCATTTCCAGCCTCTTTAAGGCCGTGGATTGAGTTGAAAGCTCATTCCACTTAGCCTTTCTTCTTAAGAAAGAGAGGAGAGCTTGTAGGAGGAGGAGGAGGAGGCCGGTGGAGCTTCGTCGAGCCGAATAGAGAGCCGAGTGCAGCGTTGCGGAGGCAAGGCCGCTGCGGTGATTTCCATCCGGCTAGTTTTCTATGGCGCCGAAGCGATCGTCAAGGGTAACGATCTTTCTTCCTTGGGCAGGTGAAGCCCTTTGTTTTGCATGTGCATGGGATCCTCCATCAAGAGATGGAAACGCGGAAGTGATTCCAACAGTTGAGTCTGCATCTAGAGCCGGAAGTCTGTAGTACGGCATAGGCATGCTGTGTGAAGCCCATCCAGACGTATGTCGGGATTGGTGATGTTTATATTGCGATCCGGAGAAGACTCCGTGTATGCATCGTTTAGCCTGCGGAGATGGTGAGGACGATGTGTTTGGTATATAGGATGCTTTGTATAGCTCCTTTGGTTGTATGCTTGTAAGAGCTGGTTGATGGAGTGCGGACACCTCTGAGTGGGTGGGTGCGTGAGGTCTTCAACAGGGGTTTGGAGGCTTATGCCCATTTCACCAAGTGGCAATATTAAGATCGGGTGAGCGGTCGATTGGTAGCAAAGCAGCAGGGCGAATTCCCTAGGCTTGTTACACTACGGGGGTAGGTCGACTGATAGTGCTCACGGGTTTTGGTGTGGTGCGTACCTCTGAGTGAGACGGGTGCGTGAGGTCTTCAACAAGGGTTTGGAGGCTTATGCCCGCCTACCAAGTACAAACCATAAAAGGTGCCCTGAGTGCACGGAGCGCCTGGCATTGAGGCCGGCGTTTGTGATGTTGGGTGTATGTGCTTTATATGTTGAAATTGCTATACATGCAGGGAAGGAACCACTGCCCCGGGTAAGGGGTGGGGTCGTTATAATTGGTCAGCTGAATGCTGACCGTTGCTTTGTTTATCACCCATGGGGTGGACGTCCATATGCAGGTGTTGCGGGCTGATGGATTGAGCGGGCAAAAGCCCATGCTGCTGGTAGGCCCTCGAAGGCCGTGCGAAGTGTTGGATTTCATGTGTGGCCGGCCTGCGTGCCGATGTATGAAAAGATATGTGTTGTAAAGAGTAACTTGTAAGGCCGTAAGGCCGTGTGCGGTGTGGTTTTGTAAACATTCCTGGTTATCTATATAAATGTGATATTTATATATTAGTGGACATTCAATGGTATGAGTTCTTGCACTTAATAAGCTTCCGCTAGAATGCTCTGAGTTAGGACTCGTTTGGTTTGGTATTATCCTGTGACCTCACCGTCTGTTTGTGGCATATAGTGTGGGGCCCCGGCCGGACCTTCTACTATACGTCATTTAACGGATGGGGTCGTTACATTTTGGTATCAGCTTTTGTCGGTCTTCCCTTCCGAATTCGTGGTCGAATTCTTTTGTGGGGTGGCGAGCACGTGTTTGTGCGACCTACTGTAATGCTAATGAACTCAAGAATGTCCACTAGGAATGTGTGTGTGTGTGTCTATTCGGTGAGTTTGCCGTATTACCATGGAAAGTAATGCTATCTTGTTCACCTATAGGTGACGAGGAGTGGAGCTGGGCAGTCGGAGCCCCAGCGTTCGGATGAGAGTGCGGCACCACCTGAGGTGCCTACACCTCCCCCTTCTGCGGAAACGGTGCGCTTAGTTGCGGAGATGATCTTTGCTATGCTTCAGGCACAACCTTTTGGGCAAGCGAGGCCCGCTGTGGCGCCAGTGCACGTTGGTGCGAGGCAAGAGCATGTTGAGGTTCCGGTTGCTGTGCAAGCAGCGGACGAGCAACTTAAGCACTTTATGGAATTTAATCCGCCTACGTTTGTCGGGGCAACGTCTCCAACAGAGGCCGAGGATTGGCTCTCTCGAGTGAAAAGAATCCTGGCTGCGCTCAGGATTAATGAGGAGCAGAAAGTCCCGTTAGCCACTTTCCTCCTGGAAGGAGAGGCGAGGCTTTGGTGGGATGAGATCGAGTTGCACCAGTTGGGCGGTAGAGATCTGGGCGACATATCGATGGACGAATTCTCTAGATTGTTTTGGGCGAAATATTTGCCAATGGCGCAGAGAATTGCAATGGAAAATGAATTTCAACGTCTGGTACAGGGTGATAAGACCGTGGACGATTACCTGCATGAGTTTACCAAGCTCGGTCGTTATGCGGGGTCGACGTTTGCGGACCAGGCGCGGAAGACAAATAGGTTCTATGAAGGGCTGCGTGATGAGCTGAGGTTGGCTCTCCCGAGTTCAGTGAACCAAGGATTCCAAGCATTGGTGCATACCGCTAGTGCGCTAGAGAAGGATTTGAAGCGGGTGCGGGAGAAGAAGATCGTAGCGGTGGAAAAGTCCGACTTCAAAGTTCCGCCATCAGAGCAGTCCGATTTCAGGAAACGTGATAAGAAGCGGTTCAGGCCTGCTGAACAAACTTCTTCAGATGTTGCGTCAGGAGCAACGTTTGGGCAAGAACGGGTTGAGCCGCGGACATGTTTCATTTGTGGGAGGCCAGGACATATTGCGCGATTTTGCTGGAATGGTGCGTCCAAGGGTGAAAGAAAGACAGGTGCGTCTTATGACGAGAAGGGTAAAGCTGTGGCAGAGTCGTCTGCATCGCGGGCGCAACCGAGAATATACACTCTTGAGATGCAGGAGCCGCAAAGCTCAAATCAAGCAGAACAGCAAATCCGTGCTTTGGACTTAATGGAGGCCGCTAGACGGATTCTGCGAGATGCGGAGAAGCCAAAATAAAGTGGAGTGTGCACTTTATTTTGTTGTCTGTTGTATATATGTATGTATGTATTTCTGTTTGGGACAAACAGTGTGGTGGTACGATTCCATGGGGCGAGCCAAGCTGTGGCCTCTGAGCTCTAAACCTGGATCGTTTTGGGTTGTATCGCAACAGCGTGGTTGTGTTGATACTTGTGCGTTGCGCTAAATTTCGGGACGAAATTTCTATAAGGAGAGGAGGGTTGTAACACCCCAGAACTCAAAATATGTTTGTACACATTTTTGAGTAGCAGGCTGGTAGACACGGCCTGGGACACGGGCGTGTCCCAGGGCGTGTCGGGGGTACACGGCCTGGGACACGGGCGTGTCCCAGGGCGTGTTCGATTTAAATCTCAAAGTTGGCCTATTCGGGTCAGAGCCGTACACGGCCGTGAACACGGCCATGAACACGGGCGTGTCAGGCTGGACACGGGCGTGTCGGCTGCCGTGTTCCGACCCGTGTACTGGTTTTGGAAGTCGATGGGTACCGTGTAGCAGGGGACACGGGCGTGTCTCAAGACTGACACGGGCGTGTCAGGTTCGACACGGGCGTGTCGAGCCCCGTGTTGTTCAGTCGGTTCCAAACCGCGTGTGCCGCTTAAGGGTACACGGCCTGTGACACGGGCGTGTCACAGGCCGTGTCAGGCAAAATTTGGGTTTCTTGGGCAGATCTCGGCCGTTCGTTTCCTTCTATTTGGATCGTGTGGTCCATAGCATTTCCAGCCTCTTTAAGGCCGTGGATTGAGTTGAAAGCTCATTCCACTTAGCCTTTCTTCTTAAGAAAGAGAGGAGAGCTTGGAGGAGGAGGAGGAGGAGGCCGGTGGAGCTTCGTCGAGCCGAATAGAGAGCCGAGTGTAGCGTTGCGGAGGCAAGGCCGCTGCGGTGATTTCCATCCGGCTAGTTTTCTATGGCGCCGAAGCGATCGTCAAGGGTAACGATCTTTCTTCCTTGGGCAGGTGAAGCCATTTGTTTTGCATGTGCATGGGATCCTCCATCAAGAGATGGAAACGCGGAAGTGATTCCAACAGTTGAGTCTGCATCTAGAGCCGGAAGTCTGTAGTACGGCATAGGCATGCTGTGTGAAGCCCATCCAGACGTATGTCGGGATTGGTGATGTTTATATTGCGATCCGGAGAAGACTCCGTGTATGCATCGTTTAGCCTGCGGAGATGGTGAGGACGATGTGTTTGGTATATAGGATGCTTTGTATAGCTCCTTTGGTTGTATGCTTGTAAGAGCTGGTTGATGGAGTGCGGACACCTCTGAGTGGGTGGGTGCGTGAGGTCTTCAACAGGGGTTTGGAGGCTTATGCCCATTTCACCAAGTGGCAATGTTAAGATCGGGTGAGCGGTCGATTGGTAGCAAAGCAGCAGGGCGAATTCCCTAGGCTTGTTACACTACGGGGGTAGGTCGACTGATAGTGCTCACGGGTTTTGGTGTGGTGCGTACCTCTGAGTGAGACGGGTGCGTGAGGTCTTCAACAAGGGTTTGGAGGCTTATGCCCGCCTACCAAGTACAAACCATAAAAGGTGCCCTGAGTGCACGGAGCGCCTGGCATTGAGGCCGGCGTTTGTGATGTTGGGTGTATGTGCTTTATATGTTGAAATTGCTATACATGCAGGGAAGGAACCACTGCCCCGGGTAAGGGGTGGGGTCGTTATAATTGGTCAGCTGAATGCTGACCGTTGCTTTGTTTATCACCCATGGGGTGGACGTCCATATGCAGGTGTTGCGGGCTGATGGATTGAGCGGGCAAAAGCCCATGCTGCTGGTAGGCCCTCGAAGGCCGTGCGAAGTGTTGGATTTCATGTGTGGCCGGCCTGCGTGCCGATGTATGAA
The DNA here is from genome assembly GCA_039513925.1 of Platanthera zijinensis. NCBI lineage: Eukaryota > Viridiplantae > Streptophyta > Magnoliopsida > Asparagales > Orchidaceae > Platanthera > Platanthera zijinensis. Next base: position 98,386,110 of record CM077094.1, read on the forward strand.
AAGATATGTGTTGTAAAGAGTAACTTGTAAGGCCGTAAGGCCGTGTGCGGTGTGGTTTTGTAAACATTCCTGGTTATCTATATAAATGTGATATTTATATATTAGTGGACATTCAATGGTATGAGTTCTTGCACTTAATAAGCTTCCGCTAGAATGCTCTGAGTTAGGACTCGTTTGGTTTGGTATTATCCTGTGACCTCACCGTCTGTTTGTGGCATATAGTGTGGGGCCCCGGCCGGACCTTCTACTATACGTCATTTAACGGATGGGGTCGTTACACCATCCTGTCGAGAGGTGTTTCAAGAAGGCGGCAGCTTAGAAGAAGGAGCAGGTTCATGCTATTCAGGGTACTCCTGGGAGAGATGTCTCCTGTTCAGTTTGCAAGCGATCCGGGCATGATGCAGCCCAGTGTTGGTCCAGGGTTAGAGTCTGCTATCAGTATGGGCAGAAGGGTCACGTTAAGTCGAGGTGTCCTCAGGTCCAGTCAGCTCTTCCTGCAGTTCCATTGCAGGCATTACCTCCACCTCAGCATGTGGACAAGGGAAAAGGGAAGCTGAACGTGATTTCTTCCGAGGAGGCTCAGACTTCGACCCAGGTGATCTCAGGTTAGTAGTTGGTTGTTTTTCTTTCTAGCCTGGTAGTTTAGTTGCTAGATTGTTTGCGGTACTGTTGTGCTAGTTCCTTAGCTTTGTGCGTTCCTATAGGGAAATTTAAGGTGAAGAACCGCTGGGCGCGTGTTCTGTTTGACTCCGGCGCTACCCACTCGTTTGTGGCTAGAGCCTTTGTGGAGCGTCATCGGTTGTCTCTAGATCGTGTTCGGGATTCCTTCCGTGTCAAGTTTCCCTCTGGTGAATCTGTGTTGTCAGATTTGGGTATTTTGGATTGCCCGGTTTTGTTGGGGGATTTTCTTGCGAAGGCGGATCTGAAGATGATTGATCTAGAGGACTTCGATGTCATTTTGGGCATGGACTGGCTCTCTCGGTATGATGCGGTCATTCAGTGCAAAGGAAAGCGCTTGGACTTCATCAGGGACGACGGTCAGCCCGGCAGCGTGTATGCTGATCCGTGTCAGGATTCTCCTGTTCTCTCTGCGGTATGTGTTCAGAGATTGTTTCTTTCTGATTGTTGTGTTTGTTTAGTCTCGGTGGTTGGAACCGTTGTTAACGTGCCAAGCTTGGAGGAGATTCCTATTGTTCGTGGTTTCGCCGATGTTTTTCTTGATGATCTTCCTGGTATCCCTCCTGAGCGGGATGTGGAGTTTGTTATTGATTTGGAGCCGGGTACGCGTCCTATTGCCAAGGCGCCGTACCGGATGGCCCCTCGTGATCTAGAGGAGTTGCGAATTCAGTTAGATGAGTTGTTGGCTAAAGGTTTTATCAGGCAGAGTTCGTCACCTTGGGGTGCTCCTGTTTTGTTCGTAAAGAAGAAAGATGGGTCGATGCGGCTTTGCATCGACTATAGAGAGTTGAACAAGGTCACTATCAAGAACAGGTACCCTTTGCCGAGGATCGATGATTTATTTGACCAGTTGCGTGGTAGCACGGTGTTCTCCAAGATCGATCTTCGTTCGGGCTATCATCAGCTCAGGATCCGTGAGGCAGATATTCCACGGACTGCGTTTAGGTCGAGGCATGGGCACTTTGAGTTTTTGGTGATGTCGTTTGGTCTGACCAACGCACCATCAGCCTTCATGGATATGATGAACAGGGTGTTCAAGGATTTCCTAGACAAGTTCGTTGTGGTCTTCATTGATGACGTGTTGGTTTATTCTCGCAGTGCTGAGGAGCACGAGCAGCATTTGCGTTTGGTCCTATCAGAGTTGAGGAGCCACAAGTTATTCGCCAAGTTGAGCAAGTGCGAATTTTGGTTGCCTCAGGTTTCTTTTCTAGGCCACGTGGTGAACAAGGATGGGATCTCGGTTGACCCAGAAAAGATTGCAGCAGTGACGGATTGGAGTAGGCCGAATACTCCTAAGGAGATCAGAAGTTTCTTAGGGTTGGCTGGCTATTACAGGAGATTCGTGGAGGGTTTCTCTTCTCTAGCCGCACCGTTGACCAAGCTGACTCAGAAGAATGTGGCATTTGTTTGGAGCGAGAAGTGCGAAGAAGCTTTTCAGGAGTTAAAGAGGAGATTGTGTACTGCTCCCGTTCTGACCCTTCCTACTGAGGGCATGGACTATGATGTGTATGTGGATGCTTCGCATATAGGTCTGGGATGCGTATTAATGCAGGATGGAAAAGTAATTGCTTATGGGTCAAGGCAGTTGAAAACTCATAAGCGGAATTATCCTACGCATGACCTTGAGTTTGCAGCGGTTATCTATGCGTTGAAGTTGTGGAGGCACTTACTTTATGGGGCTCAGTGCAAGATTTTTACTGACCATAAGAGCCTGAAGTACGTGTTCACGCAGAAGGAGTTGAATCTGCGTCAGCGGCGGTGGCTTGAGTATGTGACGGATTATGATGTGGAAATCCAGTATCATCCGGGCAAGGCCAATGTGGTGGCCGACGCCCAGAGCCGAAAGACGGGAAAGATCTTTAACCTCTCCGCCGATCGATTAGTTGAGGAGTTCCTCCTTATGGATATTTCAGTGGGATGCTGTAGTTTACAGAGTAGCTTATCAGTGGAAGAGCCGTCCTGGATTTCTTTGACTAGATTGCATCAGAAGGACGATCCGGATCTGTTGCACCTTTTTACCAGGACAGAGAAGGGAGAGTTGCCAGATTTTTCTATTGATGATGCGGGTACTTTGAAGTACCGCGGCAGGTTTTGCGTTCCCGCTGTTGGGGACATTAAGAGTATGATTTGCAGTGAGGCTCATGGTTCCAGCGTTGCCTACCATCCAGGATCTACGAAGATGTGCCGTGACTTAAGGCAAATTGCTTGGTGGAATGGTATGAAAGGAGATATAGCCCGATATGTTGCTAAGTGTCACACTTGCAAGCGTGTGAAGGCCGATCATGGAAGGCCCGGTGGTAAGTTGACTCCGCTAGATATCCCGACTTGGAAGTGGGAGAGTATATCAATGGACTTCATTACGGGTTTGCCAAAATCCCCGAGAGGATTTGATTCTGTTTGGGTTATAGTGGATAGATTGACGAAGTGTGCTCACTTCGTGCCTTATAAGATTGATTACCCGATGAAGAAGATAGCGGAGTTGTACTTGAATGAAGTCATCCGACTCCACGGTGTGCCGGTTAGCATCATTTCTGATCGAGACTCCCGGTTTACTTCTCGTTTTTGGCAGAGTCTGCAGGAGGGTTTGGGTACGGATCTGAGGTATTCTACTGCGTACCACCCTCAGACCAATGGGCAGACGGAGCGGGTCAATCGGATTGTTGAGGATATGATCCGGTGCTATATTTTAGACCACGGTGGAGCGTGGGATGAGCGTCTGCGACTCATGGAATTTGCTTACAATAACAGTTATCAGGAAAGCTTGCAGATGGCTCCGTTCGAAGCTTTGTATGGGAGGCGCTGTAGGACTCCGTTGTTTTGGGCTGAGGCTGGTGAGAAGCCCTTGTTGGGTCCTGATGCTCTGGAAGAGATGGAAGTCGCCGTGAAGCTTATTCGGGAGAAGCTTCGTTTAGCCCAGGAGAGGTATGAAAAGAACGCCAATCGGCGTAGGTCTGCTTTAGAGTTTTTAGTAGGGGATCATGTATACCTCAAGGTTTCTCCAATGGTTGGTGTGAAGAGATTTGGTAAAAATCGGAAATTGGACCCAAGGTATGTGGGCCCGTTTGAGGTCTTGGAGCGGATTGGTGTGTCTGCATATAGATTGGATTTGCCAGCGAACTTCCCTGGTGTTCATAATGTTTTTCATGTTAGCCAATTGCGGAAGTGTGTGCGCAGCAGTGGGCAACTCTTGGATGTTGTGCCCCAGTTAGAGCCCAACCTCTCTTTCGTTGAGGTGCCAGTTCGTATTTTGGATACTCAGGAGCGTGTGCTGTGAAAGAAGTCCATACCGATGGTGAAAATTCTATGGAAAAATCAGGATTTGGAGAGCGCGACTTGGGAGCTAGAGTCGGCCATGAGGAGGGCGTACCCTCACCTGTTTCTCTGATTTGATCGGTATGTTTCCCTTTGTAACTTCTGTTTGTTACTTTTTCCTACTTTTGTAGGAGGGTTGTGCGTAAAGTTTCGGGACGAAACTTTCTTTTAGGGGGAGAGACTGTAACGCCCCGTCTTTTCAGCGATTATTTTTATTCTCGTTTGGCGTTACGATGACGCGTTTCCGTGGCTTGTGCCATGTGTGGAGTACGGTTTAGCTCCTTAGAACTGAGTGCCCTGTTTGGTAGCCTGTTGGCAAGATCTCCCTAGCAAACCGAGTCGTTTTGGTGACCCGGTGTGGCCTCTCGGGGGATGTTTGTGTTTGGCTTTGTTTGGGTATAACTCGAGTTCTGTTCGTCGAAAGTTAATTTCGACTTCGCCGTTGTGTTCGTAGCGTGGGTATTTAGCTACGGTGCGAATTTCGTCGAATTCCGAGGTGAATCGGTTTTCGCGTTGATTTGGTGCTTTATGTAATTTTGTAATTAATAATATAATTATATAATTATATATATATATATATATAGTATTAGAATGAAAGCCATCATCTTCCTCACGATAGAAACCGCCGGTCCTGTACGAGGAAACGGAGTAACCGCCTACCTTGCCTTCGGATGCCGATTCCCGGAGCGTTTGTGGACGGAATTCGATTCCGAGAGTGGATTCGGATTGCTCTCGTCGAGACCTTCATTCCTGCAGTAAGAAATTCGATTTTCGTGGAGTTTTGGAAGGATTGGAATTTTCAGTTTTGGACAGTTGTGACTCTTTCTACTGCATGTTTTCTGTTATTTTGTCCTTTTGGTTGACTCTTTCATGCAGTTTTACCTTGATTTTTGCTTGCTGAGGTATTCTATTTTCTTTTGGAATACCCCAGGTTCTGAGCTGTAGCCAGTTTGGTGGCTAGTTGGAGGTGTTGTTGTTGGTGGACTCCCGGACTTTGGAGTTTTGTTTACCTTGTTTGTGAGGTTGTTTTCAGTACTTTCTTACAGACATATATGTGTGCTGGTGGGTTCGTGTCAGGTTGTTGGCGCCCACTAGTAGTTTTTTTACCTTGTACTAGATATATACTATTGCTGCTACCATTTATTTTCTGGAGATAGTCTACTTGCTTTGAGAAGGTTTTATGCTAGGTTGCTAGTTATTTTTAAACTATAAATACTATTATAAATGAAGCTCATGATCAGCATGTTTTTATAAACTTAATCACTATATTCCAAATCACGTACGAAAACCGTTTTCTTATATATATTATATAAACTAAGTGTAGTGTCTTGCATAGCATGAGTGGTTCTCTTGGGACCCTTATGCGCTCTTTAGGGTGTAAAGCCTAATTAAAGTATTTTCCGCAGCGTTTAAATATAGTTTTCTTTTGTGGACTAGATGATCCACTGAGCCGAGGGATACGGACTCTAAACATAACTGATTTTCTATTCATTAAGCACATGATTTTCTTGCATAAAGATTGTAGTTGGATTTGCCTGAGCGTCAGCAGTTATCCCCTGCTTGACGTGGCATCATGACGCGTGTTTTCTCTCACTCTGATAATTCTTAATTCGGAGAAAATGCGGGTTGTGACAAAGGGTTCCTTTCGTAGTGTGAGGATTGGATTTCAATCCATTTGGTGAAGTGACCGAGTCGTCCCTTGGTGGGAGATAGGTCGAAGTGGGAAAGTGGACGTACCCAAATCGGGGAACCACTATAACTTTATGTGTGTTTTTCTGTGGTGTGTTTGTTTAATTGTGCAGGTAAATTTAATTCCGCAAAAGACTGCACAACACCTATTCCCCCCCCCATTGGTGGACTTAGTCGACACTAGATACTTTCAAGTGGTATCAGAGGGAGGTTGCTCATCAATAAGGTTAACACCTTGAGTAAGATCCCACATCTAGTGTCAAGAAGAAAACAAGACTCAATCATGGAGCTATACACTGATGTTTCTCCCCTGAGACTGCCTGCCTGAACAAAAGAATATTATCCCATCTAGAAAATGAGTGTTTAGTTTCATCTGGGAGCCATTTACCCCCGTGCTTTATTCATTGTGGAAGACGGTCCCTTTATTCCCATGAAGGCTTTTGACTCTGGAGAAGATCTCCAAATCCCTAAGAGTATCGCAGAGATGTCTGAAACTGAGCTCTCACTATTCAACATGGACAAGCTGATACGACAGATCATCTCTGGTATTTGGTCAGGCTCTTCTCTTACAAGATTGGATAAGTGCAAGACTGCCAAGTCCATGTGGGAAAAAATCTCTGACCTCATGGAGGGAAAGAAGACTGCTGGGATTGAATGCCAACAAGAGGATGAAGTATATGTGGGGGTCCTCCTCTCTGATGATAAAAGTCAAGAACAACTTCTCAATATCAGGGCTCCAGTGTCTCTATCTGAGACTGAAGAAGAGATTGAGGAATGCAGTTGTGATGAAGCTGAAACCTCAGTCTATGCAGACCATAACTCGTACCCTGATCAGCACAATCAGGATCAGGTATCTTCCTCTTCTTGCTCCCTTCCTCTTGTATCTCCTGAAGAGAGGAGAAGTTCAGAGGTTTGTCTATCTTTTGATGCTAGGGAAATAAAAAGTTTCAATCAAAAGATTTAAACTCTTGACTCCCTTCGTAGTGCCCTTCAGAAGAGCAACTTGCTTGTTGATAAACAAGCTATGGAAATTGCTCAGTTGAGGACCATGATAAATCTCCAATTGGAATCCATCAAGGTGAAGGACTCAACGATCTCGGATCTAGAGTTTTCTCTAGAGACCGAGAAGAGAATAGTATTCAACTTTTCCAAGGTAGATGCTATTAAGAGAAAGGGAGAAAACGGGTGGATCTCACGAATTATAAAATCGTGGAGAAATGGGGAAACTGTTTTCAGACCCCCCACACCGAGTAGGAAGGGCACACATCATTCCTTCAAGTATGACCATAAGACAACTATGGTCACTGCAAGAATGATCGGCCCTCATGTGGAAACACCCATAGTGCAAGTGCTGTTATGGCTACCCATGAGAAAATACACACGGCTCATCATGAACCATTTGTATTTATGGCCTCAGCTCCCCCACTTTATGACATTGCAGGAACCAGCTCTCACGGAACATCTTCCCACCCTAGGATAAAGGGAAAGGGAGTTGGGAAACATGTTTCAAGCATCAATGGGGCCCCCGAATGTGTGCTGGCCGAAAAGAAAGCACCATCCCCTAGTCCTCATGATACTCACCACATGTTCACCATTAGACCCCCCTCGAGTCTCGGTGGAAAGGGTAAATCTGAGATCAGTTCCAGCTCTGTCTCCTTCAGACCTAGGGTCATGACTAACTCCGTTAATAGACCTGGTCAGAAAAGGAGATACAATATTCATGAGTGTTGGTGCTGTGGCAGAGTGGGTCACTTTGCCATAGATTGTTGGCACAATCCTTCTGTGCCAAGGGCAAGGGTATGTCCACCTCCTTTGGTAAGAGATAGCCTTCCTGATAGAAATCCTGTAGGAAGGCATGCTGTATTTTATGCTGACAAGAACCTAGGACCCAATACCTATTGGGTTCCTAAGGTAAGGTAATCCTTCTTTGCAGGATAGTCTAGGCACCCATGAACCTGATGGGACCTAGACAAGAGATGTTCCAGGCTTGCTATGGAACAAGTATATGAGACCAGAGATAATGCTAACTATAGTGTCCTACTTGAACTTGATACCCGCTGTACTTTAAATAGTGGATCCGAATGGTCAACCTAATGATCCCAGGTACGCGCATTCAGTTTTGAAAATTGAATCGCTTTACATAGATGTATATATATATATCCAAACTCATATGTAGATTCCCTTTCAAGATATAAATATATATATATACACACACCTGATGGAAGGACACGGAAGCTAATATCTATATGGACCATATTATGGAAACTGATAAACTGTCAAAATTTTGATATGGTGAGAAAGGGGGTGTTATATGGTCCTATGACTCTCAAGGGAATTGTATCATTAGTTGAAACTACAATATTACATTTTGAATCCAACAAGGATAAGCCGGGGTTTATTTCTAGTGATTAGCCTTCCTTGAACTCAACTTAGCTATCGTAACATGAAAACTTAATATCCTTTGTTTAGAGGAAAAAGGAAATCTAGATGAAATACACAGGATTCCTGTCGATTATAATAATCGTGCGGAAATAGAGGACAAATCTATAGCAAAAATATCGGAAACCTCCACAACCAGCAGAAATATCAGAAACAGGGGAAAAATTCGGAAATAAATAGCGAAAATAATGGAAACTCTCCTCTCGACCCTTCGCATTCCCATCGACTATGCATCTGCTCACGTCACTCCCGTAGAAGTGCAGTCCTCCCGCTGTCCTCTCCCCATCGGCTCGGTGTTCCCGTCTCCGGCATCTGATCGACGCAAGTGTCTCACCGATTCACCGCCAGCATTCCGTCCCAATGCAAGCCCCTACTCGGACAAGGGCTTCTCTCCGTTCACCGCCTGCCTAGAGTTCTCTACCTTCCCCCCTCCGAGTAACAGGTTTATAATGGCTCCTCGAACAACGGTCGGGCTCCTCACTCGAAGTGAGTTGGTTAGGACTGGCTTTGCCCATGCTTCTGATGAATTCAGGAACATCATCTTGATGCTAGAGCAAGCCGGGCTCTTTTTTATTCTCGAGCACCCGTGCAAGATCCTAGACAAGGAAGTTCTGGAGTTCTACGCAACCGCCAAGCTACGTCACGAAGACACCCTAATAAAGAGTAAGATAGCTGGACTAAGGATCACGATGACTGCTGTAAAACTATCACATTATCTCCAGCTCACCAGCTCTATACAAGAGGACTACCTAGATGAAAATGATCGTGCGAGGACACTACTGTTCTGTGGATTAGCTCAAGGGACCAAGGCCATCAAACGCAAGGACATGAACGAAGAAGGAAAGCTCTTCTCAGATATCATAGGGAAGGTTCTGATATGCAAACCTGGCTCCCATTGATCATATATCAGGTGACATGTTTAAGATCCTGATGGCTATAGTATGTCGAAAGAAATTCAACTGGGGGGCCATGCTATTTGAGAAGATAAAGGATACCCTACGTACTCCCAACTTCAGGAGAATAATCAGTCTATATCTGAATCAGATGGACAGAGATAGATTTGATATGACTAAAGGAGTTCACCTTCACTCCTTGAAGAAGATGGACTCCAGCGTATTTGATAGGTGGGAAAGATGAATTACCCAAGGGGGTGCGGCTGGAACACATGTTGATGAAGAAGACAGAGAACCGGAGTTCAGAAATCACTCGGATGAGCCCAGTGAAGTTCCTGATCTGCTGCATGCAGGAACTAAGGGGGAGTCTTTACCCAGTCCGTCTGCTGACATCAAGATGGATGCCATAGTCTCAGATCAAGTGGATGCTATCACTGATATTTCCCTCATCGCCAAGGAGGCAGTAGAGACTCTCGCGACTGATCAAACTGACGAGGAGGTAGGGACGATAGGAAAAGCACTTTCGGGATGTGCCAATTCCTCAAAAGAAGGCTTTTCTCATGGAACAGTAAAAAGCAGAACTGTCTCGCAACCTCCATGGCTGAATCTGAGTACATCTCAGTAGGCAGCTGTTGTGCACAACTTCTATGGATCAGAAATAAACTCGAAGATTATGACTTGCAGTTCAGAGAAGTTCCTATGTATTGCGACTCCTCGAGCGCAATAGCAATTGCGAACAATCCTGTGTTGCACAGTAGAACAAAGCATATTGAAGTGCGCTACCACTTCATTCGGGAGTATGTTGAAAACAAAGATATCTCTCTCTGCTATATCCCCACGGATAAGCAGATTATAGAAATCTTCACAAAGCCCCTAGACGAGGCCAAGTTCAGTCTCTTCAAAACTGAACTCGGCATGCTAAACTATGAAGATTTAAGACTGAAGGGCTTATGGCTCTTGGATCAAGGGGGAGCATCAGCAAGGAACTCAAGATCGAGTACGGATGCAAGAACTGAGGGGGAGCATTTGGCTCCAAGTGAACTCCCAGATTTGCAGAAACCGAAAAGGGGGAGATTACCCTCTCAGCTAAGGCTAAGGTGGCTGCCAATGTTAAGTATGCTCTCAGGAAAATGGTAATGAATTTCACCCTCAACTGAATTTTTAGTTTATGATTTTCATTCCCATCTGTTCTATTCACCTTAGCTTGTAGGGTTTAGGCTTCTTCAAATAGGGGGAGATTGTTGGGTATTGTATCCACAATGTACCTGATTTGAAGAAGCCCCTAAACAAGCTAAGTTGAATTGACAATGTATTTGACGATCTTCTATCAAGTTGTGCTTGCAGCCATTCCATGCTAAGTACACACCAATGTCAGGGTGCAGTGGGTCAATATACACGGGTCTGCGAAACATAATCCCTCGTTGAGTAGATCAGTGTGTTGACTCACGTGTGCTCTCTCTATTGGAGTGTACTTATTTTCAAGTACAGGGTCGAGATTGATCAAGAGCAGAAGAGGAGCAAAGATGGGTCAAAGACCAAGTTCATAGGAGGAAGAGAAAAATCGTCTACCTCAAAATCGACGGGAATTACTAAGTCATTCCCGCCGACTTTGACGAGAGTCACTTGTGATTCCCGCCGATTCGACGAGAATTAGGTTACATTCCCGCCGATTCCCACAGGCTGACAAGATTTACAACTGGAAATCAGCCAAGGCAGAATCGACGAGAATCGCGAGTGATTCTCGCCGACTTCGACGGGAATCACCAACGATTCTCGCCGATTTTTCCTTAGGTAATTTTTCTCGCTCGCTGGACCAAACCGCCTTGTTGTGCACTGTTTTGGCCGGGGCTAGGGTTTTTCCTTATGGGCCCCACAACGGTCATTAGGGTTAGCCCTGGTATATATAGTCACATATTTTGAAAATGAATAGTAATCCATTCACAAAAAATCTGAAGTAGCCGACGCGTGCCCTAGCAGATCGCGGAACATTGCCGATCGCTGTCGCCTCTTGCAAGTTAGTCGCCACCGTTGATCTTAGAGGTTATTTGATCTTCCGACGACAGTATCTAGGCTAGCAGTGCGTCTCATGCATCTCTCTTGAGATCTCTTGTCTCTTTATTCGTTGAACGAGGTTGTTCTTCATTCCGAATCGATTGAGACGACTGATCTGACTGAGATCGTTCGTAGACCTTGCTTGCTTCGTCAAGAAGTTTGGATCTACAAAGCATCGTCGCCGCAATCACTTGCCGCCGCCGATCTTGATAAGATCCTCTCAAAGAGAGTACTCCGGTTGTGAACTCTTTGCATCTTTCAAGAAAGCTTCAACGATCGAAGAAGGACATCGAAAACTCCGAAAGTTTGTTTGTATTTTCTTTACATTTAATTTAAGTTTATTGTAAAGCAATTTTGATTCCTAGGTTTAAGGGTTGGGTGCAACCCGTGGGGGAGGAGTAGTGACTCCTTTGGTTGGAAGGGTTCCTTCCATAGTGTGAGGATTTGATTTCAATCCATTTGGTGAAGTGACCGAGTCGTCCCTTGGTGGGAGATAGGTTGAAGGGGGAAAGTGGACGTACCCAAATCGGGGAACCACTATAACTTTATGTGTGTTTTTTTGTGCTGTGTTTGTTTAATTGTGCAGGTAAATTTAATTCTTGAAAAGACTGCACGATACCTATTCCCCCCCATAGGTGGACTTAGTCGACACTAGATACTTTCAACCTCTATCTCCAGAACCTTCTCCCTCTCGCCACTCAGAACCAGATTCCCCTACTCCCTAGTCACCTGCTGCTGATAAATAATAATAATAAGAAGAAACAATCTTAATATCTGATGAGAAAGGAGAATCTCCAGAACTAGTTGAAGCTCCTCTGAAGAGCTTGGATTTTTGTCTTCCCACCATTCTTGGTGAGGAAGGAGATATTCTGATTCAAACTACTAGAGCCCAGAGCTCACTTATAATTGAAGAAATTATTCCATGGACTGATCCTCCTCCTCCAATTCCTCAAGATGCAACTCCATCTCCTTCTCCTATTGCTGCAGATATTTTGGGTAAGATAGAATTGATGCTCTCACAATAGAGAAAGTATTTTGATGATTCTCTCCAGGACATCACTAAAAAAGTTACTGCTCTAGAAAAAGAGATGAGTAGAGGATTTGCTAAAATCTAGCATAATACTGATGGGATGAAACACCTTTTCCAATAAGGTGGGAAGACTCTGGACCACACCATAACCAACATTGGTCAGGTGATGGACCAGTCAGTAACTCTTACTAATAATTAAATCCAGTTAGATAAGAAAGCCCAAGAACATACTTTCAAGATCTGTGATGAAGTTTGTACCTTCAAAGAAGCTGCTATAGAAACCCTATCATTAGAAGACAAAAAGAGGGAGAGCTTAGTAAAAGAATACTTAGAAAAATTAGATGCAAACAGGAAAACTCTCTAGGAAGAAAAGTTGAAGGTAATTCATGCTGATGTCCAGAATCAAATAGATTTTGTAAAGTTTCATACTTATGATATAGCTGTGTGGATGCACAATCAAATTTTCCCTGACTTTAAAGCTGACCTAAATATGATTCCCCATCATCCGAATCCTCTTGCTCAGCATCCTCCAATTCCACAGCCAACCTTTTCTATAAGACCTGAAGGCTCAGAAGCACCACCTCCAGATACTTATGTTTAGGTTTGGGAAACTAATCAGGCAGATATACTTCATCAATAACCTCCTGAAATCCACATTCCTAAGAAAAGAAAGTATGGTGATGGAGCATCTACAAGCAACTCTATCCCTAATCCAGAAGCTGAAAGAAGGGCACAAGAATTTGCTGAGATTTGGAGCCCTACTTCCAAAGCTTTAATCCTTAATACTCTCAAACTAGTTATGGACTATAATGAAAGCAGGACCAATCATTATAGCTCCTCTGAATGGGAACTATATGAGAAATCCTTAACTAAAAGGAGAATCTATGATAGTGAGTATGGAAGGAATAATCAAAATGCTCCTCCTAGACCACCAAAGTATTACCCTAAACCCTTCAGCTATCAAAGAAGACAACAAGAGAAGAAAGATAAACAAAAACAACAACAACAAAGCAAGGAATGAAAAGTGATCTTAATTGTGTTTTGAGATTATGTAGAAATGGATCTCATGGACTATTCTATATAAATATAAATCTTTAATTTTGATGATCTGATTGTCTCTTAATTCTTAGCATTTTATTCTCATTATCACTGTATTATCTAGTCCTTTTATTTGATTTTCTTAATGTAATTCACCTTAGTGTCGAGGGTTCTGACTTCTAAAAATAGGGGGAGATTGTTGGGTATCATATCCACAATAACCTAGATTTGTATGAAGTCACCCTTAAACTAAGATAAATTAAGTTGTATTTGATGTTTTGTTTAAGCTATGTGTTTGCAGGATAAAATTGCCAAGTGTAGACCAATGTCTGTCTACAATGAGTCACCAAACATGGGGCCATGCAATGTAATCCCTCATTGTGTGATCCATGGTGTTGACTCATGTGTAGCCTCTCTATTGGGATACACTTCATTTTCAAGCACTAAGGAATAGGAGAAAGACTAGTTGCTGAATTCCTTAAAGAAAGAAAATTCTCAGAATGCAGAATTTTTCTAAGTGTTCTACTCGAGTAATAACTTGATTACTCGAGTAGAAGTGTAGACAGTTCTCGAGTAAGCTAAGTCTAGCACTCGAGTAACTGACGTAATTCTCGAGAAGATTTCTTGTTCGTTCTCGAAAAGCCAAGTAATACTTGAGTATACCTCTTCTTGTTCTCGAGTCATCATAAATATCTAGTCAAAAATTTTTTTAAGTATTGTACTTGAGTAGTTGAAATGATTACTCGAGTAATACAAAACTTTGTCTCGAGTAACAGAAGTCAAGCACTCGAGAAGTATATCTAGTTCTAGAGTAGTGAAGCCCTTGTACTCGAGAAGTTCAATTATTTCCAGATTTTTCTCTAAGGATTGTTCTCGAGAACTTTACACTCTCTTCTCGAGTAGTCAAAGTGATTACTCGAGTAGTCATATTCCACTTGAGTAATGCAGGATATTTTCTCTGAAAATTCGTAAAGTTTGACGGGACCAGATTTCAAAATTAATCTTCATGACTATTGGTCCACGTGTTATGTCTTAATGATTATGACTGTTAGACGATTCCTATAAAAGGTCTAATCATTTTGACTAACCCTAAGAAGTTTATCATAAGAAAAATCCGAGAAATACAAGTTTTTCTGAATCATCAAACATTCTAAATCGGGAAGCCGCCGCCGCTCTTCATCGATGAACTCACCACCGCACTTCTCCGATTTCTTTGATTCAGAGCAAGATTAGATCAATAGATCAATTCATTCTTATTCTCACAGATTCTCATCTTGATTGAGCCGATCTAGGTTTTCAGATCCAGAATAGTTTTCGACTTATCGTCTTCGATCAATTTCTGAGACAGCTTCAAAGTTCAAGGAAGAAGAAAGTCTGAAGATTCCAGATCTGAGATATTCTATTTGTATAATTTCCATTTACAAAACTTTATTCTTGTGGGAGATTTTGTCTCTGAGTTTGTAGGAAGTTTTTCTTCCATGTCTAGATCCGTTTTTGTGGATCGAGTTGTAGGGGCGTTGCTCCAAGTTGTAGGATTGGTTTTTAATCCGAGGCAATAATGAAGTAGCCGAGTCTAGCGTGTTGCTAGATTGGTGAGGTTGAGAGTGGACGTACCCAAGATTGGGGAACCACTATAGATTGGTGTTTTCTGTGTTTGTATGCTTATTTTCTGCGTACCATTCATTTAATTTTTTATTCCACAAAAAGACACAGACCTCACCTATTCACCCCCCTCTAGGTGATTTAGGTAGACAACTAATAACATTAGAGAGCTTGAAGGGGGTCTCCCCCATGACTGTGTTGGGAGTGGTTCTAAGAGCCCAAAGAATTAAACGAAGCTGCTCCACCCAGTTACCCTTCAAATTATCCACCTTCTTCTTGAGGAGGTTGACGATGATTTTGTTCGCCACCTCCACCGGCCTATTGCTCCTGGGATGGTGGATGACGCGAACCTGAGGTCGATCCCGAGCAGTCCACAGAAATTGATGAACTTGGTGTTGGCAAACTGAGGCCCATTGTCCGTGAAAATGGCCTGGTGCAGACCGTGCCGACAGATGATCTCCCCCTTAAAAAAATTGTGATTACTTGGTAGGTCACCTTTGCTAGCGCCTTTACTTCCAACCACATAGAAAAATTATCTATCATCACCAACAGGAACCTCCTCTGCCCGCTTTCCTGGGGGAAAGGCCCTACCAAATCCTTTCCCCAAATGGCGAAGGGCTGGGGGGCTGTGATAATCCTGAGCTGCTGAGCTGGTTGGAGCAGGAGGGGGAAAACAGCTGGCACTTGTGGCACTTCTTTGCGAACTCCGCAGCGTTCTGACTCAGGGTCGGCCAAAAGTATCCCTGTCGGACTATCCTCCCTTCCAAGGTTCTGCTACCTGAATGGCTTTCACACTCCCCTGAATACACCTCCTCTAGAATCCTTTGGACCTCCCCCTTAGCCACGCAACGTGCTAACACCCCTGAGAGAGTCTTCCTATACAATTTCCCATCGCGCATGAGATAATATGTTGAATTGTGCGTAACTTCTTATTATCTATCCCTTTCGGGAACTCCGATGTGGATAAGAATGTTGCGAATGGATCCATCCATGAGAGGTGTTAGTCCACCTCCATCAGCACTCCCTCTTAGATGGACGTATAAAACAGGTTAGTGATGGTACCCCACACCCGGGGATCATGCTTGGCCAGTTGATCAACTTGCTCATTCTCTTCCCTCGGCAGATATCAGATGGAGAAGGTCTTGAACATACTGATGACCCTTTACTATTGCCAAGTATAACTGGAGGGTAGGTTCCCTCACCTCAAACTCCCTATTGATATGGGAGGCCACCACCATGGTGTCAGTGAGGAACTCCACATCATACACCCCCAGCTCCTTGGCTAAGCACAAACCTACTATCATGACCTCATACTCAGCTTGATTATTAGTGATGGGAAAATGCACCACCACTATCTGCTCGATCCTCGTTCCCTGAGGGATCTCCAAGATCACCCCCATAACCATGGAATGCCTTCCCGAAGCATCGTCTACCTTAACCTTCTAGGGAATCGGGCGAGTGAGTTCCTCCTCCACCACCTCGACCACATAATCAACAAGGAAGTCAGGCATCGCATGGTACTTGATCGAGAGGCACGGGACGAAAGAGATATCGAACTAACTCAGCTCCACCGACCACTTTGCCAACCTGCCTGAATGCTCCACCCCTTCGAAGATGTTGTGGAGGGGGTGGTCTGTCACCACTCGGATGGAGTGTTCTTTAAAATATAGTCGGAGCCTCTAAGCCGAGATGACCAGAGTGAAGGCCAACTTCTCAAAGATGGGATAACAGAGCTCCACCTTCCTCAGTACCCTGCTCCCGTAGTATATTGGTAGCTGCTTCCTTCCCTCTTCATGAACCAGGTTGGAGCTCAAGGCCTCAGCTCCGACCCCGAGATACAAAGATAGGTCCCCCACTCCTTCGGCCCTTGGAGTAGGGGTGCTTGAGTTTAATGCCTCTTCAAGCCCTGTAATGCCTCCTTACATTACCTAGTCCATTCAAACTTCTTGCCTCCCCTCAATGTCTTGAAGATGGGAGAACACATCTCCCCAGCTTGGGAAAGGAACCTGCTTAGCCCTGCCAACTTCCCCGTCAGCCGTTGCACCTTCTTAGCATTCCAAGGTGACCCCAACTCCATGATTGCCTTGACCTGGTTATGATTTGTCTCCACCCCCACGAGGGTGAGAAGATGGCCCAAGAACTTTCCCCTGCTGGCCCCGAAGACGCACTTCAAGGGGTTCAGCCTCATCTTGTATTTGCGCAAGGTGCTGAATGTCTCTTCTAGATCCTAGAGGTGGGAGTCTACCCCTCGGCTCTTGATCATCAGGTCATCTATATACACCTCGAGATTCCTCCCCTTTTTCTCTTGGAAGACCAGATCCATCATCTTTTGGTATGTTGCCCCTACATTTTTTAGCCCAAAAGGCATCATGTTGTAGCTGTAGCACCCATCCCCGGTGATGAAGGAGACATCTTTTATATCGGGGGGGGGGGGGGCGGTGCATCCTGATCTGATGATAACCTAAAAAAGCATCTAAGAAACTCATTAAGGGAAAACTGATGGCTGAGTTAACCGCCGCGTCGATTCGAGGCAAGGGGTAACAATCTTTAGGACATAATTTATTAAGCAAAGAGAAATCAACACACATTCTCCACCAACCATCTCCTTTTTTTTACCATTACTACATTAGAGACCCAACCGGGGTATTGGATTTCAGATACAAAGACAACCTTTAAGAGCTTGGCCACCCTTCCCTGATGGGCTCGACCAGCTTGTCCGTGATGGACCTCTTCTTCTGCTGGATGGGGCGAGCTTCTGGGTCCAGGTTGAGGCGATGGAAGGTGACGTCTGCATCCTCGTCATCTTTATCGCTCTCCAAGCGAAGATGTCCACGTTCTTATGGATGCATACCAACATCCTTTCCTGGTCCGCCGGGGTGAGCCCCCCGCTGATGCGCACCTTCTCCACCTCGCCTCCTAGGGTGAGGACTTCCATCACCACCACCTATTCTATAACCTCCATACGAGACTGCTCTCCCTATTCTCCAACATCCCCCTCTCTCAGGATAAAGTCCTCCTCCTCAGCCTCTTCCATGGCCATTTCCTTGGCCAGCTCCTCCTGGACTCCCTCCATCACCTCTATTTGGGTGCGGCTCTTTTCCACCTCCAACTCCACTCCACCTACTTCCTGCTCCACCTCCTCCATCCTTCGCTCAATCTCCTCGGCCCCCTCTTGCCAAGAAATGGAGTTTACCGTGGTGACGTAGCACTCCCTCGCCACCTTGGGGTCTCCTTGGACCCGGACCTGGATCCCCTCGGCGTTTAACTTCAAACATTGGTAAAAGGATGAGGGGATGTAGCGGAAGGTGCTGATGAGACGCTGCCCAAATATGGCATTGTAACTACTGGGGGAATCTACGATGACGAACCTGCAGTTCCTAGACTGCCCCCAGAGCGACATGGAGCCCCACTCCTCCTTCTACCTCCTTTCTCTCCCCAGAGAACCCAAACAGAGGTCTGTTTGAGTACAGCACCCTCTTAGCCTCCATCTTCATTGCATTGAACGCCTTCTTGAAGATGACGTTGACCGAACTCCCATTGTTGATGAGGATCCGGGAGACGGTGAAGTTCTCGACCGCGGTCTGGATGACCAACGCGTCGTAGAAGGGGTCCTCGTGATCTCCCTTGTCCTTCCTTGAGAAGGTGATCTCTCCTCAGGGGGTAAGGTCTGGGATGTGGAGCCAATGCTCTGGCGGTAAATGGTGTGTAGACTTGCCTTCTAGGAAGCCTCGACCCCCACCCTCCAAGGATCATTCTGATCCTTCCTCAAGCCCCAACATCGGCCCGGTCCTCACACCTTTCCTCCTCTTCCCGAGGTAGGAATTCTTCAATTCGCATCTACTGGAGGTCTAGCTGCTGCTGCTCCCTATTTCCTCTCACCTCAAGGAAGTTCGGGCTTGTGGCTGTAGCATGCCCCTCCTCCTAGTGTAAGTCATAATAGGGTAACTCTACCTTGACTTCCCTCCTCCTCCTCTGCTGACCCCTCCTCCGTTGCATGGCTATTGTCATAGCCTAATGCTGATCGGTGGGAGGGGGCCTCTGACCCTGCCTCCATCCAAGGGGGTGGAAGTGGCCCTAGCATCCCTGACAGTTGTCTCCTCCATGGAAACCTCTTCGCTGGCCCTGATCCTACAACTCTGGCTGCCTCTAACTAAGCCGATTATTCAGCACCCGACACCCCCACCATGGATACCACTATTGTACCTGCTACTACTGTTGCTGCTGCCAGGGTTCAGCTCTCCTCACCTCCTGACCTTGGACACTTCCTGGCCCCTTCTCCTCCTCCATGGCCCACCTGGCCAGCTTCCTCACGAACCCGGGGTTTGACGCCTCTCGCTCAACTTCCCTTGCCTCCCTCTATCAACTCCTCATAGGAGAGAGGTGGCACCCTCTTCAGCTCCATCCTGAAGAAACCATGTTGCCACCCCAAGGTAAAGGCCATCATCAGGGTATGCCCTAGTATTTTCTGGACCTGGGTGACCTCCTCTTGGAATTGGTCCACGTACCTCCTGCTTGATGTGGATCTGGGACTCCAATTCCTTCTTCCTCTTCTTGGAAGGGGTGAACCTCAACATGAAACCCCCAGCGCAGGTCCTCAAAGAAGTAGATTGAGTTGGCCGGCAGCTGGTGGAACCACTCCCTTGCCTTCTCCTTGAGGGTGATGGCGAATAGTCTGCATTTGAAGGCATCCGACATCTTCCTTATCGACACTAAGTCATCAAACTATTGGATGTGCTCGACTAGATCGTTCTTCCCAGTGTAGTAGGAAATCTTCGGCTCCCTGAATCCCTCTGGAATTGGGGTAGAAGAAACCAACTCGCTGAAGTGATTGCCACCCCCTGCTAGGCGAGTCGGAGGAACTTGCACCCCATCTCGTCGAACCGGCCTCCGCTCGCCGACCCAGGGAAGAGCACTCGCCCGAGGAGATCGCGCTCCCTACCCTCCTCTACAACCTCCTTCCCAGCCTGCCGTGCCAGGGTATCCTCGCCTAGAGCTGGGGCGGTGGAGACTGGAACATTTTTTGTCGAACACTCGGCATGTGTGCCGAGTGCGAACCTAACGAGGCCGAAAACCTCCTACCTGAAATCCTCGAACATCCCCACCATTGAGAGAGGGGGAGGGGGCGGCGAGTCGGCCCTGTCCAAACCTTTCCCTTCTAGTCCAGTCATCGAGCCTACTAAAGATTTTCTATGCTGACCACTTTCCATGCTCACCACAACAAAATGTTGAAACTGAATACTCGGTGTCTGTGGAGTTCACCCTTGAAGAAGGGGTGATTGAACACTTACTTCTCTCTCACGAGCCAAATGACTAAGGAAAAAGAATAGGGGACAGACCCAAGAGCTCGGCGTGGAGGTCCCACCACACACCCAGAAGATCTTAGAGCACTTCCCATCCCTTTCCAGTTGCCGAGCTAAGGATACCTCAAAAAGCACAAGAAGACCGGGACACCAGTAAGCATGCCTTCTGAGGTACCCCCTTGGGTCTATTTATTGTTTTCTAAAAATGGCTTGCAAATACCCAACCTCCGCTATTCTGAACAGCTATATGCAACCCAACTGGGTCTTCCAATAGCATAACTCTACTATTCCAATAGGCTATAGACAGGCCAGCGAGTGTGAAATAGTAAAAATACACCACAGGAGACTGGGAGAGCGGCCCTATGGAGCCTCCGCTTTTCGGGGGTGGCGAGTGCTCGATGGAGCTGGCACTCGCCGCCTCTTCCAGCCTTGGGCGAGTGCGGGCCTGGCCTGCCCCACTCGCCCGCTGCATGCCAAACCCCTAGTGGCGAGTACGAGCCGAACCACTCCACTCGCTCGCTTTTGGCCGACCCCCTAGGGCGAGTACAAACCGACCTGCTCTACTCACCCCTCCAATGATTCACCCCTATTTGGGCAAGCTGTGCTGTTGATTTTTGTCCGATCTGGCCCCTGTCGACTTGCTCCACTCATCGAATATTGGGTTGTACACTTACACTAAGATTAACTCAAGAATCCTACACTCAGATCCTAGATAGGATCCTACAACAATAATATAGATTTGAAACAATTAGACACCAGAGAAAAATCTCTGTGTCTATCTTCCTGGGCTGAGCAGATTTTAGCCCTTTCTTCTTCACAGCAGCAAGTTGACAAGGTCTTTAGTTGATTCACGGCATGTGCTGGAAGTAGCTAGCAGATGTCTTTGCCTCTTCTCTTTCAGGAATCAATCCTAAACTTGCTGTTGTAGATGAATATCGCAGTATCTATCACTTTTCTCGTTTAGATTCTCTAATCAAAACTTGAACTTCAGGCTCGACGTTAATGGCGAGGAAGAAGACGAAGTTCAGCAGCAATTGCGAAATCAGAAAACCTTAATTACTTGTTGTTGACTCAGCCAATCTTTCCCTTTTATTGCTCGTCGATCAACAACTCTATTGCGCTATTAGCCCCGCCTTAATTGCATATTAACCACCTTCCATTTGCAGAAGGCGAAAAAAGCTGGGCGTCGGCGCCATTAATGGCTTACTCCATCTTTTTCGCAAAGAATTTGAAATGCGTTGACTTTGTTGACTTTTGCTGACTCATGCTGACGTCACCATCCATGGGCTTAGCCAAAATCAAGCATCAGTAGTATAGGCATTGAGTGAGTAAGCTTCACTCAATGCCAAAACACTTAGACAGAATTTCTGTCACTAGGCGTTTAGTGAGCAACCATCACTCAATGCCAAAACACTTGTAATAATTTTTCTGCTAATAGGCGTTGAGAGCATTGAGTGTGTCTTCATCACTCAACAATTTTTTCCTTAGCAAATCTTTCAATCACTTGGCGTTGAGTGAGTAAGTGTAATGCCCCAAATCTCGATTATGAGTGGGCTTTGTAGGCCGAGCAACACGGCCGTGTCCCAAAGTCGTTTCCTGCAACATGGCCAAGGACACAAGCGTGTCCAAAGCCGTGTCCTGCTTAGTATTAGAAGGGTGGGGTCGAGTGGGCGCAAGGCGGTGTCGAGTGTGACATACTACCTGCGACACAGGCGTGTCCAAGGCCGTGTCCTGCTATGAGCTCGACGTGTTTCGGGAAGGTCGACGAAATGCAGTCGACGATCCCCGGAGCCAGGACAAGTTGGGCACACGGCCTGTGACACGAGTGTGTCAAGGGCCGTGTCCTTCTCTGTGTTTGGCCAGTTTGACTGATGTACATGGGCTTGACATGGGCGTGTCTTCAGCCGTGTATGGCACACGGCCTGCGACACAGGCGTATCACATGGCCGTATCCTGGTCTGGAAGCGGCAGTTTCTGTTGCCGCTTAAGGTACATGGCCTGTGATACGGGCGTGTCACAAGCCGTGTTCTATCCAGGAAATTGAGTTTCAGGGCGATTCGTGGATGTTCATTCCCTTCAAATAGGATCCAATAGTCCAGAAGTCTCCCTGCTGTATTAAGGCCGGGAGTTGAGGGATAAACTCTCGTTTCTCTCAAGCCTTTCTCTTTTTAAAGTGTTAGAGAGTGGGAAGAGCAAGGAAGGAAGAGGAGGAGGAATCTGGCTTCTGGTGGATCTTTAGAGATGCAAATCGCGAGCCGAGTCTATATCCGTAGAGGCAAGGCCATTGTGGTGCTTTTTATCCGGCTAATTTTCCATGGCTCCAAAGAGATCTTCAAGGGTAACGTTCTTCCTTCTTAGACATTTGAAGTCCTCATTTTGGCATGTACATGGATTTCCCCCACCAAAATGTGGATGATTGAGGGATTTCCCTTGGGTTGATTCTTGAAATCCCCAATACGTCTTGTATATAGACCCAGAAATGTGTAGTACGGGATATGCATGCTGTGTGAAGCCCATCTGGACTGGTTGGTCTGGATTAGTGATGTTTTACTTTGCGCACTGGAGAAGACTCCACATTTAAACGATTAGTTTGTGGAGTTGTTGGGTTCTTCCTGTGAAGTAGAGTAACATGAAGCACTGGAATGGGGACTCTAGGAAAATACCCTCGTAATTCTTATGCTGTATGCTATGGAAAGATTAGTTGTCTGGCACTGCAGGATACTATAGGGTTTGGGGTGAGTTTGGGTGCAGAAAGAGAGCTTCTATTGAACTCACTAAGCGACCAGGAGGAACGCTTGCATTATCTCCCCTTTGAATTGTGAAGCCAGTCCTTGGTAGACAGTGTGGCTATTTTGTGAGTTGCGAGCTCTTAAAGGCTTTGTGCCGAACAGATAAGGGGAAAGCTGACCCGCATCATTTGGATGATTTAAGCAACTGGATTGGCTGAACTGGACCGCGTTATGTCTGACCGACTGGGAGACCTAAGTGATTGGTCTTGTTGGAGTGCATAATGAGAGTCTTAGGCGTCCGCTCCATTAAGAATAAAATGTTCAGAGTTTACCGTTGGGTTCCAGACCTTGAACGGTGGTGTTGACCCTGGTTTTCTAGTACACCAAGAATGTTCCCTGAGTGCACGGAGTGTCAGGCCGCATGGCCAACGTTTGTGATATATTGATTGTGCGTGAGTGCACATTATGTGATATATTTGCTTTTGAAATGCTATGCCTGCAAGGAAGGAATACCACTGCCCCGGGAAAGGGGTAGGGTTGTTATAAATTGGTCAGCTAAATGCTGACCGTTGCCTTTTTTTCCACCATTGCGGTAGGATGTCCTTGTGTAGGTGCTGGAGAGCCGAGTGGGAAATAGGAGGCTGAAGCCCTCGCTGCTACTGCTGGACCTCGAAGGCTGAGCGAAGAACCTTTTGTTTTCATGTGTGGCCGGCTTACGCACCAATGTTTATGATCCACGCTTGTATCGGTCTTCCTCTTTCGAATTCGTGGTCGAATTCTTTTGTTTGATGGCGAGCACGTGTAAGTGCGACCCGCGTTAACATTAATGAACTCAAGAATGTCCACTAAGGAATGCAAATACACCTATTTAAGGAACCTGCGCGTTCCTATATTGTCGTTCTTGCTTATATAAGGTCGCTAAAGTGTGTCTTGTTCACCTATAGGTTACTCGAAGTGGTGCTGGGCAGTCTGAGCCCAGCGTTCTGATGAGAGTACGACACCAGTTGAGGTACCTATACCTCCTCCTTCAGCGGAAACAGTACGCTTAGTTTCTTAGGCACTGTTTGCAATGATTCGTGCACAGCCCATTGAGCTGGCGCAGCCGGCATTGATTCCAGAATGGGTTGGTGCAAGGCAAGAACCCGTGGAGGCTATTGATCCTCGAGAAGCTGAACGACAGTTGAAGCAGTTTATGAGATTCAATCCTCCTACGTTTACGGGTGTGGGATCCCCAACGCAGGAGGAGGATTGGTTGTCGCACGTCAAGCGCATATTGACGGCGATAAGGACGGAGGAAGATCAGAAGGTCATCTTGGACACCTTCTTGTTGGAAGGAGAGGCTCGGTTATGGTGGGACGAGATAGAGTTACACTACTTAGCGGGCAGACATCTGATAGACGTCTCGATTGAGGAGTTTTCATGACTATTCTTGGAAAAACACTTGCCAATGGCACAACATATCGCCATGGAAAATGAGTTCCAACATCTAACGCAAGGAGGAAGTAGTGTCGATACTTACTTGCATGAGTTTACAAGGTTGGGATGCTTTGCGGGGTCTATCTTCGCTGATGAACAACGTAAAACCAATCGGTTCTACGAAGGGTTGTGGGATGAGTTAAGATTCCTTCTCTCAAGTTCGGTGAACAAGGGGTTTCAGGCATTGGTGGATACGGCTTATGCGTTGGAGAAGGACATGAAGTGGGTGCATGGAAAAAGGGACTTGGCTGTGACAAAGCCCGAGTTCAAAGGACCCCTTTCTGGAAAATTGAATTACCAAAAGAAATGGGGCAAGAGATCCAAGTATTTTGGACAGGCTCCTTCTACAGTTGTGTCGGGGGAAACTTCGAGGCAAGAGTCTCATTCCTTCTTTACATGTGGTAGAGTGGGGAATATAGCCCGTGACTGTCATGTTTGTCCGCCAAAAGTGGAAAAGAACACAGGAGCGTCATATGCTGAGAAGGGAAAGGCAGTGGTGGAGTACTCTGCATCCCAAGCGCAGCCCCGAGTATATAATCTTGGCTAGCAAGAGGCCAGAAAGCAAAGTGACGTCGTCACAGGTAGGGTCTAAGATATTGATTGCTTACTTTTCATATTTCATAACTTGTGTGTAGCTTGTGTATGATGTGTTTGTCTTAGGCTTTGTCCTGATTCAGAACAATCCGGCAAGAGCACTATTCGATATGGGTGCTTCACATTCATTTCTGTCTAAGGACTTCGTAGCACGAATCAGAGTACCTAGTCATATAACGACAAATAATGTGGAGGTATTGTTACCAAACGGATGTGTGATGTGTGCGGATCGGACTTGCTATGTGGAAGTGCAAATAGGAAGTCGGGATTTCTGCTTGAACACGTATGTACTGCCGATATTTGAATTTGATGTGATCTTTGGTATGGACTGGCTCTCGGAGCGTGTGCCTTTATTGATTGCAATTCAAAGGAGAACACACTGAGCTAGAATACTTAGATTGAGACTAAGTTCACTAGTATGCGAGGAACGAGCGGGATCTTGCTGTCTGCTCTCCAAATCGTCAATACTGTTCGGAAGGGCGTGGAGTTATTCTTCACGCTGATTCAGGCTGTTGAGCCAAAGGCTAGTGTGAGTGACATTTCGATTGTATTGGAGTTTGTTGATTTGTTTCCTAACGATCTTCCTGGGTTACCACCCCAGTGGGAGATTGACTTCGCTATTGAGCTGGTGCTAGGTACGAAACCTGTGGCCTGCTCACCGTATCGTGTAGCGCTAAATGAAATGGCAAAACTGAAAGTTCAATAGCAAGAGTTGCTGGAACAGGGATACATACGCCCAAGTATGTCACCTTAGAGTGCACATGTTATCTTTGTGAAAAAGAAGGACGGTAGTTTGCGGTTGTGTATCGACTATTGCGAATTGAATAAGTTGACAAAGAAAAATAAGTATCTGATTCCACGGATAGATGATTTGTTTGATCAGCTAGTGGGACCAACCGTCTATTCCAAGCTGGACTTTAAATCTGGTTATTACTAGCCGAGGATTCGGGAAGGTGACATTCCCAAGACAGCATTTGGAACACGCTACTGTCATTATGCATTCACTGTAATGCCGTTTGGGCTATGTAATGCGCCATCAATATTCATGGGTCTAATGTACCGAACATTCCGATAGTACTTGGACCTGTTTGTGATTGTATTCATTGATGATATCTTGGTTTACTCTCAGTCTGAAGCTAATCATGTGAACCATTTATGGTTGGTGTTGCATACCCTGAGGAGAAATAAGCTCTATGCCAAGTTCTCAAAATGTGAGTTTTGGCTATCATCAGTGGCTTTTCTTGGCTATGTGGTGAGTGGAGAGGGCATTGCGGTGGATCCGTCAAAGATAAGAGCCATACAGGAGTGGCCAGTGTTGTCTTTAGTGGCCAAAGTCAGGAGTTTCCTTGGACTGGCAGGCTACTACAGACGTTTTGTAGAAAACTTCTCACGGATCGCTTTGCCTCTTACAACATTAACTAGGAAGGATTAGAAGTTCATTTGGACGCCGGAGTGCGCGTGAGCTTTTGAAGAGCTAAAGAGTCGTTTGACCATGACGCCTGTTTTAACAACGCCATGTGGTACAAACGGCTATGAGATATATAGTGATGCTTCAGGGAGCGGCTTAGGCTGCGTTCTTCTTCAGTTTGGAAAGGTGATCGCTTATGGTTCATTCCAATTGAAAGTGCATGAGTGAAACTATCCCGTCCACAACTTGGAGTTGGCGACGGTGATTTTTGTACTTAAATTATGGCATCACTACCTATATTGCGTAAAAGTGGATATATTTAAGGTTCATAAGAGCCTAAAGTACCTATTGGATCAGAAGGAACTCAATATGCAACAATGAAGGTGGATGGAGTTCCTCAGGGACTACACATTTGATATTCACAATACGCCCGGGAAGGGAAACTTGGTCGCAGATGCCTTGAGTCGTAGGACTCCTGCGAGGGAAAATTGGTTGCAGATGCATGATGAGCGGCTGATCCAGGAGTTGGAAGCGTTAGAGATTTCTTGTGTTGACAAGAATTCCACAGCAAATGCATGCTTGAACTTGATGGAGGTACAATATGACCTTGCGGACAGGGTTTGACGAGCAAAAAAACTTGATTAAAGCCTGCAACGTTATGTAGTGGATGGGTCAAATGACAAATTCTCCTAGGATGACAGCCTTTTGCGGAAAGAGGGTCGTTTGTGCGTCCCAAGTATGTGTAAGCTAAGAGAAGAAATGAAGTATGAGGCTCGCTTTATGAAATACTCAGTTCACCTAGGGAGCACAAAAATGTACAAAGACATGAAAAAGCTATTCTTGTGGCCAGGACTAAAAAAGACATAACACATTATGTGGCTAAATGTCAAACATGTGCCTTGGTGAAAGCTGAATGCCAAAAGCCTGGAGGTTTCCTTAAGTCGCTACCTATTCCAGAATGGAAGTTTGATGATATTCCAATGGATTTCGTGCACGATTTGCCGAGATCTCAACGCGGTAACGATTTAGTTTGGGTGATCGTAGACCGGTTGACTAAAGTGGCTCACTTCCTTCCGAACAAGAGGGATGATTC
Organism: Platanthera zijinensis; assembly: GCA_039513925.1. Lineage (NCBI taxonomy): Eukaryota > Viridiplantae > Streptophyta > Magnoliopsida > Asparagales > Orchidaceae > Platanthera > Platanthera zijinensis. The sequence continues at coordinate 98,413,443 of CM077094.1, forward strand.
AGTGGATGTCTTGGTGAAATTTTATGTTGAGCAAATCGTACGATTGCACGGTGTTCCCCGTATCATCATAAGTGACCATGAAGGGCGATTCACATCGAATGATTAGAGGCTAATCCATCAATTGTTGGGAACAAAGTTAACGTTCAGTACATCCTTTCATCCCTAAACTGATGGCCAGACTGAGAAAACCAATAGAACGATGGAGGACATGCTCCAAATGTGCGACTTAGATTTTGGTAAGATGTGGGAAGATCATCTCTATTTGGTAGAGTTTGCCTATAATAATAGCTACCAAGCGTGCATAAGTATGACACCGTTTGAAGCTTTGTATGGTCAGAAATGCCGTACACCGCTAGCTTAGACGGAAGCAGGCGAATCTAAATTATATAAGCATAAGGAAGTCGAAGAAGCTAATTAGATGATACGCTCTATTCGGGAGAGGATACTGATAGCCCAAGATAGACAAGCCAAGTACTACAACGCCAAGCACCAGAACGTGGAGTTTGCGGTGGGCGATTTGGTATACCTCAAGATAAAGCCCTTCAAAGGCTTGTCCAGGATTTAGTGCTTGAAAAAGTTAAGTCCGAGATATCTTGAAAAGTTGGAGAAGTTGTCTATCGACTATCTCTTTCGGCAGAATTGAAGGGATTGCATGATGTGTTCCACATATCAGTGCTTCGAAAAGCCGTGAAAGATCCAGCTCAAGTGATTGCGAATGATCGCATACCGGTCGAATTTGGGCTAATGACGAAGGTTAGGCCCATTCAGATCGAGGATAAAGTTGATAAGCAGTTGTGGAACAAGACAATCGGGATGGTCAAGGTCTGATGGGACAACTACGGTCGTGAGGAGCTAACATGGGAGCAGGAGCAGGCCATGCGTGCTGAATTTCCCGAGTTGTTTGTCTAACTTGTATAAAAGTGTGTGTTTTATGTTGTACAGAATAAGAAATCTTGTAACAAAATTTTGTTGAAGAGTTTCCTGAGAACTGTATACAAATTTCGGGATGAAATTTCTTCTAAGGAGGGGGGAGTTATAATTCCCCAAATCTCGATTATGAGTGGGTTGTGTAGGCTGAGCAACACGGTCAGGGACATTTCCAAAGCCGTGTCTCGCTCTATATTAGCAGGGTGGTGTCGAGTGGGCGCAAGGTGGTGTCGAGTGTGACACACGGCCTGCGATACGGGCGTGTCCAAGGCCATATCCTGCTATGAGCTCGATGTGTTTTGGGAAGGTCGACGAAATGCAATCGACGATCCCCGGAGCTAGGAAAAGTTTGGCACACGGCCTGTGACACGAGCATGTCAAGGGCCATGTCCTTCTCTGTGTTTGGCTGGTTTGACTGATGCACACGGGCTGGACACGGGCATGTCTATAGACATGTTTGGCACACGTCCTGTGACATGGGTATGTCACATGGCCGTATCCTGGTCTGGAAGCAGCGGTTTCTATTGCCTCTTAAGGCATATAACCTGTGACACGGGCGTGTTACAAGCCGTGTTCGGCTCAGGAAATTTAGTTTCAGGGCGATTCGTGGTTGTTCATTCCCTTCAAATAGTATCCAATGGTCCATAACTCTCCCTGCTGTATTAAGGCCAGGAGTTGAGGGACAAACTCTCATTTCTCTCAAGCCTTTCTCTTTCTAAAGTGTTAGAGAGTGGGGAGAGTAAGAAAGGAAGAGGAGGAGGAATCCGGCCGCTAGTGGAGCTTTAGAGCCCCGAATCATGAGCCGAGTCCAGATCCGTTGAGGTAAGGCCATTGTGGTGATTTTCATCCGACTAATTTACCATGGATGCAAAGAGATCATCAAGGGTAACGATCTTTCTTCTTGGACATGTGAAGTCCTCATTTTGGCATGTGCATGGATTCGCCCACCAAAAGGTGGATGATTGAGGGATTTCCCTTGGATTGATTCTTGAAATCCCTAATACGTCTTGTATATAGACCTGGAAATGTGTAGTACGAGATAAGTATACTGTGTGAAGCACATCTACATAGGTTGGTCTTGATTGGTGATGTTTTACTTTGCGCACCAGAGAAGACTCCTTATTTAAACGAGTAGTTTTTTGAGTCGGTGGGTTGTGTCTGCGAAGTGGATTAACAGGAAGTACTGGAATGGGGATTCCAGGAAAATACCCTCATAATTCTTGTGTTGTATGCTATGGAAAGACCAGTTGTGTGGAACTGCAGGATGCTGCAGGGTTTGGGTTGAGTTTGGGTGTAGAAAGACAGCTTCTGCTGAACCCGCCATGCGACTGCGAGGAATGCTGGCATTAGCTCCCCTTTGAACTATGAAGCTAGTCCTTGGTGGATAGTGTTGTTGTTGTGTGAGCTACGAGCTCTTAAAGGCTTCATGCCGAACGAATAAGTGGAAAGCTGACCCGCGTCATTTGTACGATTTAAGCAACAAGATTGCCTGGACTGGACCACTTTTTGTCTGACCGACTAGGAGACCTAAGTGATTGGTCTCGTTAGAGCGCATAATAAGAGTCTTAGGCCTGCACGCCATTAAGACTAGAATGCTCAGAGTTTACCGTTGGGTTTCGGACCTTGAACGGTAGTGTTGACCCTAATTTTCCGGTACACCAAGAATATGCCCTGAGTGCACGGAGCATCGGGTAGCGTAGCCGAGGTTTGTGATATATTGATTGTGCGTGAGTGCACATTGTGTGGTATATCTGCTTGTGAAATGCTATGCCTGCGGGGAAGGAATACTACTGCCCCAGGAAAGGGGTAGGGTCGTTATAAATTGGTCAGCTGAATGCTGACCGTCGCCTTGTTTGCTACCATTATGGTGGGATGTCCTTATGCAAGTGCTGGAGAGCCAAGTGGGAAATAGCGGGCTGAAGCCCTTGCTGCTGTCCCTCGAAGGCTGAGCAAAGAACCTTTTGTTTTCATGTGTGGCCGGCCTGCGCGCCGATGTTTGTAATCCACACTTGTTAAACTTAATTGTAAGGCCTTAAGGCAAGACTTTTGTGTATTTGGTGTACATTCCTATGAGGTTATATATAAATGTGGTTGTTTATATATAGTGGACATTCATGGCTATTGAGTTCAATCTTATCTTTAAGTCTTCCGCTAGTATGCTCTGAGTTAGGATGTGAATATGTTTTGGTATTAACCTGTAACCTCGCCGCCTGTTTGTAGCATATAATGTGGGGCCCCGGCCTGACCTTCTATTATATGTTATTTAACGGATGGGGTCGTTACAGTAAGCTTCACTCAATGCCAAAATACATAACAGATATTCTTCTGTTATCTGGCGTTGAGTGAGTAAGCTACGCTCAATGCATTTGGACTTAACCAATTTTCTGTGTTTGAAAACACTGGCTCTGACTGAATGAGAATTAGTCAACGCTTTTTATCACATGACATTGAGTGAGTAAGCTTCACTCAATGCTTGTGGACTTAGTCAAATATTTACACAAAATTTCTGTGTCTTTGACTAACTTAGTAATACATAATGAATTTGATGGTGTAGCGTTGAGTGAGTGGACTTCACTCAATGGCTATAGACATAGCCACATTAATACCAGATTCTTCTTAGGCTTTGCCTATACTCACAGTTTTTAGCTGTATGATGTTGAGTGAGTGGATTTCACTCAACGCCTGTGGACTTAACCATAATTTCAGCTTGCCAATCGTTGTGCTTAGACTAACCTAAGTATACTCAATGATTTTGCTTACCTGGCATTGAGTGTATAGACTTCACTCAATGTCTATGGACTTAGGCGATTTCTATCCTATCCAATATCTTCCAGCTGACTTAATCTTCGAGGTGTTGAGTTAACTGAATTATCTCGAGACTACTTACTTGTCTCTATACTTTTGTCTCGATACTGTTGTCTGACTTGTCTCGATACTGCTGACCGACTTGTCTCGACACTTCTGACTTGATCTTTAAGGTGTCGAGATAACTGACTTGTCTCGACACTACTGTCTGACTTGTCTCGACACTTTTGTCTCGTCACTTTTGTCTCAACACATTTATCTCGAGACGTTTGTCCTTAGTCATTTCCTCATATTTTCACCCTGCACCTGGCGTTGAGTGAGCTTGCTTCACTTAACGCCTGTGGACTTAGGAAAATTCTTGCCTGTCCACAAGTTTGCTTGGTGTCCACCTGCATGCATAAGCTTAAACACACATCAAATACAACTTGTGTGTTATTGACCTGTTTGACTTCTTACAAATCTGGACCATGTGGATCAATGGAACCAACAATCTCCCCCTATTTGAAGAAATCAAAACCCTTATTCAAATGCTCACATTTATTAGTCAATGACACACGCAACATAAGCATCAATAAACTATACTATTATAACAGAGCAGATCTTGGAATGTTACCACATTTCCTGCCTTTTTGGTGAGAATCACCTGCTCCCCCTGTTTTGCTGCAAGTTGTGTGATACCACTTGAATGATGCATGGGAGCATCTCTTTCTCCCCCTGAATCTAATACCACTTGATCAGAGCAGCATTTCTTTCTCCCCCTGAATTTGATACCACTTAATCAATCTCTAATTTCACACTTGATGATGCTACACTTGATCAATCTTGAGACTATTTGATGTGCCACTTCTTTCTCTCCCCCATTTTGACTTCTGAAGAATTGTTAGGGAAGAGCTGGCTTGTACTTCTCCCCCTATCTGATTGTAGTTGATCCCCTTGGTACAACTGCTAGCTACTTCTTTATATAAGGCTAATTCTGCTCCTACAGCTGCTGAACTTGCTCCCCCTCAATAGGAGCCATTTTTCCCATCAATTTGCTGATGGTCACTTGGATCTTCTTACCACCTAAGGTCTTCATCTCCAGCAAGAAGGACATATCCTGCACCAAAACTAAATCTATAGGGAGTGACTGAAGCTAGACTAAGTTCAATATACCCAACTCAAACTTGAAGGTGTTGAACTTTGCTTCATCTAGTGGCTTAGTAAAGATATCAGCCACTTACTTATTTATGGGGACAAACTCAAGGATGATCTCTTCCTTTTCCACATGCTCCCTAATAAAATGATATCTAATTTCTATATTCTTAGTCATGCTGTGTGAGACAGGATTCCTAGCAAAAGAAATAGCACTAGTAGAATCACAATAAAAAGGGGTTCTACTTACCTTAAGGTCATAATTCTGGAGCTGATGTTGAATCCACAACAATTGAGCACAGTATCTACCTGTTGAAATATACTCTGACTCTGCAGTTGATATAGTAACACTTATTTACTTCTTGCTGCTCCAAGATACTAGTCCTCCTCCTAAGAACTGACAGGTCCTTATAGTTCTTTTCCTATCCTCTTTGCATCCTACAAAATCTGCATATGAATACCCGGTTAGTTCAAAATCCTTATTTCTAGGGTACCATAGGCCAAGATTTGGTGTGCCCTTAAGATATCTCAAGATTCTCTTTACAGCAGAGTAGTGAGATTCTTTAGGGCAGGCCTGATACCTAGCACAGACACATGTGACATACATGATGTCAGGCCTACTAGCTGTGAGGTAAATAAGGGAGACAATTTTCCCTCTATACAAAGTTTCATCAACAGGTTTCCCTGCTTCATCTTTGTTTAAAGGAATACTTGTCCCCATGGGAGTTTTCATTGTGGAGGCATTCACCAATCCATATTTCTTAATCAACTCTCTAGTGAACTTGGACTGGGATATGGATAAGCCATCATCAGTCTAACTTAGAGACCCAATAATAAATTGAGCTCACCCACACTCCTCATCTCAAACTTCCCTTGTATAAGTTTAGCAAACTTCCTACAAAAGTTGTCATCAGTAGATCCAAAGATAATATCATCAACATATATCTGGACTAGGATGATCTTGCCCTTAGATTCCCTTAGGAATATGGTCTTATCTATTTTCACCCTTGAGAATTTATTCTCAATGAGGAAACTAGACAAGGTCTCATACCATGCTCTAGGGGCTTGCTTCAACCCATATAAAGCTTTCCTAAGCCTATAAACAAAATTAGGAGAGTTAGAGTCAACAAAACCTGATGTATGTTCCACATATACTTCCTCTTTTAAGTCCCCATTCAGGAAGGCTGACTTCACATAAATCTGGTGACTTTAAATCCTTGATAGGCATCAAATGCAAGAAAGAGTCTTATTGCTTCCAATCTGGCTACTGGGGCAAATGTCTGGTCAAAATCTATCTCTTCTTCTTGCCTGTCTCCTTTAGCCACCAGTCTAGCCTTGTTCTTGATAATAATGCCATTCTCATCTAACTTGTTCCTATAGATTCATTTAGTTCCTATGACATTATGTCCCTTAGGTCTGAGAACTAGCTTCCAGACTCTATGTAACGTCTCAAATCGCGCTAGGCCCCTCGCACGAGTTCTGAGTCAAGAGACTTGACTCGGTCTCGGGGTGAACTGGAAAAAGGTGTCAAGTGCGTTGAATGGAGTGTAGGGTTGAGTGATATTCAACGGATCGAAAGGAAATGGCCTAAGGGAAATTCGCCGGGTATCATTGTTGATACCCGACGAATTCGTCGAAAATGCCCGGCGATTCTCACCGATCGTCGAGAATGCCCGGTGATACCCACCGATCGTCGAGTATCGCTGACTGATACTCAACGCACTCAACGCCAGGATTTCTGATAAGTTAGCTAAGTGAAATTTGTCGGGTATCATTGTTGATACCCGACGAATTCGTCGAGAACGCCTGGCGATTCTCACCGATCGTCGAGAATGCCCGGTGATACCCACCGATCTTCGAGTATTGCTGATTGATACTCAACGCACTCAACGCCAAGATTTTTGATAAGGTTGATAAGTGAAATTCGTTGGGTATCATTGTTGATATCCGATGAATTCGTCGAGAATGCTCGGCGATTCTCACCGATCGTCGAGAATGACAGTTGATTCCCGCTGAATTTGACTTGTGCGTTTTCTTCGCCCAGGCAGATTCGTCGGCTTGTACAGGCGGACCAAATTAGACTTCGGGATTCGTGCTGGATGATTCCTTGGACCGGTCATTTGAAGTAAGACCTAATTTGGACGGTCCAATCAGAGGGTGACACGTGGCAGAAGGGATTTAACCTAATACATCGGTTTATAAGAGAAGATAAAGCCTAACCCTAGCCATCCTTGCCGATCGATCTTGCCGTCATCGCGGACCTCGCGAAACCGACTGAGCCAAGGGAATCCGTCGGAGCTCCTGGAGGCGGCCTTCTCTCTCTCTCTCTCTCCTTCCTTTGCCGTGAAGAACAACGACACCAAGCAAGAGATGCCGCAGAGAAGGATGACTAGATCCATGGCCGGGAATGATGGTACCGCTTGAAATGAAGTGAGCTTCCTCCCCTCTCCCTTGGTGCTGGATATGTAGTTATATTCTAGGAGAGATATCGACTCCATAGAGTCTTGATGGTGAGGCGATGATTACCTAGGGACGCCATGCCTAGATTTGTAAATCTAGGTTTAGGTGTCTTCACCCTCCTCATCATTCAAAGTGAAGGTGAGAGAGGGATTCGTGGAGAAATATGGCTTCGTGAGGGTGAATAAGGGTGGTCGATTTTCTGGAGGAGTTTTTGGGAGATTGGTGCAAGGAGGAAGATGAATGGATGCCGTTCATATCACCTTAAGATGCGTGCATAAATTTGATTTCTTCACGCAGCGATCTTCGTGGCCAATTTCGGGGGTGTTCTGGCCAGATCTCGGTTTTTGACTTAACATGAAAGTCGTATCCCTCAAAATTATCTTTCCAACGAGTGGTTGCACGTTTCCAGGCGATACCTGTAGCCACGGGACAGTTAGTTCGAATCTGCTGCGATTGGGAGAAATTCCACCCAGGAAATCTGTATCCTGTACGCAGCAGGCTTCGAGTGAATTTCTGGTGTGATGCGATCAAATCTGGGCTTTTGACTAAACACTAAAGTTGTAGCCCTTGAAATTATCTTTCCAACGAGTGGTTACATGCACTCATCGGATTTCGGTAGCCTCAAGAATCCTTGGTCGAAGTTGCTGCCCGGATTAAGGCTGCACTTAAATTCTGGGCTGTGTAACGTGGAATGCGATTTGGTGGAATTTAATATTGCGATCCAACTCAGGGCTTGGGTGAACTCTTTCGACATAATCATCATAGTGATATGATAAGTTGAGGTTATAAAACTGAATTCGTATAATGAGTTGTGGACTAGCTAAATTGAACGAAAGAGCCTGATATAAATGGGTAGTTATAAATTGATAGATGTATAAATCATTTAACTATGGCCATGATGTATGTTGAATGGGTAAAAGGGAATTAGTAATCCAATGCTTAGAGTGTCATCTCCCTACGGGTAGCATTGTGGAAGTAACAAGTGCGGTGTTGACCGTCATTAGTTGGAATGAGATTGAGATGAGTAAAGTTGGACGGCTGGGCTTGGCCCTCGGTGTTCACGTCCTAAGGCTCCTTCCGCATTTGATGGATGGTTGGGCTTGGTACTCGGTGTTCACGTCCCGAGGCTCCTTCCATGCCACGATATTGTGGAATTGCATGTGGTGTGAGTCGACACGTGGTGTCGTAATCCCGGGTTAAGGATAGTGTGGCAGGTCTACGGGCTCGCCAATCGTCACACTGATGGGAGTTGACAGCTAGACCTTGGATGGTTGGGCTTTGTCCTCGGTGTTCACGTACCGAGGCTCCTTCCGTGCTAAGTGAACGGTTGGGCTTGGTCCTTGTGTTCATTTCCGATGCTCCTTCCGTGTCACGCATAGGCCAGTTCGGGGCTAGGATCTTGGTGCTCATTTACCCAAGAGAACCCGCTGAGCCGTAGTACACATGTGAGCTCCGCTGTTGTGTTCTTAGCATTGAGGCGTACGGAGGCCTAGTCCAGGTAGTGTGAAGACCAGCCTAGTAGTGGAGATGCCCGCTCTACTGTCACCGTTTGTCCACGACGGTTGACGCCTGAGAGGTTAGCTACCTACTCGAATAGTGGGAACTATAAGTCTGTGTCGACATAGCGATTGCATGTGCTTGATCATGGGTGTGTCATTGCATTGCATACATAGCATTGCACTTCATTACGTACACAAGACCCTCATCGTATAAGTTTGTATGGGCACTCCTATACGATGAGTTACTTATTGCTGAACGACCCTCAACTTATATGCTTGTATGGGCATCCATATAAGTTGAGTTACTTACTGTTATAACATTATACTCTCTTGCTGCTAAAGATGGTAGAATTATAGAATAAGAGCTTGTTCACTTATACACTACTTTTATTGCTACCTATGATTTGTATACTTACTTCACCTGCTTGTACTACTGTTATATATATATTGTACCTGTTCCTTTCTCCGCCCGGTGCCGAGGAGTCGCCTGGGGAGCGGATGTGAAGCCACTTAGTCTTTATGACTAACGGTTGCTACGTCTCCCTTTTTAGGAGGAAACCCCGTAGGTGGAGCAGCAGGCTATGCAGCTGGACAGCCAGGCCAGGACGACAGGGCCTGAGGGGACAGTACCATCGCTACCGTCGGTTACAGATGTGAGTGAGAGAGATTTTGTTGTAGCCCTTCAGGGCAATTCTATTTACGTACTCTGATTATGTAGAAGCTTGTTTAGCTTCTCTTTTGCTGTACTTATGGACTTATGCTTGGTGTGGGTTGACTTCTTTTATTATTATTGTTGGGTTGGCATTTATATGTTGATATTGGTTGAAGCCGGCAGGATAGACGTCTTATGGTACAGGCTGACTCGAGTGTTAGTGTTACCGCAAGGCAGCTGTTCTAGGCATAAGACCCCTCTCATGCCATGTTCTGTGTTCCGGGAGGGGGTCTTACAAATGGTATCAGCTTTCTACGATCCTCCAAGGATAAAGTCACTTAACAATGGTGCCACCCCCGTTTGATTAGTCAGTTTGGGGAAAAACTGACTTAGCGGAAGCAGTGGTGTGCCCATATGTAATTCACACTAGGTTTGTCCATCTTTAACCTTAGATTAGCCAACCTAACCTTAGGTTTGTACCCTATGTGTAGATCCCAGTACAAGCTGAGCCAGTGAGGGGCACCCCCGCCCCGTCCGTGCCTACACAATTCCAACAATCAGAGCTGGGGCAGACGCTCACAGCTATTTTGGACGCCTTTAGGTCCCAATCTCAGCATGCGCCTGTACAACAACAGGGTCCGGGATCTAGTTGGTTAAGCACTTTTCGAGCTCTATCCCCTCCCGCTTATATTGGGACAGAGTCGGCGGTGCGTATGGAAGAGTGGCTCGACACTATACAAGAATTGTTGGCAGGAATAAGATGTCCAAACAATATGGCGGTGACCCTTGTGGTGACACTCTTAGAACTACACGCCAAAAGGTGGTGGAAGTCCCTCATGGGCTCCACTTTTCGTGGAAGAGTGTACACGGACATTAGTTGGAGCGAATTCTCTTAAGCCTTTTTAGAGCATTTCATCCCCTCGGCCGCACGGGATGGTCTTGAAGAGAGATTTTTGCAACTAAAGCAAGGGTCCATGTCGGTGACAGTACCAACGGGAGTTTCAGCACTTGGCTAGATTCGCTGACTCCTATGAGTTGGATGAAAGAGGGTACGCCAAACAATTCTACAAAGGCTTGCGAGATCCCCTAAGGCAAGCCCTTTTGTTTATAGCGGACTCTAGTATGGCGGAGATTATCGATATGGCGAAGAGATTGGAAGCGGACCACTTAGGAAGTGGTAAGAGGCCAGTGGAGGGCGTGATGGAAGCCGGCCACAGCAACAGAAGGAGATTTGAATATAGAAGAGGAAGAGGATATCGGAGGGGTGGCAGGCATTTACCCCAGAACTTTAGAGAGGAGCGCCCAGTTCTGCAACTGCCAGCATTACCTCCACCTCAACAATTTCAGCAACACGGTGGAAGGCAGGAACAAGTGTGCATTGAATGCAACCAACTGGGCCACATTCGACGCTACTGCCCGCAACTATTTGGAGATGCGCCTTTTGCTTTCCCTCTAGCAGCCCCGCGGGGGAGAGGGTATATGCGTGGTCGAGGACGAGGACCATGAGGAAGAAACCCCGGACCCGCTCGGGATCAGATGTATGCCTTGGATATGACTCAAGAGCGGAATCCTCAGGAGATGATTACATGTACGATTTGAATTGGCCATTTTGCTTCCATTAATATCCTCTAGTGGCTTAAGATATACTAGACGTCTAGCTTGAGTATTATTAAATGACACTTAGGCATTGTGATGGTCGGCGGGAAACCGGCTTATACGTTATTTGACACCAGTGCCTCACATTCTTTCGTGTCTGAAGACTTCATCAAGGATATACACGGAGTACAATATTTCACTGGTATTGCTCGAAGAGTACGCCTCCCAGATGGATCTGAGATGACGATAACTGCGAAGTGTGAGTTGGAGATAACCATTGGGGGAAAGACCTTTGATACCCCCGCAAAAATTTTGAGAATACAAGAATTCGACCTCATTCTGGGCATGGCATGGCTGGATTGGCACCATGTAAGAATCGACTGTGCGGAGAAGCACATCTATTTGAGACATGGGGATACTGATGTAGTCTTCCAAGGTATAAATTTCGCACCACGAATATTGTTATCCTCAATCCAGACCTTGAAAGCTCATATGAGAGGGGATGAAATCTACATGATATGTTTCGAACTAAAGGAGATGAAGGTAGATGTGAAGGATGTGTGGGTAGCACGAGATTTCCCTGAGGTATTTCCTGAGAAATTGCCAGGGTTACCCCCGCATAGAGAAGTGGATTTTCAGATTAAGCTTGTATCAGGAGTTAAGCCTGTCTCCAGGACCCCTTATCAAATGGCCCCAAAAGAACTCGCGGAGTTTAGAGTTCAACTGCAGGAGTTGGTAAAATCAGGGTTTGTTCGCCCCAGCTCATCACCTTGGGGAGCCCCTATTCTATTCGTTAAGAAGAAAGATGGAACCCTGCGTTTATGTATAGACTATCGGGAACTCAACCGATTGACGGTACAGAACACCTATCTGTTACCTCGGATCGATGAGTTGTTCGACCAACTGGTGGGAGCGCATTTGTTCTCCAAGATAGATTTGTGCTCGGGGTATTACCAATTGAGAATACAAGAGGATTATATTAAGAAAATGGCTTTCAGCTCAAGGTACGGCTTATATGAGTTCACAGTGATGCCGTTTGGGCTCACAAATGCCCCATCGGCTTTCATGAGCTTGATGAATAAAGTGTTTGAGCCCTATCTGGATGTCTTCGTCATTGTGTTCATTAACGACATCTTAGTCTACTCGAAGATGGAGGAAGAATATGCCGGGCATTTGGCCTTAGTTCTGGAAAAGTTAAAAGAACACGCCCTGTTCGCCAAGTTTACCAAGTGTGAATTCTAGCTTAGGGAAGTGGCTTTCTTGGGTCATGTAATCAGTGGGGCTGGACTAGCTGTGGATCCGGCTAAGGTGCATGCCATGAAGGAGTGGTCAACCTTGAGGTCGGCGGCCGATGTGAGGAGTTTTCTTGGACTAGCCGGATACTACCGCAAGTTCGTAAAATGATTCTCCAAGATTGCCCTCCCACTTACTTCTTTGACAAAGAAAGGTGTGCCATTTGAGTGGACACTTCAATGTGAAGCGGCATTCCAGGAATTGAAGAATAGACTTACCTCCGCCCCCATCCTTGTCCTTCTGTCTGGGAAGGAAGGATTTTAAGTTTACACGGACGCGTCTTATTATGGGTTGGGAGCGGTGTTGATGCAGCACGGGCACGTAATTGCTTATGCTTCAAGACAATTGAAGAAGCATGAAATCAATTACTCGATGCATGATTTGGAGCTAGGTGCAGTGGTGTTCGCCTTGAAGGTATGGAGGCAATATCTATACGGCGTCCACTGCGAAATCTTCTCGGATCATAAAAACTTGAAGTACGTCCATACCCCGAAGGAATTGAACTTAAGACAACGGCGGTGGTTAGAGTTTCTATGCGACTATGAGTTCACCTTGAACTACCACCCCGGAAAAGCGAACTCGGTAGCCGATGCGTTGAGTAGGAAAGTACCCGGCTCAAGCCCAAAGTCTCGGTTGATGAGTATGGAGTTGGCACGGATGATCGAGGAGATGGACATTACCTTAATATTTAAGGCTTCTTCGACATATACGGAGTACTTGTCCAGCATGAGCATAGTTTGTGATATCCGGAACCGGATCCGAGTGGAGCAAGGATTGGATGCTACTTTGGCCCCGACAATAAAGTTAATCGAAGATGGGATTACCGACGAGTACACACTAAAGGACGGCCTCGTTTACTTTCGCGGCCTGCTCTACATTCCCAAAGGTGGCAGAATCCGGCAGGATATCTTGAGAGAAGCACATTGCTCTCAATATTCCGTGCACCCGGGAATTTCAAAGATGTACGCCGGCTTATGGAAGACGATGTGTTGGCCAGGAATTAAGAAGGATGTCCGGTACTTTGTCACGCATTGTGAAGCCCTCCAAAGAGTGAAGGCGGAGTGCAGGAGTCCCGGTGGCCTGTTGTAGTCGTTGCCAATCCTCGAGTGGAAGTTCGAGGATATTTCCATGGACTTCGTACATGGGCTACGTCGCTCCCGCTCAGGAAATGATTCAGTGTGGGTGATCGTTGATTGCCTGACGAAAGTTGCCCGGTTCATCCCTATGAAGAAGGAGGCTCATGTGGATGTCTTAGTACGCCTTTTTGTGGAGCAGTTTGCATGGTATCATGATGTACCTGAGACGATAGTTTTGGACCGTGATGGTCGTTTTACCTCCAAGGAGTCGAAGGCGGTACAGGCGTATTTGGGTTCGCGCCTTACCTTCAACACCGCATTTCATCCACAGACGGACAGGCAGTCTGAGCGGACCATCCGAACATTGGAGGATCTGTTGAGGTTGGGTGTGATAGATAGGGGAGAGCCGTGGGAAAGACTCTTGCCCTTAGTGGAATTCTCCTACAACAACAGCCAACAAGCTAGCATTGGCAAAGTGATGACTTGATTTAGTTATCGTTTTTGGTATAGTTTAATATGCAAAATTCCTAGCTTAATTATTTGTTTTAAGTATTTTTATGCATATTTTGTCTTTTTGTGTTAGAATAGATTAATTCCTAGTTTTATTATAGTTTTACGTATTACTATGCTTATTATGTTGTTATTTTATTTTGAAGTTTTGTTATGTTATAATAATTAAACTTCATTGTTTTATTTATATGTTTTAATGTATTTCCACATTTTATGTTCTATGTTTTATATTATCATGTTATAAAATATAGCTAATGTTTTGTTTATTTGTTTTACTTGTAGGTTCATCCATCCTCCTCCCCTTGGAGCTGCCACCTTTGAATCCAAGAGCTACCCGAGCCCCTTCATTTGGAGCAGCCAGCCTTCCCATGGTGCAGCCCAACCTAGCCAAACAGCCCCTACCCGAGCCCCTACTTTCATGCAGCCCATTGGAGTAGCCCGGCCTACTTCCATGCAGCCCGAGCCTATGTTGGAGCAGCCCAAATAGCCACCTAGCCCTCTACCCGAGCCCTATTAAAGCCTACAAACAGCCCACAACATCAAATCCCACTCTCAAGCATGCACCTTGCCACCTCCCCTCTCTCTCCATCAATTAATTACATACATGCATTATTCCTCCCCTAGCATGGCCGGCCACTATCTCTTTCCCCTCTATTTTATTTCTTTTATTTCACATTCATCCCCCCTCTTTATTTTATATTTTTATTTTCACTTCCCTTCAAAATAATTCAATGCATGTAGCCTCCCCTCTCTCCCTCCATTTATTAAAACACATGAACCTTCCCTTTCTCTCTCCCCATCTTTGAATGAAATGCATGAACCTTCTTACCCTAGCATGGCCGGCCACCCTATTGTCTTCCACCATCTTCATTACCATCTAGAACATTCCTCCCTCTCCAATATAAAGGACCCCTTGCCTCTTGTTTATGTTAAGTAGTTTTTAGTGAAGTTTTTATATGTAGTTTCTTTTTAGTGAAGCATATGAAGGAGTTCTTGTTAGAGAATTTTATTTCAAGTAGATTAGTGTTTCATGCTTTATGTTTTATTTTGTTAAAGTAATGTTATAATGCCCATTTTATTTTTCCATGTACCTCTCTTTTAATATGCAATGAAATCTTTTTCTTTTTCTCTTTTTCTCATTTCCTTCTCAATCATGTCAAGCTAATTTTATTTTGTGCCCGATTGCGACGATCTTTGCGATGAAATGATGCATTCTTAATTTTATGTTTGGATTTGTATTTTTCTATTTTTGATCCTTCTTTGATTTTTATCTTGTCGACTCCGTATTCCGGTATACGGTAGTAGGCATTTGACCTCAATTCATAGAAGTCGAGATACTCATTGATTTGAAAGATCACTCAAGGAAGGAAGGAGTTGAACGCACCCCTAGAGATAGGATGACGTAAATCCTCCGGATTGGAGTCAAATCCAATAGTGCGGGTCACTTCGGTAATGCGACTTTAGGCCCTTTTGACTTGAAAGAGATTTCGGTCAAAACGTCTATAAGTTAGGGGATTTAATGCTCTAGCGAGATTACTTCCTAATATCGGATCCGTCACGGTCTTAATAGAAGTGCAAATGCTAAACTAATTTATTTCGTTATTTTGTTTCAAGGTGAATCGTCGATCGAGCACTTTTCTCGTAATAGTTTATTTTCTCTTTTTAAACTTAGTTTATTTTCATTTTCAAAACTCATCAAACATTCGGTAGGATAATCGATTCATTGTGAGTAATAGTACTAGCCTGCCCCGAGTTTTTTTACGACTTTGATATATTTTTATCACTATACTATAAAATGATAGGTATACTGCCTATTCGGATTGTAGTCCGTGAGACGATTTTTACGCATCAAGTTTTTGGCGCCGTTGCCGGGGATTTTTTTTTGGCAATATTACAAAAGCCTCGAATTTATTACTTCTACTAAAAAAACAAAAAAAATTATTATCATTATTATTATTATTATATATTATAATCAACCCACATCATCTAATTTCTACCCAACCTAAAATCTCTCGAAAAGGGTAAGGGGCTTTAAGCGCCACCATTTTACCTAGTACCTTGCGAACCCTTCACCAGGTAGCCCTTGGAAAGTTCGAGAGCCAATCCACTAAAAAAATCTATTTTTCAAAAAAAAAATATATATCTAAAAAAAAACAAATCATAAAAAAATTATTAATTTTTCTTTTTCTTTTTGGTAACAGTTTTTTTTATGGAATCGTCATATTTTTGCGCTTTTTGCGGGTCGCCCGACCACTTTTATTCTGAATGTCTTTCGGGAACCCCTCCCTCTTTTGATTTTAATTTTACTAGGGAAGGTCAAAATGGCCAATTTGACCCTTACTCCGATTTTTATCCTACTTGGGAGGCTGGAAACCCGTATTTTTCTTATGATTTTACCCCGCAAAGCGCCGCGCCTCCAAATTTTAATTTTAATTCTATCGATAATAGGTATCTTGAATTGCAAGCTTCTATTAATAATATTAATTCGCATTTCAAGACCATTATGGATTATCTTTCTCCTGAGGCCGCATCTTTTTCTTCTTCTTCTTCTCCATCTCCTCCAATTTCGTCATGTAATGAGTCACCGGATATCCTGGCTTGTCTAGTTCCTCTCGACGAGGACAACTATTCGGATATCCCGGATTGTTTCCTTCCTCCTTTGGACGACACCCCTATGGATATTCTGGCATGCTTCTTACCCGTTGAGGATGACGAGACGTCTACTATTTCTCCTTCTGAAGACGTTTGTGATTCCATTACGCTTCCAACTTTAACTGTTTCAAATTTTTATAGTTTTAGTGGGTCTTTTTCTTCTTCTTTTAATTTAGATGATTCTCCTTTAGTTCTCCCTATCTCTTCTTCTCTCGAAATTTCACAAGATTCCCCTTCTCCTTGTGAAATTTCCGATAATGAAATTCCTTTTTCTACTTCTTTTATTCCTCTTTCTATTTCTTCTTCTTTTTCTTCTTCTTCTTTTGACGACCCTTTCTTTCCCATTTTTCATACGGCGGAGTTCTTCTATAACTCCGTCCGTTCTTTTTTGGGCGTCATTCTCTTGAAGATTCCACCGCATGTCGGTGCAATTCTTTATTTCTTTTTTTTTAATTTACTCTCCTAAGCGCATACTTAGGGAGTTACCTCTTCATTTCAGTTTTTATTTTCCATTTAGCTAACGAATAACGTCGGGCTCAACCGACGTTAAACAGAGAGCGCTCTTGGGAGGCACCCCTTGCTTATCCTTTTTTTTCTTTTTCTTTTTTGTTTGCTTATTTTGTTTTGCAGGAATAATGCTCCCGGCGGTTCATTTGGCTCCATCATTCCCTCTCTTCCTTAGGCCTGAGCTGGTGTCCAACTTAAGCATGGGGGAGCGACATCTGTATTCGGCCTTCCGACTCCGGGGAAGTCGTTTCCTTTTTTATTTACTTTATTGTATCCCCCTCCCCTTTCTTCTTCCTTTTTCTTCCTTGTTTTTTATTTTTCATTGAGGTCAATGCAAAATTTAAGCATGGGGGGGGGGGTTAGTTGTTTTATTTCTTTCTTTTAAAAAAAAATGTTTGAAATTTCTATAAAAAAACAAAACAAAAATGTTTAGTATAGTTTATTTAAGCTTCTTTAGTTCTACTTTTATTTAGCCTTATAAAAAACCCAAAAAAAATTTAGAAAAATCAAAAATTCCAAAAAAAGATCATATTTCAAAAACCCAAAAAAAATGAAAAATGTCAAAAAATCAAAAAAATATAATAAACCTCATGCTTAGCTTTTTGTTATTTTTAGAAATTTAGTTTGAGTTTGTTTATAACCATTTTTTATTTTGCTAATTTTTATTTCATCATATTTAGTTAAATTTAATATTTAGTGATTTAGTTTTGAGGATAATCTTATGATTTTAATTTGCTTAGAGTAATTTATTTAGCACTTTCTCTCTTTTATTTTAAATAGTTTCAATTTTGTAGTAATTTTGCTTAACAACTTGGATTCTAATGATTATTACCTCATGCTTTTAGATTCTTAGAAAATCTCAATCTACTAGTAGTTGCTCTCTAGTATTTTAGTTTATTTTCTAAAATCTTTTTTAACCTCTTATCCTTACCCAATTCTCTTTTTCTTTTTATTGTTAGATCATATGTCATGAGAATAAGGAGATGTTAGTTCCTTATTCTCTGGTACACATATGCAACCCTAATGAAGAGAGGAATTTAAAAGTTTATATATATCGGGGGAAGTGATAGGATGTTAGTCTATCATTTTCTGGTATTAAATATATATATTTTTAAAAAAACAATAATGTGTGGGGTGTAAAAAAATAATGATCACCTCCAATCAAAGACCTCTTCATGTTTATTTCCTCCCTAAACCCCTTAGCCAATATTATTGTCTTAGTCTTTAAATTAAAATATTGGGAGAGCAAAGTAGTAGGTTGCATTTTTTTCCTTAAGTTTCTATCAAGTTATGGTTTTTATAATTTATATCTAACCTTGTTTGCACTTTACTCATTTTTGAGTGCTAGTTAATTTATTAGAGAATTTTTGGCTAAATATTTCTCTCTTTTCACTTTAATTTCATAATTTAGGACTTGATTCATAAATCCCTAAATTTTAATTTTGACTAGATTTTGATGTAAATAAATTTTTAGTTCAATTGAAAATTTCATAATGTCTTATAAATTTTTCTCTTCCTTTTGCTCTAGAATAGCAAAAGCCTAAGCATGGGGGAGTTTGATGACTTGATTTAGTTATCATTTTTGGTATAGTTTAATATGCAAAATTTCTAGCTTAATTATATGTTTTAAGTATTTTTATTCATATTTTGTCCTTTTGTGTTAGGATAGATTAATTCCTAGTTTTATTATAGTTTTACGTATTACTATGCTTATTATGTTGTTATTTTATTTTGAAGTTTTGTTATGTTATAATAATTAAACTTCATTGTTTTATTTATATGTTTTAATGTATTTCCACTTTTTATGTTCTATGTTTTATATTATCATGTTATAAAATATAGCTAATGTTTTGTTTATTTATTTTACTTGTAGGTTCATGCATCCTCCTCCCCTTGGAGCTGCCACCTTTGAAACCAAGAGCTACCCGAGCCCCTTCATTTGGAGCAGCCGACCTTCCCATGGTGCAGCCCAACCTAGCCAAGCAGCCCCTACCCAAGCCCCTACTTTCATGCAGCCCATTGGAGCAGCCCGGCCTACTTCCATGCAACCCAAGCCTATGTTGGAGCAGCCCAAATAGCCACCAAGCCCTTTACCCGAGCCCTATAAAAGCCTACAAGCAGCCCACAACATCAAATCCCACTCTCATGCATGCACCTTGCCACCTCCCCTCTCTCTCCATCAATTAATTACATACATGCATTATTCCTCCCCTAGCATTGCCGGCCACTATCTCTTTCCCCTCTATTTTATTTCTTTTATTTCACATTCATCCCCCCTCTTTATTTTATATTTTTATTTTCACTTCCCTTCAAAACAATTCAATGCATGTAGCCTCCCCTCTCTCCTTCCATTTATTAAAATACATGAACCTTCCCTTTCTCTCTCCCCTTCATTGAATGAAATGCATGAACCTTCTTACCCTAGCATGGTCGGCCACCCTATTATCTTCCTCCCTCTTCATTACCATCTAGAGCATTCCTCCCTCTCCTATATAAAGGACCCCTTGCCTCTTGTTTATGTTAAGTAGTTTTTAGTGAAGTTTTTATATGTAGTTTCTTTTTAGTGAAGCATATAAAGGAGTTCTTGTTAGAGAATTTTATTTCCAGTAGATTAGTGTTTCATGCTTTATATTTTATTTTGTTAAAGTAATGTTATAATGCCCATTTTATTTTTCCATGTACCTCTCTTTTATTATGCAATGAAATCTTTTTCTTTTTCTCTTTTTCTCATTTCCTTCTCAATCATGTCAAGCAAATTTTATTTTGTGCCCGATCGCGACGATCTTTGCGATGAAATGATGCATTCTTAATTTTATGTTTGGATTTGTATTTTTCTATTTTTGATCCTTCTTTGATTTTTATCGTGTCGACTCCGTATTACGGTATACGGTAGTAGGCATTTGACCTCAATTCATAGAAGTCGAGAGACTCATTGATTTGAAAGATCACTCAAGGAAGGAAGGAGTTGAATGCACCCCTAGAGATAGGATGATGTAAATCCTCCGGATTGGAGTCAAATCCAATAGTGCGGGTCACTTCGGTAATGCGACTTTAGGCCTTTTTGACTTGAAAGAGATTTCGGTCAAAACGTCTATAAGTTAGGGGATTTAATGCTCTAGCGAGATTACTTCCTAATATCGGATCCGTCATGGTCTTAATAGAAGTGCAAATGCTAAACTAATTTATTTCGTTATTTTGTTTCAAGGTGAATCGTCGATCGAGCACTTTTCTCATAATAGTTTATTTTCTCTTTTTAAACTTAGTTTACTTTCATTTACAAAACTCATCAAACATTCGGTAGGATAATCGATTTGTTGTGAGTAATAGTACTTTCCTGCCCCGAGTTTTTATACAACCTTGATATATTTTTATCACTATACTATAAAATAATAGGTACACTTGCCTATTCGGATTGTAGTCCGTGAGACGATTTTTACGCATCAAGTTTTTGGCACCGTTGCCGGGGATATTTTTTTTTGGCAATATTACGAAAGCCTCGAATTTATTACTTCTAATAAAAAAAAAATTATTATCATTATTATCATTATTATATATTATAATCAACCCACATCATCTAATTTCTACCCAACCTAAAATCACTCGAAAAGGGTAAGGGGCTTTAAGCGCCACCATTTTACCTAGTACCTTGCGAACCCTTCACCGGGTAGCCCTTGGGAAGTTCGAGAGCCAATCCACTAAAAAAAATCTATTTTTCAAAAAAATATATATATCTAAAAAAAAAATCAAAAAAAAAATTATTAATTTTTCTTTTTATTTTTGGTAACAGTTTTTTTTATGGAATCGTCATATTTTTGCGCTTTTTGCTGGTCGCCCGACCACTTTTATTCTGAATGTCTTTCGGGAACCCCTCCCTCTTTTGATTTTAATTTTTCTGGGGAAGGTCAAAATGGCCAATTTGACCTTTACTCTGATTTTTATCCTACTTGGGAGGCGGGAAACCCGTATTTTTCTTATGATTTTACCCCGCAAAGCGTCGCACCTCCAAATTTTTATTTAAATTCTATCGATAATGGGTATCTTGAATTGCAAGCTTCTATTAATAATATTAATTCGCTTTTCAAGACCATTATGGATTATCTTTCTCGTGAGGCCGCATCTTTTTCTTCGTCTTCTTCTCCTTCTCCTCCAATTTCTTCATGTAATGAGTCACTGGATATCCCGGCTTGTCTTGTTCCTCTCGAGGAGGATAACTATTCGGATATCCCGGATTGTTTCCTTCCTCCTTTGGACGACACCCCTATGGATATTCCGGCGTGCTTCTTACCCGTTGAGGATGACGAGACGTCTCCTATTTCTCCTTCTGAAGACGTTTGTGGTTCCATTACGCTTTCAACTTTAACTGTTCCAAATTTGTATAGTTTTAGTGGGTCTTTTTCTTCTTCTTTTAATTTAGATGATTCTCCTTTAGTTCTCCCTATCTCTTCTTCTCTCGAAATTTCACAAGATTCCCCTTCTCCTTGTGAAATTTCCGATAATGAAATTCCTTTTTCTACTTCTTTTATTCCTCTTTCTATTTCTTCTTCTTCTTCTTTTGACGACCCTTTCTTTCCCATTTTTCATACGGCGGAGTTCTTCTATAACTCCGTCCGTTCTTTTTTGGGCGTCATTCTCTTGAAGATTCCACCGTATGTCGGTGCAATTCTTCATTTCTTTTTTTTTTAATTTACTCTCCTAAGCGCCTACTTAGGGAGTTACCTCTTCATTTAGGTTTTTATTTTCCATTTAGCTAACGAATAACGTCGGGCTCAGCCGACGTTAAACAGAGAGCTCTCTTGGGAGGCACCCCTAGCTTATCCTTTTTTTTTTATTTTTCTTTTTTGTTTGCTTATTTTGTTTTGCAGGAATAATGCCCCCGGCGGTTCGTTTGGCTCTATCATTCACTCTCTTCCTTAGGCCTGAGCTGGTGTCCAACTTGAGCATGGGGGAGCGACATCTGTATTCGGCCTTCCGACTCCGGGGAAGTTGTTTCCTTTTTTATTTACTTTATTGTATCCCCCCTCCCCTTTCTTCTTCCTTTTTCTTCCTTGTTTTTATTTTTCATTGAGGACAATGCAAAATTTAAGCATGGGGCAGGGTTTAGTTGTTTTATTTCTTTCTTTTCAAAAAAAAATGTTTTAAATTTCTACAAAAAAATGTATAGTATAGTTTATTTAAGCTTCTTTAGTTCTGCTTTTATTTAGCCTTATCAAAAACCCCAAAAAAATTAGAAAAATCAAAAATTCCAAAAAAAGATCATATTTCAAAAACCCAAAAAAATGAAAAATGTCAAAAAATCAAAAAAATATAATAAACCTCATGCTTAGCTTTTTGTTATTTTCAGAAATTTAGTTTGAGTTTGTTTATAAGCATTTTTTATTTTGCTAATTTTTATTTCATCATATTTAGTAAAAATTAATATTTAGTGATTTAGTTTTGAGGATAATCTTATGATTTTAATTTGCTTAGAGTAATTTATTTAGCACTTTCTCTCTTTTATTTTAAATAGTTTCAATTTTGTAGTAATTTTGCTTAACAACTTGGATTCTAATGATTATTACCTCATGCTTTTAGATTCTTAGGAAATCTCAATCTACTAGTAGTTGCTCTCTAGTATTTTAGTTTATTTTCTAAAATCTTATTTAACCTCTTATCCTTACCCAATTCTCTTTTTCTTTTTATTGTTAGATCATATGTCTTGGGAATAAGGAGATGTTAGTTCCTTATTCTCTAGTACACATATGCAACCCTAATGAAGAGAGGAATTTAAAAGTTCATATTTGTCGGGGGAAGTGATAGGATGTTAGTCTATCATTTTCTGGTATTACATATATATTTAAAAAAAACATAATTGTGTGGTGTGTAAAAAAATAATGATCACCTCCAATCAAAGACCTCTTCATGTTTATTTCCTCCCTAAACCCCTTAGCCAATATTATTGTCTTAGTCTTTAAATTAAAATATTGGGAGAGCAAAGTAGTAGGTTGCATTTTTTTCCTTAAGTTTCTATCAAGTTATGGTTTTTATAATTTCAATCTAACCTTGTTTGCACTTTACTCAATTTTGAGTGCTAGTTAATTTATTAGAGAATTTTTGGCTAAATATTTCTCTCTTTTCACTTTAATTTCATAATTTAGGACTTGATTCATAAATCCCTAAATTTTAATTTTGGCTAGATTTTGATGTAAATAAATTTTTAGTTTAATTGAAAATTTCATAATGTCTTATAAATTTTTCTCTTCCTTTTGCTCTGGAATAGCAAAAGCCTAAGCATGGGGAAGTTTGATGACTTGATTTAGTTATCGTTTTTGGTATAGTTTAATATGCAAAATTCCTAGCTTAATTATATGTTTTAATTATTTTTATGCATATTTTGTCTTTTTGTGTTAGGATAGATTAATTCCTAGTTTTATTATAGTTTTACGTATTACTATGCTTATTATGTTGTTATTTTATTTTGAAGTTTTGTTATGTTATAATAATTAAACTTCATTGTTTTATTTATATGTTTTAATGTATTTCCACTTTTTATGTTCTATGTTTTATATTATCATGTTATAAAATATAGCTAATGTTTTGTTTGGTTATTTTACATGTAGGTTCATGCATCCTCCTCCCCTTGGAGCTGCCACCTTTGAAACCAAGAGCTACCCGAGCCCCTTCATTTGGATCAGCCGACCTTCCCATGGTGCAGCCCAACCTAGCCAAGCAGCCCCTACCCGAGCCCCTACTTGCATGCAGCCCATTGGAGCAGCCCGGCCTACTTCCATGCAACCCAAGCCTATGTTGGAGCAGCCCAAATAGCCACCAAGCCCTCTACCCGAGCCCTATTAAAGCCTACAAGTAGCCCACAACATCAAATCCCACTCTCATGCATGCACCTTGCCACCTCCCCTCTCTCTCCATCAATTAATTACATACATGCATTATTCCTCCCCTAGCATGGCCGACCACTATCACTTTCCCCTCTATTTTATTTCTTGTATTTCACAATCATCCCCCCTCTTTATTTTATATTTTTATTTTCACTTCCTTTCAAAACAATTCAATGCATATATCCTCCCCTCTCTCCTTCCATTTATTTAAATACATGAACTTTCCCTTTCTCTCTCCCCTTCATTTGAATGAAATGCATGAACCTTCTTACCCTAGCATGGTCGGCCACCCTATTGTCTTCCTCCCTCTTCATTACCATCTAGAACATTCCTCCCTCTCCTATATAAAGGAACCCTTGCCTCTTGTTTATGTTAAGTAGTTTTTAGTGAAGTTTTTATATGTAGTTTCTTTTTAGTGAAGCATATGAAGGAGTTCTTGTTAGAGAATTTTATTTCAAGTAGATTAGTGTTTCATGCTTTATGTTTTATTTTGTTAAAGTAATGTTATAATGCCCATTTTATTTTTCCATGTACCTCTCTTTTATTATATAATGAAATCTTTTTCTTTTTCTCTTTTTCTCATTTCCTTCTCAATCATGTCAAGCTAATTTTATTTTGTGCCCGATCGCGACGATCTTTGTGATGAAATGACGCATTCTTAATTTTATGTTTGGATTTGTATTTTTCTATTTTTGATCCTTCTTTGATTTTTATCGTGTCGACTCCGTATTCCGGTATATGGTAGTAGGCATTTGACCTCAATTCATAGAAGTCGAGAGACTCATTGATTTGAAAGATCACTCAAGGAAGGAAGGAGTTGAACAAACACCTTGAGATAGGATGACGTAAATCCTCCGGATTGGAGT
Organism: Platanthera zijinensis; assembly: GCA_039513925.1. Taxonomy (NCBI): domain Eukaryota; kingdom Viridiplantae; phylum Streptophyta; class Magnoliopsida; order Asparagales; family Orchidaceae; genus Platanthera; species Platanthera zijinensis. Next base: position 98,438,289 of record CM077094.1, read on the forward strand.
CAAATCCAATAGTGCAGGTCACTTCGGTAAAGCGACTTTAGGCCTTTTTGACTTGAAAGAGATTTCGGTCAAAACGTCTATAAGTTAGGGGATTTAATGCTCTAGCGAGATTACTTACTAATATCGGATCCGTCACGGTCTTAATAGAAGTGCAAATGCTAAACAAATTTATTTTGTTATTTTGTTTCAAGGTAAATCGTCGATCGAGCACTTTTCTCGTAATAGTTTATTTTCTCTTTTTAAACTTAGTTTATTTTCATTTTCAAAACTCATCAAACATTCGGTAGGATAATCGATTCGTTGTGAGTAATAGTACTTGCCTGCCCCGAGTTTTTATACGACCTTGATATATTTTTATCACTATATTATAAAATAATAGGTACACTTGCCTATTCGGATTGTAGTCCGTGAGACAATTTTTACGCATCACATGGCGCCCCATGAAGCCCTTTATGGAAGAAGGTGTAGAACCCCCTCTTCTTGGGTACAAGATGAAGACCCGAAGACTTTGGGTGTTGAATATATAGACGACACGGATGCGGTGGTTAGGCTGATAAGGGATCGCATGTTGGAGGCTCAAAGTCGGCAGGCGAAGTATTATAACGCAAGGCACCGTATGGTGGAGTTTCAAGTGGGTGATAAAGTGTTCCTGAAAATCCGGCCGATGCATGGAGTGTCACAGGTGCGGGGGGTGAAGAAGCTCAGCCCACGGTATGTTGGACCCTATGTCATAGTGGAAAGGATTGGCCCTTTGGCCTATCGGCTGGAGCTACCGCCCGAGCTAGAAAATCTCCACGATGTGTTCCATGTATCGTCACTACAGAAGGCGCTGTTGCGGCCTGAACAATACATCCCCACAACTGATGGTACTGTGGCATCTGACAGATCTGTGCGACTGGAGCTGGTACGGATCGTTGATAATGAGATAAAAACCTTGCGCCGCAAAAGTGTTGCTCTGGTAAAAGTGCTATGGTCTAATCATGGGAAGGAGGAATTCACATGGGAGAGATTGGATTTGATGCAAAGACGCTACCCGGAGCTGTTTCCTTCAGGTAATTTTATATTTATTTTCTGTATGCTTTACTCCCCATGACCTCAGCCTGATTTCGGGGACGAAATCTTTTATTTTGTTTATAGGATTTGTAACGTCCCAATTCGCGCTAGGCCCCTCGCACGAGTTCTAAGTCAAGAGACTTGACTCGGGCTCGGGGTGCACTGGCAAAAGGTGTCAAGTGCGTTGAATGGAGTATAGGGTTGAGTGATATCCAACGGATCGAAAGGAAATGGCCCAAGGGAAATTCGCAGGGTATCATTGTTGATACCCGACGAATTCGTCGAGAATGCTCGGCTATTCTCACCGATCGTCGAGAATGCCCGGTGATACCCACCGATCGTCGAGTATCGCTGACTGATACTCAATGCACTCAACGCCAGGATTTCCGATAAGTTGGCTAAGTGAAATTCGCCGGGTATCATTGTTGATACCCGATGAATTCGTCGAGAATGCCCGTCGATTCTCATTGATCGTCAAGAATGCCCGGTGATACCCACCGATCGTCGAGTATCACTGACTGATACTCAACGCACTCAACGCCAGGATTTCCGATAAGTTGGCTAAGTGAAATTTGCCGGGTATCATTGTTGATACCCGACGAATTTGTCGAGAATGCTCGGCGATTCTCACCGATCGTCGAGAATGATAGTTGATTCCCGTCGAATTTGACTTGTGCGTTTTCTTCGCCCAGGCAGATTCGCCGGCTTGTACAAGCGGACCGAACCGGACTTCGAGATTCGTGTTGGATGATTCCTTGGACCGGTCATTTCAAGTAAGACCTAATTTGGATGGTCCAATCAGAGGGTGACACGTGGCAGAAAGGATTTAACCTAATACATCGATTTATAAGAGAAGATAAAGCCGAACCCTAGCCATACTTGCCGATATATCTTGCCATCATCGCGGACCTCGCGAAACCGACCGAGCCAAGGGAAGCCATCAGAGCTCTTGGAGGCGGCCTTCTCTCTCTCTCTCTCTCCTTATTGGGGGAAATTCCACCCAGGAAATCTTTATCCTGTACGCAGCAGGCTTCGAGTGAATTTCTGGTGTGATGCGATCAAATCTGGGCTTTCGACTAAACACGAAAGTTGTAGCCCTTGAAATTATCTTTCCAACAAGTGGTTACACGCACTCATCGGATTTTTGTTGCCTTGGGAATCCTTGGTCGAAGTTGCTGCCCGGATTAAGGCTGCACCTAAATTCTGGGCTGTGTAACGTGGAATGCGATTTGGTGGAATTTAATGTTGCGATCTAACTTGAGGCTTGGGTGAAATCTTTCGACATAAACATCATAGTGATATGATAAGTTGAGGTTATAAATTTGAATTCGTATAATGAGTTGTGGACAAGCTTAATTGAAGGAAAGAGCCTGATATAAATGGGTTGTTATAAATTGATAGATGTATACATGAATTAACTATGGCCATGATGTATGTTGAATGGATAAAAGGGAATTAGTAATACAATGCTTAGAGTGTCGTCCCCCTACGGGTAGCATTGTAGAAGTAACAAGTGCGGTTTTGATCGTCACTAGTTGGAATGAGATTGAGATGAGTAAAGTTGGACGGCTGGGCTTGGCCCTCGGTGTTCACGTCTCGAGGCTCCTTCCGCATTTTATGGATGGTTGGGCTTGGTCCTCGGTGTTCACGTCCCGAGGCTCCTTCCATGCCACGATATTGTGGAATTGCATGTGGTGTGAGTCGACATATGGTGTCGTAATCCCGGGTTAAGGATAGTGTGGCAGGTCTACGGGCTCGCCAATCGTCACACCGATGGGAGTTAACAGCTAGACCTTGGAAGGTTGGTCTTGGTACTCAGTGTTCACGTCCCGAGGCTCCTTTTGTGCCAAGTGATCGGTTGGGCTTGGTTCTCGTGTTCATTTCCGAGGCTCCTTCCGTGTCACGCATAGGCAAGTTCTGGGCTAGGATCTTGGTGCTCATTTACCCAAGAGAACCCGTTGAGCCGTAGTACGCATGTGAGCTCCACTGTTGTGTTCTTAGCGTTGAGGCGTACAGAGGCCTAGGCCAGGTAGTGTGAAGACCAGCCTAGTAGTGGAGATGCCCGCTCTACTGTCACCATTTGGCCACGACGATTGACGCCTGAGAGGTTAGCTACCTGCTCGAATAGTGGGAACTATAAGTCTGTGTCAACATAGCGATTGCATGTGCTTGATCATGGGTGTGTCATTGCATTGCATACATAGCATTGCATTTCATTACATACACAAGACCCTCATCGTATAAGTTTTATGGGCACTCCTATACGATGAGTTACTTATTGCTGAAAGACCCTCAACTTATATGCTTGTATGGGCATCCATATAAGTTGAGTTACTTACTGTTATAACATTATACTCTCTTGCTGTTGTAGATGGTAGAATTGTAGAATATGAGCTTGTTCACTTATACACTACTTTTATTGCTACCTATGATTTGTATACTTACTTCACCTGCTTGTACTATTGTTTTATATATATTGTACCTGTTCTTTTCTTCGCCCGGTGCCGAGGAGTCGCCGGGGGAGCGGATGTGAAGCCACTTAGTATTTATGACTAACGATTGCTGCGTCTCCCTTTTTAGGAGGAAACCCCGAAGGTGGAGCAGCAGGCTATGCAGCTGGACAGCCAGGCCAGGACGATAGGGCCTGAGGGGACGGTACCGTCGCTACCGTCGGTTACAGATGTGAGTGAGATAGATTTTGTTGTAGCCCTTCGGGGCAATTCTATTTACGTACTCTGATTATGTAGAAGCTTGTTTAGCTTCTCTTTTGCTGTACTTATGGACTTATGCTTGGTGTGGGTTGACTTCTTTTATTATTATGGTTGGGTTGGCATTTATATGTTGATATTGGTTGAAGCCGGCAGGATAGGCGTCTTGTGGTACAGGCTGACCCGAGTGTTAGTGTTATCGCAAGGCGACTGTTCTGGGCATAAGACCCCTCTCGTGCCGTGTTCTGTATTCCGGGAGGGGGGTCTTACACTCTATATCTTTTGATCTGGTTCAGTTCTTCTACATTGCATCAATCTAGAATTGGTCTTTGATTGCCTCTTCAAACTTCTTGGGCTCTACTTGTGATAGGAAACTTGAGTAGAGTGTTGTGTTGATACTCCTACTTCTGGTTAGTACTCTTTTGCTTGCCTCACCAATGATTTTGTGTGCTGGATGATCCCTTAGATGCCTTACATCTGGAGGTAATCTAACTTCAGCTAACTATTCTTTATTGTCTTTAGCTGGCTATTCTTCATCCTCAACTTGTGTGTCTTGAGCTCCTTCTGGACAACACACATCTTTTCTCTTATCTTGGACTGCAGGAGCATCTTCCTTGATGGTAAGCTTGTCCATTACTTTATCTATGTATGCAGAACTAGAAGTGGAGCTAGGCAACTCACAGTTAATCATGTTTGATTCATCAAAGACAACATGAACTGACTCTTCTACAACTTTACTTGTAAAGTTGTAGATCCTATATGCCCTACTGTTGTTGCTGTACCCAAAAAAGATCCCTTCATGGGATTTGGCAGCAAACTTTGACACATAGGACTTTTTATTGTTCAGTACATAACACTTGCTACCAAAAATGCTGAAGTAGGATAAGTTTGGTTTTCTGCCTTTCAAGATCTCATAGGGAGTGATCTTGTGGATTTTTGTGATAGAAGACCTGCTAAAGACATGAAATGCAGTGTTTACTGCCTCAGCCCAGAAATATTCTGAGAGAGATGTATCAATTAATAAGGTCCTACCATCCTCCATGAGGGTTCTATTTTTCCTCTTAGCAATTCCATTTTGCTGGGGTGTTCTAGGAGAGGAGAATTCCTAGTGAATCCCTTGCTCTTCATAGAACCTTATCATGCTTACAGACTGAAATTCATTCCCATGGTCACTTCTGATTTTGACCACAGTACTGTCTAGTTCATTCTGTATCTTCATGACAAAAGTCTTGAAGAATTCAAGGATTTCATCCTTTCTCTTAAGGAAGAACACCCAAGCAAACCTAGAAAAGTCATCAACAACCACAAGTGCGTAGACTTTCCTACCCAGACTTTTAACTAGCATAGGACCAAATAAGTCCATATGCAGGAGGTATAAGCACCTTACTAGTCTTTGACCTCAATGCTCTTGAAGGAGGTCTTGGTCTATTTGCCCTTTCGGCATGCAGAGAAGATAACCTCCTTAGTGCATTTTAACTTAGTTCCATTTCTGACTAACTCTTCACTAAAGAGTTTGCCTATGGTCTTATACTTTAGATGAGCCAGCCTCTTGTGCCATTGGACACAATATGAGGCTTTCTCATCTACAACTAGGCATATGGGAGAGTCCTTACTTTCAAAATTAAGACAATAGATATTTCCTCTCCTAGTGCCTATCAAGATGACCCCTTGGTCAACTTGACCTCCTAATTTGGCACTCATCCTTGAGGAAAGAAATGTCATAGCCAAGATCATATAGTTGGCTTATACTTATGAGGTTGTGTTGCAACCCTTTTACATAAGCTACTTGTGTGATAGTGATTATGTCATTAGATATCTTACCATACCCTTTAGTTACTCCCTTTTCTGACCCACCAAAGATGACTTTGGGTCCATTCTTTACTGGATTGTACTCCTTCAGCATGCATCTTGTTCCAGTCATGTGCCTGGAACACCCACTATCCAAGTACCATTTAGGTGAATGGCCACTTGGACTAACCTACAAGACATAAATTAGTTAACCTTAGGACCCCAATTCTTATTGGGTTCTAGTTGCATGTTAGTCTGATAATAACCATGCCTACCTGTAGCTTTTCTGACAGGTAAGCTCTCTCTTGCTCTTGGCACACTTGTATTGTGCCAACAATCTATAACATAGTGGCCCACTTTTCCACAACACCAACACTCATAGATATTATACCTTCTTTTAAGTGCTAGTCTAGTGGCTATGTTGACAACAGCTCTTGGTCTAGAAAGTGTAGCAGCAGTCCTAATCTTTTGTTTCCCAGCCCTAGTCTGACTAGTGGTGGGCTTGGCAGTAGAAATGCTTGGGATATCTTGAGCCCTACCAGCAGCTGCTTTATTTTCAGAGAGCACACTCTTGATGGCCTTAGAGATGCCCAAGTCTGGTCTGCTGACTGACTTGCCCTTGGTCTTAGAGTGGGTTGTAATGTTCTGAAAATAGACTACAGCTTTACCCTTAAGTGAAGGGGCTGATACACTAAACAAAAATGGTCCAGGATGGGCCATCTATATTTCCTCATGGGCTGCCTTGAAGGCACTTGCACCCTTGCTATATTTACCACCATGGCAGTGAACATCTTTGTTCACAGTAGTGGATCTACCATTCTTATAGTGACCATGGATACTCTCTTGATCATACCTGTTAGAAGGTAATAGAACTCTCCTGAAAGGAATAGGAGGCCTGGAGGCTAGAGGCTGTACTGGAGCCTTGCCCTTCGTTTTGGGATTAGCAACACTAGTGCTTTCTTTGAAACCCAACCCCTTTTAAAGATAGGGTAAGCTCTGAAAAATTCTAGAGGGGGGGGGGGTGAATAGAGTTATTGAAATCTTTTAAGTTTTACTGAAATAAAAGATCTTTAATAAAATATGTTACTATAGTATAAGTGTATAGGTGCACAAGTGCAGCAGATAAACTAGAGAGAGTAAACTAAGCTACACAAAAAAATATATCACAGCACAAGCACAAAGGAAAAATAGCACAGCCACAAAGACAACACAAGAAATTTATAGTGGTTCCCCAAACTTGGGTACATCCACTCTTCTACCACCCTAGGTAGGAATCCACTACAGGTTTTGATCAGGTGACTGCCACCAATGAGCTTTTGATCAGGTGCTCAAAAACCAAACTTCAAGTCTTTTGGTTAGGAGACTTGCAACCAGGAATAATTTTGAAGGGAATTAAAACCCTATACAGAGGTGGGTAGATTGGTTGATGGAAGTCTTCTTTTATCAAATCAAAATGAGAAGAATAAGTGGATTTGTGTTGTTGTAAAATCTTCCCTTGAGATCTTGACTGGTTCAGGAGTGAATGCTTTGTAAAAGGGTTAGTAGGCCTTTAAGCTCTTCAGAGATCCTTGACTGATTGGAATAACTTGTCACTTGAGATCCCTGAAAACAAAGAGAGAAAGGAAGAAGGAATCTTGATGGTGATGGTTATTCCTTCTTCTTCTCTTGAGAGCAGTAGATTTTCTGAGAGCTGTTTTCGCTGCACTTTGCTTGTCTGTATGCTTTTTTCGGTGTCTTTCTTGTTGATAGAACACAAGTTTCTATGTATCTCTTTTCTTCTCAATTTTTCTTTTTAACAACTATTTTTTGTCTGTCTATGATAGCTGCCTGAAGGTCGAATTCAAAATCCTGCAATAAATGTTTAGCCGAGATCTAGGGAATGAAAACGGCAAGAATGCTGTCAATTATTCTATTCTATGTTTGTCCCGAGATATAAGTAATTAATTCCATGAAGGATATTTGTAATCAATGCTGCCAGTAACGGCTCGATTCAAAGAATATAAGAGAATTGATTATCCAGGGAATTAACGGCCTATAATAGTATAAAATAAGGAGACAGAAAAGGAAAGAATAAATGACAATATGCCTTACAGTTTTCGTCGACCTGAGAACAGATTTCGTCAAACTTAGCTCTGCGAACAACTGCACTGTATAAACTGACTGATTCTGTGCACTAAGTTCTTCGACTTGAGAATGGCTGTTCGTCGAGCTGAGATCTAAGATCGTCGAGCTAAGTCTGCAGTCTGGACTTAGAATATTTTCTGATGTTGAGTGCTGAAGTATTGATCTGGTGTTGAGTGAGATGTCCTCTGGCTTTGAGTGTTTGATCACCATTCTGGAGTTGAGTCATTTAAGAGTGTTGAGTCATTGATAGTGTTGAGAGCGTTGAGTGAAATTTGGCTCTGAGTAAACTTTGGCTTTTAATGAACTGTGGTGCTGAGTCAATTTTGGCGCTGAGAGTTCTTTGGCTTTGAATGAACTGTGGCGCTGAGTAAATTTTGGCACTGAGAGTTCTTTGGCTTTGAATGAACTAAAGTGTTAGTCGAACTGAGGACAAAGTTCGTCGACCTGATGTTCTTATTTCATCGACTAAAGTTTGATAGAGGAGTTATCACTTTGTTCAGAGATCGTCGAGCTGAGATTTAAGTTCGTTGAGCTCAGCTCAGAGAATTGTCTCTGGGTTAGTCGAGCTGAGCACGAAGATCGTCGACCAGAGTCCGACGAACGCAGATCTCCTTTTTATTAAGTCTTGAATTTTATAAGTCTTGAGTCTCTGGCAGTGTTGGAGGCTGGTCCTTTCTACTGTTGACTTTAAGGACATGGCCTAGACTCTAACAACACATAACATTTGACCCTTCTATACAACAGGGCTCACAACCTAAGAAGAGAACCTATCCCAAATCACCTAGGGGTTCCAACAATCTCCCCGTATTTGGGTGAGGTTACTTCAAACAAAAACATATAGAGACAAAAATACAAAATGAGGTAAACATAGCATAAAATTGGGATAACTAATAGAATAAATAATCTATCAGTACCTTTATAAAGCTATGCACTCAAATTGTTCACAATAGACATAGAAAAAAAAAATCTAAATGTTCTTTTGAGAATCAGAAGACTGAGAAAATTTGATTATCCTGTTTGGATCTTGAGCTTGCCTTAGAGTCAATTTCATATCAGCATCTCGAAGAGTCTTTTGAGAGGTGGTTCTTGGAACCACAGCTTCAGGATATAGATTCATGTATTCATCAGCATTGAACAATTTTCCCACTTAATATCTTTCAAACTCTTTCTTCCTGTAGCTTGACATAGTTGAGAACTGAGAGGAATCTTGACCTTTTTCTCTAGCTTGCCTTATCTGAGATAGAGCCACAGATTCTTTGAATCTAGCCATTCTGGTGGTTGGACTAGTCTCAGGATCATAGGCTTGAATTAGAGGTCCTTCAGGGTTGTTAGCTTTGCCACGAGATGGAGGAGGAGAGAATGTTGGTTGGGGAGCAGACTGCTGGGCTTTGAATGAGCTTCTAGAAGATGACTGATGTCTATGTTGGTGCTGAATACCTCTAAAAGATTGAGATGGTCTTCCTTGCCTTTGATAGGTTTTGGTAAGAGTAGGCTTGGAAGAAGCATCTGAGCTTTGATATATGGTTCCTAAGGCACCTGCAACGTGAGGAGGAGGAGGAGGTTGATCCCTTCTGAACTTCTATGGTGTAGGAGAATACCTTCTGCTTTTCTTTCTGTTCTTTTGCTCATTTTTGGATAGCCACATCCAAGCTGGCATACCCTTATAAGGAGTTAAATTATGCAGAATGTAATAGGGAGTGTCATTTGTTGGATTTATTATTGGAGCAGGAGGAGGAGCTTTTCTTTTCTTTGAGATTTTCTTCCTCTTAGGATATTCATCAGAGTTATCATCCTCATCATCATCATCATCAGAAGACTGAGGGTTGTCATACACATCATCTATATGTTTTAGTATATCCTTGGGGATTTCCTTACTTATTGGAGTGGGAACAACTTCAGTATGAGTTGCTTCAGCTTCCATAGCAATGTCCTGATTTATTAGATCATCCAGATTAAGGAGGGGGCTATCATCCATGATATAGGATGGCCCAGGAGGGCTAGATCTCTATTCATACAATACTTCTGGAGGAACTATCAAACTTTTCTTTACAGTATCTAATACTTCTGAGCTTACAGGGGAAGTGTAGCATACAATTTCTCTTGATGATGGAGTGGGGAAGGAGAGGCAGAAATGAATGTAAGATCCAAAGATTTTCAGCAAAGTAGCTAGATTCACTTTAGATTTGATAAAGTAGACCCTTCCAGGAAAAACTTCTGGCAAGATGGTCTCTTGAGCATTGGATACTACAATATCTGTACATTGATTATATATATCTGCCACTGAGTCAGGTATCTCTGCATCATTTGTTTCCATATCATGTTCAAGAGAATTCAAGAAGTCTATTTCTATGTCAATGTCAGTTCCTGCTGCTGCTGCTGGTTCTTCTGCTTCTGATACAATTGATGGTTCTTCTGCTGCTGCTTCTTCATCATCAAATATCTCCCCCTGCCTGGTTTCAGTAGATACTGAAGCCAGACCCCCAGATGAAGAGAGGGTAGAGGTGAGGGCAGAGATTTGAGCAGAAAGAGATGAGATGGAGGCATCAAGAGGGGAAATTGCCTCTGCTATGATGGTTTGGAGGAGGGGTTTAAGGAGTTCAAGTAGTGGTTGGATGATTGAGGGATCCAAAGTTGTTGAGGCAGACGTGTTGGCAGAAGATGATGGAAGGTGGATAGTTGTATTGATGGTAGGTGCTTGTGGAGTAAGTGGAATTAAAGTTTCTGGAGGGGAGTTATGTTGAGGAGAAGGAGTGCTTAGGGGGGATGATAATAGATTGAAAAATGGAAGATCAGTAAGATGAGATTGAAGTGGAGATTGGGAAGGTGTTGGTATTGATGTGTCATGCTGAGGGGAAGAAGGATTTGATGGTATATGTGTAGAATGAATTGGAGATGCTGGAAGAGTTTGGGTATGTATTAGAATTGTAGTGGAGGGTATAGTTGGTTGGACTTGAGGTTGGGATGGAACTTGAGGGGCAGGAGGAGGTGGAGGGGTGGAGATAAGCCCTTCAGTGGGGGTGGGGAGAGGCTGGTGCAGCCCTTATACTTTCAGAAGTTTTAGAGGAGGACTTGCCCTTAGATGGCTTTGTGATAGTCCTCTCTCATCTGCTAAAGAGGGCAGATGAGAGCCTCTTAGAGGCATTAATGAATGTGGTCTGAGATACCAGCAGTTAATTAGCCTTGGCTTTCAGGAACAAGCCCAAGATTCTTCCATAACAAACCTCCTTTTTGCTATTCTTTTTCCTGATTAAGTCAAACAGGATCTGTGCCTAGTTCACATTTTTCTTACTGACCAAAGCAGCAATAACTATGAACTGTTGCCTGGATATGTAGTCATGTGCTATATGCTTAGCAAACAACACCTTCCAACGACATCTGCAAGAAATTTATATGACGGGGAGAAATTTTTCTTAAGCAATTTGTTAGGGTTTTCGCCGAAGTGACCCATAATAGTCAGCATGTCCTCATATTCCTTATCATCTATTTCTAGATCATCTTCTCCAGTATTCAGATTAAAAAGTTCAGAGAGAATGGTGGGAGTAAGAATCACCTGATTTCCGCTGATAGTCCCTGTCATTTTAGTATTAGTTGAGGATGAAGAACTAACCCATTCCTTGATTTCAGTTATAGGTATCCTGATCCTTTCAGTCATAAACTGCTTCAGTTTTTGTTCCTCGAATAGCTGTAGAATGTCTAGAAAAACTTGATCTGACTGTTGAAATGAGTCAAAGTTGATATCAAAACCATGATCGAACTTCATGCCGGTTGATCCAGTAGCAGCCATTTTCGAAGTTGAGATCGAATGAGAGAGAGTGAGCACCTTCAAGAGAAATCACAAGATCAAGTGCAGGAGGGGAAATTCTGAGAGCACGGGATTGAGGTCGAAGAAGAATGCCTTAATAAAGGTTTTCGGAATATGAATCGCCAATCTCAATCCTACGGAAACATAAGATTCGTCGATCTCAGGTCGACGAAAAATTCATAAAGGGAAAAAGTTCATTGATCTAAGGACGAAGAGAGGGAAAGTTTTCGTCATTCACAGAAAACTTTTTGAGACAGAATTCGTCGATCTTTGGTCGACGAATGAGCTATACTAGGAGATTTTGTCGATCTTAGGTCGACGAAAATTCTTAAGAATGGTTATCAGTTCGTCGATCTCAGGTCGACGAACAGAGACAATTCTTTGACTATAGACAGAGCATTGGATTAAATCCTGACCATTTATCATACCAAGCTGATTGACAAAGAATAGATGCTTGGATGAGTCCAATGGCTTAGTGAATATTTCTGCTCTTTGCAAATCAATAGAGATAAATTCAAGTTTAATCTTTTGTTTGTCAACACAATCTTTAATGAAATGATGTCTAATGTCTATATGCTTAGTTCTAGAATGCAATACTGGATTTTGTGCAATGGAAATAGCACTTGTGTTATCACACTGTATAGTTGAATTATTTAAGTTGAAACCATAATCCAGTAGTTGATTTTGTATCCATAAAATCTGTGAACAGCAACTGCCTGTAGCTATATACTCAGCTTCAGTAGTGGATGTTGAAATAAATGTTTGCTTTCTACAGAACCAAGATACAAGTCTGTCACCAAGGAACTGACAAGTTCCAAAGGTGCTTTTTCTGTCTACTCTACATCCAGCATAATCAGGATCAGAGAATCCAGTTAACATAAATGCTGATTCTGTTGGATACCAGAGGCCTAGATCTTGAACCCCTTTTATATATCTCAAAATCCTTTTTAAGAAAATAAGGTGAGAATCTTTAGGGTTCACCTAGAACCTAGCGCAAAGACATGTGGCAAACATAATGTCTTATCTGCTTGCTGTTAAGTACAGTAGGGATCCAACAATGGCCCTATACTTGGTTTGATCAACTGGTTTTCCAGATTCATCAACATTTACAACAACATTGGAAGCCATGGGAGTTTTCATGATAGAGGCATCATTCATCCCAAACTTCTTAATAAGATCTTTAGCATATTTAGACTGAGAGATGAAGATTCCTTCAAGGGTTTGTTTCACTTGGAGACCAAGGAAATATGATAACTCACCCATGCTACTCATCTCAAACATTGAGTGCATTAGATCAAAAAATCTATTGCACAGATTTGGATCAGTAGAAGCAAAGATTATGTCATCTACAGATATTTGTACTAATAGAATTTTATCATGATGCAATTTTGTAAAAAGGGTTCTATCAAGCATGCCTCTTGAAAAACCATGCTCTAAAAGAAAGCTGGCTAAGGTCTCATTCCAAGCTCTTGGAGCTTGCTTTAAACCATAGAGAGCCTTATGAAATTTAAAGACATAAGAGGGATGAGTTGGAGAGATAAAACCTGGTGGTTGTTCAACATACACCTCTTATTTGAGTTCTCCATTTAAGAATGCACTTTTTAGATCCATCTGGTAGACTTTAAACTTCTTGAATGCTGCATAAGCTAAGAAGATCCATATAGCTTCAAGTCTGGCAACTGGAGCAAAGGTTTGATCATAATCAATTCCTTCCTCTTGCCTGTATCCTTGAGCAACAAGCCTTATCTTATTCCTCACTATCACACCATGAGAATCAAGTTTGTTTCTGGATACCCACTTAGTACCAATTATTGGATTGTCTTTAGGCCTTAGAACTAAGTCCCAAACTTTACACCTCTTAAATTGGTTGAGTTCCGCTTGCATTGCAGTGATCCAATTTCGATCTTGCTCTGCATCAGATATGGATTGAGGCTCAATTTGAGAGAGAAAGCAGGCAAGCATCACATCAGGGTTGAGTTGATGTCTTGTCTGCACTCCTAATGATATGTCTCCAATTACTTGAGATCTAGGGTGATCCCTAAGTGTGACAAGATTATTAAGAGAAGTTGGTTCAGCAACAGTTATTTGATTTAATTCCTCTTGTGGAATTGCATCAACTGTTGGAGGAAGTTAAACTGCTTCCACAGTCTCTTCTTCACTTTCAGCTTCTAATATAGCTTGTGGAGAGGGATGTGACTCAACCTTTGAGGTAAGGTTTAGATCATTCAAGCTCTCACACAAATTTTGTACCTGCAGATGATTGTTGGTAGAGATGTCTCTCTCCTTGTAAAACATGTTAGATTCATCAAATGTCACATGCATAGATTCTTCAATTTTTAGCGTTTATTTATTAAACACCCTATATGCCTTGCTGACTTGGGAATATCTAGAAAAATTCCCATTGTAGCCTTAACTTCAAATTTTCTAAGATGTTTCTTGTCATTATTGTGAATATAACATATACACCAAAATAATTTAAAATAGGTTATTATAAGTTTCTTCCCTTTGAGTAGTTCATAGGGAGTCTTATGCTCTAGTTTATGTATTAGTCTTCTATTCAGGAAATAATTTGATGTGCTTACTGCTTCTGCCCAGTAGGAAAGAGGCATGTAAGCATCTGCAAGCAATGTACCTGTAGCTTCAATGAGTGTCCTATGCTTCCTTTCAACTATCCCATTTTGTTAAGGAGTTCTGGGAGCTGAGAAACAATGTCTAACACCTTCCTTCTCACAGAACTCTAGCATAAGAAGAGATTCAAACTCAGTACCATTATAACTTCTGATCAATGCAACTTGAGTAGAATACTCAATCTGTATGTTCTTGATAAAATCTGTGAGAACCTTAAAAGTATCTGACTTAGTTCTCAAAAAGAAACACCATGTGAATCTAGAGAAGTCATCTACAATAACTAATGTATAAGACTTTCCTCCTAGACTTTGTACTGCAATAAGGCCAAAAAGGTCCATATGGAGAAAGTACAAGATTCTAGGTGAATCACTCTTATTAATGGATTTAAAACTAGATTTAGTTTGCTTTCCTAGCTGACAAGCCCTGCAGAGGCCTTCCTTCTTATAGGGACTAGAAGGTAAACCTCTAACAAGATTGTCTTTAGATAACCTAGCTATATTTTTATGGTTTACATGTCATAGTCTTTTGTGCCATAAGTTAGTCTGAATGCTAACAGAATTGAATAAGCAAATTTTAGATTTAGCTGATTCAAAATTTACTAAGTAGATGTTGCCTTGTCTAATTCCTATTAAAATAGTTGTGTTGTTTAAAGAGATAAGACATAAGGAGTTAGTAAAGCTTACTTGATTACCTGTATCACATAGTTGGCTTAATGATATCAGGTTATGCTTGAGACCATTCACATAGGTCACTTTCTTGAATGTGACAGCTCCACAGTTGAAGTCACCATAGCCTTCTGTCAGTCTAAAGCCTGAGTCCCCAAAGATTACTTTAGGTCCAATCATTGCTTTATAGTTGATTAGACATTCTTTGTAACCTGTCATATGTTTAGAGAAACCACTGTCCAGGTACCATTTGTTTTGAGTGACAGGGTTCTCTTCTACCTGCAAAAGGGATTAGCAGTTTTTTACCCAGGTTAACTTGGGTCCTTGTTGCTTGACATAACTAAAGCTTGAAATGAATGAACATTCAGGTTGATCCTTATAACCTAAAGGATGATACCTTCTAGGAGGTATGACCCACTGACCAAAGGGATTAAAAGGTTTATCATTTTTAGGTTACTCTGGTTATGAATTGAATTGGACAAATTCGAGTATGTTCGTCGACCTGAGCTCGACGATCGGGATTGAGTTCGTCAATCTCTGCTCAAAGAATGGAGATATCCATTCTCAGAGCCCCAAAAACGTCGATATCTGGTCGACGAACCATACTTGTTTCGTTGATCCAAGTTCGAAGAATAAATTGCATTATTATTTGCGTTCAGAGTTCGTCGTATTGAGTTCGACGAACCATACCCATTTCGTCATTCTGAGTTCGACAAAATTTGCTGAACATAGTCATGTTGTTTATTTTTCTTCTTCTGATTGGTTTTCTTAAGTTCTAATTGTTTGAGAACTTCATTAACTTTCTCTACTTGTTCAGTGTTTTTCTTTCCACTTTCTGAAATGAATTTAATAGGTTTTGATAGTTGATTTTTTTGAATTAGGATTGGTTCACTAGATGAGGCTCCTAATCCTAGTTTATTATTATTAGATCTTGTGTTAACTGTGCTAGTTATATCTATCAGTTGTATACTTCTACCTTTTAAGGTTTCTTCTAATTCCTTAGCCTTAATTCATATTTTAGAAATACTATTTGTTGATTAGCCAGGTTTAATTCTTCAGTTAATTTTTCAATTTCAGCAATGAATTTTTCTTGTTCTAACAATTTTTCTCTGAGAAGTTTGATTTCCTTCTCAGATCCTATTAGGTCTAAACATAAGAGTTTAAACTCAGATTGAAATTCTTTAGACTGAAAATCATATGAAGCAATTACCTGATCCTCTTCAGAGAGGAATTCTTCATCTTCTTATTCATCTGAATCTAATCTACTGCTTCCCGCATCTATTGCCATAAGGCAAACTTCTCTTGCCTTCTTTTCCTCTGTATAATCCTCACTAGAGCTGGAGGAGGGCGTTTCATCTTCAGTATCACTCCAAGTTTCAGCCACAAAGCCCTTATCCTTCTTTTTGTACTTGTAGGAGGAGGCCTTACTGTGCTGATGTCTTCTTGACTCCTTTTCTTGCCTTTTGTCTTTCTTTTAAACTTCTGGAAATTCTGAGATAAAATGTCCAGGTTTTCTGCATCCAAAATAGACAACTTCTTTAGAAGGGGTCTTGTCATACATGGGTTTATCTTCATTCCTTGAAGGCTTTCTCCTGAAGTCCTTCCTTGGCATTTTATAGAATCTCTTAGCAAAGAGACTCATAAGTTCTTCATTGGCTGATAAGTTGGGAGATTCTTCTGCAGCTTTGAGTGCTAATTTTGTTGCTTCCTGGTAGGTGTTGAAGCTTTTGGTTCAACTACAGCTTCTCTTTACTTGATCAGTTGCTCATAGGATTTGAGCTTTCCAAGTAAAGATTCTATTGAGATTTCAGCCATGCTTCTGGCTTATCTGATGGGCCAGATTCTGGAGTCCCATGTGCTAGGGAAGCACATGAGAATCTTATCATTGACCTCAGTCAGAGTGATTTCTTTATCCAATGTTCTGAGCTCACTGATGATGGAGCTCAGCATGTTGTACATTACTTCTATTGATTCTGCTTCATCTTTCCTAAAGTTCTCATATTGGGATATGAGGTTTGATCTTCTGTCCTTCCTCTCATCAGCAGAGCATGCTACCATTTAGTTGAGGGAATCCCAAATGGCTTTGGCAGATGTACATTAGGCAACCTTATGAAATATGTCATCTGACATAGTTTGGGTCAGTATATTCATAGCTTTGGCATCAGTAATTTTTGCCTTCTTATGTGCATCAGTTTGATCTGGAGGAGGCACTACACTTAGATTTGCTAGAGTTGAAGTAGAGGCCACTGGAGCTGGTGGTCCTTTCAAGATGGAATTAAAAATGTCCTCATCAATAGAGTTCATGTACAGCTTGATTCTTGCCTTCAAGATTCCAAACTTTTGCAAGTTGCAAACTGGAGGTCTAGTGCTGGCATAATCCTTGTTTTGTGCCATGGTACCAGAAAATAAAATATAATCAGACAGACTACTAAAGCTTATTCAGAGTTTATCTTGAGGATCTTGATTAATCTAGGTGTGAGCCTGTATGATGTGATTAACCACCCTCTGATACCAATTGAAAGATAGGGTAAGCTCTGAAAAACTCTAAAGGGGGGGGGGGGGTGAATAGAGTTATTGAAATCTTTTAAGTTTTACTGAAATAAAAGATATTTAATAAAATATGTTACTATAGTAAAAGTGTATAGGTGCACAAGTGCATCAGATAAACTAGAGAGAGATAACTAAGCTACACAAAAAAATATATCACAGCACAAGCACAAAGGAAAAACAACACAGCCACACAGACAACACAAGAAATTTATTGTGGTTCCCTAAACTTGGGTACATCCACTCTTCTACCACCCTAGGTAGGAATCTACTACAGGTTTTGATCAGTGACTTCCACCAATGAGCTTTTGATCAGGTGCTCAAAAACCAAACCTCAAGTCTTTTGGTTAGGAGACTTGCAACCAGGAATAATTTTGAAGGTAATTAAAACCCTTTACATAGGTGGGAAGAGAGGTTGATGGAAGTCTTCTTTTCTCAAATCAAAATGAGAAGACTATGTGGATTTGTGTTGTTGTCAAAGCTCCCCGTGAGATCTTGAATGGTTCAGGAGTGGAAGCTTTGCAAAAGGGTGAGTAGGCCTTTAAGCTCTTCAGAGATCCTGGACTGATTGGAATAACATGTCACTTGAGATCCCTAAAAACAAAGAGAGAAAGGAAGAAGGAATCTTGATGGTGATGGTTGTTCCTTCTTCTTCTCTTGAGAGCAGTAGATTTTCTGAGAGCTATTTTCATTGCACTTTGCTTGTCTGTATGCTTTTTCCTGTGTCTTTCTTATCGATAGCACACAAGTTTCTATGTATCTCTTTACTTCTCTATTTTTCTTTTTATCAACTTTTTTTTGTCTGCCTATGATAGCTGCCAGAAGGTCGAATTCAAAATCCTGCAATAAATGTTCAGTCGAGATCTAGGTAATGAAAACGGCAAGAATGCTGTCAATTATTCTATTCTATGTCTGTCCTGAGATATAAGCAATTAATTCCATGAAGGATATTTTTAATCAATGTTGCAAGTAACGGCTCGATTCAAAGATTATAAGAGAATTGATTATCTAGGGAATTAACGGCCTATAATAGTATAAAATAAGGAGACATAAAAGGAAAGAATAAATCACAATATGCCTTACAGTTTTAGTCGACCTGTGAACAGCTTTCGTCGAACTGAGCTCTGTGAACAACTACAGTGCATAAACTGACTGATTCTGTGCACTAAGTTCGTCGACTTGAGAATGGTTGTTTATCGAGCTGAGATCCAAGATCGCCGAGCTGAGTCTGCAGTCTGGACTTAGAATATTTTCTGATGTTGAGTGTTGAAGTATTGATCTGGTGTTGAGTGAGATGTCCTCTGGCTTTGAGTGTTTGATCACCATTCTGGAGTTGAGTCGTTTAAGAGTGTTGAGTCATTGATAACGTTGAGAGCATTGAGTGAAATTTGGCTCTGAGTAAACTTTGGCTTTAAATGAACTGTGGCGCTTAGTCAATTTTGGCACTGAGAGTTCTTTGGCTTTGAATGAACTGTGGCGCTGAGTCAATTTTGGCGCTGAGAGTTCTTTGGCTTTGAATGAAGTGAAGTGTTACTCGAACTGAGGATAGAGTTTGTCGACCTGATGTTCTTAGTTCGTCGACTGAAGTTTGACAGAGGAGTTATCACTTTGTTCAGAGATTGTCGAGCTGAGATCTAAGTTTGTCAAGCTCAGCTCAGAGAATTATCACTGGGTTAGTCGAGCTGAGCACGACGATTGTCGACCGGAGTTCGACGAGCGCAGATCTCCTTTTTATTAAGACTTGAATTTTCTAAGTCTTGAGTCTCTGGCAGTGTTGGAGGCTGGTCCTTTCTACTATTGACTTTAAGGACATAGCCTAGAATCTAACAACACATAACATTTGACCCTTCTATATAACAGGGGTCACAACCTAAGAAGAGAACCTAGCCCAAATCACCTAGGGGTTCCAACACCCTTCTTACCCTTTTGGGAAGAGAAGGTGTCTATCAAGGGAAGCACTGAACTAGGCATTGAATAGCTAGACACTATTCTCTTCTCTCTCTCCAGCAGTACTTCCTATTCCCTTATTCTATTTTCTTGGTACACTATGGTACCTATCTGAATGAAAGAAATAGTTTCCAGCTCACTTATCTCTTTCAATTTCTGATCAAGTAGTGAAGCTGATTCAGCATGCTGGGAAGCAGCATGCTGGGAAGCAGTAAGCTGAAGGGAGACAATTTCCTTAGCTTGCTTCTTAGCGAGCAACTTGCTTTCCTTAAAAGCACTCAGAAGGATACCATATTTCTCCATTACAGATTTGACTTCTTCCTCTTATTCATACCCATCTTCATCACAAGATTTAGATGCATCTAAATCAGGACTGGTTTCATAACTAGTTTCAGTAGAGTGGCTGGACTGAGAATGCACCTTTTGCTGACCAGACTATTCCTGGCTGAATTCTTCATCTGACATAGCCATTAGTCCATAGCAGTAGCTGTCTTCTTCTTCTTCTACCTCTGTATCACCATGTGACTGTGATAGAGGGGCCCTGACTTCAATCCTAGCATCAGGATGAATTACATTAGCTTCTTTAGTAAAAACAGCCAACATCTCAATGAAGTCTGCTTCTTCAGATTCTACTTCAGCAGAGTATAACCCAATGTAGACTTCATCATCCTCTTCTCTTTTAGACTGTGAAGAGGAAGAGTCAGTCTAGCTCCTTTTCTTCTTAGCAATGAAGGATTTCTCCTTCTTACCCTTTTTTTCTTGTAGTCCTTCTCACCAGATTCCTTTCTCTTGACAGGGCAGTCAATTATTACATGTCCTGGCTTGCTGCAATAATAGCAAACACTTTTGATGAAACATGTTTGTTAGGTTTAGAACCATACCTGTCCTCCTTAGAGGATTTCTTACTACCCTTGTAGTAGTCTTCTTTGGGATGAGAGGAGGAGGGCCTACCTCTCTAGTGTTTCTTCTTCATAAACTTTTGGAACTGCCTGGAGAAGACAGCAAAGTCTTCATCAGACATATGACAGTCTGATGTGCTGATCTCTGATTTTTCTAAGTCAGATTCAACATCCCTCCTTTGTGGAGAAGGTGTCTTCCTTCTACTCCTTGTAACTTCAGCTTTGAATGCCACCGATTTTTCTTTGGCCTGAGACTTGTTGACTTTCTCCTCCTCTTTCCTGGCTATCAATTGCATTTCATAGGACAATAGCTTCCCAAACAGAGTTGTAGGTGGAGTATTAGCACGCTTTGCCACCTCTCCGATGACACAGATTTTAGTGTCCCAGTCTCTAGTTAGATACCTGAAAAACTTGTTATTCAGCTCATAATTGTTGAAGACTCTTCCAAATGTCCTTAGCTCATTGATAAACTTGAAGAATCTTTCATAGAATTCAGTTATGCTATCAATCTTGCTCTGCTTGAATGCCTTATACTCTTAATTAAGCACCTATCATCTCTCACTTTCTCTGTTCCCTCCATGTAGACTACTAGGGTGTCCCATATCTCTTTTATAGTCTTTAAGTGAAACAGATTTTGGAAAGTGGAGTCATCTATGGCACTAACTATGATATTTTGTGCCCTCTTGTCCATGGTGGCAAGGATGACTTCATCCTTTGTCATTTCAGAGTAAGTCTTGGGAGTCTGGACATTTGCATCCAAAACTGACACTTTCATAGGGATGAAAGGCCCTTATTGACTATGATAAAGATCCTAGGGTTGGCTTCCTCCATGAACAATCTATCCCTCTCCTTCCAGATGCCAAAACCTTCCTTCCCACAGATGGGAAACTTCATGGCATCCAACTCCTTAGGGTTCAGGACAGATTTTCTTGCAGACCTTTGAGATCTACTCGGACTATTGAGTCCTTAAAGAGCAACCTCCCTCTGATACCACTTGAAAGTCTTGTTTTCAATGTCAGCTAAACACCTAGAGGGGTGGGGATGAATAAGTTTTTGTTCTTACTTCAAGTCTTTTTTATTTTTACCCGATAGCTGTACTTAGTGATTAGGTTATTTTTTGCTTTCAAGATAAATCACAGACGACACATCTGTTTATAATGGTTTACTGATCTTGGGTACGTCCACTATCCGTTTGTACCTTTCTAATAATGTGTTAGATCAGGCTCTTCCACAAAAACTCGGCTCAAAGGAGCTTACAACACGATCCCGCAGGACCACTCAGTCTTCTTCAAGACTTACACCTCAAGCAATATGCCCTACTACTCAGATCCAAACTGGATCCTACCTTAGCCTTTATATCACAGGCCTACACTCAGATTCACTCAAGAATCATACACTCAGATCTATAATAGATCTTACCTCAGCCTTTATAACACAGGCCTACACTCAGATTCGCTCAAGAATCCTACACTCAGATCCTAGATAGGATACTATAACAATAATGCAGATTTGAAACAATTAGACACCAGAGAAAAAATCTCTGTGTCTATCTTCCTGGGCTGAGTAGATTTTAACCCTTTCTTCTTCACAACATCAAGTTGACAAGGTCTTCAGTTAATTCATGACTTGTGTTGGAAGTAGCTAGCAGATGTCTCTGCCTCTTCTCTTTCAGGAATCAGTCCTAACCTTGCTGTCGTAGATGAATATCGCAGCAGCTATCACTTTTCTCTTTCAAATTCTTTGATCATAACTTTTGCTTCAGGATTGACATTCATGGTGAGGAGGAAGACAAAGTTCAGCCGCAATTGCAAAATAAGAAAACCCTAATTTCTTGTTTTTGACTCAGCCAATCTTTCACTTTTATTGCTCGTCGATCAACGACTCTATTATGCTGTGGGCCCCGCCTTATTTGTGTAAGACCCCCCTTTTTTTTTCTTTTTCGAACACCGGGGTCTTAGCCCAGAATTACCGCTTTGCGGTGGCACGGACTAACGGGAAGGCCGCCACTACAAAACGCAAATTCTGCCGGCCCTTTTTGATCACAAGAGAGAGAAGTAAGTATACATAAAATATAAACAGGTCCACAGAAACACACATATAAAATGAAATCACATCCAGTCCATCAATAAATAATAATAGAAAGTACTGCAAAGATCAGTTCAGAAGAAATATAAAGAAACGGGCTCGAGCCCGGTGCATCAGAGTCCTCACTATAAATCACTCATCACGGAAGCTATAAAAATACTAATCACTCATGGAGCTAGTCACAGGTGCTCCGGTGCAAGACTGGCCCACCTACATGCGCACCGTACTCCGCTGGTGCTGGTCCCTAGACTGCTGGTCCCTGTCTCCCATCCGGAGCTCCTAAAATATTGTGGTTCGAAAACCATTAGTCATAAAGACTAAGCCCTATCATCCCCTACCCCTCCCCCACGGCTCCTAAGCACCGAGTAGAGAGGAGGAAAGAGAAGCTACAAAGGTGGAGAATAATCAAGCAGATGACAATGGAGCTAGTCTGACAACTATCACGGTGTATAAACAACTATCTAGAATAAAGTACTTCTAGAAATTCTACAGTAGTGAGTAGTAAGGTTGATATGTGGTAAGTAGTATAACAAAAGAAGACAAATGGAAAACAAGTAAGTAAATAAGTAAGTAACCTTAACTTATATGAATGCCCATACAAACTTATAAGTTAAGGGGTCTTCTGCATGGCTCCCATCGTATAAAACGTCCCATACCGATTTATACGTTGTGGTGTCGGTTGTATGTAAATATGAGTGTAGTGATATGCTATGCAATGATTCATACAAGTGCAACTCACGCATACGACTCTATGCGCATAGACCTTTAGTTCCCCCTATTCAGGCAACTAGCTTCACTCCCAGGAACCTCTGTAGTGACAAATGGAGACAATGGGTCGGGCCCGCAACTCCTAGGCAGGTATCCACACTACCGGGCCAAGCCCTTCCGTATGCCCCTAGAAAAGCACAACCTAGAGTATCTACGTACTAGTGCTGGCTATATCCGCCAGGCTTTCTTTGGCTAAGTGTCCCAAACTGCCGAGTTGACGTACCGATGTCGGTGTGAACGATAATAAAATATCGAAGACCCACCACCTTATTCTGTATTCAAACCCTCGAGCCCTCGGCTCCCCGGACTGTCCCGTCTGTGTATCTACCTTAAGAGCTACCGTCTGAATGGCAACCAAACTGACTTATTATACCTCTCTAGCAACCGGGGTGTGTGAAAGTGCAACCCTAGTTATACTAGTTGCTCTTTTAGCTTATCATTCCTACGGTTTACGTTAGCC
This sequence comes from Platanthera zijinensis, assembly GCA_039513925.1. NCBI lineage: Eukaryota > Viridiplantae > Streptophyta > Magnoliopsida > Asparagales > Orchidaceae > Platanthera > Platanthera zijinensis. Next base: position 98,461,763 of record CM077094.1, read on the forward strand.
CAGGACTGCCCCCGGTATTCCCCGTGAAGGGCTCTCAAAGGGCACTAGGAACTATGATGGTAGCTGAATCCCACCGTTCCCTTTCGCAAGGCACTTATTGTTATTGGTTGATACCCATTACCCGATCCCTTTTAAATTACTTTAGACCTAGCTCTAGAGTATTAAGACTCTTCCTCTCCTACCGGGGTGGACGATCTTTCGTCGTTCCCGAACACCACTTAACACTAGCCAATCTCACACTCTACTCATCCTGACTTCCAATAATGAACTTAACTTAACTTGCCCGATCCAAACCAGCAAACTACCAAAATTCCATCTCCCCAAGTTCATTACCCTTTCTAGTTCAGTTTCTGTGGTTTTACTATATGCAGACCATCCTAAGCTACATGAGGTACATAAGGGGAGGTACTCCAAATTGTCTTCCGAATCCTTTATAATATTTACTGGAGGTCTATTATTACATAATTAGCCTAAATACAGAAATTTATAATTTTCCTAATTAATCTGATATTTATTTAATTTTCCCAAAAGATTTGCCATGAGTAATTTTAAACATGAACTACATGATTTTCTTAAGTAATGGCCACCCAAAAATTATGATCACTAAATAATAGCAAGGTATCATCAAATACTCATTTTTAGGATTTTACAAGAAGTATTTAGCCTCTAATTAATTTATCCATTATAATCTCTTTAATCCTATGTAAAGAAGAAAGTACTAAAATTACTCATCATAAAATTATAGAAAAATTAATGAATATTAATATGATAAAAAAAAGTCATTGTGTAAAGATCATAATTTTACAGGCTTGCTAGACATCAAAATAGATTTAATTAAGTTTTCATGGAAAATAACACTTAATGAAGCAAGTCTTAGAATTAAACTTTTAAAAATTCTATAAAAATTCACAGAGCTTTAACATCACAATACATATTCTCTGCCTAAAATTCATCAAATTCCAGAAAGTATTTCCTCCATAATAAATTTCTATGCGAATAATACAAACTACTACATTGTTAATGAAGTATCCAGAATAATGATCCTAAATTCATAATAAAATCTCCAAAGCTTGTATTAACGGACAACTCCCTAGAACGGCCCGGTTCAGCTGAACCAGCACACAGCCAGAAATAAAATGCCAGAAAAATTCTAAGTACAATGGCTTTGAGTGAGCTCAGATCACTCAACGCCATCCAAGCTACGGCATTGAGTGAGCTCTGCTCACTCAACACCATCCCAGATATGGCATTGAGTGAGCTCTGCTCACTCAATTCCATCCAGAATAGCCTCCAAAACTATGGTGTTGAGTGAGCTCAGCTCACTCAACGTCATCCGGATTATGGCGTTGAGTGAACTCTGCTCGCTCAAAGCCATCCAGAATATGCCCTTTTAAACGATTGTATTGAGTGAGCTTAGCTCACTCAACGCCGTCCAGATTATGGCGCTTAGTGAGCTCTACTCACTCAACGCCATCCAGACAACACCAAATGGCATTGAGTGCGGTCAGTGCACTCAACGCCTTTCAACTTATGGCGTTGAGTGCACTCAACGCACTCAACGCCATCCCGAATGACAGATTACGGCGTTGAGTGAGCTAAGCTCACTCAACGCCACCTAGTCTACGGTATTGAGTGAGCTCAGCTCACTAAACGCCAACCAGACGACACCAGATGGCGTTGAGTGCATTCAGTGCACTCAACGCCATTTAGCTTATGGCGTTGAGTGAACTAAGCTCACTCAATGCAATTCTAAAGTCACGAGCGTGACAGATAGGTCACGGGTGTGCCGGGCCCATGTTGAAATTTTTGAGCTCGTCGATCGTCTTTCTGAGGTCGACGATCGTCGAAGGGGTCACGCCCTAGGTCACGGACGTGACGGGTTGGTCACGGGCGTGACCACCCCTTAACTCGAAATCTTGGTCGATAAACTTCAATTCCTGGGTTTCCTCGGGTTCTGTTATGATAAAACCACTTCTAGTGGTCTAGTTGGAAATGGGATGTTACAAATCCCAATAAACAAAACAAAGATTTCATCCCCGAAATCAAGGTTAAGCCTACGGGGGCTCCTATTGGGAGAAAAAAAGGCTTGTAACATCCCATGAGAGTTGAAAGATTTACATCTCTACGTTACATTTTCTATGTGCGGTTTCAAATCTAAGACCAATTCGTCCAATTGACTAGGTATATACCCCAATAAACAAAAGATTAGCCCATATTCTTAAAATTTCAGTCCTATTGGTTTAAAACAGGAAAGCAAATTGATTGTCCAGAGGGGTTATGAGGTATACCTGACTGAAAAGCTTCAGATACTTTTGTCGCATTAAGTCCTGTGGCTCCCATGTATGCTCCTCCTACCCATGATTGTTCTACAGAACCTTGATTAACGGAACCTTCTTCCGTCGAAAGACCCGTACTACCGTATCATCGATCCTGATAGGCTCCAGGTTGACTGACCGATCCGAGGCCACCAGGCCATCTGCTGTGGAAATTAGCTATTCAGGGAGTAGGAGAGCCCTCCGTAGTGAGGAGACGTGGAAGATGTCATGCAATCCCGCTAACTCCAGTGGTAGCTCCAGTCTATAGGGTAAGGGGCCGATCCGCTCCAAGATCCTGTAAGGCCCCATATATCTCGGACTGAGCTTCTTCCGCCCGCGAACCCGCGAGACTCCGTGCATCGACCGTATCTTCAAGAAAACTCGGTATGCCACCTAGAACTCCACTTGACGATGCCTCGCATCGTAATATTTGGCCTGCCTGCTCTGGGCTTCCAACATCCTGTCCCGGATCAATCTAATCTGAGCATCTATATTCCCCACAAACTCTGAGCCTAGTGCCTACAGATCCTCATCCTGAACCCATGATAGTGGGGTCCTGCACCTCCTTCCATACAACGCCTCATATGGAGCCATGCCTATGCTGTACTGATGGGTGTTGTTCGACGAAAACTCGACTAGTGGCAGCAATCTCTCCCAAGGCTCGTCGTAGTCCAAAATACACAGGCGCAAAAGATATTCCAGTGTACGGTTGGTGCGCTCCGTCTGCCCGTCGGTCTGAGTGTGAAAAGTTGTGCTGAATGTCAACCGAGAACCCAGATGGGCCTGGACTGACCTCCACTCCCTGGATGTAAACCGCCCATCCTGATCCGAAACGATTGTCTTGGGCACCCCATGATAACGCACAAACTGCTCAATGAACCTTCGTACTAATACACTAACCGGAGCGTCCTTCGCCACTGGAATGAATCGGGCCACCTTTGTTACCCTATCCACTATCACCCAGATCGAGTCATTTCCCGCACGGGATCGAGGTAGCCTATGTATGAAGTCCATGGCTATATCTTCAAATTTCCACTCCGGCACCGGAAGTGGCTACAGCAAGCCTGTCGGGTTCCTACACTCTGCCTTTACGAGTTGGCAGGCCTCGCAATGCGTCACAAAGTACGTAATGTCTTTCTTCATACCCGGCCAGTACATCGTCCTCTTCAAATCTTTTACCATCTTGGTGATCCCCGGGTGTACCGAATATCGGTTGTAGTGAGCTTCCGTCATAATGTCCTCCCGAATCTGGCCTCCTGCTGGTATGTAGACTCTGCCTCGGAAACATAGGAGACCATTCCTCAAAGAGTAATCTCCTGTCGTGCCTTCCTCCAAGGCTCGAAATATCGGCTCAGCTCTCTCATCTAGCATCTGCCCATCTCTGATGCAGTCTCAAATATCATCAGTAGTAACCATCGACCCCAGGTACTCCATGTATAACTCCGGGTCATCCTCAGACACTAGTGATATCTGCATCTCCTCGAAAGCTTTAACCAACTCCAAGGCCATCAGATGCGGGCCTACTCCTGACGTACTCGCTCTCCGGCTCAGAGCATCTGCGACCACGTTCGCCTTCCCCGGATGGTAGTGCATGGTATACTAGTTGTCCGACAGAAACTCCACCCAGCATCTCTGCCTGATATTTAACTCTTTCTGGGTGTCGACATACTTCAGATTCTTGTGGTCAGAGAAGATATTGCACTGAATTCCGTAAAGGTAGTGTCGCCAGATCTTAAGAGCAAAAACAACTGCCCCAATCTCCAAATCATGCACGGGGTAGTTCTGCTCGTACTGCTTCAACTGAAGGGAGGCATTGGCTATTATGTGCCTGTTCTTCATCAGAAGGGCACCCATCCCTTGATAGGAAGCCTCTGTGTACACCTGGAATCCTTCCTTCCCTGACGGAAGAGCAAGGATGGGAGCCGAGGTAAGACGATCCTTCAGCTCCTGAAAAGAAGATTCGCATCGTGGTGTCCAAATAAAAGGGGACTCCTTCTTCGTCAAGGATGTAAGATAGAGGGCAATCTGAGAGAACCCCTTTACGAACTTCCGGTAATAACCGACAAGTCCCAAGAAACTTCGAACATCCGAGGCTGTCTTTAGTGATGGCCAATCCCGTACTGCCTGGACCTTCGCCGGATCCACTGCAAGACCTGCTCCACTGATGACATGGCCCAGAAAGGCCACCTCCTTTAGCCAGAACTGGCACTTGCTGTATTTGGCATATATCTTATGCTCCCGAAGCTTCTCCAAGGTCAAGGCCAGATGTCTCGCGTGCTCCTCCTCCGTCCTTGAATAGATAAGGATGTCGTCGATGAATACGATAACGATGACATCCAGATACTCTTCGAACACCGATTCATCAAGGTCATGAATGCGGAGGGTGCATTCGTGAGCCCGAAAGGCATCACGGTAAACTCGTACAAACCATATCTGCTGCTGAAGGTCGTCTTCGGGATGTCCTCCTCCCCAATGCGAAGCTGGTAGTACCCCGACCTCAGATCCAGCTTTGAGAACCAATGGGCTCCCTCTAGCTGGTCAAATAGCTTGTCTATCCTTGGCAAGGGATAAGTATTCCGGACCGTCAACCTGTTTAGGGCCCGATAATCTATGCACAGTCGAAGAGTCCCGTCCTTCTTCTTAACGAATAACACCGGAGCTCCCCATGGTGAAGAGCTAGGCCGAACGAACCCGGCCTCCACTAACTCCTGAAGCTGGCTTTGAAATTCCACCAAATCCTTTGGGGCCATTCGATAGGGAGCTCTGGATACCGGCTTAGCCCCTGGTACGAGCTGAATCTGAAAGTCCTTCTCTCGGTGCGGGGGTAGCCCTGGTAGCTTCTTCGGGAACACATCGACGAAGTCCCGCACTACTGGAATATCTTAAATGGAGTCCTTGGCCACGACCGCCTCAAAAAGGACCTGATAAATTCTTTCCCCTACAGGTGGGCCTTAACGGCCTGCACAGACGATAATAAGGTGCGGGGTGCTGGTATAATACCTTCGATGACAATGAAGGAGTCGTCGTGCCTCACGGTGATCCTCTTCGCCACGCAGTCAATCTAGGCATGGTTCCAGCACAGCCAAGTAATGCCCAGAATCAGATCGTAATTTGGCATCTTCAGAATAATCGCTGGTGCCTCAAACTGTTGGAGTTACCATGGTGATCTAGAAGTGGTCAAACATGTAATCTCACTGCCAACGCGATATGAGCCTGCAGGGTCGCACATAAGAGCATGTTGAGAAGTTGGAAGATTGACTGTGGTTATAAAGGTTACCAATCACCATAGAGAATGGGGTCCGGCAAATGTTGCCAAGGTGATCGTCGAGAGTCGTCGAGTATCGATCGTCGAGAATCGTCGAGTATTGATCGTCGAGAATCGTCGAGTTATCGATCGTCGAGAATCATCGGTTGTGGTTCGTCGAGAATCGTCGACTATGGTTCGTCGAGAATCGTCGAGAGTCGTCGAGAATCGTCGAGAATCGTCGAGAATCGTCGAGAATCGAACTGTTCGATTCTCGACGAATGCTGATTCCCGACGAATTATTTCCAGAAACCCTAATTTTCTGTGGTCTCCAGATAGCGATTTTTCCTAGGTCAGTTTATCCTTTGGGTATAAATAAGGACTTAGGTTTGAGCGGTGAAATAAGAACCCCGCCGATTCGCCCGACGGAAGTGTTCCGCCGATTTCCCCGATGGAAGTGTTCCACCGACGGAAGTGTTCCGCTTCCGCCGATACGCTCCGCCGACCTCCTCTCCGACGATAGTCGCCGGTGCTTGTCTTCCTGGAGCGGGTCTAGCAGTCCGTAGAAGTGCAAGGTGCAATCGATCTCCCTTCCCATTTTTCGAGCGACGAAGATCGACGTTCTTCCGCTCGTGTGGATTTCTGCAGAGACGTAGATGTTATCTACGTGGAACTCGCCGCCGACAAGAACTCATACATTGGAGAATCTTCATTGAGTTGTGACTCAACGCCGCCAAGGTAATTTTACCTAGTTATTTATTAACTTCTTGATTCAACATTCATGGCCCAATCCCAAATCTCTTTTGGGTTGTTCTTGATTTTACTATTTCCGCTGTGTGCACAACTGTTGTGCCACCTCATAGAGAAACCAAACACAAACGCCTTCTCGCCGATCTTCGCTTCCATATGGCAATGAGTAGAGGTCATTAGCTCTGATCCATCGGGTAGGCGCACCCTCATCATCTTCCTGGTGAATGGCTCCACACCTGCCAGTCCTTTCACGAAATCTTCCAACACAAATGGGTGCGAAGCACCAGTGTCGAAGAGCGTGTGAGCGGGCTTGCCGCTAATGAAGACTATGCTTGAGGTAATTAAATGTCTTAGTATTCTTGTTATAGTTGTCTTCTCTTAATTTCTAACTAGGTTTTGTCTAGAAAAACTAGTTCATAGGAAGAAACTTAAAAGTACTGACATACCTGCAATAACCTGCTCCGAGTTCCGGGGCTGTGTCAGGTCTAGAGCATACACTTGCTCCCTCTCTGGTGTGTGGCCTCGGTCCTGAAATCCTCGTCCTCGATCATGTCCTTGTCCGCCAAACTGTCGGGGAGGTGGAGCGCCCTGATGTGCTTGTGGGGGTGCTCGCCTCATAGGGCAGTTCCTCTTGATATGCCTTGGCTGATTGCACTGAAAGCATACCGGTGCCTTCTCTGATGTCCTTGGTATTTCCAACATCTGTAAAGCCTGGGAAGCCAATACTCCCTGACTTTTCTGCTCCTGCCCAAAATCCTGACGAGGTTGATCCCCGTTCCTTCTCTCCCCAATAACCTAGCCTCGAGGACGGTCTCTATGACCTCCAATTACTGTATCATCAGCCGGTCTCTTCCGGCTCTTAATTGTATGCTGATCTTCTTATCTCTTCTTAGCCATATCCAGAATCCTGGCCAAAATCCCCTCTGAGACGAAGAGGAGGGCCTGTCTCATGTCGTATTGCAGCCCCTTGTAAAACCTCCGGGCATAGCCAGCATCGTCAAACTGATAAGCGTCCGCATAGCGGGCTAGGTGAGTGAACTCCTGATAATACTCCACCACAGTCCTGTTCCCCTGCCTCAACCGCAGGAACCTATCCTCCAGGTCGTCCCTCGCTGACTGAGGAACAAAATGTAACACCCCGAAACTCAAAAGAGGGACGGGTGATGTTTTAAGCCCAGTTTGGTTTTTGGAGTGGGCGTGTCACGGGCGTGTCACGGGCGTGTCACGGACGTGTCACGGGCGTGTCACGGGCGTGTCACGGGCGTGTCACGGGCATGTCACGGGCGTGTCACGGGCGTGTCACGGGCGTGTCACGGGCGTGTCACGGGCGTGTCACGGGCGTGACACAGGCGTGTTCGGCCTCGGGTCGTGCAGTCGATGCTTTGGCGGTCGATGCTAGTCGAGTTGTAGAACACGGCCTAGGACACGGGCGTGTCCCAGGCCGTATCACTCCAAGCATTCTGCAAGTGTGGTACACGGGCCGTAATACGGGCACAAACACGGCCGTGTCAAATTTGACACGGGCGTGTCTGATGCCGTGTCACAAGGCCGTGTACCTCTCTGACTGCGAAATGTTGGTCGTTTGCACACGGGGGGCGTGACACGGGTCCCGACACGGGCGTGTCGCAGGTGACACGGGCGTGTCGGAGGCTGTGTCAAAGGCCGTGTGCTGGTTTTTCGACTCGATCGAGACGGTGAGTGGGTAACACGGCCTGGCACACGGCCGTGTTGCAACCCGTGTTCGGCCCAATTTTTGTGATTTTAGGCCGAATCGTGGCCGTCCGTTTCTTTGATTGAGATCCAACGGCTGGGGGCTAGGTCTGAGGGATTAAACTCGAGAATAGGGTTTGAAACCCTCACTTTTCTCCCATCTTTATCTCTCTTGATTCTAGAGAGAAGGGAGAGCTAGGAGGAGGAAGAAGGCCAAGATCCGGCCGCCGGCGAAGCTTCGGAGGTCCGTTTCGCGAGCAGAGTTCAGATCCGCGAAGGTGGGAGCGTTGCGGTGGTGTTCAACCGAGCAAATCTTCTCCATGGCTAGGAAGAGGGAACGAAAGGTAACGACACTTCTCCTCTCGGTTTTTAGGATTTAGGATGCATGAATAGCATCCCCTTCCTTTTGTATTTTGAGCGTCGAATCTCTCAAATGAGAGGGATTCGTGTATCCTAGGTTCAAGAGGAACCTCCGGGTTGAGTATGTTCATCCCGGCATGCTTTGCATTAGAGATCCGCTCCGTTAGCGGATTAGGCATTGTGGATGAAGCCGTGGTCGCGACCGTTAGTCAGACCCGATGATGTTGCATGGCGAGCTTCGGGGATTCGGTAGAAATCCGTTGCGGCAATACGCCGTTGTATGTATGTGTTTTCCCCCTTACATTTGAGTGAGTACTCGTGGTTGGAACCGGACAAGGTTAGCTCCGTGTTGTGCGGTAGATGATTTCCTTGGAGCACGAGAAAGACACAGTGCGAATGGTGATTGGGGTGGGGAAACCTTTGTTTGTGCTGTGCAAAGGCGCGGCTATGTCTCCGTGGTCGGCTGGCTATCCCGTGACGCGCAAGTCATGTGGGGAAAGTGTCCCGGCGAGACTAGCCCCTTGTGTGGACTGACGAGAATGTCGAGCGGAGGACAAGCCCGGGCAATGTGGCCATGAGCGGGTGGGGTCCAGCAAGGCTTCTTAGAATCGGTCAGTGTGAGACGGAACCCTGACGTGCGAAGTCAGAATATGCGGGCAAGCCCCGGGGTATATGACCCTTGTGCGGGTGGGGCCTTTGCAAGGTTCCATGCGACGGCGTGTGTGCCGTTAGGGACATGGTGGTTCCCTTGTGTTTGCGGCTTTAAGCCAATGGGGAAACGAAAGTACCCAGTGTTTGTTGTTGTGCTAGATGCATACGAGCTAGGGTGCCTTGGGTGAAACCCTGATTGCATTCATGTTGCATAGTAGGCCCCTTTCACTTTGTACAAAACGTAGAGAACATGTATGCTGTATGAGACATCCAAGCCTGTTTTACCGCTTTAATATATATGCTCTTTTGGTATACGAAGTGCTAACTTGCAGGTGGAGTGGTACCCCGGGGTCCGTTAGGGACGGTCAGGAGGAGATGTGTTTGTTACACAGTAGAGGTCAGCCTTTGCTGACCCACGTTACTTCAAATCCTTACAGGGCAAGGATCGCATGCAGGAGCTAGCGCGCCGGGCGAAAAGCCCTAAGCCTCATGAAGTGTTGCTGTGCTTGGTTTCTCCTTTTGTGTTTGCTACTTTTGTTATGTTTATGTCCGGCTTGCATGCCGAGGTAGCCTAGGAGTGCTTGACACATTTTTATGTTTTGGACTATTATTGTGTAAGGCCTTAAGGCCATTTGATACTCTATCGTTAGTGGATAACTTCTGTCGGTTTGTTCTGTTTCCGCTGTGTTTGTCTGGAGTTTTTGAGATTGGGTAGTTTCATATCATCTTTTAATACTAAAGCTGTGGCGTCCGTATGTTGTGGGGCCCCGGCCGGACCCATATTATATGGTCTTTACAGGGGAGGTGTTACAATTTGGTATCAGAGGGAGGTTCGCGTTTCAGTGAGAAGTTTCGCGGTCGAAAGTATAAGTTGAGTCGCGTATTAGAAGTTATCCACATAGGAGTATCGCAGGACCATGAGTGTCCTTGTGTTCGAGTCTTGCAATTAGAGATTGATTTGCATTTTCTTGCTTGTGTTTAGAGTGCAAGAAACAAGGCTGGGACCTCGAGGCCAAGAGAAGAGCTCTCGGCAAGTAGTGCGACTGCGCAAGGTCCGCTAGGGATGGGGGTCACACCGGCCGACTTCTGCCGTATGCTTGCAGAAGCAATGGTGGCGGCCCAAGCTGCAGTGACAGCACAGGTAGCAGCTCCCGTTGCTCAAGTAGCAACTCCTGCTACCCCGGACACGGCAGCGACCGTGCCGGTTGAGGAAGTCGGGCGGGCAGAGCCGCAGGCCGAGAGAGTGCTTGTCGGGCATGGGGACCGGCAAATGAAGTACTTTCTGAGCTTCCACCCTCCAACCTTCAAGGGAATCGGCACGCCCACAGATGCAAAGGATTGGTGGGCTAGAATTCAGGAGCTTCTTAGGGCGGCAGAGGCGCCCGAAGAGAAAAAGGCAGAGTTTGCAGCCTTCATGTTGGAGGGAGATGCCAAGTTATGGTGGGTGAGCCACAGTGGCCGGCAATTTCTAGGACGCACACCGTCCATCGAGGAATTTGGGAATGCCTTCCTGAAGAAGTACATTCCCGCCTCAACGAGGTTAGCCCTCCAGAGGCAGTTCCTACATCTGGTGCAGCGAGACAAGTCAGTGAATGAGTATGTTCAGGAATTTACTCGCTTGGGTCGTTATGCAGGGACGACCATGGCAGATGATGAAGAGAGGGACAATCTCTTCTATCATGGATTGAGGGAGAATCTAAGACAACCCCTCATATCGATGAAACGTGCAGGTTTCAACGAATTGGTGGAGGCGGCCCGAATTTTGGAGAGTGACATGGAGCGATCCCAGCGTCGCAAGGGTTTCACACCCAAGCAGGGGGAGGAGAAGAAGCCTGCTCAGTCCCATGGAAAGACGGAAGGGAGCCGATGGAAGAAGAAGCCTTCCCCATATAAGTCGGGCGAGAAAAGTAATTGGACGTCCGGAGGGTCACGCTATAAGGGCCCTCAGACGTGCTATAGTTGTGGCAAGCCGGGCCACATAGCAAGATTTTGTACCCAAGGGGGCACTGAGCAAGAGCCAAGGCAGGAGCAAACTGTGCTCTCCGGCCCCAGTGCCGCAGAGAAAGGGAAGATGGCGGAGTCGAGTGCTTCTCGGTTTCAACCAGTGCAGCCAAGGGCCTACAACCTTTGGCAACAAGAAGCAATCCGTCAACCCGATGTGGTGACAGGTACGAGAGTTCAACCTGCACCTTAGATTCCTGTCTTTCAAGCCTTTATGTTTGTTGCATGTGTGTAGACTTTGTAATGGTATCTGGGTACCCCGCTAGGGTACTCTTTGATACGGGAGCGTCGCACTCCTTCCTTGCAGAAGGCTTTATCCGGAAGATCAGAGTGGAGTCTTTCTCGACGGACTCCGAGTTGAAAGTGCGCATGCCCAATGGGTCATCTATGACTACCAGGGTTAGAGGCCGGATTTGTTGGAGTCTTGAGGGAGTCGACTTCTTATTGGTAGCGGCGATCTTGCCGTTGTCCGAGTTCGATGTGATTTTGGGGATGGATTGGCTAGCGTAGCAGCGTGCTAGTATCGACTGTTTGTCCAAGGTGGTAACCCTGAGGGGCGTGGGGCAAGCGGAAGTCAAGTTTGAAGGCCTGCATGGAGTGACCTGTTCCCTAGTTTCGGCACTTCAGTTAGTGCGAGCTGTTAACCAGGGAGGTGTGGCTCTAGTAGCGTTGTTGGAGGTTAGCCTTTCCAGGCTGTCTCTTGGAGAAGTGCCCGTGGTGGCGGAGTTTGGAGATGTATTTCCCGAGGAGTTACCGGGAGCACCTCCTCGGCGGGAGATTGATTTCTCCATCGAGTTGGTGCCCGAGGCTAGACCATTGTCGCGTCCACCCTTCAGGATGGCACCAAAGGAGTTGGCCGAGCTCAAGGTTCAGTTGCAGGAGCTTTTGGAGCAAGGGTATATCAGGCCCAGCTCTTCACCGTGGAGTGCGCCGGTGTTATTTGTAAAGAAGAAGGACGGTAGTATGCGTCTGTGCATAGACTACCGAGAGTTGAACAAATTGACTGTCAAGAATAAGTATCTGATTCCTCGGATAGACGATCTCTTCAACCAGTTGGTGGGGTCGGTGGTGTACTCCAAGTAGGACCTGAAGTCCGGGTATTATCAGTTGCGGATTCGTGACGAAGACATACCCAAGACCGCGTTTGGTACGAGGTATGGTCATTTTGAGTTCTCGGTGATGCCGTTCGGGCTAACGAACGTGTCGTCCGTGTTCATGGACTTGATGAACTGAGTGTTTCGCGAATATTTGGACTGGTTCGTAGTCATCTTTATCGATGATATATTGGTGTATTCCAAGTCGGAAGCGGAGCACGAGTCGCACTTGTGGACAGTGTTGCAAGTATTGAGAGAGAACCAGCTTTATGCGAAGTTCTCCAAGTGCGAGTTCTGGTTGGAGAAAGTGGCATTTCTAGGCCATGTGATTAGTGGGGATGGGGTGGCGGTAGATCCAACGAAAGTAGAAGCCGTCAGAGAGTGGCCAGTTTTGAGGACCGTGGCGGAAGTCCGAAGTTTTCTTGGACTAGCCGGGTACTACCGAAGGTTTGTGGAAAACTTTTCGCGGATAGCTCTACCCCTCACTTCACTAACTCGCAAGGATTAGAAGTTTGTATGGACTCAAAAGTGCAACGAGGCGTTCGAAACCCTAAAGGAAAGGCTAATGACGACGCCGATCCTAAGTCTACCAAAGGGGACCGAAGGGTTCCAGATTTTCAGCGACGCATCCGGATGCGGTTTAGGGTGCGTGTTGGTGCAGCATGGTAGTGTGATAGCTTTTGGGTCGAGGCAGCTGAAGCCTCATGAGAGAAATTACCCCGTCCATGATTTGGAGTTGGCGGCGGTAATTTTTGCTTTGAAGTTGTGGAGGCACTACGTTTATGGTGCAAAGGTGGAGATCTTCACGGACCACAAGAGTCTGAAGTATCTCCTAGATCAGAAGGACCTAAATATGCGGCAGCGTAGGTGGGTCGAGTTCCTGGGGGACTACGAGGTGGCGATTCAGTACACGCCAGGGAAAGCCAATGTGGTGGCAGATGCTTTGAGTAGGAAATACTCGGGGCAAGGAAATTGGATTGAAGCTCACGATGAGCGGTTAAGGCGGGACTGGGAGTCCCTTGGTTTGGAATGTGTTGCAAGAGGCGAGTCTAGTGTGGCTCGACTAAATTGGATTGAGATGCAGAGTGACTTATGCGATCGTATTCGGGAAGCGACCCGTGTAGATGCGGAGTTCCAACCTTTCGCGGAGGAAGCTCTAAAGGGAGAGGGTAGCGCCTGGGAGATGGTTGATGAGATTCTGAGGAAGGGCGGAAGGATTTGTGTACCGCAGTTCGGCAAGCTCCACGAGGAGTTGATGTTTGAGGCCCACTTCACTAAGTACTCCATTCACCCGGGTTGTACAAAGATGTACTTGGACTTGAAGAAGTCCTATTGGTGGCCTGGGATGAAGCGGGACGTAGCTTTGTGTGTGAGTCGGTGCCAAACATGTGCCTTGGTGAAGGCCGAATGTCAGAAGCCGGGCGGGTTCTTGAAGCCTCTTCCAATCCCCGAATGGAAATTTGATGACATCTCCATGGATTTTGTGCATGGGTTGCCTAGATCGCAGCAGGGTAATGATGCCATTTGGGTGATTGTGGACCGCTTGACCAAAGTGGCACATTTCATCCCAAACCGGAAGGAGGACGGTGTAGAAAAGTTGGTGGAGTTGTACGTCCGCAATATTGTATGACTCCATGGGATTCCGAAGAGTATAGTCAGCAACCGGGATGGACGTTTCACGTCTAAGGATTGGCGGTTGGTGCAGAAGAGCTTGGGCACAAAACTCAAGTTCAGTACAGCTTTTCATCCTCAAACCGATGGGCAAACTGAGAGAACGAACCGTACTTTGGAAGATATGCTAAGGATGTGTACTCTCGACTTCGGCAAGAAGTGGGAGGATCACCTCTTCATGGTGGAGTTTGCGTATAACAATAGTTACCAAGCTAGTATCAAGATGGCGCCATACGAAGCTCTGTATGGGAGGCAGTGTCGAACACCGATGTCTTGGACAGAGGCGGGAGACACCAAGCTTTTGGGGAAAGAAGTGGTAGCCGATGCTAGTGAGCTAGTGCGGACCATCCAAGAGCGCATGAAGGTAGCTCAAGATCAGCAGTCGAAGTATTTCAATGCTCGTCACAGGCATGTGGAATTCGCTGTGGGCGACTGGGTGTATCTTAAGATCAAGCCGTTCAAAGGCGTTTCGCGAATTCGCCGACTCAAGAAGCTGAGTCCGAGATTTTTGGGACCATTCAAGGTCATCGAGCGAGTGGGAGAGGCAGCGTACCGGTTGGCGTTGTCCACAGAGCTAAGTGGATTGCATGACATTTTTCACGTCTCCGTCCTGAGGAAAGCATTGTTAGAAACCAGCGTGGTGATTGAGCCGACGGCGGTGCCGGTAGAGGAAGACTTGAGGACGCGAGTTCGTCCAATCGGGATAGAAGACTCAGAGGTTCGGCAATTACGGAACAAGGAGGTCAGACTCGTAAAGGTCCGTTGGGACAACTGTGGTTGCGAGGAGCTCTCATGGGAGCGAGAGCAGGCCATGCTAGAGGAGTACCCCGAGCTTTTCTCCTCAGGTACTGTTTAGTTTTGTTTACCTTCCATGTTTTAAATTTCGGGATGAAATTCTTTTAAGGGGGAGAGAGTTGTAACACCCCGAAACTCAAAAGAGGGACGGGTGATGTTTTAAGCCCAGTTTGGTTTTTGGAGCGGGCGTGTCACGGGCGTGTCACGGGCGTGTCACGGGCGTGTCACGGGCGTGTCACGGGCGTGTCACGGGCGTGACACGGGCGTGACACAAGCGTGTTCGGCCTCGGGTCGTGCGGTCGACGCTTTGGCGGTCGACGCTAGTCAAGTTGTAGAACACGGCCTAGGACACGGGCGTGTCCCAGGCCGTGTCATTCCAGGCATTCTGCAAGTGTGGTATACGGGCCGTGACACGGGCACAAACACGGCCATGTCAAATTTGACACGGGCGTGTCTGATGCCGTGTCACAAGGCCGTGTTCCTCTCTGACTGCGAAATGTTGGTCATTTGCACACGGGGGGCGTGACACGGGTCCCGACACGGGCGTGTCACAGGTGACACGGGCGTGTTGGAGGCCGTGTGCTGGTTTTTCGACTCGATCGAGACGGCGTGTGGGTAACACGGCCTGGCATACGGCCGTGTTGCAACCAGTGTTCGGCCCAGTTTTTGTGATTTTAGGCCGAATCGTGGCCGTCCGTTTCTTTGATTGAGATCCAACGGCTGGGGGCTAGGTCTGAGGGATTAAACTCGGGAATAGGGTTTGAAACCCTCACTTTTCTCCCATCTTTATCTCTCTTGATTCTAGAGAGAAGGGAGAGCAAGGAGGAGGAAGAAGGCCAAGATCCGGCCGCTGGCGAAGCTTCGGAGGTCCGTTTCGCGAGCGGAGTTCAGATCCGCGAAGGTGGGAGCGTTGCGGTGGTGTTCAACCGAGCAAATCTTCTCCATGGCTAGGAAGAGGGGACGAAAGGTAACGACACTTCTCCTCTCGGTTTTTAGGATTTAGGATGCATGAATAGCATCCCCTTCCTTTCGTATTTTGAGCGCCGAATCTCTCAAATGAGAGGGATTCGTGTAGCCTAGGTTCAAGAGGAACCTCCGGGTTGAGTATGTTCATCCCGACATGCTTTGCATTAGAGATCCGCTCCGTTAGTGGATTAGGCATTGTAGGTGAAGCCGTGGTCACGACCGTTAGTCCGACCCGGTGATGTTGCATAGCGAGCTTCGGGGATTCGGTAGAAATCCGTTGGGGCAATACGCCATTGTATGTATGTGTTTTCACCCTTACATTTGAGTGAGTACTCGTGGTCGGAACCGGACAAGGTTAGCTCCGTGTTGTGCGGTAGATGATTTCCTTGGAGCACGGGAAAGACACGGTGCGAATGGTGATTGGGGTGGGGAAACCTTTATTTGTGCTGTGCAAAGGCGCGACTATATCTCCGTGGTCGGCTGGCTATCCCGTGACGCGCAAGTCATGTGGGGAAAGTGTCCCGGCGAGACTAGCCCCTTGTGTGGACTGACGAGAATGTCGAGCGGAGGACAAGCCCGGGCAATGTGGCCATAAGCGTGTGGGGTCCAGCAAGGCTTCTTAGAATCGGTCAGTGTGAGACGGAACCCTGACGTGCGAAGTCAGAATGTGCGGGCAAGCCCCGGGGTATATGACCCTTGTGCGGGTGGGGCCTTTGCAAGGGTCCGTGTGACGGCGTGTGTGCTGTTAGGGACATGGTGGTTCCCTTGTGTTTGCATCTTTAAGCCAATGGGGAAACGGAAGTACCCAGTGTTTGATGTTGTGCTAGATGCATATGAGCTAGGGTGCCTTGGGTGAAACCCGGGTTGCATTCATGTTGCATAGTAGACCCCTTTCATTTTGTACAAAACCTTGAGAACATGTATGCTGTATGAGACATCCAAGCCTGTTTTACCGCTTTAATATATATGCTCTTTTGGTATACGAAGTGCTAACTTGCAGGTGGAGTGGTACCCCGGGGTCCGTTAGGGACGGCCGGGAGGAGATGTGTTTGTTACACAGTAGAGGTCAGCCTTTGCTGACCCACGTTACTTCAAATCCTTACAGAGCAAGGATCGCATGCAGGAGCTAGCGCGCCGGGCGAAAAGCCCTAAGCCTCATGAAGTGTTGCTGTGCTTGGTTTCTCCTTTTGTGTTTGCTACTTTTGTTATGTTTATGTCCGGCTTGCATGCCGAGGTAGCCTAGGAGTGCTTGGCACATTTTTATGTTTTGGACTATTATTGTGTAAGGCCTTAAGGCCATTTGATACTCTATCGTTAGTGGATAACTTCTGTCGGTTTGTTCTGTTTTCGCTGTGTTTGTCTGGAGTTTTTGAGATTGGGTAGTTTCATATCATCTTTTAATACTAAAGCTGTGGCGTCCGTATGTTGTGGGGCCCCGGCCGGACCCATATTATATGGTCTTTACAGGGGAGGTGTTACACAAAATGTCCCAGGAGTGCTGCTCTGAACTCCTCCCAAGTAATATCAGCGCAATCCATCCCCGCAAAGGTGGTGTCCAGCTTAGATTTCCACCACCTCTTTCCATGTGACTCCAGGCAGGAGACTGCCAAGGCAACTGCCTCCTCAGTGGGGCATCGAATCCCCGCAAGCATCTCGTAAATGGTATCCAACCATTCCTCCGTACGTACTACAGACTCCGTCCCCAGGTAGGATGGAGGGGAAAGTACCCAGAAGACAGTCATCCAATTGGCCCCAGGGTTTGGCTGTGGAGCCGGGACTTGCTGAGCTCTAAAGGCCTCCAGAATGGCTGTCAGTGTTTGCCCCATCTCCGTATGCTAGAACGGAGCTGGAGCCGGCGGAGGCGGGAACACATTCGGAGCCTGAGGGGTCCCCTGCTGTGATGCTGGGTTCGTCGCAGGCTACAAGGAAGAATTCCATTTGTTAGAGAGCGAATGAATGGAATTTAAGAAGGGGTAGGATGGACTTTCACATGTGATTTCCCTTATGGGCACACAAATGCTTCCCCTGCAAGTTTGTCCGCAAACTAAGCTCGCACGGGGGTGGCCCAAGGTTTTGTGGACTACTTCTCTTCCGATCAAGGTCTGCTCTGATACAACTTGTAAGACCCCCTATTTTTTTCGAACACCGGGGTCTTAGCCAAGAATTGCCGCTTTGCGGTGGCACCGACTCATGGGAAGACCGCCACTACAAAATGCCAATTCTGCCGGCCCTTTTCGATCACAAGAGAGAGAAGTAAGTATACATAAAATGTAAACAGGTCCACAGAAACACACATATAAAATGAAATCACATCCAGTCCATCAGTAAATAATAATAGAAAGCACTGCAAAGATCAGTTCAGAAGAAATATAAAGAAACGGGCTCGAGCCCGGTACATCAGAGTCCTCACTACAAATCACTCATCGTGGAAGCTATAAAAATACTTATCACTCATGGAGCTGGTCACAGATGCTCCGGCGCTAGACTGGCCCACCTCCATGTGCACCGTAATCCGCTGGTGCTGGTCCCTGGACTGCTGGTCCCTGTCTCCCATCCGGAGCTCCTAAAATGTTGTGGTTTGAAAACCATTAGTCATAAAGACTAAGCCCTTTCATCCCCTACCCCTCCCCCCACGGCTACTAAGCACCGAGCGGAGAGGAGGAAAGGGAAGCTACAAAGGTGGAGAATAATCAAGCAGATGACAATGGAGCTAGTCTAACAACTGTCACGGTGTATAAACAACTATCTAGAATAAAGTACATCTAGCAATTCTACGGTAGTGAGTAGTAAGGTAGACATGGGGTAAGTCGTATAACAAAAGAAGACAAATGGAAAGCAAGTAAGTAAATAAGTAAGTAACCTTAACTTATATGAATGCCCATACAAACTGATAAGTTAAGGGGTCTTCTGCAATGCTCCCATCGTATAAAACATCCCATACCGATTTATACGTTGGGGTGTAGGTTTTATGCAAATATGAGTGTAGTGATATGCCATGCCATGATTCATGCAAGTGCAACTCACGCACACGACTCTATGCGCATAGACCTTTAGTTCCCCCTGTTCGGGCAGCTAGCTTCACTCCCAGGAACCTCCGTAGTGGCAAACGGAGACAATGGGTCGGGCCCCCCACTCCTAGGCGGGTATCCACACTACCGGGCCTAGCCCCTCCGTACGCCCCTAGAAGAGCACAACCTAGAGTATCTGCGTACTAGTGCTGGCTATATCCGCCAAGATTTCTTTGGCTAAGTGTCCCACACCGCCGAGTTGACGTACCGATGTCGGTGTGAATGACAATCAAATACCGAAGACCCACCACCTAATTCTGTATTCAAGCACTCGAGCCCTAGGCTCCCCGGACTATCCCGTCCGTACATCTACCTTCAGAGCTACCGTCTGAATGTCAACAAAACCAACTTATTCTACCTCCCTAGCTACCGGGGTGTGTGAAAGTGCAACCCTTGTTATAATAGTTGCTATTTTATCTTATCATTCCTATGGTTTACGTTAGCCCAGGACTGCCCCCGGTATTCCCCGTGAAGGGCTCTCAAAGGGCACTAGGAACTATGATGGTAGCTGAAGCCCACCGTTCCCTTTCGCAAGGCACTTATTATTATTGGTTGATACCCATTACCCGATCCCTTTTAAATTACTTTAGACCTAGCTCTAGAGTATTAAGACTCTTCCTCTCCTACTGGGGTGGACAATCTTTCGTCATTCCCGAACACCACTTAATACTAGCCAATCTCACACTCTACTCATCCTGACTTCCAATAATAAACTTAACTTAACTTGCCCTATCCAAACCCATCAAACTACCAAAATTCCATCTCCCCAAGTTCATTACCCATTCTAGTTCAGTTTCTGTGGTTTTCCTATATGCAGACCATCCTAAGCTACATGAGGTACATAAGGGGAGGTACTCCAAATTGTCTTCCGAATCTCCTATAATATTTACTGGAGGTCTATTATGACATAATTAGCCTAAATCCAGAAATTTATAATTTTCCTAATTAATCTGATATTTATTTAATTTTCTCAAAAGATTGGCCATGGGTAATTTTAAACATGAACTACATGATATTCTTAAGTAATGGCCACCTAAAAACTATGATCACCAAATAACAGCAAGGTATAATCAAATACCAATTTTTAGGATTTTACAGATAGTATTTAGCCTCTAAATAATTTATCCATTATAATCTCTTTAATCCTATGTAAAGAAGAAAGTACTAAAATTACTCATTATAAAATTATAGAAAAATTACTGAATATTAATATGATACAGAAAAAGTCATTGTGCAAAGATCATAATTTTACAGGCTTTTTAGACATCAAAATAGATTTAATTAAGTTTTCATGGAAAACAACACGTAATGAAGCAAGCCTTAGAATCAAACTTTTAAAAATTCCATAAAAATTCACAGAGCTTTCACATCATAATACAAGTTCTCTGCCTAAAATTCATCAATTTCCAGAAAGTATTTCCTCCATAATAAATTTCTAAGCAAATAATACAAACTACTACATTGTTAATGAAGTATCAGGAATAATGATCCTAAATTCATAATAAAATCTCCAGAGCTTGTACTAAACCCTAAAACCACTCTAGCTAAATCTCATCACTGTTCAATGAGTTTTAGTGACATTTTAAATCTCTACAAGTTTGGTGCCCTAAACAAGGGTTAGGGTTTTGAGGGACTTATTTACCTTGAAATCCATTTAGATTTCTACCAGAGGATTCTAACTACCCTAGAATTCTATCTACCAAGTTTCAAATCATAACCAGGTCATTTGACCACTTGGCCTTCATAACCCACCAAGAGCCATCCTTAGGGTTTGGCCTTGGATCCTAGGGCAAATCTACCCCAAACCATCTCAAAATCCATGACGGGGTGCTAGAGGGCATTTCTAGTCAGTGGTAAAAATGACAGCCTTTGTTGAGGTGATCTGACCACTCAAATCTCAAAGTTCACTTCTGACCTAAAAACCCCTTAATAGGGCATAGCTTAGGTTTGTCCATTTCCTACCTAAAACATCTCTAAATGAGATGAAAAATTATACAGAGCCTCATGATGAACCCAGAGACCACTCAGCAAGATTTGGGAGGGTTTGGAAGTCATTAAGCCAACTAATTAATTTTTCCTAAGATTATTAAATTTTTCTAAAAACTTTAGAAAAACATTCTCCAAAAATTCCCATTTTAGGACAGGCCCTAGGTATAGCTAGGGTAGACTCCCTGCCCAAATTTCAGATCATTTGGTCAAGGGATTAAGGGTGGGCACACCTTTTAGTCTCTGCCTAGCTCTAGGTATAGATCCCACCAAAAGATGGGCACTGGTCAAACCAGTTGAACAAATTGACCCAAATCAATTTTAAAATATAGTAGACCCATAGGGTTAAAAATTTCATGTTGGTCATTTCTTCATAAAAAGCCCCTAAGTATTTTTACTAATTTATCAAAGGTGGCTATTATTTTAATACAGAAAAATGCATATAAAATAAAAGCTTAATTAAATGCACAGATCTTGAAGCAGGATCTAAGGGTCCTGGCATCGTCTTCCTCCTCCAGCCAAAGGCCACGATTTGCCCAACCTGGAGCTACTTCCAAGCGCAGCCGCCGGCTGTCCAGCCTCCTCCCTGGCCGGCCACCGCCACCACCATCTCCGTTGAGGTGGTGGCCATCGCCGGGCGGTGGCGCAGCTGCCGGGGAGGCGGAATCCGGCGAACCCGAACATAATTTTTTGCGAGAAAATGGGAAGAGGAGCTCTTCCGATCGAGCTCTGTTGAGCTCGATTATCAAACTAAAGAATTCTAAGATCTACCCGTAGAAAGAGAGGAGGGGAGGACCTTGTTCGCGGGCTGGAGGCGTGGAGACCGTTGGGATGCCATTGGTGCGGTGGTGGCGTCGCCAAAATTCTCAATAGCACAGTGGGAGGCTCGAAAACTTCAGGTAAAAGCTGGGAAAACCTCCTCTTGGGCCTCTGAGGGTGTTTAAAAGCTTGGACAAGGAGGGGGAACGACCAAAGCTTCAATGGCCATTATTAGTCAATCAAAGCTCTGGTCGGCCATGGTGGAGGGGGGCTGAAATGACTCAATCCAGCCAAGCTGATGGCTGGAAACTCCTCCTCTTCCCTAGAGGAGTTGGAACAAGCCGTAAAAGGGGAGGGGGAAGTCCACGACATCAAGTGCCATTACTGGACATGAAGGTCGGGGCTCGGCCATGGCCGTAACTGCTCCTTCTTTGCAAAACCGTCGGTCCATGTGTTAAGCTTGACCAGTCAACATTAAATTATGTAAGACTTTATTAAGTCTTAATAGGAGGAAACAGCCCACTCCCTAGGTCGGCCCGGTTCACCTGAACCAGCACACAGCTAGAAATAAAATGCCAGAAAAATTCTAAGTACAATGGCGTTGAGTGAGCTCAGCTCACTCAACGCCATCCAAGCTACGGTGTTGAGTGAGCTCTGCTCACTCAACGTCATCCCAAATACGGCATTGAGTGAGCTCTGCTCACTCAACTCCATCCAGAATGGCCTCCCAGACTAGGGCGTTGAGTGAGCTCAGCTCACTCAATGCCATCCGGATTATGGCGTTGAGTGAGCTCTGCTCACTCAAAGCCATCCAGAATATGCCCTTTTAAAGGATGGCGTTGAGTGAGCTTAGCTCACTCAACGCCGTCCATATTATGGCATTGAGTGAGCTCTGCTCACTCAATGCCATCCAGATAACACCAAATGGCATTGAGTGCGGTCAGTGCACTCAACGTCGTTCAACTTATGGCGTTGAGTGCACTCAACGCACTCAACGCCATCCCGCCTGATAGATTACGTCGTTGAGTGAGCTATGCTCACTCAACGCCATCCAGTCTACGGCGTTGAGTGAGCTCAGCTCACTCAACGCCAACCAGACGACACCAGATGGCATTGAGGGCAGTCAGTGCACTCAACGCCATTCAGCTTATGCCGTTGAGTGAGCTAAGCTCACTTAATGCCATACAGACTATGGCGTTGAGTGAGCTCAGCTCACTCAACGCTATTCCAAAGTCACGGCATGACAAATAGGTCACCGGCATGCCGGGCCCATGTTGAAAATTCTTGAGCTCGCCGATCGTCTTTCTTGAGGTCGACGATCGTCGAAGGGGTCACGCCCTAGGTCACGGGCGTGACGGGTCGGTCACGGGCGTGACCACCCCTTAACTCGAAATCTTGGTCGATAAACTTCAATTCCTGGGTTTCCTAGGGTTCTGTTATGACAAAACCACTTCCAGGGGTCTAGTTGGAAATGGGATGTTACAATTTGCCGATTCACAACCTTCCATTTGTGGAAGATGACAAAAGCTGGCCCCCAGCGCCATCAATGTCTTACGCCATCTTTACCGCAAAGAATTTGAAATGCGTTGACTTTGTTGACTTTTGCTGACTCATGCTGACGTCACCATCTGTGGACTTAGCCAAAATCAAGCATCAGTAGTATATGCATTGAGTGATTAAGCTTCACTCAATGCCAAAATAATTAGACAGAATTTCTATCACTAGGCGTTGAGTGAGCAACCATCACTCAATGCCAAAATACTTTGAATAAATTTTCTACCAATAGGCATTGAGAGCATTGAGTGTGTCTTCATCACTCAATGCTTTTTTCCTTAGCTAATCTTTCAGTCACTTGGCGTTGAGTGAGTAAGCTTCACTCAACGCCAAACTACTTAAGATATATTCTTCTATTATCTGGCTTTGAGTGAGTAAGCTACACTCAATGCATTTGGACTTAGCTAATTTTCTATGTTTGAAAACACTGGCTCTGACTAGATGAGAATCAGTCAATGGTTTTTATCACATAGCGTTGAGTGAGTAAGCTTCACTGAATCCCTGTGGACTTAGTGAAATATTTACACAGAATTTTTGTGGCTTTGACTAACTTAACAATACACAATGAATTTGATGTTATGACATTGAGTGAGTGGACTTCACTCAATGCCCGTGGACTTAGCCACATTTCTGCCTGATTCTTATGGAATTGAGTGAGTGGACTTCACTCAATGCCTGTGGACTTATCCATAATTTCAGCTTTCTAATCATTATACTTAGACTAACCTAGCTATTCTCAAAGATTTTACTTACCTAGCATTGAGTGTATAGACTACACTCAATGCCTGTGGACTTAGGCGATTTCCAGCTTATCCAGTATCTTCCAGCTGACTTGATCTTCAATGTGTCGAGTTAACTGGATGACTTGTCTCGACACTACTGTCTAACTTGTCTCGACACTTTTGTCTCAACACCTTTGTCTCGACACTGCTGACCGACTTGTATCGACACTTCTCACTTGATCTTTTAGGTGTCGAGATAACTAACTTGTCTCGACACTACTGTCTGACTTGTCTCAACACTTTTGTCTCGACACTTTTGTCTCAACACCTTTGTCTCGACACATTTGTCTCAAGACTTTTGTACTATGTCATTTCCTCATGTTTTTTTCCTGCACCTGGCATTGAGTGAGCTTTCTTTACTCAATTCCTGTAGACTTAGGTAAATTCCTGCCTGTCCACCAGCTTGCTTGGTGTCCACCTGTATGCATAAGCTTAAACACACATCAAATACAACTTGTGTGTGTGTTATTGACCTGTTTGACTTCTAACTGTTGGTGTATGGTGACCAGACAGTCTGGAGGTCTGCCCCTAGTGGCTTGTAGACCCGATGGTCTGGAGGTCTTCCCCTGGCGACTTAGAGACCTGGCGGTCTGGCAGTTTCTCTCAAAAGGTTTACTAGCTGGTTATTGCTGATGGTGACCGGGCTTGACACAGACGACTTGAAGACTGTATCAGCTTGTCTTCTCTTCAATATAGTTGCCGGGCAGTTAGTCCAACCGTACGGCTTGTGTGACTTGTATAGTTGCCTGCTCCTATAATTATTAGTCCCACATTTCTTATTTGTAATCTCTCATCTCTCCTCCATTCTATAAAAGGGAGGTTATACCTTTGTAATAGATACTTTTTTTTGGATAATAAAATTCTGTTAGTTCAAATTATCGGTCTTATATTTCTTTTTCGCACTTGGTATCAGAGCACTCGATATTTTCCACCTGATTCTGCGATCTTCCACTAACCGCGCGACCTATCTCCGCGGCTTACTCCTTCTTCTCGCGACCTATCTTCGCGACTTGCTTCTCCCTCCTTTTTGCGCCCTGTTTGATTGGTTTCTTCTCGCAACCTTTCTTTGCGACTTGCTTTGCCTCCTATTTGCACCCTGTTCGAGCGGTTTCTTTCTCATCCTTGACCATTTCTTCTCACAGTGACCTTCCATTAAGTTGCTGCGGCCTGTTCTTCTGGTCGCGACCTGTTCCTAGTCGCCACACCCTCTGTAAGACCCTGTATTTTTTCTTTTTAAACCACCGGGGTCTTAGGCCAAGAACCGCCGCTTTGTGGTGACACCTTCACGCCCGGGAAGGTTGTCACCACAAGGCGGCGATTCTGCTAGCCATATCGATCGCAGATTACTAGCAATGTATATGAGAGTATATAAAACAAACTCTAACATATATGTCCACAAAAGATCACATATAAAAAGAGAAGTAATAATCTCCACGAAGGGAGAGTCCACAATAATAAAAGTAAGAAGAGTACTGAAACAAGGGCTTATGCCCGATACATAAAATCCTCACTACAAGCCACTCATCGCTGAAGCAAATCTAGAACAACTACTAGGGATCGGGACTCACAGTCCCCTCTGTCTGAACTCCTGTGCTAGACTGCCCCATCTCCAAGCATGTCGACCTCCGGGGCTGCTCCTCCATGCTGGGCTCTACGATCCCCTAAATGATGTGGTCCGAAAATCGTTAGTCTATAAGACTAAGCCCTATCATCCTCCACCCCTTCCCCCATGGCTCCTAGGCACCGAGCGGGGAGGAAGAAAGGAAAGGACATGAAGGTGGAGAATTATCAAGTAACATATGACGGCAAACCTATGTGAGCAGTTCTATGAGTAAAATGTAAGTAAGTGTAAACATGAAAGTAACCTTAACTTATATGAGAATACATAAGCTAAGGGATCTTCTGCAAGGCTCCCATCGTATAAAAAGTCCCGTACAAATTTATACGATGAGGTGTCAGTTTACAAGTAGTTAATATTTATCATAGGAAAAAAACCATAACTTATAAGCATGCTCATGCAAGCCTTTAAGCTAAGGGGTCGTTTTGCAAGTCCTATTGTATAAAGCGTCCCATACCACTTTATACAATAGGTGACAGGGTTATATGCAATGGTTATGCTATGACATGCAATTATGCCATGATGTGAACATGCAAGTGGAACTCACACACCCGACTCTGTGTACACAGACCATTAGTTCCCCCTTTCTGGAGCTGAACCTCCCAGGATACCTCCGTAGTGGAAAACGTAAGCGGTGGGTTGGGCCTCGCCCACCTTTAAACCGGTAATTGCACTACCAGTCGGACCTATCGTACTCCTCAACGCTGGTGCACAATGCAGACTCCTGCGTACTCTTGCCGGCTGGCGCACAAGACTTAATCTGGCAAAGTGCTGCACCACACTTGCCGATTAAACGTATTGGCATCGGTGCATCGACCCTCCAATACCGAAGACCCACCACCTTAACATTTTTACGCACATGAAATATTAATGTTTTATCCACCGAGCCAAAGCTCCCCGGACTATCCTGTTCGTCACAGCCACCAACCGAGCCAAAGATCCCCGAGCCATCCTTCCCATCACCAAAATCCCCGGGCTTACAGCACGTGTGAACCAACCTAACATCTCGATACATCGAGGTGAGTGAAAGTGAATACCTAGTTATGCTAGTTACTCTTGCAATTTAGTTTGCCTACTGTTTACGTTAGCCCAGGACTGCCCCTGGTATACCCCGTGAAGGGTTCTCAAAGGGAACTAGGAACTACGATGGGTTGAAGCCCAAAGCTCCCTCTTGCAAGGAACTTATTATTATTGGTTGCTTCCATTTACCCCTTCCCTTTTTATATTATGCTGGACTAAACCTAGTGTGATTTTGACTCTTCCTCCCTTCGGAAAGTGCGATCTTTCGTCGATCCCGAGCACCACCTAACACTAGCCATCACCACACCTTAATTAACCTATCTTCCAAAGGTGACCCCAATTACTTATCCAAAACCATCAGACTATTGGAATCCCAAACCTTAGGCCTACACAGCCACATCACCTATTTTTCTGTCCTTTTACTAATCGCAGGCCATACCTAGTGATACGATGCACATATTGGGTAGCACTACAAATAATCCTCAAAATGCCTTAAGATATTTAATGGAGGTTTATCATGACCTAAATAGGCTAAATAAAGTAATTTATATTTTTCCTAATTAATCAAGCATTTATTTAATTTTCCTAAAAGATCCACGTGCTACCAGTTTGAACATGAAGTATCCTATATAGCCATGCATGATACTTAACAAAATTATGAAAAATATTAGGATAACTCAATACTGTAAATCCAAAATATAACAATTTTTACAGTATCTAAAGGACCCTAAATCTATTTTGGTAATATATCTTATTTCCCTTCAATATTGAAGTAAGTACAACAAATAATCATCCAAAAATTATGAATTAAATTTACTATGCAACTACTATTTTACCAACATTATTGACAAGATTTCATGATTTTTCAGTAGGAAATAAGCTCTGGACAAATTAAACATCAAATTCCCAAAATGATGGGTTTGTAAAGCAAGCACTGTAAATAATCTTCTAAAACTCATGAATTAATTTCTCCAAGTAGTTATTGACCTAAAAGCAATAGTGACCTAATTTCATAATTTTTGCAATACGAAAATAGCTCTAAATAATTTATTGACCATAAATGTCTCTTTTGAATCTTGTGAATAATCATCTTGACCAGAAATATCTCCAGCCCAAGTTTCATAGGATTTTAATGAATAGAATGATCCTAATAAATAAAATATCATTTAGGGCTATATCATGCATATCAAGTGAAGTGCTTAAAGTATTGTTCATAAAATTCCAATAATTCTTCTAAAGGTTCTATCTAACCTATAATCCTTGCTACCCTAGTTTCACACCCTTTCAGTAAGTTTTGGTGGCTTATTCTCCCCAAACAGTGATTATGCCCTAAGCTATGGTTAGGGCCTTGAGATGTCTATCTTTCTCCAAATCCTCTAAGGTTTATACCAGAGGTCTTAGGCTACTCAATCATCATTTCCACCAAGTTACAAAATCACACAAGGGCATTTGCTCCAATACCCTTCATAACCCTCAAAAGCCCCTCCTTAAGGTTTGATTTTGGATCCAAGGACAAAGCTACCCTAGACCACCCCATAATCCCTATGAGGGTGATAATGGCCATGCCAAGTCTGTGGTAAAAATATCTGCCCCTGTTGAGGTGAATTAACCACCCAAAGCCAAAGTGCACTTTTTACTTGAGAACCCTTCATTAAGGTAGAATTAGGGTTAGGTCATTAACTATCCAAAACACCTCCAAATGAGGTGAGATTTTATATAGAGCCATTTCATGATGCCAGGGACAACTCACCAAAATTTGGGAGGGTTTAGAGGTCATTAGACCACTAAATTAAAATACCCTAGTATTATTAAATAAAAATAAAACCATAGACAAAGTATCTCCAAAAATTCTCATTTTTGGATAGACAATAGGTATAGCTAAGGTTGACCCCCTGCCCAAATTTCAGGTCATTTGGACAAGGGATGAAGAGTGGGCACCCTTTTGAATTTCAGGATAGCCCTAGGTATAGGTCCCACCAAAATGGGTGCCCTGGTCCAACCAGAGGTCCAAATTAGTTCAAATTAATTTTGGATATAATTAGACCCATAGGGATACAAAGTTCATGTTGATGACATTTTCATTCAAGGGGCCTAAGTATTTTTAAAAATTAAAACCATCTACTACAAATAATGTGACAGAAATGAAATTAAAATAAAATGAACTATCAATCCGGCGCACGAATCTTGGCGCAAATCCAAGGGTTGCCGAGTCGTATTCCTCCTCAAGCACCGGCCCCGATTGCTCGCACCTGGGCTGACTTCAAATTGCCACTGCCAGCCATCCGACCACCTCCCTGGCCGGCCACCGCCACCACCACCTTCGTGGAGGTGGTGGCTACCTCCAGCCGACGGCATGGCCGCCGGTGACGACTATTCGAACGATCCTATCAAGAAAACTCTCGGCCCAAAACCATGAAAACCAGATATTGGTTCGGGATCAATTGAGCTCGAACCTTGAACCTAAACATCCCTATGATCTATCCATGAAGCAAGGAGAGGAGGAGGACCTTGCCGGTGACCTGAAGTCGCGAAGATCGCCGGGAAGCCATTGTCGATGGTGGCGCCGCTCGGTTTCTGCAACAACACAGTGGGGAGGCTCGATTACTTCAGGTAAGGAGTGGGAAAGTCTTCTCTCGGCCCACTGATGGTGTTTTCAGCCTCAATTGGGGAGAGGAGGGGGTGTAACCCCCATGGCCATGAATGACCATTAAGGGCCAATTTTGGTTTCACTATTTGGACAGGCTTAGCCACCCCTCTGGCCGGGAAACTATTGAAAACTCCTCCCCTTTCTCAGTGTAACTGATCCCAGCCTGAATGGGTGGCCCTTGGTTGCCCTAAGCCATGAATGACCTTCTTCCTCTTCTTTCTCTCTCCTCCATTAATGGAGTTTTCTCTCTTCTGCCCATCCTAACTAAAATATTCCCCTCCTTCAGCCTATTAGCACCCCACTAATCATAATAGTGACAAGGTTAGGTCAGCCCAAGTCGGGGAAGTGGGTTTGAGCTTGAGTTAGCCTATTTGGGCTAATTTGACTTAA
This sequence comes from Platanthera zijinensis, assembly GCA_039513925.1. Classification (NCBI taxonomy): domain Eukaryota; kingdom Viridiplantae; phylum Streptophyta; class Magnoliopsida; order Asparagales; family Orchidaceae; genus Platanthera; species Platanthera zijinensis. The sequence continues at coordinate 98,491,144 of CM077094.1, forward strand.
CCCTTGTGTAGAGATTACCTTGGTCAACATGACCATTTGGGTTGACTCCAGTGGGTCCTTAGTTACCCATTGACCTTCCCCAAGGTTTCAGTAGGGTTGGGTAGGGCTGACTTGGCACCTTGAGGGTCATTGACCCCTTATTAAGGGCACATTGACCATTTTGGGGTTTGAGTTCACTTGGGTCAACTCAAGCTTAGGAGTTAACCCAAATGAGCCCCTTGGTGACTCATTGACCCCACTTTTGGTTTAGAGGGACCTTGATAGGGTTAGTTGAGTTTACTAAGGGCACCCTGTCCTTCTTTAGGCTCTTTGCCCAATATAGGCCTAAGTTGGTCCTTGGTCAATTTGACCACCTAGAGTTGACTCCTACGAGTCTTTAGGGTTTTGTTGGGCCTTTACAAGGGTTGGTGAGGTCTTGGAATCATGGTGAGATCACTTGATCATCCTACCCTAGGGTTTGGTAATATACTATTTGCAGACCAAAGTGACTTCAACTATGCTCCTGAGTCCACTTGTTTCTCCTAGGTTCTCTAGGGTTTTGTCATGACCTGGTCATGACAAAACCACTCCTAGGGGGGGGGGGTATAGTTCTCTTAGGGATGTTACAAATCCCAATATATAAACAAAAAAAAATTTCGTCCTCGAAATTCTAGTTAAGCCTACCGGGTTCAAATATGAAAAGTAAATTGTAACATCCCGAGAGGTTATGAGGTATACCTGACTGAAAAGCTCCGGATACTTTTGTTGCATCAGATCCTGTGGCTCCTAGGTATGCTTCTCCTGATCGTGGTTCCTCCATAGGGCCTTGACTAATGGAACCTTCTTGCGACGTAAGACTCGTACCCCTTTGTCGTCAATCCGAACCGGTTCCAAGTGAACTGACCGATCAGAAGCTACTGGCCCATCCGTGGTCGAAATCTGCGGCTCCGGGCGTAGAAGTACCCTCCTGATTGAGGATTCATGAAACATGTCGTGCAGACCCGCCAGCTCTGGTGGCCGCTCCAGCCTGTAAGCTAAGGGACTGATCCGCTCCAGGATCCGGTAAGGCCCCATATATCTTGGGTTGAGCTTATTCTTCCGACCACGCACCCGTGAAACTCCATGTATTGGTCGGATCTTAAAGAATACCCGATCCCCCACCTAAAACTCCACCTGATGATGTCGAGCGTCATAATACTTAGCCTGTCTGCTCTGTGCCTCTAGCATCCTGTCCCGTATCAGCCTCACCTGAGCCTTGGTGTCCTCAACAAACTCCGAACCCAAAACCTTCGGATCCTTGACTTGTATCCATGATAACGGGGTCCTATACCTTCTCCCGTACAAGGCCTCATAAGGATCCATCCGTATGCTGGACTGGTAACTGTTATTATATGAAAACTCCACCAATGGTAACATCTTCTCCCAGGGTTCTCCTCGATCCAAAATGCATAATCTCAAAAGATCCTCCAATGTCTGGTTGGTGCATTCCGTCTGACTGTCGGTCTGGGGACGAAAAGCCGTGCTAAAGGTCAGCCGAGTGCCTGAATAAGTCTGCACTGATCTCCACTCCCTGGATATGAATCGTCCATCTCGATCTGATACAATCGTCCGGGGTATGCCATAATAACGTACGAACTATTCCACGAACCTGCAAACCAGCACACCGAACGAGTCATCCTTCCTAAGTAGGATGAATCTGTCCACCTTCGTCAGCCCGTCAACGATTACCTCAATCGAATCGTTTCCCGTCCGCAATCGGGGAAGGCCGTGTATGAAATCCATCGCGATATCCTCGAACTTCTACTCTAACACTGGGAGTGGCTGCAATAACCCTGCGGGGTTTCTGCATTCTGCCTTCACCAGCTGGAACGTCTCGTAGTGGGTCACAAAGTAGGTGACATCTTTCTTCATGCCTGGACAGTACATGGTCTTCTTCAAATCTGCAGTCATCTTAGTAACTCCTGGGAGTACTGAATACCGACTGCAGTGGGCCTGTGTCATGATATCCTCCCGAACCTTGCCTCCCTCTGGTATATAAACCCGTCCTCTGAAGCATACCAAGTCATCTCTCAATGTGAAATCCCCAGCAGTACCTGCCTCCAAGGCCTGGAATATAGGCTCTAGCTTGGCATCCTGCCTTTGCCCATCTCTGACTCGATCTCGAATGTCATCTGTGGCAATCAATGATGATAGGTATTCCCGGTATAACTCTGAGTGATCCTCGGACACCAAGGATATCTGCATCTTGTCCAACATCTAGACCAACTCCAAGGACATAATCTGGGGCTCCTCTCCGGAGGTGGAGGCTCTCTGACTCAGCACATCGTCTACCACGTTCGCCTTCCCTGGGTGGTAATGCATCTCATACTGGTAATCTGCTTAAAACTCCACCCATCGTCTCTGCCTGATGTTAAGCTCTTTCTGCGTGTCCACATACTTCAGATTTTTGTGATCAGAGTATATGTCACAATGGACACCGTACAGATAGTGCCGCAAGACTTTTAGAGAAAATATGACCGCTCCTACCTCTAAGTCATGAACAGGGTAGTTCTGCTCATGCTTCTTTAGCTGCCGTGAGGCGTATGCTATCACGTGGCCATTCTGCATCAGCATCGCTCCCATGCCCTAGTAGGAGGCGTCAGTATAGACCTGAAAGCCCTCCTTCCCCGACGGGAGAGCGTGAATAGGGGCCGACGTAAGCCGACTCTTCAACTCCTGAAAGGACGCCTCACACCGCAGCGTCCATACGAACGGTGTGTCCTTCTATGTCAACGTAGTGAGTTGGAGGGCTATCTAAGAAAATCCCTGCACAAACTTCCGGTAGTATCCGGCCAATCCCAGAAAACTACGCACATCTGTGGACGCCTTCAACTACGGCCAATCTCGAACTGCCTGAATCTTGGCCGGATCTACTGCCAAACCTGCTCCACTGATGACATGCCCAAGAAAGGCCACCTCCTTCAGCAAAAATTGGCACTTGCTGAACTTAGCATACATCTTATGCTCCCGGAGTTTCTCCAAGGTCAAAGCTAGGTGTTCCGCATGCTCCTCTTCAGTCCTTGAATAAATAAGGATGTCGTCGATGAACACAATGACGAAGACATCCAGATATTCTTCAAACACCCAGTTCATCAAGGTCATGAACGTAGAAGGTGCATTCGTGAGCCCGAAGGGCATCACTGTAAACTCGTACAACCCATACCTACTATTGAAGGCCGTCTTCGGGATGTCCTCCTCCCGAATGCACAGCTGATAGTACCCCGATCGTAGGTCAACCTTTGAGAACCAATAAGCTCCCACCAGCTGGTCAAATCGTTAATCTATCTTCAGCAAGGGATATGTATTCTAGACCGTCAGCCTGTTCAAGGCCCGGTAATCAATACACAGCCGAAGTGTCCCGTCCTTCTTTTTGACGAACAACACCGGAGCTCCCCATGGTGAAGAGCTTGGCCGGAAAAATCCGGCTTCTCCTAGTTCCTGCAGTTGGCTTCGAAACTCTGTCAACTCCTTCAGAGCCATCTGCTAAGGGGCTCTAGATGCCGACTAGGCCACCGACACCAGCTGTATCTGGAAATCCTGCTCTCGGTGCGGGGGCAGCCCTGACAGCTTCTCTGGGAATACGTCAACAAAATCCTGTACCACCGGGATATTAGAGATGCAATCCTTGGCCTCAGCCATTTCAAACAGCACTTCATAAACTTACTCTCCCTGTAGATGGGCCTTGACAGCTTGTACGGATAATAATAAGAGAGGGGGAGTAGGTCTAATACCTTCGATAATGATGCAGGAATCCCCATGCCTTACGGTGATCCTTTTTGACAGGCAGTCTATCTGGGCATGGTTCCAGTGTAACCATGCCATGCCTAGGATCAAATCGAAGACTGGCATCTTAAGGATCGTTGCTGGTGCTTCGAATGCCTTCCCACCAATCTCCGCCTACATATTGCAGTGGGCAGAGGTGAACAGCTCTGATCCGTCGGGTAGTCGTATCCTCATCATCAAGCTTGTGAACCGCTCCACTCCTACCAGCCCTTCCACAAAGGCTTCCGACATGAATGAGTGCGAAGCACCCGTATTGTACAGTGTATAAGCGGACTTACTACTGATGAAGAATATACCTGGGGTAGTAGAATATCTTAGAAATCGAGTTATGGATTTCTTTCATAGTTTATCAATTCTTTGTCCATACATCTAATTACTTAGGAAGGAGAGAACTTAGAAAATTAACTGGAGTACCTGTGATCACTTGCTCCGGATTCTGATGTTGAGTCAGATCCAGTGCATATACTTGCTCCCTCTCCTGCCTGTTGTCTCCGCCCTGGTATCCACGTCCTCTGCCACGTCCTCGGCCTCCAAAGTACTGAGCAGGCGGGGCAGCTGGTGGTGCTGGTAGGGGTGCCCCCCTCATGGGGCAGTTTCTCCAGATATGCCCTATCTGATGGTAGTTAAAGCATTCTAGCGGGGGATATACCATACCCCCAGGTCTCTGCATCTCCCTCATCTAGATAGGTTGAGGAGCCATAACTTCTGGATGTCTTGGCTCCTGTCTCACCTCCTAACGAGGTTGTTCCTCTGCTCTTCTCCCATCTCTCCCATCAGTAATGCAGCCTCGTCGCTGATCATTTCTGGCTCCCCGACCCTGATCCTCAGTCGGACGCTTCCGGCCTCGAGTAGTGTGCCAATCCGCCTCAATCCTCTTTGTCATCTCTAATATCTGAGGAATAGGCCCGTCGGACACGAACAATAGAGCCTCCCTCAGATTTTCTCTCAGGCCCTTATAAGACCTCTTGGTGTAACCTGCCTCATCCAACTGATAAGAATCTGTAAATTGGGCCAGATGGTGGAAATCCCGGTGGTACTCCACCACCGTCTTGGTACCTTGCCTCAACTGCAAAGATCTATCTTCCAGCTCGTCTCTGGCCAACTGCGGAATAAAATGCACTAGCAATGTGGCCCTGAACTCATCCCAAGCAATCTTTGCAACCTCCCTATCAATAAACGTCATGTCCAGTGATGTCTTCCACCATCTCTTGGCATGAGACTCCAAGCAATAGACAACCAAAGGCACCCTCTCCTCCCAAGGGCACCGTATCCCAGTCAGCATCTTAAACATTATGTCTAGCCACTCCTCCGTCCGAACGGCCGACTCTATCCCCAAGTAGGATTGGGGAGAAAGTCCTCAAAAAATAGTCAGCTAATTGGCCCCCGGGTTTGGCAGCGGAGCCGAAATCTGTTGGGCCCTGAAAGCATCCAGAATAGATGTCAGGTTCTGCCCCATCTCTGACAGTATGAACGGAGTGGGGGCCGGGGGAGGTGGTGCAACATTCAGAGTTTGCTGGACTCCTCCCTGTGGTGTAGGCTGTGCTGGGGGCTGCATATCAAAAACCATTTGTAAGAAATTGACTCAAGCCTAATTAGAAGTGGACAATTACATGTGATCCCCACATGGGCACACCACGCTTCCGCTGCTTAGTTTGTCCCCAAACTAAAATCCAGCGGGGATGACCCAGGGTTAGTGGTCTGCTACTCTTTCGATCGAGGTCTACTATGATACCACTTGTGAGACACCATTTTCTTTTCTTTTTAAACCACCGGGGTCTTAAGCCCAAAACCGCCACTTTGCGGTGAAACCTTCATGCCCGGGAAGGTCGTCACTACAAGGCGCCGATTTTGCCAGCCATATCGATCGCAGATTAGTAGCAATGTATATGAGAGTATATAAAACAAACTCTAACATATATGTCCTCAAAAGACCACATATAAAAAGAGAAGTAATAATCTCCATGAAGGGAGAGTCCACAATAATAAATGTAAGAAGAGTACTGAAACAAAGGCTAATGCCCGATACATCAAATCCTTACTACAAGCCACTCATCGCTGAAGCAAATCTAGAACAACTACTAGGGATCAGGACTCACAGTCCCTGCTATCTGAACTCCTGTGCTAGACTGCCCTATCTCCAAGCCTGCCGACCTCTGGGGTTGCTACTCCATGCTGGGCTCCACGATCCCCTAAATGATGTGGTCCGAAAACCGTTAGTCTATATGACTAAGCCCTATCATCCCCCACCCCTTCCCCCATGGCTCCTAGTCATCGAGCGAGGATGAAGAAAGGAAAGGACTTGAAGGTGGAGAATAATCAAGTAACAGATGACGGTGAACCTATGCTAGCAGTTCTATGAGTAAAATGGCAGTAAGTAAAAATATTAAAGTAACCTTAACTTATATGAGAACACATAAGCTAAGAGATCTTCTAAAAGGCTCTCATCGTATAAAAAGTCCCATACCAATTTATACGATGAGGTGTCGGTGTTGGAACACCCTTTTTATATTTGGGTCAGGATAACTATGCTAAGGATTCATGACCTCATTGTATAGCATAGGTCATTGAGTGTAAGTTTAGAACTTAGGATATTTGAGAATTTAGTTCTGCTCAGCTCGACGGATAGTCGACCCCAGCTCGACGTGTCGTCGTCCTCAGCTCGACGCATAGTCGACCGCTGCTCGACGCATAGTCGATCGCAGCTCGACGCAGCGTCGTCCTCAGTTCGACGTAACGTCGACTTCAGCTCGACGTTTTGGCGAGATTCTCTCTGCATCCTAAATCACTCTCTGATCGACGGATAATCGAGCTCAGATCGACGATTTATGATGAGTTCGATGTTTTGAGTTCTCCCGTCTGTTGACATTTGAAATTCAAATTAAAGATCATCAAAGCAGTTATTGCAAGAGATCCCCTGGCCGTTTCAAGACTTAATTGGTCCATATCTCAAGGAATTTTCATTGGAAATCAATTAAGGCACTTCCTTCCAAGGCATGGACAGTTAAGGAATGCATTGAATGCCCTGCTAACGGCTATCTATCAGACAGTAGTAACTCTATTACTCAGAGATTTTTCGAGAGAAACAGTAACACAGTTATTCAGATTTGTTACAGAGAACATTCTTCATCATCTCCCTCTCACAGAATCTGCTACAGAGAATTCAAAGAGAAGAACATCACTCAGAGAAATATCATCATCAATACTCTCTGATTCTCGTCTGCTCTGCAATCAACTCTTCTACAGACTGCCCTCTACCTTCAGACATCAAACACTCAGTTTCTGAGTTATCTATTGCTGAAGAAGGACAAGCAGTGAAGAGCCTGTCACCCTTGTGCAAAGCTTCTTCTACCTGAACTCATCTACATCTCAGGGGGAGCTCTGACAACATCAAAATCCACAAGCTTCTCTCTGATAGTTGACAGAGAAGCATACTCATCCTTTCTTTACCTTATTCCATCTGTACAGGGTTTTAACTCCCTTCAAAAGTTACCCTTTTGGTTAGCTGAGACCTTGTCAAAATCAGTGGTGGCAAGACACCTTATCAAAAAATCTGGTGGTGCCCAGGACACCTGATCAACCATCCTGCAGTGGATTCCTATCAAAGGGTGATAGAAGAGTGGACTACCCAAATTTGGGGAACCACTATAATTTCCTTGTGTCTTCTGTGGTTTATGTTTACTTCTTGCTGTGTGCTGTGTGTTGTTTGCTTTATCATATATTTAACCATTGCATAACTCACTTTCTACACTAAGTAAATCAAAAGTTTTAAATACATCAATCTATTTGAACTTACTCTATTCACCCCCCCTCTAGAGGTAGATAGATCTTATCACCTAACTTTCAATTGGTATCAGAAGCAGGTTGGTCTTTCCTTCAGGCTAACACCTGGACCACAAAGATCTTTGATAAGATCAAACTCTACAGAGGGTTTATTTTGTTTTGATAAAAATTGTTTTTATAAAAACTCATGGCATAAAACAAGGATTATGCAAGCACAAGACCTCCAGTGTGCAATCTATCTAAGTTTGGACTCTGGAAGGCAAGGATAAAATTATATATGAACTCTTTTGATGAAGACATTTTTAACTGTGTCTTAACAGATTGTCCAAGGCCTCCTACTACAACAAGTACCTCAGCTGTTCCACCACCTGCAGGAACAGACACTGATATAAAGAAATGGAAAGTTGCTGATGCAAAGGCCATGAACATCTTGGCCCAAACAATGTCAGATGACATATTTCAGAAGGTTGCTGAATGCAACTCCGCCAAAGAAATCTGGGACAAACTAACTGAGATAGTCTCAGGTTCAGCTGATGAAAGAAAAGATAGAAGAGCTCAGCTGATAACACAGTATGAGAATTTCAAAATGGCTCAAGCTGAATCTGTGGCTGACATGTACAACAGATTTAGTCTGATTGTCAGTGAACTGAAAACTTTGGACAAGGATATATCTCTCACAGAGATAAATGATAAAATTCTCATGTGCTTACCTAGCACTTGGGATTCAAGAATCTGGCCAATTAAAGATAGCAGAAGTCAAACTGAGACATCCACTGAAGCTCTCTTAGGCAAACTCAAGTCCTATGAGCTATTTGTCAAAAATAGAGAAGGGGAGCAAAACATAACTTCTTCTGCACCCAAAGTGGAGAAGACAATAGCTCTCAAAGCTTCAGAGGAAGTACCTAAAGAGAAGGAGATAGGCAATGAAGAACTATTAAGCCTTCTAGCCAAAAGATTCAACAAGATGGCTAGAAAGAACTTCAGAAAATGGTCTTCTAAAGACCAAGATAAGCCAAGGTATGACAGATCTAATAATAAAGATATTATATGCTATGGCTGCAGGAAACCAGGACACATTGCACCAAACTATCCTGAAAATCAAGGCAAAGACAAGAAAGACAAGAAAGACAAGAGAGAAAGAAGAGACAAGAAAAGAGATAAAGACTCCAAGAAATACTATGATAAATCCTCCTCCAGCAACACCAAACATACAAGGAAAGGATTTGTTGCTGAAACATGGAGTGATACTGAAGAGTCTGAAGAATCATCCAGCACAAGTGATGATGAGGATGATGCCACTGAGAAAGGATTCTGCATGATGGCAATCAATGCATCACAAAGCAGCTCAGATTCAGAGCATGAATCTGAATATGTGACTGATCAGGAATTAAGTGAAGATCAGGTACTTGACTCCTTTGATTTTTCTTCTGATGATTTCAAATTTAGATTTAAATCTATGTGCATAGACTTGCTGACTGCTGAGAAAATAATTGATTCTCTTAGAAGTCAGTTGTCTGATTACAGCACATTAAGTGCAAATAATCTCAAGCTTTCTGATGAGTTAGAATGCTGTAGGGAGGAGATAGCTTCACTAAAGAGTGAGCTATCCAAGGCTAAACAGCTTGAGGAAACTCTCAATGGGAGGAGTCTCAAGTTAATAGACATCACAAGCACAGTGAATTCAAGAATGAATGGTTCACTAGGTTTGGGTGCCTCTTTAAGCCAACCTATAGTGCTAACAACTCCCATAAAGTTTACCAGTAACAAGGGTAAAGAAATTATGGTGGTAGCCAGAAAAAATTCTGATCTACCTAAGCCATTTCAAGTACAACAGAAAACGTCGAACAGAGCTCGACGATCTTCGACCAGAGCTCGACGCCATTCTAACAAGAATCAGCAACACCATGCTGAAGCGTCGAACTCAGGTCGACACACGTCGAACTCAGGTCGACTGGCTGTTGTCCCTGAAGGTAGGCTTGTTCGAACGTCGAATGGAGCTCGACATCCTGAAACATCAGCGTCGAACTTAGATCGACGATCGTCGAACAGAGCTCAGAGCCTTGTTTTATTTACACAGGATAAATCTAAATCAAATCATAAATATCCTACATCTCAGCCTAACCCTTATACTGAATGGGTGATTCCTCCTAGGAGATATCATCCTGAAGGCTATAAGAGTCAGCATGAAATGTCTTTCATTTCTGATTTCATTGGTTATCAACCTCAACCCAAGGTGAACTGGGTGAAAAACAATTAAGCTGTTACATGTGCAGATGAAGAGCTATCCAGTGGTGAACCAGCATTGGTACCTGGATAGTGGTTGCTCCAAACATATGACAGGGACCAAAAGCAATCTTACATCCTTCAAGGCAAAGCTTGGACCAAGAGTAATCTTTGGTGATTCCAACTTTGGACAAACCAAAGGATATGGTCAAGTCAAAATTGGATCAATCACCTTCAAGAAGGTAGCTTATGTGGAAGGACTAAAGCACAACTTAATCAGCATCAGTCAACTTTGTGATGCTGGTTATCAGGTTTGGTTCACTGATTTGGTTTGTAATATTGCTTTAGATAACAATATTGTGTTGATTGGAAATAGACAAGATAATGTATATTTAGTTGATTTCAATTCTTCTAAAGTAGATATATGCCTTTTCAATTCTCTTAGTAAGCCAAATGAGCTTTGGCATAAAAGATTAGGACATGTTAACCTTAGAATTATTGCTAGGCTGTCTAAACTCAACCTTGTTAGAGGACTACCTTCTGGTTCCTACAAGAAGGAAGGACTCTGCAAGGCTTGTCAATTAGGAATGCAAACCAAAAATAGTTTCAAATCACTTAATAAGAGTGATTCACCTAGAATTTTGTATCTGTTGCACATGGATCTTTTTGGACCCACTACAGTACAAAGCCTAGGGGGGAAATCTTATGCCTTAGTGATTGTAGATGACTTCTTAAGATTCACTTGGGTGTTCTTCCTGAGAAAGAAGTCTGATAACTTCAAAATTTTGACAGATTTTCTCAAGAGCATACAAATTGAGTTCAGTACTCATATAGCCCTGATCAGAAGTGATCATGGGACAGAGTTTGATTCTCTTCTTATGCAAGAGTTCTGTCAGAATGAAGGGATCAGACACACTTTCTCAGCTCTTAGAACTCCTCAACAAAATGGGGTAGTTGAAAGGAAAAATAGAACCTTAATTGAATCTGCCACAACATTATTGACAGATGCTCATCTTCCTCTAACCTTTTGGGCAGAGGCTGTGAACACCTCCAATTATGTTTTGAATAGAAGCCTGATACATAAACTAAAGGATAAGACTCCCTATGAATTGCTCAAAGGGAAGAAACCTAAAGTTAGCTTTTTCAAGATTTTTGGTTGCATTTGCTTCATTCATAATAATGACAAGAGATATTTAGCAAAATTTGAAGCTAAGGCTGATGAAGGAGTGTTTCTGGGATACTCTTTGAACAGCAAAGCTTATAGGGTTTATAACAAGTCATCCCATAAAATTGAAGAATCCATGCATATTACCTTTGATGAGTCTAATATGTCTTATAAGGAGAAGAATTCTTCTACCATAGACCATTTGCAGGTACAATCTCTAGCTGAAAATATAAATCAGTTAACCATCATGGATAATGGTTCTTTATCTTCCACTACACAACAAGAACCAAATGTTAGAAACATTGAAGAACTTGAAGAACCAGTTGTTGTTCCACAAGAGGAAACAACAACACAGGTTGGTGAACAATCAACACCCATTGTTGATTTAGTAACAATAAGAGATCATCCAATCTCTCAAGTGATTGGAGAAATCTCAGAAGGTGTGCAAACCAGAAATCAGATAAATCAACATCTGATGCACACTTGTTTTCTCTCCCAAATAGAGCCTCAAACAATTCAAGATGCAGAGCAAGATCCAAACTGGATCATTGCAATGCAAGAGGAGCTAAACCAGTTTGAAAGAAACAAAGTATGGGAATTGGTTCCAAAACCAAGAAACCAGCAAATTGTTGGAACTAAATGGGTATTCAGGAACAAGTTAGATGATCAAGGGATCATTGTGAGAAACAAGGCAAGGCTTGTTGCTCAAGGCTATTGTCAAGAAGAAGGGATTGATTATGACCAAACCTTTGCACCAGTTGCAAGATTGGAGGCCATAAGAATTTTCCTTGCTTATGCTGCACACAAGAAATTCAAGGTATTCCAAATGGATGTTAAAAGTGCATTTCTCAACGGAGACATCAAGGAAGAAGTCTATGTCAAGCAACCTTCAGGTTTTATCTCTCCAACCTTTCCTGAACATGTTTTCAAATTACATAAGGCTTTATATGGTCTCAAGCAAGCTCCAAGAGCATGGTATGAGACCTTAGCCTCCTTTCTGCTTGAAAATGATTTTAAAAGGGGTAGAGTTGACCAAACTCTTTTTATTAGAACCCATAAGTCCCATATCCTACTAGTACAAATATATGTAGATGACATAATTTTTGGGTCTACTGATTCAAGCTTGTGCAAAAAGTTCTCACAACTAATGCACTCAAAGTTTGAAATGAGTAGCATGGGTGAGCTTTCCTTCTTCTTGGGATTGCAAATCAAACAACATGCTGATGGCATATTTATTTCTCAAACCAAGTATGCAAAAGAATTAGTTAAGAAATTTGGTATGTCAGATGCATCTTCTATGAAAACACCCATGCCTACTAATGCTGTTTTAGATGCTGATGAATCTGGTAAACCAGTTGATCAGACTAACTATAGAGCAATCATTGGCTCTCTTTTATATCTTACAGCTAGCAGACCAGATATTATGTTTGCTACATGTGTGTGTGCTAGGTTCCAAGTGAGCCCTAGAGAGTCACACCTCACATTAGTTAAGAGAATTCTTAGGTATGTAAAAAGCTGTCCAAATCTAGGTCTCTGGTATCCACATGACTCAGGATTTGATCTCACTGGATTTTCAGATGCTGACTATGCTGGATGTAGAGTAGACCGGAAAAGCACCAGTGGAACTTGTCAATTCCTTGGTGATAGACTTGTCTCCTGGTTTTGCAAAAAGCAAACATCTGTGTCTACATCAACTGCTGAAGCTGAATACATGGCTGCAGGTAGTTGCTGCTCACAGATATTGTGGATCCAAAACCAGCTCCTAGACTATGGCTACAACTTAGAGAAGTCAAAAATTCTTTGTGATAATACTAGTGCAATTTGCATTGCTCAAAATCCAGTTCTCCATAGTAGGACAAAGCACATAGAGATCAAACATCACTTCTTATGGGATAATGTAGAAAAGAATAAAATAGCACTAGAGTACATTTCTACTGATTTACAAAGGGGAGATATTTTCACCAAACCTTTGGATGAAAAGAAGCACTTCATCTTCCTTAATCAGTTGGGAATGATAGATGGAGATAGCATAAGTTAATCTACAAGATTTTGAAACCATAAAAATGACAAAGTCTAGGCAAATGTATCTCTTTCATAAGTGTCTAGAGGTTCTGTCTGAACTCTGCTCGACGCTCGACGTTTTTCATTTGAAAACGTCGACTGGAGATCGACTGATCGTCGACCGCTAAAAAGCGTCGACCGTCGACCTCATCTTTGCGTCGACCAGAGATCGACCCTGTCTAGAGATTGTTAAGTTTCTGTCTCGGTCGACGACGTTAATTGACGTCGACCAGAGCTCGACGTTCAGCATCCCAAATAGCGTCGACCGTCGACCTTCAAAACATCGAACGTCGATCTAAGCTGAACACCACCGAGTCTCTTCGTTTCCCCTAGAGCTTCTTAGCGTCGATCTAAGCTTGACGTTATTTCCTTTTTTGCGTCGAACCCTAGTATAAAATCATCTTCTCGACGTCAATTTCATTTGCGCTTTCTGCAAGTATTTTCTCCCTCCAAAGATTTTACACTTGTTTTCGAGAGGTATTCTACAGGAAATGGCGATTCCAGCAGCAATCTTGGCGGCAATGAAATTTGATTACGGTTTCGACATTGATTTGGACTCCTTTGAAGGATCATCTCAGAATTTTCTGGAAATTCTGGAGCTGTTCAAGGAACAGAAATTGGAGAAGTTCATGACAACCAGAATGCCAATAGCAGAAATAGAAATCAAAGAATGGATTTATACAGCAGTCACTCAAGATGAAAGCACCATTACTGGTTCAATCTCAGGGACTCAGGTATCCTTAACCTCTGTTATATTTACTGAGGTGTTTGAATTGGAGAATGGCAATGACAGTATGGAGCTGTCCAATGAAGAATATGCTATAATGTTAGACAGGATGGGTCATTCCTCTGAGAATGCCTCCAAATTGTTGAAAGTAGACCTTGCTATAGAATTCAGACTTCTAGCTGATGTGGTAGGCAAGGTTATCTGTGCTAAGAGAATAGCACATGATGCCATTTCCAGGCATCAATTTTGCATCATGGCTGCTCTCCTGGACAAAAAGCACTTGAATTGGGGAGAAATTCTGTTTGATTTAGTGAAGAAGAAGGTCAACAAGACCTATGTCCATTTTGGAAGAGTGCTGGGTTTGCTGCTTCATCATATCTGCCCTCAGCTTCTGGTATCCTCTAAGCATATCAATGCTTCTAAGAGACTGACCTGTGCCCTCATTGGTAAGTGGGACAGGAAAATCACCAATCCCAGAGCTGCTGCAGCTATGAAAACTTCTACAGAAACAAGGACTGTTGTGGTCACTTCACCTCAGCCTTCTGACCTAGTAGAAGAAGCCATGCCATCCATCACCATTTCATCTTCCTTCAGCTTTCCAACCACCTTCACTCCATCCACATCTCAATTTTCATCCCCTATGCCAACAACATCATCAATTGCTACAATTGCTTCTTCCATTCCTCCATCCATTACCACATCTGAAGATTTTCATCCTCTTCACTTCTTCCCTCCAATGGATATTGAGATCAACAATCCAGATGATTCTTTCTTGGATGGTTCTCCTGATGACATATCTGAGACACCATCATTTTCTGACCTCATCATGTCATCCATCATTGAACCTACCATCCCCATTCCATCTATCCCAACATCATCTCCTGTTGCATCTGTTTCTCCTCCCTCTACCTCTGCTCAACATCCCCTTGAGCAAGTAGATTTGCTTCCCTTGGCCAACAAGCTCTATGAGCTCTTGGCTCCAAGGCTTTCTTCTCTATTGAATGCTTCCTAGCTCCAATAATCCTCTCTTTGAACTCCATCTCATCTAAACTCTCTTCCCTTACTCCACTTGTGGCTGGCCCTTCTTCTAGGGGCCTAGAGTCAGTTCTTACTGATTCTAGGCAGGGGGAGATTTTTGTAGAAGAAGAGCTGCCTCCTTTTGATAGAGAAGAGTTGTTAGTTTTAGAAATTCAGCCTACAGATAGAGAGTTTGTTCAGCCTCCAGTTGAAGACTTTACAGTGGCAATGCCAGCATGCTTTTTCCAAAGGTCTTTCAGCCCATACAAATTATTGCTTCCTGAAGATCTGTCCAGGGCTATTGTTCCCTTTTCTGCTGCTGCTGCTGTTATTTTTGATGAAATGATCCTTGATGATGATGCAGTGGTAGCTGATGCTCCTGCAAATGATTCTCTTGATCATAGTGCTGTTGCTGCTCCTGCTTGTTCTAATGTTGATATTAGTATTGTTGATCATTCTGTTGATGATATGACTGTTGATGAGTTGCCCAACACTTCTGATGCAGTGGAAGCCCTTGCTCCTGCAATTGTTACTGGAGTTATTGTTTCAGTTGCAGTGGTAGCTTCAGCTCCTGCCAAATCAGTTGAAGATGTTGATTCTGATATTGTTTTCTTAACAGTGGTAGCTGATGCTCCTGTTAGTTCTGTTGTTCCAGAGGCAGTGGTAGCTGTTGCTCCTGCCAGTTCTATTGTTTCTCAAGTCTCTGATGCAGTGGTAGCTTCTGCTCCTGCTAATAAGATCTATCCAGCCAGTTCAGTTGAGGCTGTAATATCTGAAGTTATCAGTGACTTAGCTGCTCCTATGTCTGTTGCACCTGAAGCCATTTCTTTTCCTGCAGTGTTAGATACATCATCTACACTGACAACTGCTTCTGTTCCTGTTTCAGGAATTGCCTCCAAGAAGGATTTTTATGATCCTTATGATCATGTGCAAAGCAGCTCCTCTGATGAGTTTGCCACTAGCTCAGATGATTCATCTGCCACCATTGCTAAAAAGAGAAAAGCTAGAAGCAAAGCTCTAAAGAGAGTTCCAATGGAAAGGGCCACTGACCATGATACTCTGTTGGGTCCGGCGTTCCTTCACTTGACCCGTGGCGCTCTGCTACTTATATAAAAAAATTAAGTAGCGCCCTCTCCAACAGTCCGGGCTTTTGGTGCAGTTGGGTATGCGCTTGATCCTTCAATTGGTATCAGAGCCAGGTTGACTGACTGTACAGGCTAACACCTGAGTCACAAGATCCTGATAGATACCAAGGATTATAGATATTCACATTCACTTTCATGGCCCAGTACAATGATTATTTTAGCACCAGACCTCCAGCTTGCAACTTAGCTGAGTTTAGCATCTGGAAGACAAGAGTCAAATTATATATGAACTCTTTTGATGAAGAAATTTTTTCATCTATCTTAACAGGTCTTCCAACTTCGGCAACAACAACACAAAGTGTCAGGCTAGCTGATGCCAGAGCAATGAACATTCTTGCAGAATCAATGTCTGATGACATTTTTCAAGAGATTGCTGAATGTTCATCAGCTAAGGAGATTTGGCTGTCCCTTCATCAAATGGCTTCTGAACCCATGGATGTAATATCAGAAGGAAGCCATATCATCTCATCTGAAGGAGAATCACCATCCCTAGATGTTATCTAGGATGTCTCAGATGATGACTCATCATTTGAAGATGAAGAGGAGGAAGCAAGGGCCAAAGCATTTTGCATCATGGCCATAAATGCCTCCTGCAGCAATTCAGAAGCTGAACTAACAGAAGGAAAATCAAAACCTGAAAAGGTTCAGGTAATATCAAAATCTGTTTTTAGTTCAATCAATTTAGATATTCAAAATTGCTGCCAAATTTTAACTACACCTGAGAAGGAACCAACACTTCTCAGAGAAATGTTTTCTTTATATTTTAATGAGTTCAGTTTTGAGAACTCAGTTTGCTTTTTCATAAATCTGCTTTATAAACAAAAGGATAAAATACTTAAAATATTTTCAAATCCTTTTATTATTTGGAACAGATTTATTAGGAAGCATTTTCTTTTCTTATAGCTGATTATATCTGATTGATATTATGTTCAAATAGTTTGTTTGGATTTCTGTATAAAGAAATTCTCTGTCAGATAACTCTATTTCTTATAGATCCTTTTCTAATTTCATCTAGATTGAGTCCTCTACTCTAGTTGCATTGGTCAGCTGAGTTTGAATCTTGTCTAATGAAAAGAAATTCTATAGGAAGGAAGATATCTGATTTTGTTTTTCAGATACAGAATCCAAATTAAATTGGCTGGACATAATATCATTTTTTTTGCTGCTAACATACCCTTTTTCAAGGAGAGAGCAATCTCTACCATAGCTTTCTGCAGGTACTATCTACAAGAGTTAGCTGGATGACTCAATCAACATTCAAAGTCATCTCAGCCTTCCTCAATCTTCAGTACTGCATCAACATAGGGGGAGATTGCAAATGCCAGCAAGCAGCCAGCTAAGCAAAGTTTTTCTTTATATATTTTATGCTTTGCTTTATTTTGCTAATAAGATCCTCACCCAAATAGGGGGAGATTGTTGGAACCCTGGTTCTGATTTGGGCTAGGATCTCTATTAGGTTGTCTTAGTTTAGTTTATTTCTTTAGTAGTTTTAGTTTTTGAAAGACTTAACCCAAATAGGGGGAGATTGTTGGTACCCTAGTTTGGATTTGAGTTAAGTCTTTCCTTTTAGTCCTTGACCCAAGATTTATCTATGGTCAAAGTCTAGTTGTAGAGTATTCTCTTTCCCAGTAAAATTCTGGCTAAGGGATTTTCGGGTTCGACTATCATCGAACGCCGATCGACTATCGTCGATCAGCCGGTCGACGATCGTCTGTCTCTGGTCAGCTCGACGTTCTGCTAGATCGTCGAGCTCTGGTCGACTATCTCTTGATAGTTCGACGCTTTCTGTCTTGTCTTGAGTCGGTCGACTATCTGCCTGGATAGTTCGACTATCTGAGTCGGTCGACTATCTATTGATAGGTCGACGATCTCAGCCGGTCGTTCGACTATAGTCGAAGGTCGTTCGACGATCTCAGCAGGTCGTTCGACGATCTGCTGTCTACTTATATAATATTATATGTTTTCTTTTCCTTATTTTATTTCCTATATTTCTAGCATATTTTTATTATAGATTATTTAATTGATCTTATGCATATATCTCAAAGCAATCTTTTCTTATACCCTTTATGCATAAGTCAATTCCTTCTGACATGTATTTTGTCTTATTAGTTTACTTTATCTGCAGCTGTCCTTTATAGCCGTTGGCTGTAAAGAGTTTTCTGATGTGACTTTATCTAACATCATTTATAAGATTATTCATTGCAGCTGCAGTAGCTTTTCCTTTTATAGGATATATATATGCAAGACTTGTTTTGTCTTTATGTTAATTGCAGCCCAGATTCAAGATCTGAGAAGAAGACAAAAGCTCAACTCAAATATTAGAGCCGTTGCTGCTGCTCCTATTTAAAGGAGTTCTTTTGAAAGAATAAACAAGGAGCTGTAGAACAAGTGAGAAGAATCCTGTACAACACACAGAGAAAGAACCATCTTACAGCACAGCTGCTCTCAGCAATATTCATCCAACTGAGAAGTTATCTCTTCACTCTTCTTCAACCTGAGTGCTCCTGTTCCAGGAAGATACACTCAGAGATATTGAAGAAGAAGAAGAAGAAGGAAGCTGAAGAAGAACATCCATTCCAGATCTCTAGTCTTCTTCAAGCTTTTTCCTTCAGAACTTCAAGACAGTATTCTGTCTTGAGTTCTGAAGAGTCTCTTGTGCTTCTCTAATCTATTGTAAAATAGAGAAGACATTCTAACCCTCTTCCCCCTCCTGTAAAGGGTTGTTTACTCCCTTCAAAAGTAAAGCTTGGTTTTTAGACACCTGATCAAAAGTCTAAAGGGTCTCTAGATCTACCTGAAGCAGATCTTGTTGGTGGCAGGGCACCTGATCAAAAACCTGTAGTGGATTCCTACCGTGTGGGTAGAAGAGTGGATGTACCCAGTGTTTGGGGAACCACTATAATATCTTGTGTCGTCTGGTTGCTTAACTTGTTAATTGAATTGTGGCTGTGATTAGTTTTAACTAGGATTGCTAGTTGCTGATTAAGATATCCAAGCCTTAACTGTAATTACAGTTAGCTTGTGTTTGTGCACATCACTTGTAATAGGAGCAGAGAAGTTTATGTTGTAGACTTTAACTCATCCAAATCTGAAATATGCTTATTTAATGAAGTAACCAGTAATAATACCCTTTGGCATAAGAGACTTAGTCATGTAAATTTGAAAAACATTTCTAGGCTGGCTAAATACAATCTTGTACGAGGTTTACCTTCTTGCCCCTACAAGAAGGAAGGCCTTTGCAAAGCTTGTCAATTAGGTAAGCAAACAAGAAATAGTTTTAAATCAGTTAATAAAAGTGATTCTCCCAGGATTCTGTACTTGCTACATTTGGATTTATTTGGTCCTATTGCTGTACAGAGTCTTGGAGGAAAGTCTTACACTCTAGTAATTGTAGATGACTTCTCTAGGTTCACTTGGGTATTCTTCCTGAGAACTAAGGCTGATAACTTCAAGGTTCTTACAGATTTTCTAAAATGTATACAGAGTGAGTATTCTACTCAGATTGCCTTGATCAGAAGTGATCATGGTACTGAGTTTGAGTCTCTTCTTATGCAAGAATTCTGTGAGAAGGAAGGTATCAAACATAGCTTCTCTGCTCCTAGAACTCCTCAACAAAATGGGGTAGTTGAAAGGAAAAACAGAACCCTAATTGAAGCTGCAAGTACATTGTTGGCCGATGCTAACATGCCTCTGTCCTTTTGGGCTGAAGCAGTCAGCACAGCTAACTATGTATTGAACAGAAGTCTGATACATAAACTTAAGGGTAAGACTCCCTATGAGTTACTTAAGCAAGTGAAACCTAAAATAGACTACTTTAGAGTATTTGGTTGTGTTGCTTTTGTTCATAACAATAACAAAGAATACCTTAGAAAATTTGAGGCAAAAGCTTCAATGGGAGTTTTTCTAGGATACTCTCAAGTAAGCAAAGCCTATAGGGTCCTTAATAAATCCTCTCTTAAGATAGAAGAGTCTGCACATGTCTCTTTTGATGAGACAGTCATGTATTATAAGGAGAAGGACTCTTCCTCTAATAGTACAGTGCAAGTCCTAGCAGTAAGTAAGGATTTGGAAGGTTTGAGACTCACACAGGAGAATCATCCCCAACAAACTCCTCAGGTTGCTCCCTCAGATTCTGAATCTGATGTAGAACTTCTTGAAGTTAAAACACCTGCTCCAACAGTTGATCAAATTCCACATGAGGAATTAAATCTTGAAACTGTTGAAGATCAGATCATTGTTGAACCTACTGATCTTGTCACACTTAGAGATCACCCTGTATCTCAAGTGATTGGAGACATTTCAGCAGGAGTCCAGACAAGACATCAACTCAACAAAGATGTGATGTTTGCTTGTTTCCTTTCTCAGGTTGAGCCCCTAACCATTAAAGATGCTGAGCTTGATCCACACTGGATTATAGCCATGCAAGAGGAACTTAACCAGTTTGAAAGATGTAAAGTTTGGACCTTGGTTCCAAGACCAAGAGGCCAACGGATCATAGGCACCAAGTGGGTGTTTAGAAACAAGCTTGATGCCCAAGGCATAGTAGTTAGAAATAAGGCTAGGCTAGTAGCTCAAGGCTATAGTCAGGAGGAAGGCATAGATTATGATCAGACTTTTGCCCCTGTAGCTAGACTAGAAGCCATTAGGATTTTCCTAGCCTATGCTGCCTATAAGAGATTTAAAGTCTTCCAAATGGATGTGAAGAGTGCCTTCCTCAATGGAGATTTAAAGGAAGAAGTGTTTGTTGAACAACCACCAGGGTTTGTTTCATCAACCTTACCCAGTCATGTGTTCAAACTCCAAAAGGCTCTATATGGACTTAAGCAAGCTCCTAGAGCTTGGTATGAGACCTTAGCAAATTTCCTTCTAGAACACAAGTTTGTGAGAGGTGTAGTAGATAGAACCCTGTTCATTAGACATCATAAGGACTCACAACTGTTAGTTCAAATCTATGTAGATGACATTATATTTGGCTCTACTGATCCCAAACTATGCAAGAGGTTCTCTGAACTAATGCACTCTAAGTTTGAGATGAGCAGCATGGGTGAGTTATCCTATTTCCTTGGTCTCCAAGTGAAACAGAGTGTTGATGGCATTTTCATTTCTCAATCAAAATATGCCAGGGAGCTGGTTAAAAGATTTGGAATGTCTGATGCTTCATCAATGAGCACACCTATGGCCTCAAATGCAGTTATTGATTCTGATGTTAATGGCAAGCCTGTTGATCAAAAGAACTTTAGAGCCATTGTTGGTTCCTTGCTGTATTTGACTGCAAGTAGGCCTGACATAATGTTTGCTACATGCCTATGTGCTAGGTTTCAGGTCAACCCAAAGGAATCTCACTTAACTCTCCTCAAGAGGATCTTGAGATACCTTAAGGGATGCCCTAACTTAGGACTGTGGTACCCAGCTGAGTCAGGATTTGATTTAATTGGATATTCAGATGCTGATTATGCTGGTTGTAGAGTTGACAGGAAAAGCACCTCAGGGACTTGTCAGTTCCTGGGAGAGAGACTTGTCTCTTGGTTTTGTAAGAAACAGGCATCTGTGTCTACTTCAACTGCTGAGGCTGAATATATTGCAGCAGCTAGTTGTTGTTCACAGATTCTGTGGATTCAAAATCAGCTAGTGGATTATGGGTATACACACTCAAAAACAAAAATTCTGTGTGACAGTACCAGTGCAATATCAATTGCTCAAAATCCTGTGCACCATTCCAGGACCAAGCACATTGAGATTAGACATCACTTTCTGAGAGATAATGTGGAAAAGAACAAGATAGCAATGGAATTTATATCCACAGACCTGCAGAGAGGAGATATTTTCACTAAGCCCCTTGATGAACAAAAGCATTTGTTCTTCCTGAACCAGCTTGGCATGATTAATGGTTCAGAGTAGTGAAAATTTGGTTAATTTTGTTTTCTGTCTAAAATCGTCGAACGACTGCTCGACGATCTTCGACCAGGTCAGAACTATCGTCGACCAACTGTCGACGACAGCTCGCTCTGTAGTAAGGCAGAAATCGTCGACCAACTGGTCAACGATCTCTCCTTAGGTATCTATCGTCGACCAATGGTCGACGACATATTTTCTGTGCTGGGTGGAGAATCGTCAACCAACATTTATTGATCGACGATCGTGGTGATTGCTTGTAGTCGGTCGATATTTAACGATTAGTCAAACATTGACTATCGTCGATCTTTATTCGACGACCGATTTTATTCCGGGTTCGACGATCGCAGATTTGTTTCTAATAGTCGATTTAGGTCTGGAGATCGTCGTCCTTCCGCTCCGTCTCTTCATATTCCATCTTCTGGTTTAGAATTCGCTCTCGAACTCTAATCCCGCGCGATTCTCTTCTCCCCTGCTTTGCTTCTCGATTCGCCATTTTCTCTCAAATCCTATGGCGATTCCTTCTGCTGTTCTCTTTGGGATGAAGTTCGACACTGGCTTCTGTGTCGACTTCGATTCTTTCAGCCGATGCGATCAACCTATCCAAGCCATTCTGAAGCTATGTGAAGATCAAGGACTAAAGAAATTTATGTCATTCTCACCAAAGATTCATATACCAGAAATTCGTGAATGGGTATATACTTCGTCCTCCAGCGACGACGCCATGTCAGGAAAGATAAATGGCGAGGAGGTCATTCTGACTCCTGAAGTATTGACTGAGCTGTTTGGTCTACCAACAGGTACTGAGGATCATGAGCAAACTGCAGAAGAATATGGTCGCATGCTATCTGTGATGGGCCATGCTGAGGGTGTTCCAGCTAAGCTGCTAAAGATAAATCTGTCTCCAGAGTACAAGTTTCTGGTAGACCTGGTGGGCAAGGTTGTTTTGGGAAAACACTCTGCTCACGACAACATTAACAGGCAACAGTTTGCCTTAATGTCAGCTTTGGTGAATAAGGCACAGATTGCCTGGGGAAAAGTTCTGTTTGAACTAATAAGGAAAAAGAACAATCAGAAAGAAGTAAACCTTGCCAGGGTGTTGGGTGTGTTTCTATATGTGAAAGCACCCCTGCTGCTTGTTTCTGCACCCTCCGCAGTCAACGCTAGCAAGAGGTTGGACCCTTCTCTATTCAAGAAATCCCAGAGGATTATCAAGAAGTCAGCCAGGGTTGATCCTAACCCTCCTTCAGACACAAGGGCTGATTCGGCCGCTCTCCTGCTTACTGGGGAAGGCTCAGTAATCCCTCCATCCTCTCTCTCTATCCCTGCATCCTCTTCTCCTGCATTACTTTCCTCTACAACACCTGCAGTGCCATCACAACATGCATCCTTCATCCCACCTGCATCTCCATCCCAGTCACCAACACCACAACATCTGGCAGCTTCAGCCAGTGTTGACATGGTGACTGCTACCATCCTCACGCACCTCTCTCAACATGAATCCCACACTCATGTTGATGTTCACCCATCTCCACATGATTCCTTTGATCATGTGGTAGATCATACTGCTTCCATTCCATCCACCTCCACATCATCAACATTTCAGATAACTCCTGAATTGCTTGCACATATTGTTGAGCTCATTACTCCCTCCATCCAAAAAATGATTGAGGCTGCCAATGCCCCTCTCATTGCATCCATCAATACCCTTACTCAAGCCATCAAATCATCTCATCCCTCTGCTGAGCCCTCTTCAGTAAGATGCATGACTCCAGTCCCCACTGAAGTCATGCAGGGGGAGATGTCTGTTGAAGTGGTCTCAGGTGATGCCCTGACCCTTCAGGACAATTCCTCTCTTCCCCTTCAAGAAACTGTAGAAGAACCTCAAGAGATTCCAGAGAAAGAACCAGAAGGTAAACCTTAAAACTCTTCCTCCAAAGGATATAATCAGGACTTAAATTTGATATTTGTATCTAACAAAGACATTCACTCCCTAGTGAATCTAGCTTCTGAGGAAGAAGTTCCTGAAAAAGAAAATGAGGAAGTCCCCATGGACGTTTGTGAGAATGATGCTGCTCAACCTGATGGTATAGTTTTATTTAAGTTTCTAATTAATTCAAACTCCAACTTTGAGTTAATTTCTTATTCCTTCCTTTCCATCACAGCTGCTGATGATCTCACATCAGTATTGCAAGTTGATGCTGCTAAATCCATTGATTCTGATAAAGATTTAGAATCCTATCTTAACCTAGACTGTGAGTCCTCACTCACATCTACTCCTCTTGTTCCCTCTTTTCAAGAGAAAATGGTCCCTTATAGACCTGAGTACCTTGATGACCCCTTGGTCAAGGATACTCTTTTCTTTTCCTGTATGGCACTCCTCTTGTGCCTTGCAGAGGTGTCTATCCCTGATGTCACTGAACATCTAGAAGGAATTATAACCTCCTTCCTAGATGCAAAGTGGTATCCTGTGTAGATCTTCAGGTAATCCTATCTATTACCTGTTGTTTGTTCACCTTGGGGGGAATATTTTATTCCCACTTGGTTGTTAACCTATCTTTATTTGCATGCAGGCACAACCATAAATGCTGCTGCTGCTGAAGACATCAACATCCCTGCTGATGCTGCTGCTGAAGAAGTTGAAGATGTGCAAGATAATGCAGACAATGCTCCAAAGATGACTGAAATGGACTCAAGCTCAGAACTGGTCCCCAAGACAGTTCCTGAGTTGTATCCAGAATCAGAACTCTGGAAGAGGTCTCCAAATGTGGATCTTGATGCCCTCCTTAGGCAAGATGCCATTGAGGAAGCTAAAGAGAAAGAAGAAAGAGAAAAGAAAGACAAAGCTGAACCTGCTGCCAAGGATCTTTCTGAACAAGATTTTGATGATTATGCTGGCAGAACCTCATCCCACTCCTCTGATGATGATGATCCTGAGGATTCTGATAGCTCCCAAAAGAAGAAAAAGGCTGTAGTTCAGAAAAGAAAGGCATCTGCTCCTCCTGCTGCTAATCCAGACAAGGATGTTCCCTATTTTATTCTGAAGGGAATTGATCCCAAGAGCAAAGAATTTCAGCCTTGGATGAGACTTTCAAAGAATCAGACAAGAGAGAATAAGAGAAGAAAAAGATATGACATTCCTGTTCAGAAATTCCCCCCAGAGGTCCTCCTCCACCTCCTGGTGCTGGAGCCTCTGGAAGTCTCTCTTCTGCCCCCTCTGCAAGATCAGCCAGTTCTAACACTTCTCAGACCTACCAAAGAAGGAGTAACCAAAGCCAGGGAGGCCAAGATGTATCAGGACAAGGAAGAAAAAGAAATGACAATGTTCTCATGGAACAAATAAAGGAGATGACTTTTCAGCAACCTACCTTCTCTCCTCCTCCCTCTCCTAAAAAGAAAATTCCAGAATGGAAACCTTCTCCTCCCAGGAAAGGTCCATCCTCTTCTTCAAGAAAACCTGCTGCTGCTGAGACAATTGAATCAAAAGGAAAAAGAGTGGTCTTTTCAGAGAAATCCCATAAGAAGTTCATTGAACTTGCTCCTCCAAAATCTCTATATGCTGAAACAGATCCTAAGAAGGCTGCACAGATTTCTCTTGATTCAAGCAAAATAGCCACAGCTCTTCAAAGAAACATGGAGATTGCAACTCAAGCTGATATTGACAGACCACCCTCTCCATCAGATATAACTGAAACTGAAAGGATTGCCTCTATGGCAAGATTTAAGGAATCTATTGCTCTAAGCATGATGGAGAGAGCCAAAGCTCAAGGACTAGACCCTACAGCATATACCACTATGTCTGAATTCAGAGAAAAGGAACTCAGCAAATTTCAAGTCAATCCAGAAGCTTTTAATACTGAAGAATACATGAAGCTACATCCTGCTGCAGTTCTACCAAGCTATGCTGAAAAGAAAATCATTGGTGAACATGACCTAATGCTATCTAAAAGACAAGCAGCAAATCCTAACAGAGAGATTATTTTCAAACCAGCTGTAACCCCTAAAAACTCATCTGATGCTAAAACCTCTGATAAATCTGCTTGATACCATATAGTTCTGCTGAATTATGTTTTTATGTTTTTCTGTGGATTGCCTGTGATTTAAATATCTCTGCCTTTGATAGTGTGTGCATTAGTTTTTAGATTGGATTGGATAACATAACCCAAATAGGGGGAGATTGTTGGTACCCTAGATGTGATTTGGCTTATGTAATCTCTTTCCAGCCCCTCTTGATCCATATAAAGATATATGATCATGTTTAGTCTCTGTTTAGTCTCCCTAGGGCAGTTTATAAACTGACCTAGAGCTTAGGTTAGAAGTTCTAGATGTTTTGTGGTTAAGGCTTTTCCGTTCGACCATCGTCGAACGAGGCCTCGCGATCGTCGATCATTGGTCGACGATAGCAGGGCTATTGAATCGTTGAAGTCAAGACAATTATCGTCGACCGTTGGTCGACGATCTCAGAGCAAGCTTACTACGCTCTGAACGTTGGTCGACGATCTGTCATCAGCAGATCGACGATCGTGTTGTTGCTTCACGATTTCTGTCTCGACAGATATTTGCCTAGCTGGTCGACTATCTGTTAGCTGGTCGACGATCTATTAGCTGGTCGACGATTTATGGTCGACAATTTCTGTTCCGACAGTTTTCTGCTTTTAGTCGACGATCTGTTAGCAAGGTCGACGATCATCGAACTCCTGTTCAACGATTTCTGTCTGCCTTTATCTTTTTGTATTTATTCTATTCCTTGGTTTATTTCCAAGTGTTTTAGTTGGTGGTTAGATTGATTCTCTGATATTATTGTTGCTAAATTTATGGTTTAAATTCAAATAAATTGATTACAAATTCTGCAAGCATAAATCACGGGATTCAGTATTCTTGATAAAGCATTTTGTCCTATTATACAAATTGCGTTGACTTTATCTTTCCAGCCTGTTTTCTAGCCGTTGGTACTATGTACTATTTCCAAGAATGGTACGTCTTTATGCTGAGATATTTTTTCCCGCTTATTTTATTCCTTATTGGGACTGACAGAAAGTTAATAGGCCATTCTATTCCTATTGCTATATTCTTTTTTTTGAGACAATCTGATGCAGGGCTCGAGAATTCAAATCAATAGAGCCGTTCCAAAGGGAAAATGAGAAGACATATTTAAGAGAAATTCTTCTCTCAAAAATATACAAGTAACAGTCACAGAGAGATATTACTCATTCGCTCAAGCATCATCAGAGTAGCTCTTCACCATCTCTCGACAAGAAGAAGAAAAGTTTTTCCTGAAGCAAAAGCCTAGAGCAATCATCTTTCATTCTCAAAGTCTCCTGAGCATCTGCTTAGAGTTTTCAAGACTTCAGAAAGAGCGCCAGTTCTGCTTCAAGTGCTCCAGAATCTTAAGACCTGATAAAAATCAGTCTTCAGATCTCTGAGGATTTAGTTTCAGTATATCTGAAACTCCTTCATCCTGAAGCAAAGGCTTCCCCTGGACTTTCACTGAGCCAGGGGGAGACTTTGATTCTTTAGAGAATCCACAAATCTTCTCTAATCTGTACTTACAACAGAGAAGATATTCTAACCCTCTCAACCCCATTGTAAAAGAGTTTTCACACCTCTTCAAAAGTGAACTTTGGTGACAGGGCACCTTATCAACAACCTGTGGTTGAGCATCCTTATCAAAAGCTCAAAGGGTCTGTTTGATCTACCTGAATCAGATCATTGGTGGCAGGGCACCTTAGCAAAAACCTGTAGTGGATTCCTACCAGGGTGGTAGAAGAGTGGATGTACCTATTTAAAGGGAACCACTATATATCCTGTGTCCATCTGGTTATCTTGTTTATTCATCTTATTCTGTGGCTGTGATAGAACTACCTAGGATTGCTAGTTGCTGTGATAGGCTTATAGTTAAACTGAAATTTTAGTTAACTCTTTCACTTATGCACTTCACTGTGTTAGGCTCTTAGGGTTCAAGTATCAGATTACTTATTCCGCAAATAAACTCGAAGGGAGCTGACTAGTTGTTCATAAAATTTGAATACTCTATTCACCCCCCCCCCCTCTAGAGTAGTTTACAACTTATCCCCTCACTTTCAATTGGTATCAGAGTAGTTTTCAAGATTTGGTTCAAGACCGGGGGAGCGCTATTAAATCCCGATTTTTCCCTTCTACCTGTGTGGGTCCGGTGGGTCAGGCAACCGTGGCCATGTGGTAACCCCACCTCTGAGCCGTGTGGGCCATGTGGTAACCCCACCTCTGAGCCGACGGGTTGTGCTGGACGCCGGGGGGGGGGGGGGATTGTTGGGTCTGGCGTTCCTTCACTTGACCCGTGGCGCTCTGCTACTTATATAAAAAAATTAAGTAGCGCCCTCTCCAACAGTCCGGGCTTTTGGTGTAGTTGGGTATGCGCTTGATCCTTCATACTCCCTATCACATTCTTCACAACTGTGAGATTACAGAGCCCTGGATGCAATATTCCAAGAACCAACTCAAGACTATGAAACAGAAGAAAAAGTATTTCAAAGGCCCCTCTAAATCTATTCTTCCTCCTCCTCCTCCATCTTCTCCAGATGCAGGAGGCAGTGCTAACCCTGTCAGCAAACCTCCCACATCCTCCTTCCAAGGCAAGACATATCAATCCAGGAGAGGACAAAGAGGTAGCCAACCAAGAGGTTATCAACAAAGAGGATCTTCAAGAGGAAACCAATCAAGAGGTCAAGCTAGACACCAGCCATATCAAAGGGGAGGAAAGACTATTGCTTCAGCCTCTGGTCCTTTTCCCTTCAAGCTCAATGATGGTGTAAGGCAAAAACCTCCTCCTTCAGATCAAAGCAACAAATATGAACCTCCTGTCCCTTATGATGATCCAGTCAACAATCCTACTGCTTGGAAAGCTAGAATGGCTGAGCTTGCTGCTCTAGACCTGATTAAGAAGAATAAAGAAAGAGGACTGGACACATCAAATATCAGTACTATGTCTGAGCAGAGAAGGCAAGAATTGGACAAATACAACTCCAGTAAATTCTTTGAATTTGATAGGTACATGGAATTGCATCCTGCTGTTGTTCCTCCCAGTGGAAAAAGCATAACTTCCTTGGGTACTTCTGAGGATTACAGATCCAGGAAAGATATTGCCAATCCTCAAAGAGAAATCAAGTTCAAGAAAAGCTTTGAAGAAGAACCAAAGAAGAAGTAATGTAAGATGGCTCTACCTCTCTACAACTGCAATAAACACTTTTGATATTTATATATCTACTCCTGCTCCTATCTGTGGTTTATGGTTTTGTCTGTGTTTTAATCTTCTGTATGCATTTTATTTCCTTATAATCATGTGAATAGTAA
This sequence comes from Platanthera zijinensis, assembly GCA_039513925.1. NCBI lineage: Eukaryota > Viridiplantae > Streptophyta > Magnoliopsida > Asparagales > Orchidaceae > Platanthera > Platanthera zijinensis. The sequence continues at coordinate 98,520,284 of CM077094.1, forward strand.
TACTAATCCAAATAGGGGGAGATTGTTGGAACACCCTTTTTATATTTGGGTCAGGATAACTATGCTAAGGATTCATGACCTCATTGTATAGCATAGGTCATTGAGTGTGAGTTTAGAACTTAGGATATTTGAGAATTTAGTTCTGCTCAGCTCGACGGATAGTCGACCCCAGCTCGACGTGTCGTCATCCTCAGCTCGACGCGTAGTCGACCGCTGCTCGACGCATAGTCGATCGCAGCTCGACGCAGCGTCGTCCTCAGTTCGACGTAACGTCGACTTCAGCTCGACGTTTTGGCGTGATTCTCTCTGCATCCTAAATCACTCTCTGATCGACGGATAGTCGAGCTCAGATCGACGATTTATGATGAGTTCGATGTTTTGAGTTCTCCCGTCTGTTGACATTTGAAATTCAAATTAAAGATCATCAAAGCAGTTATTGCAAGAGATCCCCTGGCCGTTTCAAGACTTAATTGGTCCATATCTCAAGGAATTTTCATTGGAAATCAATTAAGGCACTTCCTTCCAAGGCATGGACAGTTAAGGAATGCATTGAATGCCCTGCCAACGGCTATCTATCAGACAGTAGTAACTCTATTACTCAGAGATTTTTCGAGAGAGACAGTAACACAGTTATTCAGATTTGTTACAGAGAAAATTCTTCATCATCTCCCTCTCACAGAATCTGCTGCAGAGAATTCAAAGAGAAGAACATCACTCAGAGAAATATCATCATCAATACTCTCTGATTCTCGTCTGCTCTGCAATCAACTCTTCTACAGACTGCCCTCTACCTTCAGACATCAAACACTCAGTTTCTGAGTTATCTATTGCTGAAGAAGGACAAGCAGTGAAGAGCCTGTCACCCTTGTGCAAAGCTTCTTCTACCTGAACTCATCTACATCTCAGGGGGAGCTCTGACAACATCAAAATCCACAAGCTTCTCTCTGATAGTTGACAGAGAAGCATACTCATCCTTTCTTTACCTTATTCCATCTGTAGAGGGTTTTAACTCCCTTCAAAAGTTACTCTTTTGGTTAGCTGAGACCTTGTCAAAATCAGTGGTGGCAAGACACCTTATCAAAAAATCTGGTGGTGCCCAGGACACCTGATCAACCATCCTGCAGTGGATTCCTATCAAAGGGTGATAGAAGAGTGGACTACCCAAATTTGGGGAACCACTATAATTTCCTTGTGTCTTCTGTGGTTTATGTTTACTTCTTGCTGTGTGCTGTGTGCTGTTTGCTTTATCATATATTTAACCATTGCATAACTCACTTTCTACACTAAGTAAATCAAAAGTTTTAAATACATCAATCTATTTGAACTTACTCTATTCACCCCCCCCTCTAGAGGTAGATAGATCTTATCACCTAACTTTCAGTCAGTTTACAAGCAGTCAATATTTTTCAAAGGAAAATAACCATAACTTATAAGCATGCTCACGCAAGCCTATAAGCTAAGGGGTCGTTTTGCAGGTCCTATTGTATAAAGCGTACCATACTACTTTATACAATAGGTGATAGGGTTATATGCAATGGTTATGCTATGATATGCAATTATGCCATAATGTAAACATGCAAGTGCAACTCACCCACCCGACTCTGTGTACACAGATCTTTAGTTACCCCTTTTTGGAGCTGAACCTCCCAGGATACCTCCGTAGTGGCAAACAGAAGGGGTGGGTTGGGCCTCTCCCACCTCTAAACCAGTAATTGCACTACAGTCAGACCTATTGTACGCCTCAATGCTTGTGCTCAAAGCGGACTCCTGCGTACTCTTGCCGGCTGGCGCACCATACTTAATCTGGCAAAGTGCTGTACCACACTTGCCGAGTCAACGTATTGGTTTCGGTGCATCGACCCTCCAATACCGAAGACCCACCACCTTATAATTTTTATGCACATGCAATATTAATGTATTATCCACCGAGCCAAAGCTCCTCGGACTATCCTTTCCGTCAAAGCCAACAACTAAGCCAAAGCTCCCCGGGCTATCCTGCCCGTCACCAAAATCCCTGGGCCTACAGCCCGTGTGAACATACCTAACATCCCGATACATCGAGGTGAGTGAAAGTGAATCTGTAGTTATTCTAGATACTCTTGCAATTTAGTTTGCCTATTGTTTACGTTAGCCCAGGACTGCCCCCGGTATACCCCGTGAAGGATTCTCAAAGGGCACTAGGAACTACGATGGGCTGAAGCCCAAAGCTCCCTTTTGCAAGGTACTCACTATTATTGGTTGCTTCCCTTTACCCCTTCCCTTTTTATATTACGCTGGACTGAACCTAGTGGGATTTTGACTCTTCCTCCCTTCGGGAAGGGCGATCTTTCGTTGATCCCGAGCACCACCTAACACAAGCCATCACCACACCTTAATCAACCTATCTTCCAAAGGTGACCCCAATTACTTTTCAAAAACCACCAGACTATTGGAATCCCAAACCTTAGGCCTACACACCCACATCACCTATTTTCTTTCCTCTTACTAATCGCAGACCATACCTAGTGATACGATGCACATATTGGGTAACACTACAAATAATCATCCAAATGTCTCAAGATAATTAATGGAGGTCTATCATGACCTAAATAAGCTAAATCTAGTAATTTATATTTTTCCTAATTAATCAAGCATTTATTTAATTTTCCTAAAAGATCTAGGTGCTACTAGTTTGAACATGAAGTATCCTATATAGCCATGCATAATACTTAACAAAATTATGAAAAATATTAGGATAACTCAATACTGTAAATCCAAAATATAACCATTTTTCCAGTATCTAAAGGACTCTAAATCTATTTTGGTAATATATCTTATTTCTCTTCAATATTGAAGTAAGTACAACAAATAATCATCCAAAAACTGTGAATTAATTTTACTATGCAACTACTATCCTGCCAATATTATTGACAAGGTTTCATGATTTTTCAGTAGGAAATAAGCTCTGGACAAATTAAACATCAAATTCCCAAAATGATGGGTTTGTAAAGTAAGCATTGCAAATAATCTTCTAAAAATCATGAATTAATTTCTCCAAGTAGTTATTGACCTAAAAGCAATAGTGACCTAATTTCATAATTTTTGCAATATGAAAACAACTCTAAATAATTTATTGACCATAAATGCCTCTTTTGAATATTGTGAAGAAAGTACTGCAAATAATCAACTAAAATTTATAATAAAATTCAGGAATAATCATCTTGACCAGAAATATCTCCTGCCCAAGTTTCATAGGATTTTAATGAATAGAATGATCCTAATAAATTAAATATCATTTAGAGCTATATCATGCATATCAAGTGAAGTGCTTAAAGTATTGTTCATAAAATTCCAATAATTTCACGAAATGTTCTATCTAACCTAAAATCCTTACTACCCTAGTTCCACACCCTTTTAGTAAGTTTTTGAGGCTTATTCTCCCCAAACAGTGATTATGCCCTATGTTCCCCCAGAAATCGGTGATCCCTCCCAAGGTAGACAGCTTGTAAGTTGCGGCCTGCTCCGGTAGGTCGCGGCCTGCTGGCCTTTACTTCTAAAGGCCGCGCGGACTGATCTCTCAGGCCGCTCAGTCCGCACGGCTAGGAGGGTCTCTCTAGCAAGACCTCCCAGGTCGCGCAGCAGTCGCTTGCTCTGCAGGGTCTGCCGACTGCTTCCTCAGTCCGCTCCTGTAGGCAGCGCGGTTAAACCGGTTAACCGTGTGGTGTTTATTCTTCTTCAGGTGCAAATTGCCCAAGGCAGACTCGCATTCCTATCCGCCTAGACCGCTCGGTAGCAACAAGCTCAAAAGGTGGCGGATTCAGTGTTAAGTCTGCCAGTTCATCAGCTCGTCACCAAGTGCGACTAGCCTTCAGCAGGAGGCAACCTGTTCATCCTCAACCGCAGCGGGCTAGGCAGACTCGCTTAGCACTCCCCCAACAGCCAGGCAGTCCCAGACCGCGCGGCCCGGCGCGGACGCAGTGGACTCATCATTCGTACTCGAACGACCAGAGGCAACCATCTCCGACTCCAGGCAGTCCTAGACTGCGCGGCCCGGTGTGGACTCTGCGAACTCAATGTTTTTACTCGCATAGCTTACCGCCTCACCGGTGGGGACTTTACCAAGACCGTCACCTCCCCGAGCCTATAAATAGCCCCCCAGACCTCTCATTTGGGAGGATGGAGGGGAGAGGGGTCAAGGACCCGTCATTAGCTCCTACGGACTCGGATCCTCAGTCCGCGCGACTTGCCTACCTTCTGCTTGATCGAGTAGTCCGCTCGGCTTATTCTAGCGAGCTGCCCGATCGTTGACCGCGCGGTCTGCCGACCTTCATTGGTCAAACCGCGCGGCCTCCTGGCATTCTTCTCTCCCTAATCGCCAGCTTCCCTCTTGTACCTTTTCTTCTGCTTTCAATGTTAAGGTGTAACCCCGAGCTGTAATTTCGATTATAATCAAAGGAAAGCCCGCCGCAAGAGTGGCATTCAAGCCGCGGTGGGCGAAGTCTGTTGTTGCCGCTGCTAGCGGCCCCCTCTTCTCTTTTCTTCTCTCGGTCTAACCATCAGAGCTAACCGCCAAAGTAACTGTCTGATCGACAGTTCCTGATCAAACTCCTCCCTTGCTTCGCCAAACCTTCTCCTCTATTCCCCGCAAGCCCCTTATTCATCTAGCTTGTGAGACCGAACAATCCGTTAACTAGAAGGCGCATTTCCCGCCCCAACAGTTAACACGCGACCTTCAGATCTCGATCAGATAGCGAAATCAACGGTTACTCATGTCAGACCGTCAGCCAGCCGAGAGCCCTGCTCCAAGTTATAGTGAGGATTCCCTTTGGGAAGCCTTGGAGCTCTCTCGCAAAGAAACTGCACAACAGTTTCGAGCGGTCACTTGTACTCTAGATGCTATCGCTCAGCGATTGGAAGCACAATCTTCAGCAGCACCAGCTCCTCCTATCAATCCAGCGCCAGCATTCGAGATTCCTCAAGTTTACCCACCGGCCTATCCGCCGATCTATCCTCCTTACACTCCAACCTTTCCACAAGGGCCTGCAGCCCCTTTGCGATCTCAAAATGTCGAATTCGCAGCTCGTCAGAATTTTTTCCAAGAAGCTGCTTGAGGAAGTCCTGCAAGATTCCTGAATTTTCAGGGAAGTCATCCCTACTCTTCAGCTCCTGCCTTTGCTCCTCCCGCAGCAACTTTTCCTTTCCATCCTCCAGCTCCTTGTGCAGCTGCAACTTATGCTCCCTTTTTTCCTTATGTTTCAGGAGAACAAGAAGAGCAGTCACTATTTACAGAGAATGTTCAGCATGAACCAACTCCAGTTAACTTCAGAGAGCCACGATTGCCCACTTATACTGGGGAGACTGATCCAGTCAAACATCTTCAAGCCTTTGAATCAGCCGTAGCTCTCAAGACCCTCTCAAATGCTACCAAATGCAAACTCCTTGTAACGACCTTCGACGGTCAAGTGAGGGATTGGTTCTATGTACTTCGTGCTCAGTCCATCTCTTCCTTCACTGATTTGCGGAGAGAGTTTCTTCTCAGATTTTCTACCTCTACAAGGAGGAAGGGCGGTCCAGAGGCCCTCTTTGAGATCAGGCAGCGAGAGAATGAGACTTGGTCCCACTTTGTGGATCGTTTTCAGAAGGAAATATTGGACATTGAGATCGTCGATCAAGAATTATATCGAGTGGCTCTTATCCACGGCCTACGTGAAGGACCACTCAAGTTTGAGGCTAACGTCCGAGCACCAAGGACTTATCAAGAGCTGATTAGTTTAGCCAACTCGTACATCTGCAGTGAGAAGAGCAACCCCAACTTTGTCTCCAGGCTCGTAACAGAGAGAAATCAACCTTGCAAGCAACCTCCGAGATCTCCTTGGAAAGATTTTTCATCCCACTCTCGGAAAGCAAAAAGATTCCAGCATCATCATCAACACCTCTTCCCGGGCCAGGATCGTGCTCAAGAACGACTACTACCACCAGCCCCATCTCTGCAAACAGCTTCGGTACATCAGTCACAAGATGATGACGTATCATATTTTGGACTCGATGAGGCCATGCTAGAAGTTTGCCAAATTATGAAAGATAGAGCAAATTCCAAAAGGCCTTACCAGCCGACAAATCAAAAATCAAAATATTCAGACCCATTTTGTGAATTTCACAAAGAAAGCGGGCATCTAACTGAAAGCTGTCGAGCGCTTCGTCAACTTGTGCAGAGATTGCTGAAGCAGGGTAAGATGCGCGATCTGTTCCCGAAAGATGGCCACTCGGATCCGTCAACCTCAAAAGGCAAAGAAATAGCGGAGTTTCCTTACAGCTCAAGCGGAGTGAATCAAATCAATACGTATCGTGACCATCTCATGGGCGAGACCTCCGATGTCATTGACGAGGGTTCCCTTGGAAGGTTATTCTAAAGCAAAGAGGGCATCGCAGCTCCTCAAAACCCCTCACAATCTGGGCCGGTTATATCTTCCTTTATGCTCTTCAAACATTCGTCCTTTCTCTAAAAACAATTCTAAGTGCTCTTTCATTTTCATTCAATAAAGCTTACGTCAGAGATCTCATACTGACACAGTTCCCTTTTTGTGATACTTCTCTTCTATATTTTTCTCTTTGCCAAAGAGATCACTGAACCACCGAGATATCGTCAAGTCTTGCTCAATACCCCCTCGAGATTGTCCTCTGGCGTAAAACCACAATGACCATGTATGATGAGGAGTTTCTCATACGTGTAGTGCGGGCCGCTCAACTCTCGTGCAGAGGGTGACGGGACTTCGGATCCTAGTCGGCATCTAACACAGAGCGCGTTTCTAGGGAGGACCTATGTGTTAGCTCTGCTGTGCTTCGCTAAGGATACGTTACAGTTACGATGATCTTTACGTGACAAGCAATGGCGATCAAGTGTAGCCTTGTCTCTTCGATCATCTCACAACTATAACAGACGAACACTCGTTGGTACTCTCAATCCGTACTTTCGCGGGACCCACAACTTTGTTGATCCCTTCAAAGACGAGCAGTGCTGTAGACCATTTGGCGCACCTGGTAGAACGGATCAACAATGTTTGTAACCCGGGGCAAGAGAGCAGTGTATCTGTCGCTTCCTTCTTAGGATTTTTTGCGCATGTTTCCCTTTTGTGCTCTGTCAAGGGAATGCGGCCAGCCCGCTTTAGGTAGGACTACGCCCTGGATGAACTTTTGGCAAGTGATGCATAAGGCCCACGGGTGCTCTCCTGTGGCAGCATTCAACCTTTTTTAGCTCATCCTCGGGGTATAGCCCTCCTTTGTACTTTTGTCTTCTTACAGGTTAACAGGTTAAGTCCAACCTATCTAAGAGACCCCCTATATCTTTTAGCTTATGATCATCTTATATACATTGCTTACATGAAGCTCTATCGGATAGTGATCTACAAATCCTCTACTACTCTTATCAGATATTTCTGACACAAATTATTGATCATAGTATCTGGTTCACTTTAACTGACGAGCCATGTAATTACGATTTTTAAGTTGAGATGGTTTTAATCTTACCGATCTGGATTTCACGTCGACATTATATCTGATCACGCGAGACAATCATTGTTGCGTTCCGATCTCTATTCAGTTAATAGCAAAGTTTGCCGGATATCTCTTCTATCATGTCTTATCCTATCAACAATCAACATTCGCAAGTTCCCTTCAGGTACTTGCGATTAAGTTTTTCATCACATCAGTTTGCTAACTCTTCTTTTGCAGAGATTAGCAGATATTAGCAAGTTCCCTTCAGGTACTTGCACCTTACTTTTCTATCATATCTGTTGCTTACTCTTCTTTTGCAGAGATTAGCAGATATTAACAAGTTCCCTTCAGGTACTTGCGCCTTACTTTTCTATCATATCTGTTGCTTACTCTTCTTTTGCAGAGATTAGCAAATATTAGCAAGTTCCCTTCAGGTACTTGCACCTTACCTTTCAATCATATCTGCTGCTTACTCTTCTTTTGCAGAGATTAGCAGATATTAGCAAGTTCCCTTCAGGTACTTGCACCTTAATTTTCTATCATATCTGTTGCTTACTCTTCTTTTGTAGAGATTAGCAGATATTAGCAAGTTCCCTTCAGGTACTTGCGCCTTACTTTTCTATCATATCTGTTGCTTACTCTTCTTTTGCAGAGATTAGCAAATATTAGCAAGTTCCCTTCAGGTACTTGCACCTTACCTTTCAATCATATCTGCTGCTTACTCTTCTTTTGCAGAGATTAGCAGATATTATCAAGTTCCCTTCAGGTACTTGTACCTTACCTTTCTATCATATCTGCTGCTTACTCTTCTTTTGCAGAGATTAGCAAATATTAGCAAGTTCCCTTCAGGTACTAGCACCTTACCTTTCAATCATATCTGTTGCTTACTCTTCTTTTGCAGAGATTAGCAGATATTAGCAAGTTCCCTTCAGGTACTTGCACCTTACCTTTCAATCATATCTGCTGCTTACTCTTCTTTTGCAGAGATTAGCAGATATTAGCAAGTTCCCTTCAGGTACTTGCACCTTACCTTTCTATCACATCTGCGGCTTACTCTTCCTTTGCAGAGATTAGTAGATATTAGCAAGTTCATTTCAGGTACTTGCAACTCAGTCTTATTTCGTATCTACCACTCACTCTTCTTTTTGTAGAAGTTAGCAGGTGCTTGCAATCCTCCTTCAGGTACTTGCAAGTTACCATTATTCTTTGTTTCTCCTCTCATCAATGTTTTGCAGAGCCCATTAGGAGACATTCATGTCTTCTTCATTCTTCCAAAGCGACCCAGGTACGTATAAGATGTACCTATTTCCACCTATGACAACTCTTTCCTTCGCAGGAAGAAGCTAGGCATTAGCAAATTTTCTCTATGGAGTGGCATCAGGTTCCATCTCTCCTTGCCCCTTCCTCTTCTCTAGGGAAGGATCACGATTTTCGTGGGTCTCCAACTTTTTCGAAGTTCTTCTCTGAACTTAAAAAAGTGCGGGGATCATGTTCCCCCAGAAATCGGTGATCCCTCCCAAGGTAGACAGCTTGTAAGTTGTGGCCTGCTCCAGTAGGTCGCGGCCTGCTGGCCTTTTCTTCTAAAGGCCGCGCGGACTGATCTCTCAGGACGCTCAGTCCGCGCGGCTAGGAGGGTCTCTCTAGCAAGACCTCCCAGGTAGCGCAGCCGCCGCTTGCTCTGCAGGGTCTGCCGTCTGCTTCCTCAGTCCGCTCCTGTAGGCAGCGCGGTTAAACTGGTTAACCGTGTGGTGTTTATTCTTCTTCAGGTGCAAATTGCCCAAGGCAGACTCGCATTCCTATCCGCCTAGACCGCTCGATAGCAACAAGCTCAAAAGGTGGCGGATTCGGTGTTAAGTCCGCCAGTTCATCAGCCCGTCACCAAGTGCGACTAGCCTTCAGCATGAGGCGACCTGTTCATCCTCAACCGCAGCGGGCTAGGCAGACTCACTTAACACTCCCCCAACAGCCAGGCAGTCCCAGACCGCGCGGCCCGGCGCGGACGCAGCGGACTCATCATTCGTACTCAAACGACCAGAGGCAACCATCTCCGACTCCAGGCAGTCCCAGACCGCGCGGCCCGGTGCGGACTCTGCAGACTTAATGTTTTTACTCGCATAGCTTACCGCCTCACCGGTGGGGACTTTACCAAGACCGTCACCTCCCCGAGACTATAAATAGGCCCCCAGACCTCTCATTCGGGAGGACGGAGGGGAGTGGGGTCAAGGACCCGTCATTAGCTCCTGCGGACTCGGATCCTCAGTCCGCGCGACCTGCCTGCCTTCTGCTTGATCGAGCAGTCCGCTCGGCTTATTCTAGCGAGCTGCCCGATCGTTGACCGCGCGGTCTGCCGACCTTCATTGGTCAAACCGCGCGGCCTCCTGGCATTCTTCTCTCCCTAGCCGCCAGCTTCCCTCTTGTACCTTTTCTTCTGCTTTCAATGTTAAGGTGTAACCCCGAGCTGTAATTTCGATTATAATCAAAGGAAAGCCCCCGCAAGAGTGGCATTCAAGCCGCGGTGGGCGAAGTCTGTTGTTGCCGCTGCTAGCGGCCCCCTCTTCTCTTTTCTTCTCTCGGTCTAACCATCAGAGCTAACCGCCAAATTAACTGTCTGATCGACAGTTCCCGATCAAACTCCTCCCTTGCTTCGCCAAACCTTCTCCTCTATTCCCCGCAAGCCCCTTATTCATCTAGCTTGTGAGACCGAACAATCCGTTAACTAGAAGGCGCATTTCCCGCCCCAACACCCTAAGCTAGGGTTAGGGCCTTTAGATGTCTATCTTTCTCCAAATCCGCTAAGGTTTATACCAGAGGTCTTAGGCTACTCAATCATCATTTCCACCAAGTTACAAAATCACACAAGAGCATTTGCTCCCATACCCTTCACAACCCTCAAAAGCCCCTCCTTAAGGTTTGAGTTTGGATCCAAGGGCAAAACTATCCTAGACCACCCCATAATCCCAATGAGGGTGATAATGGCCATGCCAAGTCAGTGGTAAAAATATCAGCCCCTGTTGAGGTGAATTAACCACCCAAAGCAAAAGTGCACTTTTTACTTAAGAACCCTTCATTAAGATAGAATTAGGGTTAGGTCATTACCTATCCAAATCACCTCCAAATGAAGTGAGATTTTATACAAAGCCATGTCATGATGCCAGGGAACATTCACCAAAATTTGGTAGGGTTTGGAGGTTATTAGACCACTTAATTAAAATACCCTAGTATTATTAAATAAAAATAAAACCATAGACAAAGTATCTCCAAAAATTCCCATTTTTGGATAGTCCCTCGGTATAGCTAAGGTTGACGCCTTGCCCAAATTTCAGGTCATTTGGACAAGGGATGAAGAGTGGGAACCTTTTTGAATTTCAGGATAGCCCTAGGTATAGGTCCCACCAGAATGGGTGCCCTGGTCCAACCAAGGGTTCAAATTAGTTCAAATTTATTTTGCATAAAAGTAGACCCATAGAGATACAAAGTTCATGTTGATGACTTTTTCACTAGAGGGGCCTAAGTATTTTTAAAAATTTACACCATCTACTGCAAATAATGTGAAGCAAAGAGAGGAGGAGGACCTTGCCCGCGGCCTGAAGTCTCAAAGATCACCGGGAAGCCATTATCAATGGTGTCGCCACTCGGTTTCTGCAAAAACATAGTGGGGAGGCTTGATTTATTCAGGTAAGGAGTGGGAAAGTCTTCTCTCGGCCCACTGATGGTGTTTTAAGCCTCAATTGGGCAGAGGAGGGGGCGTAACCCTCATGGCCATGAATGACCATTAAGGGCCAATTTCGGTTTCACTATTTGGACAGGTTGAGCCACCCCTCTGGCCGAGAAACTATTGAAAACTCCTCCACTTTCTCAGTGTAACTGATCCCAGCCTTAATGGGTGGCCCTTGGTTGCCCTAAGCCATGAATGGCCTTCTTCCTCTTCTTTCTCTCTCCTCCATTAATGGAGTTTTCTCTCTCCTGCCCATCCTATCTGAAATCTACCCCTCCTTCAGCCTATTAGCACCCCACTAATCATAATAGTGACAAGGTTAGGTCAGCCCAAGTGGGGGAAGTGGTTTTGAGCTTGAGTTAGCATATTTGGGCTAATTTGACCTAACCCTTGTGTAGAGTTGACCTTGATTAACATGACCATTTGGGTTTAATCCAATGGTTCCTTAGTGACCCATTGGCCTTTTCCAAGGTCTAGGTAGGGTTGGGTAGGACTGACTTGGCACCTTGAGGGTTATTGACCCCTTAATAAGGGCACATTGACCATTTTGGGGTTTGAGTTGACTTGGGTCAACTCAAGCTTGGGGGTTAACCCCAATGATCCCCTTGGTGACTCATTGACCCCACTTTAGGTCTAGAGGGACCTTGATAGGGTTAGTTGAGTTTACTAAGGGCACCCTATCCTTCTTTAGGCCCTTTGCCCAATATAGGCCTAAGTTAGTCCTTAGTCAATTTGACCACCTAGAGTTGACTCCTATGATACTTTAGAATTTTGTTGGGCCTTTCCAAGGGTTGGTGAGGTCTTGGAATCAAGATGGGATCACTTGATCATCCTATCCTAGGGTTTGGTAATCTACTATTTGCAGACTAAAGTGACTTCAATTATGCTCCTGAGTCCACTTATTTCTCCTAGGTTCTCTAAGGTTTTGTCATGACCTGGTCATGACAAAAGCGCTCCGAGGGGGGGGGGGTCTAGTTGTCGAGGGATGTTACACCCTCCTCTTCTCTCCGTGACTTGTTCTTCTCGCCGTGACCTATTTGTCTAGTCGCTCCCTACTCTTAGTCGCCGCGACATATTCCTAGTCGTCGCACCCTCCTCTTCTCGCCGCGACTTGTTCTTAGTCGCCGCAACCTATCCTTCTCGCCGAGACTTTTCCTTCTCGCTACTCTTAGCTCTCTTCTATGGTTTCCTCCGATATCTCTACCACCACTCCCATTGCCACTCCTCCCACTCTCTATCCTCCTCCTACTCCTCCTACACCTTCAGGTAATCTTGGCACCATTTCCAAACTCATCATTCCCAACTACCCGGACTGGACTGTTTCCTTCACCTTCCTTCTCCGCTCACAATGCAAATGGAATCATCTCACCAATGACCCTCCTCCTCAAGACTTTGCTCTCTTTGATGAATTGGACGCTAGCGATGCTCTTGTTCGTATTTGGATGGATAACAACCTTTCTAATGTGTGCCTCCCTGTCATCCGTCATGATGAAACTGTCAAGGCTGCTTGGCTTCATCTTGCCTCTCTCTACTCAAAGGGGGCTCAGGTGTCTCACATCTATACTCTATATGTGGACCACTTTGCTCGTCCCTCCATGTCTCATGTTGTTGCTTATCAACAGGTTCAGGCTCTCGAAGCTGAGATTCTCGAGAATTGCCCCTTCTCTGCAGATCTGGATGAGCAACATAAGAACTTTAAGGATCTTCTGGTTGTGTGCTATCTTATGCGACTTCCTAAGTCTTATGACATGATCCATCAATAGATCCTTGGTGAGGTAGATTCTACCACCTTGGATGCCACTGCTGCCCGCATCGCCGCAGTTACCTATCTGCTACAACATCTGCTGTTATCCTCCCCTTCTAAATCGGACAACTATGCTCTCCTGTCTCAACGGAATGGCTTTGGTAGCTGCAGCCACCAATCTGGCGGGCGTGGTTCTTCCCACTTTCTTTACTCTCATTGTGGCCATAGTGGTCATACAATTGATTGCTGCTGGAAGAAACATCCTCATCTTCGCCCATCAGAGGACGCTTCCACCTCCTCTTCGAAGCTGTCCGCCTCAGTGGTTACATCTTCAGGTAGTGCCCACGTCGTTACTCAAGGTAAATGGATGATCGACTCTTGCGCTACAAATCATATGACCGACAATCCTCAGTGTTTTTCTCTCCTAGACACATGATCGGTTTCCCCTGGTCTTTATTGCGGATGTCTCTCCCTCACTGGTCAATGGGATGGGAGTGGTTCAAGTCACTCCATCTCTTTGCTTGGCAGACACTCTTAACGTGCCCAAGTTTCCTTGCAATTTGTTATCTGTTACTTCTCTACGCAAGCAATTATAGTGTTCCATCACATTCACTCCTACTTCCTCTTCTTTTCATGATCCGAGCTCCCAATGGACAATTGCTACTAGGACTGAAAGCGGCAGCCTCTACTTCCTCGACAACATTTTCTCTTTGTCCGCCTTCTCCTCCTGTTCTATAAACCTTTTGCAATGGCATCTTCACCTTGGTCATCCTCCTCCTCGGCTTCTTCGTCATCTACTGCCCCACCTCCCTCCGCGTAGTCCTCCTCTCAATTGTGACGCATGCCAGCTTGGCAAGCATCACCGCTCCATCTTTCCACCAAAGTAAGCCGTTGATCTTCTCGTCTGTTTGATCTCATTCACTCTGATGTCTGAGGTCCTGCTCCTACCCTCACCATAGGTTGGGGTAGTTCATATTTTGTAATTTTTATTGACGATTTCTCTCGCTGTACGTGGGTGTATCTCTTAAAAGATCACTCCAAATTATTCTCTGTATGACATCTTTTTATAATATGATTGAAACTCAGTTTGATGTCTCTATTAAAGTCTTTCGCTCAGATAATGCAAAAGAATATCTTAGTCGTGATTTTTCTTTGTTTTGAATGGAAAATGGCATTGTTAATCAAACTTGCTGTGTTTATACCTCACAGCAAAATGGTGTGGCATAATGCAAAAACCGTAACCTTCTTGATGTCGCTCGTACTTTGATGACACAGATGTAGGTTCCTCGTTCCTATTGGGGCTATGTCGTTCTCATTTCCCGCTATCTCATCAATCACATTCCTTTAACGATTCTCCACGGTCAAACCTCCTTCTCCATTCTCTACCCGGGAAAGGATCCATTTCCTCTCCCTCTACGTATCTTTGGGTGCACGACTTTTGTGCATGCTCCCTCCGCCACCTGCTACAAAATCTCCCCACGTGCCACCAAATATGTCTTTTTGGGTTACTCTACCACTCAGAAAGGTTATTGTTATTTTGACCCCGTTCTTCGTAAGCAGTTTTGCCTTTGCCGACATAACCTTCTTTGAAAATGCGTCCTATTTATCTCGCAACTCCTCTTTTCTTCCTGCTACTCTGACTTCTTCTACCTACATTTATCCTGCTATTGCCCCCTCCATCATGTCTATACCTTCCGGGATTTCTCCTCCTCCGTTGTGTCCACCGTCTCCTCTTCCTCTATATCTGCCTCCGTTGTCTTTCTCTTCTCTGCGGCTGTCTCTCTCTAGTCCCTGGCCAGCTCTCTGTACCATGGATGCTCCGGATAATGAGGAACACGTGGACCTGAATCTTCCCATTGCTCTTTGCAAAGGGGTGCGGACATGTACCCAACACTCGCTTACTACAGTTATTTTTTATGCTCATCTTACTCCTTGTAAGAATTTTCCGTTGGCTATCTCTGCCACTGCTACTCCCCGCACATACCAGAAAGCTATTGCGGTTCCTTATTGGAAGGCTTCCATGGATGAGGAAATTACCACCCTTACTAAGCGGGGTACATGGACCCTTGCTCCTTCTCCATTGGGTACCGATGTTATTGGCTGTCGTTGGGCCTTTGTTATAAAGTTCAGTCCAGAAGGCAGTGTGGATCGTTACAAGGCACGCCTTATCGCCAAAGGCTTCACTCAGACTTATGGGGTTGATTATTTTGACACCTCTCTCGTTGCTCGTCTCAGTATTATTCGGGTACTCCTCTCTGTGGCCGTCAACCGGGATTGGCCCATTTCCCAACTGGATGTCAAGAATTCGTTTCTTTATGGTGATCTTCAGGAGGATGTCTGCATGGAGCAACCTCTTGGGTATGTTGCTCTGGGGGAGACACAGGTTTGTAGGCTAAAGAAGGACATTTATGGCCTAAAGCAAATCTCTTGGAATTGGTTTGACAAGTTTAGTGGCATTATGGTAGTCGTGGGGTTTACAAGAAGTTTTGCTGATCACTCATTGTTCATCCGCAAAACCTCCCTGGGTCTGGTGGTTCTTGCCGTATATGTGGGTGATATTCTTCTCATTGGAGATGACTGGGCAGGAGTAGCGTTGACAAAGAAACATCTCCATCAACATCTTGTCATAAAGGATATGGGCTCCCCAAAATACTTTCTAGGGATAGAAATCTCTCGAAAACCAAACTCCTTCATCCTCTCCCAATGTAAGTATGCTCTTGATCTTCTAAAAGAGACATGGTTGACTGGGGCTAAACCTGCCCGATGCCCCATGACTAATAGAGAAGATAAAACATGGACAGATGACTCGCCTCCACTATCAAATGTTACGAGGTATAGGCGTCTGTCCGGAAAATTCATTTATCTCACGGTAACCAGACCTGACATCTCCTACACTGTTGGCAAGGTTAGCCAGTTCATGCAAGCTCTCAGGGAGTGCCATCTACAGTTTGCCCGAAGGATATTGGAATATATTAAAGCAGCTCCAGGTAAAGGACTACTATTTTAGAAAAATCGTCATGTAAAGGTTGAAGCATACTCAGATTCTAGCTATGATGATGACAAAGGAGATCGCAAGTCCATGTCGAGATTTTGCACATTTGTGTGTGGGGGGGACCTTGTCAACTAGAAGAGCAAGAAACAGTCTGTTGTCTCTAGGTCAAGTGCAGAAGCGGAATATCGAAGTATGGCGTCAACCACATGTGAGTTAAAGTGGCTATAGGCTCTCATGCTTGACTTAGGAGAGGTCTACAACCATCCTCTACCTATATTTTATGACAACAAGACTGCTATATATATCTCCAAAATCCGATCTTCTATAAGAGAACAAAGCACATTGAAGACGACTGCCATTTTATTCGAGAAGAGATTTTGAGGAAATAGATTTGTGCACCGTTCGTTACCTCTGACAACGAGTTAGCAGATATCTTCACAAAGCCAGTGTCTGCTTCCTTTTTTCACATTTGTAACAAGCTAGGCATGATTGATATATATGCTCCAGCTTGAGGGGGAGTGTTGGTGTATGGTGATCGGGTGATCTGGCAGTCTGTCCCTGTATGCTTGTAGACCCGATGGTCTGGTAGTCTGCCCCTAGAGACTTGGAGACCGGGCGGTCTGGCAGTTTCTCTGCAAAGGTTTACTAGCTGGTTATTGTTGATTGGTGACCGGGCGGTCTGGCAGCTTGACACAGATGACTTGAAGACTGTGTCGTCTTGTCTTCTCTTCATTATAGTTGTCGGGCGATTAGTCTAACCGCGCGGCTTGTGCGTCTTGTATAGTGGCCTACTCCTATAATATTAGTCCCACATTGCTTATTTGTAATCTCTCCTCTATCCCCCATTCTATAAAAAGGGACTTCATACCTTTGTAATAGATACTTTTTTGGATAATAAAATTCTATTAGTCAAAATTTTCGGTCTTCTTTTTCTTGTTCACACACTTACAAATTTGGGCCATATGGATCAATGGACCTAACGACAAGCTCAATAAGAGAGGTTTGGCATCTTTAAGGCATTATTTCAGTGCAAGATGGGAGTTGAGACCCAGTAGGGACTCATGTGGATGATTTGGTACAATAAGAACCTTGAGAGACTAGGCTTTGTTGGATCGTACAATACCCTTAGAGGTGGGGTGAATAAGGGTTTTTAAAACAAGTTTAAATTAAGGCAGAGAATTAAACTAATTCTGCTTTTTTGTTGCTATCGCCAACGATAGTGATACTGCTAGGTGATAGTAACAAAAACTTCACTTTCTTTTAAATACTCAGATAAAAAGGTTGTAGATAAATAATTACAGAAAAACAGTTATTTTATTTCAGAAGATATGATTACAAAACTTTGATCCCAATCACGCTTGAGATTGAGGTGACAATAAAATTGTTTTTCCTTTTCTATACCGACCATTCTCCCAAGGAACAGTTGGTTCTAGCCTATCTTTCCTAAATAAGGCCTCGAAACACCCCTTAGATCTACCCTAGACCTAGTTGCCACAACATACAGTGAATTCGCGAAATCCTCCCAGGAAACTGACGTCCACACAGGGAAATTTTGCCACTAAGTCTTGCAAGACCAAGTTGCCCCTACCAGCGATGAATTTATAACATAGAAAAAATAAATAAAATGAAAATACAATAATACTACAGAAACTCCCTCTAAGAGATGGACTCATTGGTGAATATGCGTGATCGATTCTTTGTCTGAGTCTGTACTCTTCACGTGCGTTGAGCGGAGTTCTTGTCACCAAGGAGAAGGCTCTCACAAAATTATGAGAGTTCTGGCTTCGATCGTGGCTTTTGGTTGGTATCTCATAGTTGCTCTCTTAAAATAGTGGAGGACTGCTCTTTTTATAAGCACGAAACCTACCACCAGTGGTAGCACTACCGCCTTACGATAACTTCTTTAAGAAACATTCGTCTCCTTTGGAAATCACCATCTTTGGAAACTCCATAGCCATTTTAGGTAGCTTTTTCATGCCATTTCAAGAAACTTTTGGACTTTTGAAACATGTTTTTTTGGCATATTTTCTTCCAAAAATGGACTATCCAAAAGATATTGCCCGACAATAGCAGTACTGCCCAACGGTAGGACTTTCTATTTTCAGCAGCTTCCTTCCATGTCTGGTATCCATCCTTTTCTATCAGATTGCTAGTGTTAGAACCAACGGTTGAGATATCACCCGGCGGTAGCAACAAAACTTTGGTATCTTTGTCTTTTCGACTTGTCTTCCATGTAGTATTGAACCTATAGTTTTTGTACACTATAAAAACATAAGAAACCTGATCAAATAGAAACTGGGATTTATTATTCTCAAACCAATAGATGCGGAACACAAACACTTTTCCTTTTATGCTTTTATAGTTTTTGTACACTATAAAAGCATAAAAGGAAAAGTGTTTGTGTTTAGAGGAATTTGAAAGTGTTATGTGCATACTTCCCTAGATGTATAATACCTCTACATAGAAGCTTTCTAGTTTGTACTCCCACTAAATGATATATTTCTTCAATTTTATTCTCCCCCTTTTGGTATTATCAAATGAGGGTGGGGGTAGAGTTTTGACAAAAAAAAGTTTTCTTTATAGAGAATAGTGTGAATTTACCATATGTTGATAAATATACAACTTGTTGGAAAAGATATGTAACTAGATATGCAATTAGTGTGACATGACCGAGCTTTAAGTAGCAAGACAGTGATAATAAAATTTTTTAAGATAATTTTGAAAGAAAACAATATAGAATAAATTTAAGCATGTATAGAATCAGAGTTAAAGTTTATAAATATGATGTTTGGATGTTAAGCATTATATAATCATAGTTATAGTTGATACTACGTTAGTTTTGAACTATGAACCAAGAAATGCTATAACAATAAAAATTTCAAAGCATGATCAAAATTATCTTAGTAAGATATAAGTTTACAATGTAAGGAAATTTGCAAGTTAAATATTCTAAAAAAATTGTAGAGTTCATGCGTTAATATCTAATGCATTCACTAATGATTATAGAGAACATATATAGGTATGTGTTAGGGTCTAAATCTCATGAGTAGAAGTGTTATGCAAGATAATGAAGTGTACAAGATAGTGTTTTGATGAACCATACATGTGAGTAAACTGAAAATACAAAACATTTATAATGAAAATACACTTAAGTTTAAACTACATAAATAATTTTACTTCCACACAGATGCAATGCACATAAATAGTAAGTACAATGCCCAAGGTGCTTTGCACACACAATGCTTACTAAGACTTATTGGGGAGCATATTAGTGCTTGGGGATGACATTTATTCTTTTTAGCATTTGTTATTTTATTTTGTGATCCGGTGTACAAAAAGTAGTCATTGTTTGTTTGCTACAAGAAAATTTACAATTCTTATTCCAAGGGGCTCAATCTCACAATGCTCATTAAGACTTATCAGGAGGGTGAGTTGTGCTTCGTGGAGTTTTCCTTGACAGTTTTATTAGAATTTTTATTTGTTGACTAAGGGTTCCGAATTCACTTGTTGCGCAAACAATATCATTTATAATTTTTTTTTGAAAACCACTTGTTAGAATAAAATAATGCACGAACAATAAATTTGCATGAAACGAATTCAAAGGCGTGTAGGTAATTTATATATGTACTTTAACATATCAAGATATTTACACTACACAATCATGTAAGTTTAAAATTTACATCTCATGTAGGAATATCAAAAGTGGTGCATGTGAGGTAATCATTATCAAATATAAAATATTACTTTTATTTAAAGACATGCTAACATGTTCCTACACAAGTGCACTATAATATCTTTTATTGTATATGAGAAGATATATTTTTCAAGGCATGATAAAGTAATACAATATGTTGGTACCCTAGGTTTTGATTTGAGTTCAGTTTTCTCTTTTAGTTTCTTGACCCAAGATTTATCTATGGTCAAAGGTTAGTTGATAGGATAGATTCTCTAGTTATGTAGAATTGCCTGTCCAGATGAAAATCTGGCTAAGGAATTTCTGGTTCGACTATGGTCGAACGTCGCTCAACTATCGTCGATCAGCTGATCGACGATCGTCTTCCTGATAGCTCGACTATCTGCTTGATAGGTCGACTATCTGTTCTTCTTTGATAGTTTGACTATCTGTTGGATAGGTCGACTATCTATTCTCTTTGATAGTTCGACTATCTGTTTGATAGGTCGACTATCTGTCTTCCTTGACAGTTCGACTATCTGTTGATCGGTCGACTATCTGCTCTTCTTGATAGTTCAACTATCTGCTTAGATAGTTCAACTATCTGATAGTTCGACTATCTGTTGATAGGTCGACTATCTGCTCTCTGTGATAGGTCGACTATCTGTTTGATAGGTCGACTATCTATTCTCTTTGATAGTTCGACTATCTGCTTGGATAGTTCAACTATCTGATAGTTCGACTATCTGTTGATAGGTCGACTATCTGTTTTGGTTGATAGCTCGACTATCTGTTGATAGGTCGACTATCTGTTTTCTTTGATAGTTCGACTATCTGTTTGATAGGTCGACTATCTGTTTTGCTTTGGTAGTTCGACTATCTGTCCTGATAGATCGACTATCTGATAGCTCGACTATCTATTCTGATAGGTCGACTATCTTCTTTGATAGATCGACTATCTGTCTGATAGGTCGACGATCTCTGTGCTTAGGTCGACGATCTCCGAGGGTCGTTCGACGTTTTGCTGTATGTCTTGAGTAATTTTGTGATCTTCTATGATGTGATTTATTTTAGCATATTTTATAAAAGATTGTTTGAATAAATTTATGATAATATTTTCATGCAATATCTGTTCCATTCCTTATGCATGAGCTAATCTTTTTCTGACAAAGTTGTTTGTCTTATTAGCTGAGATATGATTTCTGCTTTATCTGCCAGGCTGTCCTTTATAGCCGTTAGGCTCAAAAAGTCTTCCTTGGCTGTAAAGAGTCTCTTCTAATGTGACTTTCTCTAGTATTATTTCATCAGAGTTATTTGCAGCTTCTTAGAAAGCATTATCCTCTTATAGGATATCTGTCTGCAGTATTTGTTTTGATTTATGCTTTTTGCAGCCCAGCTTGCAGATTTCAGTAGAAGACAAGATTCAAACTCAAATTAGAGCCGTCGCTGCTGCTGTTATATAAAGAATTCTTTGGAGAAAGAAATCAACTAGTTCTGATATACAAAAAGCTAACAGCAGCATTCAAGCTTAGAACTTACAATTTTCAACTGCTCTCAGCTCGTTCACATCCAACTGAGAAGAAGTTTTAGCTCTTCACTCTTGTTCAACACGAGTTCTCCTGCTTACAGGAAGATTTACACTCAGAGCTTTTTGAAGAAGAAGAAGAAGATAGCTGCCTAAAGAAGAAATTTCAATTCATATTCCTTATCTTCTTGTAGCTTTTTCCTTTAGTTTTTCTGAAGTGTTTCTGCACTGAAGCAAGACTTCACCTGGACATTCTTTTAGCCAGGGGGAGCCTTGACCCTTTAGAGCTTTCTAGCTCAGTGCAAGTTCTTGTGCTTCTCTAACCTATTGTAAAATAGAGAAGACATTTTAACCTCCTTTCCCCCTCCTGTAAAGGATTATTACTCCCTTCAAAAGTATCCCTTGGTGGCAGGGCACCTGATCAAAAACCTGTGTTGGTTTTTAGACACCTGATCAAAAGTCTAAAGGGTTTCTGGATCTACCTAAAGCAGATCTTGTTGGTGGTAGGGCACCTGATCAAAAACCTGAGTGGATTCCTACCTTGTTGGTAGAAGAGTGGACGTACCCAAGTTGTTTGGGGAACCACTATAAATTCCTTGTGTCGTCTGGATTGTTTAATTAATTCTCTGTGCTGATTGGCTGTGATTAGATTTTAACTAGGATTGCTAGTTGCTGTTTAGGATTCCAAGCCTTAACTGTAATTACAGTTGGCTGCCTTTTGTGCACAACACTTGTGTTAGGCTTTAGGGTTTCATCTCAAGTATCTATAACCTTCATTCCGCAATTAACTCCAAGGGAGTTGAGTAGACAGTCAACTTTGCTAGTGCAATTTTTGATTACTCTATTCACCCCCCTCTAGAGTAGTATCTATCCCTTTTCTTTCACAATATTTAAAGTGCATGCCAAGAAAATTAAACATTGTAATTTATCGAGGGATAACATTAATCTTCCTTGAAAATATTACAATTATAGCGAAGCAGTTTTTTATTTTTGATTTATATAAAAAACTCAAAATAAATAGAAAACATATTTTTTTTTTTTTATGTTTTTAAAATTTTGTAGTTGAGTTTTGAAAGTTATAAAGAACATATTTTTAAAAAATATTTTTTAAAAAAGAATTCGTAATTATTGTAAATTTTCTAAGAAGATGAAATCAATAAATCAAATTATTTGAGATAATAAAAAAATAAAAGGGAAAATTGGATTTTATACTATTATCAGTGTTAGTGCTAGCGCATGGCGATAGTAATAGAGAATCAGTTATGTAGTTAAAATTCATGTTTTTCGAAATTTTTTGCATTCGATTTTTCATGATTATGATTTTTTAGTATAAGGCTCAACTAATAGTGCAAAGAAATCAAGAAAAACATATAGAAATTACGAATCAAGTTTTTAGAGGTCTCGTGAAATTAATGATCAAGATTTATTTGGTTTTAAATTGTCCAAGCCTTAAATATAGGTTTAAAACATACTGTTCTTCATTTTTGATTTTTCAAATATGTTTGAAATTTAAAATAGTTTTTATAATTACTAACGCCGGCGGTAGCCCTACCGCCAGACGGTACTGTGTGAACCTATTTAAAGACGTCCGGTCCGCCATTTTGGAGTCAATCTAGGGTTTTTATTGTCATTCTTCTCAAGCCATTCCTATACCTCTTCTGCCGCGACAAGGAGAAATGGTAAGCCCCAAAACCCCTATTTTTGCCAGCATTAGTTTTGTTTTTTCCGGTCTACTGCCCGACAAAAACTATTTCTCTTAGGTCTTTATTTTTATGTCGACGATTGTGCCTATTTTTTAGATTTATCGCCAGTAAGCCTTAGTTTTGCATTTATTGTAATATTGCTGGCGTTTGTTTCAAATTTTCCGATTTACTGCCGGCACTTGGTCGCCTTTTAATTTTCTCCCCTTTTAGTTTGTGATTTTCACTTGATCTAAGTGTCTAGGTTTAGGGTTTTGGAAAGATTTTGGTTTTTGAAGTTGACAAATTTTAGGATTTTGGAAAACTTTTGATTTTCACTTAGATTCACTTTGTTTTCTTTTTTTATTTGAATTTTTTGTGTGAGACATCACATTATGTCAAATGTAGAAATTTTAGATGGAGATTTTTTGAAGTTTTTAGGCAGAAGATGATGAAAAGTAGACCGTTGTTGTCACCCAGCATAGCTTGCTATCGCTTATGGTAGTGCCAATGTTGGGTATTGTTTCCACAATGTTCCTGATTTGAAGAAGTCCCCCTTGAACTATGATGAATTTGGTTGTATTTAACTTTACTTTCAAGTTGTGTGCTTGCAGGACTTAATTGCCAAGTACATACCAATGTCAGATTACAATGAGTCATGTACCACATGACTATGCAATGTAATCCCTCATTGTGTAGGGCATGGTGTTGAATCATGTGTAATCTCTCTATTGGGTTGTACTATATTTTCAAGTGCATATGAATCAAGGAAAAGGAAGGTTGCTGAGTTCAGGAAGAATCAGAAATTTTCCAAAGTAAAATTCATCGAGTATACACGTGAAGTCTCGTGTCATTCGTCGAGATGTCACGTGAACACTCGTGGAATTCGTCGAGTTTACTCGGGAAATTTCTGATAGTTTCTTAAACTTCTTAAGTAAACATATAAGTTAAATTCATCGAGTATATATGTGAAGTCTCATGTCATTCGTCAAGACATCACATGAATACTCATGGAATTTGTCGAATATACTCGAGTGGTCTAGTGACTGTTAACAGAAAAATTTCTAAGTCAAATTCGTCGAAAGAACTCGTATAATTCGTCGAATGCTCTCGCGTAATCTAAGTAATTTGTCGAGTGCTCTAGCTATTACTCATGTCATCTCGACAAATGGACTTCACATTTTTCTGGTTCGATTTTTCGGATAGGTTTTGTTTCAAACGATGGACAAGTACAGTGCACGTGGAAGCTTATTTTTGGAAGGAAATTTCTAGCCGTTGTTGATGGATTCCATATAAATTTCAAGGATTCATTTCAACAAAAATTAACACCAAGTATCGCAAAATGTCTCTAGACCTAATTTCCAAGATCGTGAATGACTAAACTCTATTTTTTCTAAATCTACTGTTCTCAAAATTGTTCTTCCCGATGACCTAGAGTTCATGATCAGTGATTCTTCTCAAAGATAGATTCGACCAGATCAATGCTTTTAGATTTCTCAACGGTGGTTTCGATTTAGTCAGATTTTATGATTTCAGATCAAGATTTTTTTAGATTTCAAGTCTTCTACTTCAATTTCATTTCAAGTTCTATTCTCTAAGGAGGAAGAAGATTGATTCCATTCAGATCTGAAGAAGAATATTGTTTAAAACCTAGAAAATTATAAAACTATTTTTCTTATTGTAGGAAGTTTCTACTTTTGAGTTTGTAGATCCATATTTTGGATCAAGTTATAGGAGAGCTTGTTCTTCGAGTGTAGGAGTGTTGTTCTCAGAGTTGTAGGAGCATTGTCTCTGAGTAGTAAGTTATGAGGCTTTGAGGTGTAAGATTTGTATAATCTAAGTTTTGGTGAAGTAGCCGATTCTAGATTGAAGTGCTAGATAGGCGAGGCGGGACAATGGACGTACCCATTCTGGGAAACCATTATAAATCCTTGTGTGCTTCATTTTTCTTGTTTCTTATTAATTTTTATTCCACAAAAAGAGGCAGAACTCACCTATTCACCCCCTCTAGGTGATTTAGGTAGACAACTAGATACTTTTAATTAGAATCAGTAGAAAGGTTGTTCATTAAAAGGTTTACACCTTGAACAAGATCTCCATCTAGTTATCAAAGCACAAGATTTTCTGTCATGGATAGAAGCAAGGATATGTCCCCCACAAAGCTTTCTGTATGCTCAAAGGAAAACTTCCCAATATGGAATGAAAGAGTTAGGTTTTTCATGGAAGCTGCTAATCCCAGAATTTTTCAGATTATTGAAGAAGGTCTGTATATGCCCATGAATACTTCAACCATCAACCATCAACCCAACTCCGATCATTCCTAATAAAATGCTAGATCTAACAAAAGATGAGATTGTTTTGTCTCTCTAGACAAGAAAGCAAAGAATATTATTGCAAGGGCTGTGGACGACTCAATATTACAGAATCTAATCCACTACAAGTCGGCCAAGGATATATGGGCTTCTATGATTGTCCTCATGGAAGGTATATAGGAGGTTAAGGTTGATCGAAAATCCCTCCTCAATTATGAGTATGAAGCATTCAAATAAGATAGAAGATACTCCACAGC
Organism: Platanthera zijinensis; assembly: GCA_039513925.1. NCBI lineage: Eukaryota > Viridiplantae > Streptophyta > Magnoliopsida > Asparagales > Orchidaceae > Platanthera > Platanthera zijinensis. The sequence goes on from CM077094.1 coordinate 98,545,651, forward strand.
CGACTACTACGAGAAGATCTTTAGGATTGATAATGGGCTAAGGAATTACAGTTGCAGCTTTATAAATGATGAACTTAATGACAAATTCTTGAGATCCCTGACAAAAGACTGGATAATAAGGTTTGCACAATAAGGGAGTTTGGTAGACTTGTCGACACTGACCCTCAGAATCTATTCGGGAACCTGCTTTCCTATGAGCTTAAAATCTACATGAGGAAAGCTGAAGAAGAAGGAAGCAGATCCACAATAAGAGAAAGGTTAGTGGCCCTGAAGGCTGAAGGGTCAAGGAAGACTAGAGCTGTGTCTCCTGCCAGAACACAAACCTCATGTGATCAGGAAGACATAAAGCCGAGCAACTCATGCCCTAAAATGTCAGATGAAGAGTTCTCTTTACTCTCAAAACAATTCAAGAGGATGCTCAACAAGAGAAGGTAGATGAGATATTAGCCCTCATTGTTGAATTATAGGAGATCACGTGGTGATGGTGATCACTATAAAAAAAACTACAATAGCAACGACAAGTATAACTCGAAACCTAACAAACATATTTCAACTAACGTCATGTGCTACAGTTGTAATAAGCTAAGACATATGATTGCTGACTATCCTTATAAGAAGAAGGATGGATCTAAGAATGAAGTTAGAAGACCCTTCAAAGGTAATAAGAAGGAGGAGAATATCATTATCACAAAAATGTCGAAGACTCTGAGCGACAGTGACTCAAACAAGCCAAGCTCAGATGAGGAAGCCTACTTCGGGCTCATGGCACATACTGATGAGGATGAAGGCAACTCTCAGTATAATAGGAAGGTAAATTCTCACACACCTCTCTCTGAGTCTGAAATTATATCGGAAGGCCATGATTACTATTCTTCTGAAGAGGAATCAAATTTATTGGCTCAGTATAATGTACTGTTAGCATGTTTTGACAAATGCAGTAATGTAATAAAAACACAGTCCAAGGAGAATAACTCTCTCAAGGCTGCAGAATCTTATCTGAGAGAAGAAATTTAAAAATTGACTCCTCTTAGAGACGAATTCCAATCCTTGAAAGAGAAACTCTTGACCTCTACTAAACAAGTACGTTTGAAAGAGAAAGTCATCGAAGAATTAAAAGAAAAGTTGTTAGCTGAGAAGATGCTCGTAGCAAGCTTCTCAAAGCCCAACACGGTCTTTACTCTTATCGATGGATTTTCTGCTCCTAAGAAGGGTAGTGGAGTGGGACACAAATCCACTAAGGGTAAAGGAAAGGCTGCTCAAAGTCAAACCACCTTCAAGAAATTCATCTTCCCTATGAACAAGTATGACTTTGAGGCATCCTATAGTAACTTTGCTAGGTCAACATATGTTGATCCTAATAAAAACTACCAAGGATGGAGCTACCCTAGGAATTTTGGAACGATTGCCCTAAAAGAGCCTTATGAAGAAATTATCCTTAAGGATTATGGTCCTTATGTTCATGGACAGAGTGCTAAGAAAGCACAAAAGGCAAAACCAACTATTGAAAAGCAACTTGAGAAGAAGAATCTATGTGTTTGTTACTCTCATGAGGCTTCGACTTCGAAGTCAGTATTTCCTACTAGAACTCCCGTTCAAAAGGTAAAGCAGGAGAATAAAAGAAGATACAACGTGTTTGACTGCTGGTGTTGTGGTAAGGTTTGTCACTTTTCCACCGATTATTAGTTTAATCCCAAGAATTATAGAACTCCAAAAGTTGACACTGCTAGGACAACCACTCACAATATTAACACTCCCAATGGTGTTCAGCTACCAGGAACCAAGGACCCAAATCTGTTAGGTTCCTAAGGGAAATTAGTTTATAAATATAGGTATGTCCAAAGGCAAACAAAATGCCAATATGGTATTTGGACAGTGGATGCTCTCAGCATATGATTGGGACAAAAAGCCTACTTCTAGAATATACCTAAGTTAAGGATAGCCCAAAAGTATTTTTTTGCGGTTCAGACAGGGGAATCACTAAAGGCTACGATATGATTTATAACAGTATAGTCTCCTTCATAGACATGGCGTACATTGAGGGATTACAACATAATCTCATTAGCATAATTCAATTATATGACAAAGGCTATATAGTAGAGTTCTACAAGGATAAGTGCCTGATAAATTTGTCTGATCACTCTGAAACTATTTTAATAGGCACCCAAAGTAGAAATATTTTATGCTTAAATTTTCTTTGCTTAGAATCTTCTACACTAGTGTGCTTCTTAGCAAAAGATAGTGCATCTCTCTATTACAGATGACAACATAGATTAGCACATATTAATTTCAAAACTATTAATGTATTATTTTCTCACAACTTAGTGCGTGATGCCCCAACTATTAAGTGAGTTAATGAGAGATCTTATCACTCATGCCAAATGAGTAAACTGTTAAGGGTTACCTTTAATAGAATCATTGGCAAAGATTCTACCAGATGCTTATATCTGCTCCATATAGAATTATTTGGTCCCTTGTAGATTCATAGGTTACGAGGTAAAGCTTATACGTTGGTTATTGTTAATGATTACTCACGATTTGCAAGAGTGTTCTTTCTGAAACAAAAGTCAGGTACCTATGATTTCTTCACAATTTTTGTTAGGTAAATTTAGAATGAATTGAATTGCTCTGTGGTCAAGATCAGAAGTGACCATGGAATAGAATTTGAATCTGGTGCCATGATAAAATTTTGTGAAAGCTAGGTATCTTTCATGAGTTTTCCTCTCCCCGCACTCAATAACAAAATGGAGTTACCGAGAGAAAGAATAGGACTCTCATAGAGGCATGCTGAACTATGTTGAAGGACTCTTCTTTACCAGAGTATTTCTGGGCAGATGTCATCAACACTGCTTGCCACGTGTAAAACAGAGCACTCATAAACAAGAACCATCGAAAGACACCTTATGAACTGTTAAGGGAAAGAAAACAACTGTCTTATTTTAACATCTTTGGTAGCAAATTATTTGTACTTAATAATGGGATGTATTATAAAACTAAGATTAGTGTAAAGAGTTTTGAAGGTATTTTCGTAGGCTATAGTAGACGTAGTAAGGCATGTAGGATTTTCAAAAAGGAAAATCCTAGTAGTATAAGAAACCTTTAATGTTATATTTGATGAGACGAGCATGCTTCATAGCAGCTCTTCTAGTATATTTATTGAGGATGCAAGTACAAAATTAAAAGATCTAAGCATGGAAGAAAATAAAAAGGAAAATGCTCCAAGCTCTGTCAAAGTCAACATTTGTAACGCCCCTGATTTTTCAGTGTTTATTTTAATTCCTGTAGTGATGTATTTTTGACGTCAGGGCGTTACGTTGATGCATAGTTAACGGGTGTCTTTTGTTGGAGCATGGGTTTGCTCAGTGGGTTTTCCAATGTGGTTGGTTTTGGCTAGGTTGTGCACCTTCCCTCACGAGTCGGGTCTATTTTGGTGACTCGGTGGAGCTTTTTATAGGGCTGTGATGTTGTTTTGTCTTCGGGTGGTATTTTACCCGGGTTTAGTTTATAGGATTTTGATTTCGACTTCGCTGTTGGATTCGTAGCATCGATATTTTGCTACGGTGCAATTTTCGTAAGATTCTGAGTTTGTTTGGATTTCGGGTCATTTTGCTATTGTTTATTATTGATTGTATTGTAATATAATATTAAAAAATTAAAATTATTTATATATAGCCGACTATTAGGGTCACATCAAGAAAACCCTATTCATCGTCTTTCCAACCTGAGAGGCAGCATATTTCACGAAGGAGCGGACGACGGGTGTCGAGCGCGTTTCAGCCGGCAATAAGGAGAGATCCGGTGGTCGGTTTCGTCGCCCGAGTAGAGTTTTGGAAAGCTCTCGCCAAGATCTACGCTATTGTGGTAAGCTTTTCCCGATTCCTTGATTTTCAGGTGTTAGGGTTGTGTTTTTGACCTCCTTTTTACCCTAAAAGTTTCAGGAAATGTTGCTAGGGTCATTTGGCGGCCGATCCTTGTCGCGGTGCGAGTGGGAGGCATTTTTCCGGAGTTTCGAGGCAAGTGGATTTTCTCCCGTTGCATGTCCATTTCTAGTTTTAATTCCCTTCCTTTCCACCTCCCTTAGATAGTAGGATTAGCGTAGATTGAACTACGAAGGAACTCCTAGGGTAGGGCAAGTTTTTGGCCAAGACTTGGAGAATAGGTTTAGGGGTTAAGTAGAATTTGGCGTATATCAGAAGATAGAGTTCGACGGGTTTATGTTAGAAATTCACTGAGTGTCATAGCCAAGTTTGTCATGTTTAGGTAGGTAGGATTCGTCGAGTATCGATGGTAGAATTTGCGGGTATGGAGGGATTTAGTTTAAGGATAATTCGTCGAGTAACATTTAATTCGTCGAGTATTGGTATACTAGCTTAAGACAATTTCGTTGAATACCGACTGGTGCGGTGTCGAGCGAGGCAGATTCGTCGAGTGTCGACTAACATAGCGTTGAGTGTACTCGACGATTTGTCTAGTATGGCCTAGGCCAGAGAGCGCTGAGTGACCGGGCCGCCAAGTCAAATTCGTTGAGTTTTACATACCGAATTTCATACGATTCGTCGAGTATCATTAGTATTCGTCGAGTATTGCAGAAATTCATTGAGTATCCATATAGGTCGTCGGGTATACTCGCCGAATTTGGCCAGTACTTAGAATATTTTGTCGTTTCGTGTAGGATTCGTCGTGTATGGTCCTTAGGGTGATTTTAGGGCTTGCTTAGGTATTTCTTTTGGTTTAGACTTGGGTTTTCATTTGGGTATAATGTTTTATTTGGCTGGTTGCCAGTTTATGAATCATTAAACTTGGTGGTTTGTTTGGTCTCTATTTTGTGGTCTGTTGGGTTGTGTTGGGCCAGGTGGCCACCACCGCAGTGCCTGTTTGTGAGACGTTTGGGTCTAGAAGCCTGGTTTTGGACACCGACTCCGGCCCAGTTGTTTTTACCAAGT